>CM031242.1:51125230-52325230 GCA_018340775.1 Taxus wallichiana var. yunnanensis | reverse complement strand
AATCTCATAAAGATCATTCAAGACAAGAAGACCACCTACAAGTCTATAATTAATCATACAACTTCAACCATTGTATTTGATGCTTCAATGAGTCAAACACCTCACAAATTAACCTTACTCACCTTCAAGGATCCATGTAACCCTTTCATAACCTTGATCATGCATTGAAAATCTTGCAAAAGCATCATGACAACTATTCAAACTATTTTCATCTCTTCATATTGTATACCCTAATTACCACCCTACTACGAAGGTTTCTATGCCTAAATCTTAAAGCTTACACTATTATGAAGAAATATTACCAGCTTATGGGTACCTATTTTCTCATTTAAACATGTCCATGAGCCTTGAAGATTATGATTAAAGGAAACATGCCCAGCAATAATACTATCTCTTACCAATTAGGTATCTCTGTCATAATTCACGCTTAAATCTGATAATTGTCAAGGATTGTAAGAAATTTGGATATTAACAAGGTCTAAAACCACCTAAATCTCAAAGTACATCCTATCAAGATGATTTGTTCCAAATTTTGGTCTTATAATCCACCATATGCATCTTCAACAACAAACATTTCTTCATATCGCTCCTTATGAACTTAGAAAACCAATCAATGGTAGAATCAAATTAAAATTGCACAATTTGATATCAGGATCTCAAATTTTTCTATCAACATATTATCAACATTATACTAATGTCTTGAGTATACATACCTTGATGAAGAAACATAAATATCAATTAAATTCTTGAATCCATGTCAATTTGCACTTATCAATCCTTCAAGACATTACCACATCCCATCTTGAAATGATGGTCTGATCAAGTAATCATACTTAATGACTCATCACATCTTCAAACATTCTCTATAATGCATATACACCTTTGATACACTTGACACAAGGCACAATAGCACTCAAACCAATATACATACCTAGACAACTCATGATGACCAAAATAGACTACCCAAGGAGAATGTATCCTTTATGACTCTTGATCACCTTCAACAACCTTCTGAGGTAATTTCATATCTTCACACACACCATACACTCTCAAACACTCTTGATTCTGTTATCTCCGTTTTGAGTTCACGACAAAATGATCAGATAACCCCTACAAAAATTTTGAAGTTGATTTTGCAATATTGCTTCTTTAAGAGCAATTCGGGTTTTCGAGACCTCCGGCGCATCGGAACATGACCTATTCAAAACATGCCTTGTGTCGCCTATTTTCCGATACCCGAAACCCGCTTCATATTAAGAAAATCAGGTTTTCGGACCTCCAGCGCATCGAACATGCCTAATTCAAAACATGTTTTGTGTCACCTGTTCCCCGATACCCGAAGTCCGATTTAGTCCTTTGTATCGGGTTTTCGAGCTGTGAAGCATCTAAACATCTCATGCTTTATGTCTTGTGTTTCCCAAAACCTGAAACCCGAATTGCACTAAGCCCCCTTGTATCGGGTTTTCGGACCTCTCTAACATGCTGACATGGCATTCATACTGAGTTTTCGGTGAGTTGGCACGTGCCGAGCTGAAGTGTATTAATTACAATTTTTCTTATAAATACGCGGATTTCCACGTCATTTTTACCGGACGTATTTTTAACTCGTGGATTTTTCATACATGCTCTTTCAACCTCGAAACTTGAAAGCTCTCCTGTGCCCGATTGAATCGCCATTTTTCGATCTTCCCTTTCTCTGGTTGAAGGTATTTCTCTCTCCACTCTTTGTTCCTAGTTTTTATGGATTGATTGCGCGTGAATTCTTCCCATTTTCTTGCTGGGTTTTGAGATTTTTATTCTTCTTCTTTCTGGAGTTGTTTTGAAAAAAGGGGTTTAGGTTTTAGGGTCTATCTCTTCTAAATTACCACTTGGTGCTATTTCCTCAAAGTTTTATTATGTGCCTAGTACATGAATGGTTAAAATGAGATTGCATGTTTGAAATTCAACGAAAAACCCTGTTTTTCTCTTCTTGGGTTTTGAAGGCTATTGTGCAGTGTCGAAGACCCGAAGTATATTGAAGGCTTGGCGTGCGGACTTTCCAGAGTTCTCGGCATCAACACAAGTGTCATACTTTCCAGAGTTCCCGACATCAACACAAGTGTCGGGTTTTCTTCCATTTCCGACATCAACACAAGTGTCGGGCTTTCTTCCGTTTCCGACATCATCGGCAGTGTCGGGCTTTCCCAAAGTTCTGACATTATCAAACATGCCGGACTTTCTAGAGTTTCTGACATTCTCAGCGCATCGGGTTTTTAGGATTTTCTCGACATCATCTTCGCCAGTGTCGGACTCTTCCGTTCTTCCGGCATATCCAGCAGGTCGGGATTCTCACAGTGAGCAACATCTCCTGAGCTTCGAAACTTTCTTCCTTCGACATCCTTCATGTCGGACCCTGGTCCATCTCAGGAAAAGACCGAGAAGTCAGGCAGAATGAAATACAAGTTTAAAAAGCTGGAATCTCCATCGTATATTGATTGCAACTACGACATCCGAGACACCGAACTCGGAAATATAGACATTGAAGATTTCTGGAGTAGGGTGAGGAGTTCCTCCCAAACTCCATGGATGAAAACTATAGCCGATAGTGGCTTGCCTCTCGCAGCGGGTTTTCCCATGTCCGCTCAGTGTCCAGAATTCATCTTGGCTTGTGCATCCAGTTATGACTCGGCGTCTCGTTCTGTGAGAAGTCAATCAGGTGAAGTAGTGATCAAATTGGATGGAGGTTACTTTGATGATCTCCTAAAACTGCCCAATTTTGAAGAGTATGGAGAGTTGGACATCAAGTCAGCTCAGAAAGCCTGGGACAATGATCAGGAAGACTACATCAAACATGTGAACAAGAAGTTCCTGATCAAGGCCAAACCAGTTGTCTCCAGATTTCCAAGGATTATCCCCAGGAGTGATTTCATCCAAGAAATCAATGACATCATCACCCTGCTGAGTCGGGTTTTTGGTTTTCCCGAATCAAATGTATTTCAAGGATGGATGTATCAATTTATGATCACCATCAAGAAGAATCAGCAGGGGATCGACTGGGGTACTCTCATCAGCAATGAGATTGATTCCCAAATGACAACGGTCTTGTCAACTGGGAAATTTTATATGTCTTCATATGTCACATACGCAGCAGCCGGGATGAGGAACTATCCTGGGCTAGATACCAAGGGAAGCAGAACGGCGAACCAGGTGTATCAATACTTACCTCAATTGACAAAGAAGGGGTCCAAATACCATTTCAGGAGGGTGAATGATGCCTTCTTCTATGAAAATATCTGCAGGATAAACCCTGAGCTGAGGAAGACAAGAGTCTCAGATGAGGCTTGGGCTGAAGTTTCTAAATGGGGATGTATCTTCTTACAATTCAAGAAGTTTACATATCTTTGGGTGGTCATGTACTCGGGAGATCCTTTTCACCTGCCCCGATATCCAGGGGATAGACTGATATTGATGGAGTTGGTTAGGCAGCTATTGGATTTCCATAAATTCCAACAAAGCAAACATAAGGTTGCTGTATCCTTCCCAATTTCTATTGGGAGATATACTTGCTCAACAGTAGTGAAAGCCAAAAATGTTGTCCACGAACTTCAGGACAAATTGAAGAAGCATATGAAGCCTCGAGATGGTTTTGACATCCGAGGAGTGCTCAGAGCATATGGAACCCAGCATCTGCATAGGCCAAACATAGAGGATATTTGGGTTGATCTGCGTAATGAGGTTGCTGTTCGCAGAAAGGATAATAGCAGATTGACTATTACTGAGATTCAAACACTGGAGCTTGTTGATTTACCAGAAGGTATGGGTGACAATGAAAGTGTTTTGGATCTTTCCTATGATGGACTAAAGGAGGATCAATATGTTTTCCCACCTATTGATTGGTCAGCCAGCGAAAAAGCCTCTATTACAGATAGGTCGGCTCTAATCCTTGCTCACACCAAAGCATGGCTCTCCTCTTGGGGAATGAATTTTAAAGATGATAAGTTTTCAAAGTTGGCTACTTCAGAGGTGGGGCCCTCCAAAAAGGAAAATGACAGAAAATCTTCTAGGGTGCCTATAAAGGTCAAGATTGTCAAAAAGAGGAAAGAAAGAGAAATCTCTTCAATTGTTTCTCCAGTAGAAATGGTGAATGTGCCAGAATCACCAACACCACCAGAAATAGGAGAAATTACTTTGGAAGGAGAAGGAAGTCAGCCTCTAGTTTCACCATTTGCTGATTGCTCAACTGAAGAGACCTTATCTCTTGCATCCAAGGCTTTGGAGTCTGGATCTGTGCCTCTTTCCTCACAACCACTCCTACCTCCTTATTCTCCATCAACTTCTTCAGTAATGGCCAGTATTTTCTCTGGACTTTCACCCCTCTCTGCTGGTACCCAAGTGATCACCAACACGCCCCCTCCTGTGCCTCTTTTTATTGGATCTACTACCACGTTGGTAACTATTCCTCCTCCACTAGTAGAATCTTCTCCCCTTGAGGGTATGATACAAGCTTTTGCAACCATGGCAACTCCCTCGATATGTTGCAAAATGGCTACTCGAGCAAACTCGAGGAAGAGGAAGGTGATTGTGCCCTACCACCTTTGATTTCAGCTCACTCAAGGCTCCTACTTTGCGAAATCAGCCAAAAACCCAAAAACAGCTTTCAAGGGTTTTGGTGGATGCTTCAAGAAATAAGTTCACAGAGATTTCCACTCCTCGGCTAACAAAACTAGAGAGGATATAACATCCTCTAATTATCAGGTAACTGTGGTGGCTCTAGGAAAAGTGACAGTGAAAGGGCGCAACAAGATGCACGGATTCCATAAATGTGCTTTGTGCCAAAAGTTGAAAGAAACAAAGGACAAAGCAGATGAGCTTAAGCAAAAAGTGGAGCAGTTGACATAGGTTTTGATTAAACTCTCAAAACCCCTTGAATCCATACCACCTTCTTCTGTTTCTGTTGGATTCGATTTCTCATCAGTACCTACGATTGAGAAGATTGCTAAAAAAGGAAGGGTGGTTGATGAATGGATCCAAAGGTTGCTCCAACAGGGGAAGGAAGTAATTCAAGACGTGGTGAAAGTTCATCAGTCCTTGGGAGACATTCAGAAGGATGGAGAGAAGATGGATGAAGAATTCTCTCAGGAAATTGGACATCTTGATTTGACTTTTAAAGCTCTCCAGGTGTTAAAGAAAATACCAGCACATCTCTTGGTGGAAGAAGGTATTCTCCCACATACGGATAAGCATTTCCAAATGACCAAGGCCATCGGAGTTCGAATAAAGATTCTCAATGAAGCTCGTAAGTTGAGAGAATCAAGGGATAAATTGATTGATGGGAAAAGTGATCTGGAAGAAGAGTTGCTGAAGATTTGTCCAAAGGTGTTAGTTGGGAACTCAGGTATCCTATCAATAGATGATCTCTTCAACCAAATTCGAGAGTCTGTTCAGCAGGGATCAATACAAGATTTGGTCTTGAAATCATCGATCGTTTTGTAAGGGTTGAGCATACTTTGGAGGCCTTAAGGAAACTCAGCAAAGGATTGAAAAAGCTTCCCGGTAATGCCAGCGACATTCATGAGACCTGCGAAATTTGGAATGATCATTCCACTGCGCCTGATGAGAATGAAATGCAAGGCATAATTCGAAGTTCCAGGAATTTCAGAGCAAACAGTCTCAGCTGGAGGAAGAAAAAGAGGAAGGAGCAAAGGATGATGATTCAGATTAAGTCCCAACGTTTCATGTCATTTCAATCTTGAAATTGACATGTCTTTTTCATTTCTGTTTCGTCACATTTTTGAATCATATTTTGACTTGATCTCCTGCGTGAGAATCAAGCAAAACAGAACTCTTGTTAAAATGCTATTTTTTAGGATCTGCCCTATTTTATCTCTACTTCTTTTATTATAAATAAGGGATGCTTATGCATTCCAAAGGGTCGAGATTTTTTGGAATATTTAGGGGCTATTGGAAAGAAGAAAAACTTTGTGTTTTCATTCAATCATTTTGAAGAATAGGAGTCGATATTATCTTACAGACTTTGTGTTGTGGAATATATCTTACTTAAGACAGTGTTCTTATGTTCATGATCTTAAGCTATTCTTTGCATAGCATCTTAGTGTTTCTAATTATTTCGGACATTATATCTGTGATCTAAAGCTCGTATGATTATTTCGTGCTCTGTGTTTACTCGAAAGAAAATACGTTTCTCTCATTTCCTTTCTACTGTGCTTCTTTCATTGTAACAATTTCTAACCTAGTTCATTTACGAAAGAAATATCCTTGAATCGTGTGAATGTGGATTTCGGGATTCCATCCCACCCCCAATGGTTAGATTAGTGTGAATACTGTATATATCGTTTTTACTGTGTTTTAGATTAGTAATAAGCAGGCAGCCTCACCTGTCTTTGAGGAGGGATTTAATCTCATATACTATGGTTGAACCTCATATTTTGGTTTGAAAAAATATCCAACCAACATATTCATGCACTTGATGCTTATGGAATACTCATGATACTCCATTATTTTCTTAGACCAAACAACATGAGATAACACAAACCTTAGACTCTTCCATCAACTCTAACCACTAACTCATATCAAAATAATACTTTATACATGAATGTCATGAATCAAAAGACCTCTTATGAGACACTAACATGAATTTTCACACAAACTAAGTTATTTCAACCCAACACCACATCATTAAAGGATAGACATAACCTTGAGAACTCACACATACACCGCTTAGAGACAACCGGACTAAATACATTGCCATTCACAACTTGATCAGCCATATATAACCATAAGAACATGTTTAAGAACTTGAAAGTACATACCTTGACACCATGTAGGAGATACACACAAACCTAAATAGCTCCCCTCACTCCAATGCTTCATATGAAATGATATACCTCTAAGAAGCATAGTAGAGGCATATGACACAATGGAGGATCTAGAAGAAAGACCTAAAAAGTTACCAAACCTTCTTGGACAGTTGAGAATATCCTTCTTCACCTTTTTCAGATCAGATCTTTGAGTCATGCCCTTATTTTCATCAACACTTTCTCTTAATGAGCCATCATTGTCTCTTCTAGGCTCCTGAGTCCTTCTTAGATCAAGTTATCATTTATTCTTAACACCTAAAAGATTATTTCTTACATTCTAGGACCTTAGGTCCTCTAATTTTTCCTTGAGAACCCATATTCACATTCTCTTGTAACATGACCAATCTCATTACAACTGAATCACACCACTAAATTATTCCTCTTATAACCTTCAACATGACTAGAATCATTCAAACAAAACTAAGCAATATGACCTACCTCATTACACTCGCAGCATACCACATTCTTATCTTGCTCACTCCTATTGTCTCTCTATGGATGAACATCTCTTGTTGACCAAAACCATTAAAATTATAAAAATAGCCATTGAAATACCTTTCATACCTTGAGGCATTTGGTTTCCTAATGTAATGAAATTACTATTATAAATTTGATTATCACCAAAGTAATAGAACACCAAAGAACACAAGATTACGATAAATGATCTCAATATGCAAGTAGAATATCTTATCCACTTTGATTAGGAAACCTCCAAACCATACAATAAGACTCAAATTCTCAATAATATGATCAACTACTACTGTTAACCCCTATATATATTATTCCTATGTTATGGCCATCAAAAAGGCCAACCCACTAATGAAAATATAACATATATGAAAGAGATACATCATGATAACAAGTTATTATAGCCACAAGTTGGATATATGCATTCAATGTAAGATATATGATTAAGGGCATAACATGCCCCTCCCCTTCAAAGCAACATTTTCCCCAATTTTAGGAATCCCTGGGTGTTACTGCACAAATAATTCATCCTCCCAGGATGCATCCTCAATATTCATATTCTTCCACTTGATCAGGTATTCGGTAATGACTTTGGTCCATAGTCTTTTTGTGCATTTCTAAAGAATACCTTCACATTTCAATATGATCCTTCCTTCCTCATCCAGTTCCAAAAGCACTAACTAGGTAGAAATGTGTTTCCCAATAAATTTTATGCGAGAAAGAAACATGGAAGATTGGATGTATTTTACTTCCTAGAGGGAGCTCCAACTTATATGCCACACTACCAATTTTTGCAACACTCGGTAAGGACCATATTATTTAAGAGAAATATTATTATCCTTCTTCTATTTTTTTAATGATAACTACTTATATGCATACAACTACACGAAAAAAATTCACCCTCTTCAAAGTTTCACTCACTACAATGTTGATCATCTTATTTCTTCATGTGGTTTTTTTCCTTTGCCAAATTCTCTCTAAGACTAGAGAGTACCTCATGTTGGTGTTGAATGTGATCTTTTATTGATCTCACCTTTGGTTTGACCTTCAAGCTAGATATGAGTGATAGAGGATGGTACCTGTAAAGTGCTAGAAATGGAGACATTTTGGAGGAGGTATGAAATTAATTATTGTACCACCATTCTGCAAGTGGAAACCATTACACCCAATGTTCTTGTTTATCTAAAGTAAAACATCGAAGATATCCCTCTAAAAATTTATTTACCACCTCATTTTTCCCATCTGATTGAGGATGATAAGATGAAATCTAGGCCAGTTGGGTACCCAAACAAGAGAACAAATCAGTCCAAAAATACTTGTAAATATTGGATCACAATCACTTACTATAATTTTTGGCATGTCATGGAGCTTTTAAACTATGTCCATAAATGAGATGGCAATTGTACTAGCTGTGAAAGGATGATCTAGGGCACAAAAATGATCATACTTGGTAATTCTATCCACCACGACCATGATGCCACTTTTCCCTTATAATTTTTTTGACACACCAAACATCCTCGCCACAAATTTTTGAACATATCTTTTCAATCCCTCCCAAAATAAATTCCTCTTAAGTCTATGATATTTTTCAAGAACCCAATGGCCACCTAGTGGATAATAATGGAGCTCTGAAAGAACATGGTGTTTAAGTGTAGATTTCTTACATAAATAAAACCTATCTTTGTACCACGATGTATCACCCTTCCATATAAATTGTTCTTATATGGATGGATCTGCCTAGATATTTTGAATGAGATTATGTGTTGATGCATCTTTCTTTCATTCTTCCCTTACTTGATCTACCCAATCTGCCTTTAGTATAGAGTTGGCACAAAACAATGCTTCTGCAGACTCATCTCTCCTAGATAGAGCATCAATAACCATATTTTCCTTCCCTTTCTTATAAACAATCTCAAAGTCATACCCCAACATCTTAATGACCCATTTTTGTTTTCTTCTAAATATATTCATTGCTCCAAGAATTATTTCAAACTATCATGATTATTTTTTACCTTAAAGTTTCTACCCATCAAGTATGGTCTCCATTGTTTGATTGCATGTAATATTTTCATCATTTCCTTCTCATAGGTGGGCTTCAACAAATTCTTTCCTTTTATTTGTTGTCTCTCAAATGTTATGGGATGTCCTTCTTGCATAAGTACTGCTCCAATCCCATTTCTTGAAGCATCACATTCAACTATGAATGTCTTGAATAAATATGGATTTTTCAATATAGGAGTGGTGCACATTCCTACCTTCAATTTTTCAAATGCCCAATAAGCTTCCTCATTCCACTGAAAGGAGTATTTCTTCAATAATTTTCTAAGTGGTCATGTTATACTTCCATAGTTTTTTACAAATCTATGATAATACCCTGTGATACCTAAGAAACCTCGTAATTGCTTGAGGGTTCTTACAAATTCCCATTCCACCATGTTCTAGATCTTGTGAGGTTCCACCTTAACACCTTCATGATAAACAATATAGACCAAGTATTCCACTTCATGTACCCCAAAAGAACACTTTGAAGGCTTGGCATATAGTTGATGTTTCTCTAAGAATTCTAATATTGTATTGACATGTTGTAAATTTTTCTCCCATGATTTGTTATAGATGAGGATATCATCAAAAACTACTAAGACAAAATTCCTTAGAATGGTCTAAATACTTAATTCATAAAACTTTGAAATATGGAAGGTACATTGGTAAGACCAAAAGGCATCACTAAGAATTCATAATGCCCTTGATGAGTTCTGAAGGTTATCTTATGAATATCTTCTTTCTTTACTATAATTTTATGATACCCAAAATGCATATCTAGTTTAGTAAAATAAATTGTACCATGCAACTCATCTAATAAATCATCAATGATAGGAATAGGAAATTTATCTTTGATATTGTACTTGTTTATTTCTCAATATTCTAGACATATGCACCATATTCCATCCTTGTGGTGCACCATCACCACTTGGAGTAGAATAAGCACTCTGATTGTGACAAATAATACCCATTTCCAACATTTCCTCCACCATATTCTTGATCTCACTCTTTTGCACATATGGGTATCTATAAGGCCTAATGTTAGGGGGTTGGATTCTTGGAATCAACTGAATGGCATGATCATGCTCTCTTTCAGAGGTAATCCTCTAGGATCCTTGAAGACAACTACATGTTGATCAATAACCTTTTGAAGATCAGGATGCACTACCATCGTTGGTGGTTAAACTTCCATGGAGAACAATCATGCTACAAAACCTTCATACCCCTTTTTAAGAATCTTATGCATTTGGTGAGAAATCACCACCTGAGGAAATTTTTCCTATAGTCCTCAAAGTTCAAACTGTCTACCCTCGAATGAAAGTGCATGAACAATTCCTAGAAATTTATCTCTATGGTGCCCAAATTTTTGAGCCACTAAACACCTAAGACAATATCAGCTCCACCCATGGGAATAGAAAACATCATATATTCCAATGTTTAGTCACCCATCATAAGTATAAATTTATGGCATTTACTTTAACATTGGATTGTGCCACCATCTGTAATCATTAGTTGAAATCCAAGTTTTGGGTAGATGAAACAATTTAGTCTAGTTTTCATCTTATGATTGATGAAATTATGTGTGCTCCCTAAATCAATCAATATAATCACCTTATGCTTCTTAAGATAACCCACAACCTGAAGCGGTTTTGGAGTACTAATACCTGATAGAGCATAACATGAATTAGTGGGCTAGGGATCTTCATATTCTTCCTCTAATTTTTCCACGTATTTGCTTGGTGTTTCCTCATATTCTTCCTCATCACCGGTCTCTTCAATGTAGAACATTTTTTTCTCAGAATATTTATGATTTGGTGAATATTTGCTATCATAGTTAAAACATAACCCTTTGGCTCTTTTTTCTTCAATTTTTTGAGGTGTCAACCGAATTGGCCGAGGGTACAATGGAGGAAAGGTGCTACAATATTTTATGTTAGAGAAGGACTACCTTCTATTAGAAATAAATTTTTCCTCTGCCCTACATGCCATGATAATATAATCATAAACCTTCAGTGGGTTAAACATGTGCACCTCATGCTCAATTTGATCCTTAAGACCCCCAAGAAATACGTCATTCAAATATTCTTCTGTAATATCCTCCACATGCAAGGAAAGATTTTGGAATTGATGGACATACTCCTTAACTAAACCTTTTTGTTGTAACTTTGATAATTAGCTAAAGTAATTCTATGAAACACTAGAACTATAGTGTAATTGAAGCTCTTCGATGAAAAATTCCCACGTGACATTTAGACCATTCTTATTCCTTTGAGCACATAACCAACTATACCAAACTAATTGGTCAAGTTCTAGGTATAAACATGCCACGCTTACCTTCTATCCCACTAGGATCTAATGGAGATCAAATAAATTTTCCATTTGGGTAATCCAATTGAGTGCATCCTTTCTATAAAATTTATGCATTTCCACTTTTGGAATAATTTCCCACCATTGGTGAGGAGATCCACCTGAATGAGTAAAGGAGCCTCTTTGATTGGAGTGATTTGGACATGTGTGAGCATTGTTATAGAACCCATATAACTGGAATTTATATTTGTGTTTGAAATAGGGAGCAATAAATATTGCTTAGCGTTACGTGAAAATATTTCTGAATTTACCCCTAAGGCTACCTTTCAGATGAACAAGCTCATTATTAAGGTCATCCTTACCATATTATTTACCCTTTCTTGAAGTTAGATGACCACCTTAGATAGTCCCTGAACCGAAATACTCTAAATCCATATCTTACTTATTTGGGGTCATTCTTGGCTTTTTTGACCTTTCCTTGGCCTTGGCCTGGGGTAGATCTATCAGTCATGATGTAGGGTTTGGGACTCGGGGTAGATGAAATAGGGGAAAATTAGGGTTTGGGTTTTCACAAATTTATTGGTTGAATATAGGAAATCATAAAAAAGAAACCCTATCTAATTTTTGGAAAGGTTTCCAAAAATATAAGAAACTTGGAAAAATTCCAAAAATTGCACCCTATGGAGCCGAATTATGAAAAAACATAAAATCGTTATAACTTTTGCAAAACAAATAAAAAATGCTTGAAATTTGGAGAGGAGATTACTTGACTGATTTTTCCACACCACAAAAAAATTGTAGAAAACATTTGCTACCAATTTTGAGATATAGTTGAACCTTTATAATTAAGGTTTGACGAAACGTTGGCCGAGATCAGGCTCTGATACCACTTGTAATGAAATTACTTTTGAAAATATTATTATCACCAACAATAGAACATAAAATAACAAAATATTGCAAATAAATGATCTCAATATGCAAGTATAATATCTTAGCCACTTCGAGGGGGAAACCTCCAAACCATACAATAAGACTCAAATGCTCAATAAGATGATCAAATACTACCTACTAACCCCTATATATATTATTCCTATGTTATGTCCATCACCAAGATCAACCCACTAATTATAATATAACATATATGAAATAGATACATCATGATAATAATTTATGATAGCCACAAGTTGGCTATATACATCCAATGTAAGATATATTATTAAGGGTGTAACACCCGAAAAGCTTGGTCTTCTCATTGTCCTCGGTGTTAGTCACCTTATTTACTTACTTGATGTTTGGTTCACCTACTTCCTTGCTTGAAAACAGGTCCACTTGCTTCACTTCTTTGTCCTTGACTTAAACTTTGAAGCCTAAACTAGCTCTATCACCTGCTACTTTTTGATTGCTCAAGAGATCATCAAGAGCCTTGGAACTTTCTTCAAATTTCTAATATAAATTTACCTTACTTTCTACATCTGATAGCTCTTTCTTGAGGATTATCACTTATTCTTATTTATATTGTAAGCTAAGAGTCATGTTACTCATTTGTATCTCTAACTTTCTCATAGTTTCATCAAGATTTTCAAGTAATAGCCCAATGTTTCTCTTCAAGTTCTTGAATCTTTACCTCATACTCCTTGACTTGAGATGTCAATTTATTATTATTATTTTCAGCATGCTCCAATTCTGATTGAACACATGCCAACTCAATCCTTATGTCATCTTCTTCTCCTTCAATCTCTTTGCAAGAATCTGATATGAGATCACCCAAAATGTAGAGCCACCACTAGTAGACCTCATAGCCTCTTTTTTCATAAACAACACATCATCTTCTACATATTTGTGATCATATTCAAACTCAAAATCAGATCCATCATCTTCACTACTCACTTCAGAGGAATAGGCCTCTTCCTTAGTGTAAAAAATCTTCTTACCCTTCTTCTTATAATCAAACTTCTTGAACTCCTTCTCTTTACTATAACTCTGATTTTTCTTTTCATGATCATCATCATCTTTATTTTCATTCCTATGAGGAAACTTAGTAGGAAATCTATCTACCTTACCACAAATGAAGCATTTAAAAGGAATTTCATCTTTGTACTTACCAGTTCCAACATGCAATCTTCTAGCAACCATAACAAATAGTTCTTCATCACCTAACTCATGAGCAACATCATCAACTTTGGTCTTCTTATCCTTTTTCATCTTCTCAACTTTGAAATCTATCTCTTTCTTGGCTAGTTTGGATTCAACCACCCTCATCTCATAAGTATTCAAAGTACCATTTAATTCATCCATATTCAACTTAGTCAAATATTTGGCCTCTTCAATAGCAGACACTTTGGAATCAAACTTAGGATTTAGTGATCTCGAAACCTTTTAAACAACTACTTCTTCATTGACAGCATCTCCTAACCCTTTCATGGAGTTGAAAACATTGTCAACCCTAAGTAAATATACAAAAATAAACTCATCATCATTCATCTTGAGACACTCAAATTGATTTCTAAAATTTTGAAGCTTATAAATTCTTACCTTTGAGTCACCTTCATACAAAACTTGTAGTTTCTCACATGCCTCTTTTGCTGACTTGCAATGCATTACCTTTCTTATCTCAAATTATCTAAGACCATATAAAATGGCATTAAAATATTTTGAATTGTCACTACATCCTTTCATTTCTACAACAATAGTTGGTGTAGTGGTAAGAGGAGTGTAACCATTCTCCACGGCTTCCCAAATATCAAACCCTAGTGAAATAATATGAGTCTTCATCCTCAAGATCCAAAAATCATGTTGGTTGAGAACCCACTCTATTGGCTCACCATTTTATGGGCTTCAAAGGATCTCCTTTCAAGTGATCAAAATTCTCCAAAAGGATCTGCTCTAATACCAGTTTTTGGAATCACAATGGACTAATAGGGGTGAATCACTCCTTAAAAAACAATTCAATTTCATATTACTTACATAAATCACAAACAACTTATCCAACCATTAATTTGTGGACAATATCAAATACCATACATGTAATTAACCATGAACAAGGAAATCAACACAATAACATAATATATAAGTGGGAAACCCTCATGGGGAAGAAAACCCATTGAAACACAATCTTTATATTTATATGTTTCAAATTTATTAAGGCACCAACCCCACAAATAGCACCAACCTCTAATTTAGTAGAGCACTAACCCTACAAGGAGCACCAACTCCAGAAGGACGTTATAACCCCCCAAGATGATAAATCACCCACTCAAACACCTTATTACAAATATATTTGATGTATTTTTTTCTACCACATGCGACTGATTTGAGAACACTTATACAACTCACTCTTCTTCAAACCCTTAGTTAAACCCTAGGTCTTAAAACTTACACAAACTTGCACCATATTCACTTCTCAATGCATCAGTTTTTGTCATTATTCAACTCATCACACACTTTCTCAGCTCTCAAAACATTCCTTAAAACCTACAAAACTCTCATATCCTTTTCAAAACAATTGCTTCTAGCATCTTGATTTCACCTTTAGACCTCAAGAACACCCAATATGATCTCAACTATGGCATGTGACAACTCTATGGAAACCTCATAACCTTTATAACACATCTAAGTAAATTATTCCTCTTTAAATATCAATATACACAAACCACAACAACGTTACACTTTACCAAAAAGGCTTCCCAAAAACTAGTTTTGCAAACTCAATTAGTTTGCACCCATGCTAACAATTTCAAGACCTAAAAATTCCTTAAATAGGAAAAAAATTCATCCATATTCATTTTGTAGGTAGCATGAAGCATCAAATCAATCATCCGAGTCGTCAATCATCTCAATCTTTTAAAAAAGTAATCGTGTCCTAAAAAATAAAGAAACCTTCATCTCCACAAAATTACCATGAAATCATATCAAATAAACTCATAATGAGACCAAAATTATACCATTAGAAATATATATGAATCACCTTTCTAGAAAATATTATAACCCCTTCGAATCTAAGTGGAATGCCTTCAACCAAGCTCATCTCTAAAAATTGTCCTGAGCTTCCTCAAAAGAACCCTTTGACTAGCCTTCTCAAATAGGGCACACTTTGCTATTTTTATGCATCCTCATGACCTGAAACCACCTTGGACATCAAGAAAAAATCACATAATAAAATTTAAGTCCATTCAATTAACAACTCCTTAGGACAACCTTTTCCTAAACTAAAATTTTTCATAAACAAACCAATTTGATTGGGTCACTCATTACCACAACCTCTACCATAACTTTATGGAAATCTAGAGGAGTCATCTACATCATAAAATCATCATCTATGCACTATCAATCAATTCTAGACACTTAGAATAATTTTATCTCCTACCACTTTTGAGCTAGGGTTTCAAACACATAAGAAGTTATTTACCTTCTTAACATTTGTTCATAAAAATATGAAAATGAAATGACCTCGTTATTTTTGTGAAACCTTCTAGACTCAATTTAGAAACATCCCTTAAATTCAAAAGGTCCCATGCAAATCACACAATTCAGGGTGAGCATCGAAGATGCAATTCAAGCTAGAAAACACCCTTTCTTGGACCTGTTTCACACAAACTAACATATCTTGCAAAATAATCATCATCAAAACCTGAAATTTTTCACATATCATGACACATCCTACTAAAATATCCAATCATCACCATGTCATAGATATATCTCCATCTTCTCATCCCATCTCATTTGCATAGCTACTCCTTGGGGTTTTGCATTGTCTAAGCTAGGGTCAACTGAAATTACATCATAACTCATCATAGAAACTCTCCAAAAGGTCCTAACACATATAGTACAAGTAACATCATGAAATTACTGCATATATGTATCCATGAGCCTATTTGTCTCTACATCACATCCTCATACGTCCTAACACCCATACCTAGTCCAAATGAGCAAATGAACTTTGGTCATCAACCTCTATCCGCACCTTCGAAACTCATGTGAGTTCCTGAACACTCACTAAACATAATATAAATTCTTTTAACATGATCCTCAAGTCACCAAGAAGCTCCAACCATCATGCATCATCACCTAGACTAGCTAGGTCACCTGATTAGGCTTGCTGTAGAACAAGTGACTCTCACTTAATCAACTTATGCAGCCGAGAAAATACTTGAATATACATAACATCATCACTTTGAGCATCATCTGACCCTACTCCATCATTAAATTTTTCATTAATGGTATTTTCCATCAATTACTACACCTAAATTACAAAATACCAACATCATCTAGTGCGGTGTTATCTCTGTAATTTCTTATGGGTGCTTTAGTGCACATGGTATATATAGGAACACTCACTCTTCTGTTTCTCCACATAGACCTTGTAATTTAGAAATTACTCATAGATATAATCCACCTTGTTCTTCTCATAGTTATTGTTTTTGCCTAAATCACTACTAATATACCACTTCCATTTGAGTCACATTATTAGACACAATTGAGGCATGATCTTCCATCTTATTTGATACTTTCTTCATTTCTTCAAGAGGTTCTCAATGTGTATATATTGTGCTACCCATATCTCTTTATATAGATAAACATTTAAAATACAAAAAATAATGAGATAATCTCAAAATACAAAAACATTCAAATATTTGCAAAAACAAAAACCAAGACTTGTACACATAGATTGTGTTATTGGCCCTTTATATTGTACTTGTTATTTGTCACTTTGGTTTGATAGATATCATATCTCTTTACTCTTTACAAACATGCATTCACATGGTATATTGATCTTGACTCAAGACATATAAAATTAGTACATGATGAAAGGTACCAACATGCCCTTTACCCATACGTCTTATACATCTAAGGGTATTTATTATACATTATACATAGGTATTATTATTTCATTATAGTTCCTTTCTCCTTCCTCATTATAGGTTGATTATATATATTGTGTACATTTAATATTTTGAGCTAAAAATACTAACATATGTGTCTTGTAAAGTGTTGACACCTCTTGTTTTACATGTTTCTATTTATATCAGTTGCTAGATTGCTTTATCACATCCTAAAAATCTTATTTTCTATACATGTTTGCTAATTTTGTATGTTACACCTTGATTTCTTAACCGATTGTGTCATAAGTTCCTTTCTTATTTTTTGACACTATGGGTTCATTTTTTTGGCTATATGCCTATCATGCATGATTTTGCTTCTCATGTTTATAGGATTGAGGGCCTAGATTGTCTTGTGACATTGCGGGTGTCCCATATTTGTGGCTTTATGCCTCTTATGTGACATTTCTTACATACTATCGATTCTAAATTCAGTTTTTCTATCTATTTTCACTTGTTTTAGTATACATCTATTATTACTACTATTACCATGATTACTATTATTGTTATGTCTTTTTACATGTCACGATTTACACTATGTGCATCCCCTTTACAAGTTTTGGATCCCATCATCAATGGCCACCACTATAACCTTCATTATGATTTTACATAGATTATCAAAATCATCAAACATGGTTATACATCTATTCTTTTATGTCACATGCTCAAATGATTAATTACATGTGCTTCAAAAGAGGGGGAATTCATTCGTATATTATACACCTATAAAAAATAGAAAAATCAAGGCTCGAGACACATGTATTGATAGGGTATAGGTATGAAAACAACATCAAACACATAAATTTGGAAAATAATTCATAGTTTCAAAATTTTAAAACTTGTCAAAACCATGTGAACGATTATGACCATTTTACACCATTTTACCCAGTAATTACACCAAATTTCTTAGTAGTTTCAAATTTCCACCTATATCCACCACTTCTTTACATAGTTTCAGACTCACTTACCTCAATTTAGATCAGTTATAGGGGCATGATTTACTTTACTCCTTATTCACCATAACACATATTTTTAATTACGGTTTGATGGATCTTGGGGCATGGGTCTCCTTATATTCGGTTTCTATTCACACCTAGACATTGTCGAGCTAGTGTTTCCATTGATTTCAAGTCCATTAATGTCAAATGGTTTCATGGTGTCATATGAGTCTCCATGAGGTGTCAATCAAGGTCAAGTATGAAGGTTGATTGGTAGTGACTAAGTTTGGTGATGTTATATGAGGTCCTAGTGTATGGTCTAGTGAGATGAGTCATAGTTTGAGGTCTCTCAATCTGAGTGAAGGTTTTCATGAGGTTACTCATGGTATTAGATGTGTGTTACAGGTGTTAATGAGTCTAGAAGAGGTTTGCATGGTTAGTTCATGAGGTTTCATGGTTGATTCAGTCATTCCAGGCCTATTCCTAGCCCTAGAGCATGCAGAATGAGATGGAGGTATAATATTTGGAGTTGATCAATCATAACCAAGCATGGTAGAAGCATGGTAATAGTGTACATGAGGTTTGTGGTGATTTTTAGGTTAGCATTCAGTGATACAATGCATTTATGAGTTCCTTGGGAAGTAATAAGTGGAGAACAAACAAGTAAAAATAGGTAAATAATATTAGATGAATTTTGATGGGGCCTCAAAAGGAAATCCTGGAGATTTTGGAGGAGGGGGAGTCATTAGAGATCACAGAGGCTGTTTTGTTGCTACCTTTTCTGGAAAAATGGGTAGGCAAACTAACCACTACTCAGAAGCTCTCGCTGCTCTTTGGGGTATAAGGCTAGCTAGAGATTGTAATATTTCAAATATTATAATTGAGGGTGATTCGCTAAACATTATCAATCTCCTAAATCAAAAACAATCCCCCAGTTGGTCAATCAGAGACTTCATTGCTGAAGCTACTGATATTTGCAAGAGTTTTGAAAATTTTGAAATCAAACATACCTACCGGGAAGGCAATAGGGTGGTAGATGATTTGGAAAATTTTGGGGTTAATAATACTTTTCAAACTTGGCTAAGAGGGGACATTCTTCCCACTAAAGTTAATGAAGACATCATCAATGATTTACATGGCTTACATGGCTTGGAAAGTAATCACTAAAGGCTATAATGCTTTGATGCTAAGGAGCTTTTTTAAGTATAGTGTGATGACATCATTAAAGATTTGTGTGACCTGGAGCATCATCATTAATAGGCATGGAGTGGATGCTAAGGAGTGATTAAATAATTACAAAGTAAAGTCTAATAATTGCATCTATTCACACGATTGGGAGGGATTCAAAAATAGAGCTGAGGCTGATCCGCATAGTTTTCAATTTTTTACCATTGTGGGTAGAGACACAGGAAAAATGGGGGGACCACCTTGCAAGACTGAGCCCACCCATAATCCAGCTTGGAAAGATGATACAGTTCTTTGGAACTACCTTCAAAAAGGGGGTCTAGCAAACTTTATTGAAAAAATTCAAGGCTTTGATCAGGATCTCTCTATTAAATTTGCTCAGGGATGGAGGAATCGCGTGGTTAAGTACAACAACATCGAGGTTGAGATATCAGAGGAACTTATTGCCCAAGTCACCAGGCTCAGTCTAGATGGCACCAAATTCTTTAACAAGCGGGTGGATAGGGATGTAGAAGCTAAGAAGTTTCTTGATGAGGGGGAAAATCTTGAATTTGTGACTGCTGGCATCAAGCTTGCCTCTGTTCCCGAGCCATTTGCTGAAATCGCAAGGATGGTAGTGAGGTATGTTACTTTAGAAGGGTGTTTTGTCACTATTCCCCAAAAGCATTTGATCTTTCTTAACCATTTTCGTAGAGACATCATCATCAACTTCCCTCATTACTTGTTGAACTCTTTGGAGAAATCAGTTCTGGAAGTTCAAAATCACACTAGGGTGGTTCCCCTGCATCAAGGGTTAATACTGCTTATTCACCACCAATGCTCAGCCTATCCCCATTTGGATTCTACTCCTCCCTCGGCCTTCATTCCTCCCCCTTTACCTCCATTCCGCCCCTGCCCGAAAGGAAGCTTGACACTGCTTCAACTAGCAAGAAAAGGAAGAAGATGAAAACAAAGGTCCCTACTTCTGAGAGGGTTCTTAGAAGTCATAAAGACCTGGAGCTTTCTGAGAATCTATTGCAAATGGGTAATCCGGTGGAGGAGCCTAAGGATGAGGATTTGTTGGTCAGAGTGGGTAAGATGGAAAAGGAAATTCAAGAACTTAAGAGTGTTATTAGAGAAATGGATAAAGCTAAGGGCAAAAGGAAACTGCAAAATGATGAAGAGGAGGATATCACTACTGAAATTTTCAAGAAGCTCCAATCTCTGGATGGAAGACTTGGAAATGCAAAAGGTCATAATGACTATATCCTCTCTGCCCTTAAAAGTATCTATAATTTCATTGAACAACATGTTCGTAGTATTTGCAGTCTCAGCAGTATTACCGAGGACATTTGGGGCTCCAAGGAGAAAAGAGATATTGCAATTGCTCAGCAGATTTGAAAGACCCTTCCCAGGCCACCGCCATTGCATTCTTTGTCTCACTTCAAATGATCAAAGCCAAGATTGACCAGGCTATCAAGTGATGCGGAGTTCTGTTGTTGTTTATTGGCTGCGAAGTTGTTGTTGACTGGCGGTTTTGGTGTTGTCTTTTGGCTGAGATGTCTAGTGATGGTTATCTCTTGTTCATTTTTGTCTCTACTGCTTTTGTTTGGATCACTGTATGCGTTTTGATCCTATTTTATTACTATTTTGTCTTATCTAGCTATTGAGCCCTCTGATGTTGGACGTTTTTCTCCTTTTTGGGTTGTTTTTACCTCTTTTGTTATCTGGCTTTTGAGCCTTCTGTATATAGGGTATAGTCCCTTCAAAACTATTTACCCATAATAAAAAAATATTAGATGCAGAGTTTCAAACCTATTTGGGTTGGATGCTGAGTATGAAAGTGAGATGATATTGACATGATTCTTCATGACAAGTTTTAGGTCATTCTGAAGATGATTTTTGAATATATGTTAGTTTTGGTAAAAGTGGGTGATTTAGAGTGTGTTTTTGAAGCAAAAGTGGACCTTCTGATGCTCATTGTGAGTTGTGTGATTTTTTAGGGGATTTGATATTTTTTCATAGCTTCTTGGTTCAATTATTAATTTTTCACAAAAATAATGAGGCGGTTTGATTGTCTAGTTTTTATGAACGATCGTTAAGAAGATAAGTTACTTTGAAACCCTAGCTCAAAGAAAATTTGAGATAAAGGTGTGTATTGAACATGTATTTATTTATTTTGAAAAATTCATGATTATATGATGTATATTACTCTATATTTCTAGAAAGGTAAGTTAGATCTTGTGACTATGTGTGGGCCCTACCTAAAAATGCTTATTTCTCGAAGAAGTTCACTTAAGGAAAATTTCTCCAAAGAAGGTGAGAAATAAATTAACATAATTTTTATTCCTATAGTTTTTCTAGATTTCCATGATAGTTTCAGATCATGGTTGAGATTCTAAATTTCAAATTTTTCCTTATTTAGGAAGACTGGTTTTGGGGCGGTTGGAGTAAATTGTGGTAAAAATGGAATTTCAAGAGCTACATGAGGAGTTAGGACTCCATTCAAGTTTTTGTGATTCTAGTTCAGAGATATTTCCATTGGTATATCAAAATTATGTTTTTGATATGGTATGAAGAATTTATTACATGTTCTTTGAGGGTAAAATATGGAGGATTCTTGGTCTAGCAAGGTGTCAAGTGGCTTCATGAGGTAAGATGATATTTCTAAGTTTTTAATACTTGTTGAAGGTTTTGAGTTATTATACATCATGTATAATGGTGTTATATTCTTTGGTTAATCTTGGAAGTGATTTTTAGGTGATGTAACAAGTTAAGCTCAAGCTTGGTACTTTAGTCTTAAAAGGCTAAATAAGTAGTTTACAGAGATGGACTTAGTTGGAGGCCTTCCACTTGGAGTTGGAAGGAAATGTGATATGTTATGGAAATAGGATTCAGTTTTATTTATAATTATATATGTTTTTTTCCTTGGTAATGATATTTGGTGGGTCATCCAACTCAGTTTGTGAGGAAGAAGGTTGTTTATTTTCGACAGAAATTTTGCTCGTGGATAAAACAATTAGGTAGATGAGGCATGATATGGATTATATGATTCTTGATATTATTTGGTGAGTTAAGAGGGGTGATTTTTTTCAAATTTAAGTCCTTTGGAGCTCTTTAAAGTTTTATAAAGGTTGTAAACCAATTGATATTGTAAAACTTCTTTTTGGGCAACTTGTTTTGGTGAAGAGGAAAGCAAAGAAGCTAGTGTGGTTTGAACATGTGGATGTTTCAAGATATATAACATGTATGTATGTGATATACAAGTCCTGAGGATTCCAATTAGTGGTTACATACCATATTTTAGTTGTTATTTGGTGGTCTTGACGCCCAAATGTGAAGATAGGGTATTGGAAACAACTTTTTTGAGAAGGATATGAGCGTTCTTGAGTTGGTTATGATCAATTTTATTGGTGCAAGCTAATTAATGACTATGGATGATTTTTATATGTTATATTACACATTTATGATTAATTTTTGAGATTTAATAATCATGGTTTTGGTGCTAGTGGTTTTTTCTCATCCATGTGATGGGATTTTGAGCCATTTTTGGGCTAGTTGAGTGCATTTAGGCATGGCCAGCCTATATGGGTCTTCTTGATAAAAAATTTTAAAGTGTGTGGTTATATTTTAATCTTGTAATGGTCAAGATAAATTTCCATGATATACCTCCATTGTGTTTGAAAGAATAAATACATATATAAGTGATGTTTTGAGTTAATTTTTAAACTAATGCTTATAGAGGGGAAAATACAACCTAGTTGAGAGTGTGAAGGAGCTTATAATTGCATAAAATCAGATCTGAGGATGTTGGTAAAAATATGAATATTTATGTGGAGTGTTTATGTAAGGGTTTGAGGCCAAGACAAGACCAATAAGAAGAAGAAAGAATGAGTTGAAGAAATGAGGGTTTGAATAAAGAGTGTGTGTTGAATTTTTTATCTCCGTCAATTTTGGAAGCAAAAAAAATCAGAGATCTTCATTTTTACGTGGTTGAGTTGGTTTTTAGTCATCTTATGGGGTTATAGCCTCCTTTTGGAGCGTGTAATTCACTAAACTAGGGGTTGGTGCTCTACCAAACTAGGGATTGGTGCTCCTTGTGAAGTTGGTGCTTTACTAAATATCTTTTCTTTGTGTAATATAAGTAGAGTTTTAGTGGTTTTTATTACCCTTTAGGGTTTCCCACTTATATTTGGTGTCTTTTGTACTCTTTCTTGTGTTATGTTATTGTGAATGGTTAATGTGCATCTAATATACACATGTATGGTTATAAATGATAAATGGACAACTCAAATGATGAATGTATGGTTTTTTCATTAAAGTAAAAATTATTGTAGGACTAATTCACCCCCTCTCATTCCTTTGTGATTCCAATAATTGGTATCAAATCAGGTCCTTGTGAAGTAATTTTAACATCTTGGAGGAGATCTTAGAAGCACAAGATGGCTAAGAAAATTAGGAAAGAGAATAAAGAGTTGAGAGCCATAGAAAATAAGGGTGAAGAAATCATAAAAAGTCTCAAGAGTCTGCTTGAGAAGGCCATTTAAAATTTGATTACAAATAAAAATGAATGTGAAATATTTAAAAACAAGCCTTGTGATGTTTTTTTGCATAGTCAAGATGATCTTAAAGAGGTGGTAATGGATCTACAAGCATATTTGGATTTCCATAGGAAGGAGAAAATCAGTTTGAAATCTGAAATCAAAGGTATGACAACAACACTAAAATCCAAAGAAGAAGAGTATGTTAATTTCAAGGAAGAAATGCAAACCCTAAAGGTCAAAAGAGATAAAAATCCTAATGTAGAAAATCAAGAATATGGTCCTAGTTCTAAAGATAGTGAAGATAAGTTGTTCATGGCAAGAAGGTATATTCAAGACCTAATCCTATTAGATAGCCAAATATAATGAGGTATGAAAAATTTCATGGTTATTTTTATTCTTATAATGGTTTTGGTCATAGAGCAAGGGATTGTAGGAAGTTTTTCAATTGTATGTACCCTTAGAGAAATGGAAAAGACCATGAGAGTGATCAACCAAGAGATATACAAGATTTTTTTTTCCACAAGTGTCATCTCAAAGGTTATATTATAAGGTCTTTCTCTCATAAATAATCTAGGCAAGTGAAAATATTGGAACTCTCAAATTGAAGGAAGTTTGGATGCCAAAAATTGTCAAAGGAGAATCAGTTTCAGTCAAGGTGAATGATCTAAAGGCTGCCAAATATAATTCAAGCTCAAATAAGGATGACATGAGACATAATCATGCAAATGAGGTCAAGAAGCTTGAGTCAAGGGTTTAAGTTAAGAATTTTCCTATGCTTGAGAAGTTGAGAAGGCTAGGAGTATGGGATACCTCAAGAGTTATAAGGTATGTGAATTGATCTACCCAAGAGGTTTAAGTCCTTTTGATAGGTGTTTTAGTTTGTAAATGTGTGCATGTGTAAGTTTCTTTTAGGGTTGTGTTTCACTATCTTGGTCATAAGAGTATGAAGCTTACAAGAGTGTGTCAAGTTGTTCACTAATTGTCTAGAAGGTCTTCCACAAGTCTTTTAGGTCTGAATGTAAAAGGGGTTTATTGAGAGTATAAATTTCATCATAAGCTGCAAGAAAATGTGATAAAAAAAATTTGTAAGTCAATTTTAAATCTCTTTAGAGGTCTATAATTTGAGCATTTGTCTATTGTACCATGACAGTATTTATCAAAAAAAATATAGTATGACTGCAAGTATTTTTTGAAGTCCTCATCTATGTCGGGGCTTATAAGCAAAAGATGTGTCTTAAAGGGTTGAAAAATGTGTCTTGAAGTCCAAAGGATGAGTTTATGGTTGATTCAAAGTTTTTTCATTCCTGTAGCATGTGTTCTAAGACAAATTCCATACTCTTTCTTGAATAATGTCGATTGAGATGTTAAGATGTGGTTTTACATTTGTAGGCTCATCGTTATGACTTGTGTAAGATCCGAGAATGAGTTATTCAAGTCTTAAACAATGTTAAGTCCCTGTAGTATGAGTTATTGGATAAATTTTGGTGTGAAGATAAGTAGGGTCTTGGTACATAGTTAGGAAAGCTTGTCAAGTAGTAGAGGTTAGGATTTTTAGTTGTAATCGACTTCAAAGGAGAGTTTAAGGTCTTGAATTTGCACAAAGTTATCTTAGTGCAGTATATGTCCCTCATTTCATAAAAAATTTCATCATTGCATTCTAGAGGCTCTATCGAGAGATAAGGAGGTTATGAAAAATATTTGGCACTACTTAAAAGTGTCAAATGTGTACTTTCAAGGATAAGGTATGTCTAGAAGGTCATCAAAATGACTTAGTTTGTCTTGAGGATTTTTTTTAGCTCTTTCATGTTACATCTATGTGTATGATGAGTGTACCAATTTTAACAAAGTGTCTATGGTGTATCATAATGAGGTATCATTATTATAAGGTATTCTATGTCTCGGATGTCTATTGTGTAATAAGGAAGTGTTAGATTATCACCTTATGCCTCTGTGATTTTTTCTTTACAAATGGAGTCCATGATGAAGTATCTAGGTTGAGTGAGCCTCTATAAATACCATCACATCTTGGTAAATGTCTTGAGGTTGAAGATGAGTCTTGATAGAATTTTCAGTAGTTATGAGTGTGTGCAAGCAGTTAAGTCTTCAATTCTATGATATCATGAAGGAGTCTATAGGTCTATAATGTAAGTATTTATTCCTAAAAGTTGGTGAATTTAGATGGTGAAATATTGTATCAAGGTCTCAAGGAATATTTTGAAGAAAAATGTGTTATAAAGATAGCAAAGAATTATACATTACTATCATGGCTGAGCCAAGTTATGGAATACTAGCTAAGGGACATGATGTTTTAAGCTCAAGGAAGAATACGGTCATAAGAAGGTAGAGTATGTTCTTAGAGAAGTGTAAGAATTATAGGAGTATCATTGTCAACGGTATTTGAAGTAACCTCTTCATCAAAGGTATTGTATTAATTCCACGAAGGTTATAATTATGCTTCTAAGGGGGAGTCATTGATAGAGTGTGAAGAGCATGGTGATTCAAGTTCTTAGTGAGGTCTCGAGAATAGGGGAAGCTTTTGTCTCTCAAATACTAGGATGAGAAGTTGTAGGATAAAATTTTTGTGGTCAAGAAATATTTTCAAAAATGTATCTCCATGTAAGTAAGGTTGAAACTAAGTCATTGGTCCTTGAGTCAAGTTTTTCTAAGGTTCACAAGTATGATCACTCATCATGACTATTGCATGAGATGGTCAAAGTACAATGAGGTTAGAATTGTTAAAGAATAGTTATTTCAAACATGTGGATGAATCATATTAGGTGTTGGATCTCAGTTGAGATGTCCTCGATTATGTTTTCATCTAGAAAAATAATACCTAACATGGTTAAGGTTGATGAAGTATCTTTGTGAGTTCTTCATGCTTTACAATCTCTTGTAAATTATTAGGTACGTAAGAGAGCTAGACCTAAATGAGTATCAAATGTATAATGTATGGAAGGTTCCATATGTAGATTGAAGACCTAGTTGTAAAGATAATACTTATATAGGTGTCAAGAATAGATGGTATTGATTGTACAGTGTTCTCTCAAAAACTTAAAGAATGTGTGTTGGCTTGTTGAATTACGCAAAGGTTTGATATGAGAAGTTACAGGTATGAATGGTTTCTAACATGAATTTTTAGGTCCTAAGAACATTCTATAGGTATTGAAAACATCATTGGGTCTTCATAAAGATTAAGCGTGTACAAGAACTTTGTATTGAGTTCAAAAATAAGAAAGTGTGCTTACAAAACACATTGATTGTGTAAGAATGAAAATGTCATATTACTGAGACTTATAGGTGGTCTTCAGAGTGTAATGAAGCATATGACAAGAGTCATGTGAAAATTTAAGGTTAAGCATCATGATATAGAACCATAGAATTTGTGAAGTTCCTCAAATCAAGGTATGGCTTTAAGTTTCATTTCTTAATGAGAACATAGTTGTTATAAGAAGCATGATTATAGTTATACAAGTTGATTTTGAAGGTTTCAAGAGGCCTCAATATGATAATATTGTGAGGAGGTGCTAATAAATATTTATACCCTTGAAATGTAAAGAGATACCTTAGCAAGATAGTAGATCATACACCATGAGAAATAATTTACTCTATATCTAGATGATTTTTGAAAAAGGTGTCTTTGTTGCGGAGTTAATGCTCTGCGTTCAACAAGCTACGAGGTTTGAGGAAGTATCACATGTAGAGAGAGCTCTATTTGTCTTCTACTTAATTTTCTAAGGTATGTTGAGGGCTAGTAAGGTGGTATTTGTTATACTTTCATGTATATTGCTAGAGAAAAGAGATTATAAGGACAATTCAACTCCATCATGCATATAAAAGTGTAAATAAGACTGAAATAGAAATTTGGATGTGACAAGATTCTTGTGTGCCTACAAATCATTTTCTGAGGGTCGAAGCTTAATTTTTGTACTTTCCACTAGAGATATGTAGTAAAAATCCAAGGGGAGTTACAAGGAGTCATGATATGTTTATTTTGGGCTTGTAAAGAATTGATAAGTTGATCATTTTTTCACCGAAGATGAAGATTAGGGATATTGGACTTAAATATGGCTATGATAAGCATGGAGGATAAATTTCTTGCTTTCTAGCATGGTACAGTCCTAGGAAGTGATTTTAAGCATGAATGAAGGAAAAATATAGATCATACACTCAAGGGTATCTTTTTTGAAGTTCATATCAAGTTCATTGAATCTTCTTATGTTGCTTGATGAAGTCAAAAAGAGAGACTACAGGTCCCAAGGGGAGCTATTTGAGCATGTAAGTTAGTTTTTGCATTGTTTTCATTGTGTTTAGTCATGTGTTTTTATTTTCCATGTATAGTTGTTAGTATATATTTTTCATAAATGTCAAAGGGGAGAGAATTATCAAAAACATAAAAAAGAGTCATGTATGTTTTTGGTCTTGTTTGTTTCCATCAATGTTTCTAAAGGTGGTTTCCATCAATGAAAAATGGGGATATTGTTGGCCATTGTGTTCTAGTATTGTCATTTATTTCAATTCCAATGATGGAAAAAGGTGTCATGGTGTAATATGAGTCTCATGAGGTGTTAATCAAGGTCATGTATGAAGGTTGATTGGTAGTGACTGAGTTTTGTGATGTTTTATGAGGTCCTGGTATATGCTCTAGTGAGATGAGTCATATTTTGAGGTTTCTCACACTGAGTGAAGGTTTTCATGAGGTTATTAATGGTCCTAGAGGTGTGTTACATGTGTTAATGTGTTTGTAAGAGGTTGGCATGGTTAGTTCATGAGGTGCCATGGTTGAGTTAGGTCATTCTAGGCCTATTCCTAACACTAGAGCATGTAGAATGAGATTGGGGTATGATATTTGGAGCCAATCAAGATTAAAAAAAAGGGTAGCAGCATGGTGATAGTGTACATGATGTTTTTCATGAGTTTCATGTCATTATTGAGTGGTATAGTGCATTTATGAGGTCCTTGGGAAGGAAGAAGTGGAGAACACACAATTAAGCATAGGTAAATGAGATTGGATGGAGAGTGTTAGAAATATTTTGGATATATGGTGATTATGGAAAATGATTGGATGTTTTCATGACGCTTCATGACAAGTTTCAGGTCATTCTGAAGAATATTTTTGAAGATATGTCAATTTTGGTAAAATTGGGTGATTTATAGCATGTTTTTGAAGCAAAAGTGGACCTTCTGATGCTCATTGTGAGTTTTGTGCTTTACATGGGGGTATGATATCTTTGGTATATCTTCTTATCTTACTTATGAATGTTTAAAAAAATAATGGGGTGGTTTTATTGTCTGGTTTTTATGAATGATAGTTAAGAATATTAGTTTCTTTGAAACCCTAGCTCAAAGTGACTTGGAGAAAAAGGTGTGTACTAAACCTATCTTAATTTATTTTTCCAAAGTTATTATTGGATGATGTAGATGAATCCTATAAATTTTTAGAAAGGTAAGTTAGATCTTGTGACTATATGTGGTCCCCACCGAATATTCTTGTTTCTGAAGAAGTTTAGTTGAAGGAAAATTTCTCCAACGAAGGTGAGAAATAAATTGACATAGTTTTTATACCTGGATTTTTTCTAGATGTCAATGATAGTTTTAGATCATGGTTGATCTTATAAATGGCAAAGTGTTCCCTATTTATGAGGACTTGTTTATTGGGCGGTTTGGAGCGATTTTGGTAAAAATGGAATTACAGGAGCTATAAGAGGACTTATGACTCCATTAAAGTTTTTGTTATCTGATTCATATATATTTCCATTGGTATATCAAAAATTTGTTTTTGATATGGTATGAATAATTTATGATCTGTTCTTTGAGGGTCAAATCTGGAGGATGGTTAGTCTAAGCGGTGGGTCAAGTGGCTTCATGAGGTAAGATTATATTTCGAGTTGTTCATGATTTTTAAGGTTTCGAGTGATTTTAAATCATTTCTAAGGGTGTTCCATATTTTTTTAAGCTTGGAAGTGATTTTTGAGGTGATGGAGCAAGTTTAGCTCAAATTTGGTGTTTGAGTCCTAAAAGGCTAAATAAGCAGTTTGTAGAGATGTACTTGGTTGGAGGATTTCCACTTAGATTTGGAAGGAAATGTGATATGTTATGGAAAGAGGATTCATAATGATTTATGATAGTATATGGTTTTTTCTTGGTAATGAGATTTTTGGGTCATCCTTCTTAGTTTGTGAGGAAGAAGGTTGTTTAGTTTTCAAGATAGGTTTTATTAGGTTGAAATATTGAGGTAGATTAGGCATGAGATGGATTAGATGATGATTTCCATAAGTTTTAGAGTGAAGAGGGATGAATTTTGTTCAAATTTAAGGCCTTTGGAGGTCTTGAAAGTGGCAGAAAGGTGCAAACTAGTTGATATTTTAAAACTACTTTATGGGCAGCTTGTTTTAGTGGAGAGGAAAGTTAGTGTGGTTTTCACATATGGATGTTTCAAGATCTCTAACATGTATGGATGTGATCTTAATGTCCTAATTATTAAAATGAGTGGTTAAATTCCATATTTGAGTTGTTCTTGGGTGGTGTTAAGGCCCAAAGGTGTAGACAAGGCATTGAAACAATTGTTTTGAGAAGGATATGAGCCTTCTTGAGTTGGTTATGATAAATTTTATTGGTATAAGATAATTAATGACCATGTATGATGTTTATATGTCATATTACACATGTATGATGGATTTTGGAGCTTGAATGATCATAGTTTTGGTGTTATTGGTTTTTTCTCATCCAAGTGATGGGGATTTGAGCCATTTTTGGGCTAGTTGAGTGCATTTGGGCATGTCCGACCTATATGGGTCCACTTGATAAATTTTTTAAAGTGTGTTGTTATATTTTAATTTTTTAATGGTTGAGATAAATTTTCATGACCAACCTCCCTTGTGTTTGAAATAATAAATGCATATATAAGCGATGCTTTGAGTTCATTTTTGAACTAGTGCTTATAGAGGGAAAATGGAACTTGGTTGAGAGTGTGAAGGTAATTTTATTGCATGAAATCAGAACCGAGGATGTTTGTAAAAATATTATGAGTGATGAGGATTTTGTAAGCAAGGGTTTGAGGCCAAGATAAGTCCAAGAAGAATAAGAAAGAGCAAATTGAAGGAATGAGGGTTTAAAGGAAGAGTGTGAGCTGAATTTGTGATCTCCATCAGTTGTAGAAGAAAAATAAATAAAATATATTAATATTTAGGTGGCTAATTTTTGTTTAGTCATCTTATGGGGTTGTAGTCTCCTTATGGATTGGGTTCTTTACTAAACTAGGGGTTAGTTCTCCTTGTGAAGTCGGTGCTTCACTAAATCTCTTTGTTTTGTGTAATATAAGTAGAGTTTGAGTGGATTTTCTTCCCCTTGATGGTTTCCCACTTATATTTTATTTCTTTTGTACTCTTTATTGTGTTGTGTTATTGTGAATGGTTAATGCACATCTAATATGAACATGTATGGCTATAAATGATGAATGAACAACTCAAATGATGAATGTATGGTTTTGTAATTGAAGTAAAAATTATTGTAGGAATGATTCACCCCCTCCCCCTCTCACTCCTTTATGCTTCCAAAATTTACTTGTGTAGAACATGGGTACTCTCTCTTTTCTCTTGTGTTTCCTTATTTACAAAATTCGGCCTAGATCCGTTTGTAGCGAGTGGGGGTCTCATGTGTGGCTATGGAAGGTATCTAAGAGGATAATTTATTCATAGGTAGTCCTTCCTTTCCTCTTACACTAAAAGGGTAATATATCATAGTTATTTAATAACTTTGATACATGGTCTTCTTCCTTCATGGGGTGCTTCAATACTTCTCTCTTCTTATCTCTTTCTCATCCATTTGGTGTTGGGTTGAATACACCCATTATTCTCGTTTCTCCTTGACACAATTTGGAACTTATCAACCCCACCCTTCAACAAGCTCAACAATCCAAATATCCAAGTGCAATAAAATAACATGAGTTCTCCATGTATAAATAAACATGTGTATTCTTTACATGTGTATAATTTCTTTATTTCACTTCATATAAATATAAATTTTATATATTACACTTTACATCCGAGTTACAGCTTTAATTTTCTATTATGGAAATTGACTACAATTTGCATTACAAACTTCATTATGGAGTATGCCAATACCAACACAATTAGATAATGTAAAGAAACTCGAGAAAAGACAAATTGTGTCTACACACTCTTTAAGTAAGTAATTTTCATTTCATACTTAAAGGGGAAATGTAGACACTCAAACTCTGCAATTTACCATTTGACACTACTAGTTTCGACAATACACTCTTACTAAAATAAATACACCATATCTATCCCCACTTAGTACATCTTGAGGTCTCTTGTCTAACTTACTTATTAATAAAAACTAATATGTTTACATTCTAAGAATTAAATGCATAAAATCCACAAGCAAACTCCACCTAATAGAATGAAACCTTAATTTTTCATGTTTTTCATCCTTGTCTAGAAATTTCCATTTTATTTAGCTTGTGGAGTTTGGTCATGAGACAACTTGCACGGTTTTGGACCAACATATACTCCATCTGATATTTCAATTTTATATTCCTAATTTGATCACTTAATCCCTTTGGGTCATATTTTCCATGATAATTTACCATCAAATCCCTATATAAGAAAGTTAAACTCACCTCATTTACTAACATGACATTATCATGAGCTCTTATTGCAAACACTAGGACTAAATACATACACGGCTCCCTAAATATTTTAAAATATTATGCAAAATAATTAGGGAAACAATCATTATAGTTTTGAAGAACTCTACCAGTCAAGGAGTTCATATTCTCCTATTTGTAAGCACTCAAAATCGTCATTTCAAGTTCTAGCAAGAGCCACACTCAATCTAAGAATTTTCAAATTGGTTCAAGATTCTAAACTAGTTACATTCATTCAAATATCATATGCTAGGTAGAGAAGGACATGTGGTTTGAGGCCTCTTCGAAGTAGTGTTGATATCGACAAAGTCAAGAATTTCACTTCAACCTAATTAATATTTATTTTGTAAGATATCCTACACATGGCTAGGGTTTGATATCTTACTTAAAATATTTTCGACGGCTTAACAACATGAGTGATAGCTAGGGTTTTATAGTGACATACATCTACAGGAAGGTGAAAGTCTCAAAATGTTATAGAGTGGGGTAAAAACCTTACAAAATATGCAAAAATGTACAAATGGTTATGGAATATCTATATGGTCATGTACCAAGTTACTCTCTAGTTATAGTTCAGAGAGGCAAATCACTTATAGGTTTAGATCTCTTAGTTCTAGTAGGTTGCACACCCAAAACTTCCCATATCGATATGTAATTAACTAATTTTACTCATTCTCTTGTGTTTTTAGCTCATATCATATTGTATATGCTAATTAAAATAATTAATGCTTTGCTACATATTACATAATTAATGTTTTAATTTTATTAATTATAATAACATCTTGTAGCTCCCCTTATATCCTTTTAGTTTATTTAACTCACTAATCTATTATTTTAAATAAGGGTGGAAACATCCTCATAGGTATTCTAGTGTATATATCATATCTTTCAACTCATACTCTTTAAGTCCTTGTCGACCTACCCGATCACACGATATATCTCATGGATCTAGTCTACCTTGTTCTCATCCTAGGGTTTCGTGGAACATGATACTTCTTCTTAACCACTTGCATATGAGAATTATTCATTGGAACACTTAAGTATTGTGCCTCAAATTTATATTGGATAGACTTTTCCTCCTCAATAATATCTCATTAGGTAGCTCTTGTGCTACCCCTCCCTCTTTATATAGCTATTTTTCAATAATACAAAAACATTCATATATCTATAAAAATACAAAACTAGGACCTATACATAGTCTATATTATTATAATTTTAAATTACATATGGTATTCATCACTATGGATTGATTGATATGATATCTTTTGTACTCTTTACACACATACATTCATGAGGTATATTGAGCTTTATTCAGGACACACATATCGGTACATGATAATAAGAGATACCTTGGTCCCTTAAATTCTTCTCTTGGGGATATCCATCCAAACTATACATGTGAAAATATTTCATTATAGTTACTTTCTACTTCATCATCATGCTTGATTACGAGATATTGTGTATATGTTATTTTTTGAACTAACAAGACTAACATATCTCTGTATGTGTAGTGTTGACATATATTTCTTCACGTGCTCTCAAAATGCTTGTTACATTTTATCATTGTTTGAAATTAATACTTGTTACATACATGCTTTCTCATTACTTATGTTAGTACTTTTATACTTCATTTTATGTGGCCTAAGTGCATTTCTTGTCTTGTGACACCATGGGTGGCCTATGTTTTTGATCCATACCTTCTTTATGTGACATTATTTCCTTTATATGCAACCTAAATGGATTAATTGTCTTGTGACACCATGGGTGTCTCATGTTTGTGGATTTATGCCTTGATGTAACTCTTCTTTACATGCTCTTTCTCTTATTTTATCACTTGATTTTTTTCTCTATTCTATAACTATTACATCCGTATTGTTTATATTATTGTTGTTCTTGCTTCTATCACTTCTTATGTTTCTATTATTTATAATGTTGTTTATCTCGTTACACACCATGGTTTCCACCATGTGTAACCCCTTTTATAGGTATAGGTTCTCAAACATGGAAAAATATTCAAAATTCCATACTTTCGTACATATTCTCGGACATATAGTGCATGGGAACACATATATTCCTTTGATTTGTGCACTCAAATGGTTTATCACATGCACTTGAAAAGAAAGGGATTACTTATGGTATATTATAAACTTATAGGTAGAATTGTAGGCTCGTACATAGGTTCTCACAGGGAAAATGTACTCGAAAATAAATCCACACATCAAAATTTTGACGAAAACACATGAGGTCAAAACTATATACAAGGGTAAAGATCATATGGTTGTTCCCGACCACATAATATTTTTGGGGAAAAACACTAAATTTTTCTATAGTTTCATATTTCTCATCATGAATAAAGATTTTGATACAATCTTAGACTCAATTGACATTTTTCGATAATTTTACATGGGAATTAATATTTCACTCCTTGTCCACTTTAGTACTTAGTTCGATTAAAAGATACAAGTGTTTTGGGGGTATGGATATCCTTCTCCATTGATATTTTAACATAACGTACACTCTTGCTCAAAATTACAACACACCAAAGATAATGGGGAACTCATTCACTTTAATATCTTGTGTCTATATATCCCTAAATGTGGCCTAAATATTTCTATGATAGTGTGGTCCATGAGGTAATGGAAAGTATCGAAGTGGATAAGTTCTTCATAAATGAGTCTTTCTTCTCCTCGAGTTAAAGGGGAAGATATAAAAGTTACTAAAAAATTTGATACATGGTCTTCTTCCTTCACAAGGTGTATTGGTACCTATTTCTTCTTCTTTCTCTAATGTTCATTCGGTGTTGGGTTACATGTACCCAATACTCTATTTTCTCCTTTGACGCAATCGGGACCGATCATCCCTAATATTTCAAAAATTGTATAAAAAACAATCCAAATGTCCAATTGCAAGAAAGGAATAGGAAGATCTTCCTTAGCAAAAAAAAAGTGTACTCTTTCCATGTTTTACATCTCTTCATTTAACTTTATACAAGTTCAAATTCTATAGTTATTATTGAGTTTAGTTTTGTTGGTACCCAAATTTGTTCTCCTTTTCAGTCTGAGTAGCATCAGATATATGGCATGAAGCTTGAAGAAATATAGATCATGATGTATGTCGTTTTGTATCCGGGGATGTGATCTAACTAGCACTCAAATTTTTGGAGAGATGGATAGCACTTAAATAGGACTTGATCTTGTCATAACTGTTTTAGGTTGTGCCTTTCAACAAAGGTAAAAAGGACCTATTTTGTAACCCTCAAATGGTGAAGGAGATGAAGATATCCCCCAATTTGTACAAATAATATGAAGGGGCCTTGGGAAAATATGATCAACACTCCAAATCTAAATTTCACAAGTTGCCACTTCCGATTATAGAGATATTTTCAATGCAAGGCAAGGGTTATCAAGAAATTTTGAAATCTTGATCTGTTCTACATACTTTAGCAAATGGATTTTGATCTTTGTGGGTATACAGTCAAAAAGTGGTAGTATGGGGTAGGATTAGTTGTTTAGAATGATTTTGGTGGGATATTGACAAGCAAACTTGACTATGCCAGATTTTTGACAACCTCTACAACATTTGAACAACTATTAGATAAAATTCTTCAAAATAGTTATGATGTTCTTTCAACTAGAAGAGATACACAAATGGAGGCCCAGTGTTTGCACTCTTCACACAATATTTGAGACCTCATTACAAAATATTGAGTTAAAGGAATTAATTAAACATCAAAATCTCTCGATCAAATCACGCCTAAGGTACCCCCAAATGATTAAAAGAAATATTTGTCGAAAAATGAAGGTGAAGTGATTTTAAAATGTTTATTTTCAATGCCAGATGAAAGCTCTTCTGATAAATGAAATTGCAAATGCCACTAAACTATCAATAAGGATGAGATCTGTGTGATTCCTAAAGATTTCAATGCAAGATTGCAACAAGAACAAGGAAAATTGTTTGCAGACATTTAAACATGATAATAGACATCATATTTCCCAAAATAACATAGATTAATTCAAAATCTTGTTAGATTCATTAGCAGGGGAGAGTTTCAGGAACAATCTCAAAGTTGTGTGATGGCTATACACTTGTAACCAACTCAACATGAATGAAGATCTAACACAGAAGACATTAACCAGGTTTTTTGGAGGGTTTCTCAGAAGATGAGCTTCTCTCAAAATTTTCTCATGATTTTCAATTTCTCGACCTTTTACATGTCTCAAAACATGTATTATATATCTCTCTATTACATTTGATCCTTCTTTCCCAAGAAAAGAATATCCTATGGCATCTTAGTTTGTTACAAATTCACTCATGACTTTTTGAAAGTGACACTTAACCAATTTTGTGAGGAGGAGATGCCAAGCATGCAAAAAAGCAAATTATTACAAATATTCATCATTCCTTGTCATGGGAGCATGTATTCTTCCTCTTCCATCATTTCACCTTTACACTTTCCAAATTTGCCTCTATAACTTTTGGATCTGGTATTTCATGTTTCTGCTCGAGCTCAACAAAATTTCATTTCAAAAGTACCTCAGATCTACAAATTGAATTTTCAAATTGATTCCATTGATCCTTAAAGGAAAAAACAACATGAATTTGCCAAAAATTTGGTGAAAATTGATGCAAAAGATGCATCTCCAAGCTTCCTAGAGCTCAAATGGCAGCCAAACTGAAAAATGCATAGTTACTGTTGATTTTCCTTTCTCCCTTCAATTTGAGCCCTCCACGTGTCACAATGTGATTGGAAATGGGCTTGGGATCACTTTTTGATATTTTAACATTTTTGGAAAAATGTAAAAATTTGACATTTTTCTCCGCCCCTCCGCCCTTTGAAAATGAGCCTGACACGTGTCCCAATGTGGGTCCCAGTGGAATCACGGCTCAATTCCACACATTTCCACCTTTTTTGGAAAAAGGAAATTTTTCCAAAATATCCCCACATCTCCACCCTTGAGATTTGGCGCTAACACATGGCACAATATGATTGGATCCGGTCACGGCTCAATTTTACACATTTCCACCTTTTTTGGAAAAAGGAAAATTTTCACAATTATCCCCGCGGACCCACACCTCCACTTCGTCCCTGACACGTGGTGATTGTTGATTCACTACGGGGCCATAACTCCCTTTTTTGCTTCATACTTCCTTCACAAAATTTCAAAGTTTTCCAAAACTCACCGTCGGCCGACTGCACTCCCCTCTGCCATTGCTTTTGACACGTGTCTCCCTCTGATTCATTGTGGAGCCATGCTTCAAATTACCACTTTAACTCATTTTGCCAAAAAGGAAACATTTCCTTTTTCCTCCAACGGGCCCACTGACCCGCAAGCCTTTAATTTTCTTCTTTGTCGGGGTTGCGCCTTCTTTTAAGACTTTAACCCTTTTTAGGAAAAAGGTTAAAAATCTCAAACTCTCTCAGACATCCACCGCTCTGCCTTGCCTTTCAAAACAAAAAGGACTAAGGCATTAATTTACTCTAGCGGGCTTGTGGCCTTGTTTTGCATTTTAGTACTTTTCACCAAAAAGGCAAAATTTCTCCAAGTCCTCTCGCTAGCCTTCCATCTCGCTTTTGATGAAAACATGACACATGTCCACCTCTGATTCACCGAGGGCCTGCGCTCCAATTTTTTACCTTAACTCCTTTTCACCAAAGGAAATTTTTCCATCATGCCTCCACAGCTCCACTATTTTGACTTTTTAACTACCATGTGTCACCCTCTGATTGGCTAAGGGCTTGCAGACTTGCAGGGAAAATTTAGACTTTTTGCCAAAAACACAAAAAATGCTAAGTTACTCGAGTAGACCCACCAAATCTTGTCCAACCACAAATGGCCACGTATGAGAAGATGTTTGAGCTAAAATTTGATGGGAAAAGGATGCCCGTATGACCATCAAACAACACAAAAATTTCCAGCGATGCTCTAGAATGCTAAAGATGAATTTGACAGAAAATAACACCCATCCGACCATCAAAACACAAAAATTCCAGGGATGCCATAGAATTCAATATTTTCTTTGTGGGTGAGGAAATTTTCAATCAAATGACAAATGGAAAATGATTCAAAGCAATTTATGACCATGGCAAGGGATTTTGAGTGAAAATAAGTATAAAATGAACAATTTTGAGCTCCAAAGGCCGGGAAAACATGGGAAAAATGGCAGAGGTGTTTGAATGGGAAAAATTAGGGCAAGGTAATGAGTTTACAAACAATCCAATGCACAAGAATGGAGCTACAACTTCACATCATCGATTTCATGAGGAAAAAACATTTCAGAGCACAAAGAGCAAAGGGGAAACATGGAAAAATGGTAGAGGATCAAAATGGGCACCAACATCGGCTCCTTCTCGGGGATGGGCACTCCTAGTGAGTGCCACAAGAACAAAAGTAGACCAAGTGCCAAAATAATCCATTGGGAAAATAGAGTCATGAGCCAAAGCCACCAAAACTAGCTGAGAAACCGACAAAAAATGGTTTCCACACACCAAGGCAAACCACGAACCGACAAAACACCAAAAATAGAGAAAATCCAAACACTATACACTATACAAGTTGGTAAGCAAACCTTGATTCAAAGAAAACAAATCAAGGGGAAACCCCAAATGTCCTCCATGCTAGATATGACCATGCCAAGAGGTTCTGATATGTTTTTAGCAACTAGAAATATACCTCTTTTTCTTCTTTGTTTAATTTGTAAACCATCCAGTTTCTTTGAAGCTCCTCCATTGTGTTCAGGTCAAACCTTTTAACATTTTTCAAGGCTGAATCAAGGACCAAATTTCTAGAAAAAATAGCATACTTAGGAGATATGTTTTCAAAAAATTCATACTCCCGAAATCCACAAAACTCACAAAGTGATCAAGATCTTCAGCATCCGCCTCTGAAAACTTCAAAAGATGCATTATTTGGGTCTTCAATAAGGTACAGACATATTTTTATCTCCATATAACTTTACTAAGTTTCCTTCAATGGGGATAGTAGCATAAACACATGTCCACTTGGACACTCCCACCAACACTTGCATCCCATTTCCTTGATAATAACATACCCCATTTAGCAGTGTAGTCCACAATCACAACATCCAATTTTAAATTCCTCTTAGGATAAAATGCAAGTTGCACCACCAGATTTTTGACACACCCAACAACTATCACTTCTCTTGATTCCATGGCAGTACACTTTCCATAGGTTGTTATCACTTTGATTCCCAATTCATTCATGACCTCCAAAGGCATGACATTGCATGATGCCCTAGAGTCAAACATACAGTTATGTAATAGCTTGTCTTTGATAACCAAGGTAGTGAAAAATGGATCCACATTCAGCTAAGATTTAACCAAAGAAGTTCCTAAGTAAACCTCAGGTGGTTCCCCCAACTCTTCCAACACTTGTGGTTGTTCCAATTCTACAATGGCAATAGGAATCCCAACCTTGTTTCCAACTCGCCTTGGGTACTCTCTTCCTCTCTGAATCCTAAATATTCAAAAGCCCTCTTCTTGTGCTCAGGAATCCTAAGAAACTCAACAATTGGGACAAGAATCTTGATCTGACTCAAGACTTGGGCAATATCATATGGAGCATTCTTGGGTAAAGCAGCACTAGGGGAAAGATTGGCAAATTCATCAGATGGTATGGAAGTATTTTCAGTTTGGGCATGGGGAGGATCACAAGTTTTGCTTGGGGGAATAGGGCCTTTACTAGATGTATTTTTTTTTGGAGTTTCTTTAGTAAGCAATGGAAATTTTGACTTGGCTTGTTGCCCCTTGGCAACCTTACTTCTAGTATTGTGCTCCTTCTCTTGGGCAACTACAACATTCATTAGTAACTACCTATCCTCTTCTGAGGGTATACCTCCATCATACTTCTTGATCATCAACGCCCTCAAGTATTCAAAATCATTATTGGGCAGCTCAAAGGCTTGTACATTATCAATTTCTAAAACATGAGAAGGAGGAAGAATATTTACCTGTTGAATACAATCCCAAAAATAGCAGCAATCCTAGCACTTATGACATCCGTTGAAGTTGCTCCCCTTGGTGAACTTGCAGGATCTCCATCATGCAGGCATCATCATCAATTTCATCATCAACTTCCTCTTCAATTTGTTGATCTGTTCCACATGGAGGATGGGGCAGAAAACACCTGTCACACCAGTCAATCTAATTTACATCATCAACAACAGCCACCTTAGTAGTTAGGGGATCAGGTAACACTTTATTTTCCTTGGCCTGAGATTTCCTATTTCCAAATCCAATAGGCCCTTTACCTTTGTCATCAAATCTTTGATCACCTCTAGGATGATTGGAAAATATGTCACGGTTTTGGATTTTGTTGACCTTGTGAAGTCTTCCCAATTCCCTTTTTAGCTCTTGCCAACTTGTAAGAAATCTCTTTGACAACCCCTACCAAATTTTTCACAACCTCATCCAAATCAACACCCTTGCTAGCTTGAGGTTTCTCAGGTTTATCAGCTTTACACCATCTCTCTTGGGAGGTTTCCCAATTTCCTTAATGTTATTTTCAATCTACAAAGGCCTTAGAAAAGGCCTACCTTAAATTGGTAGGGTTCTTGTCTCTTAGTAACAGCTTCCTTCTTATAAAATGCATCTGCATATTTGATCAAGCATGACTGATCACATGACCTCAAATTAATTGGCATCCTTCTCAAATTTTTGTTAAACCTTGTGTTGAAGTCATGAACTGATTCATAGGGGTTCTTCTTGATATTTTCAAATTGCATAATAGAAACCTAGGATCAGCTTTTTCACCATATTGCAATCTGAATGCATTATGCATTTCAGTCCATGAATCAATAGAATTATCAAGTAGAGTCTTGTACCAATCCCTATCATCCTCTTCTAGTGTATGAATGAATAATTTAATGTACACATCTTCATGCTCAATATCAAAGTCATCCATCATGTTAAAAAAAAGTTTTTGGTGTTGATCACCAATTATGGCATTATCCTTGGAACTTTGGTAATCTACTTCTAACATCCCGAGGCATGGCATTAGGATAACTATCCATTCCTCTAAATTTTATAGGACCAAAGATTTTAACAAAATAGATGGAGGTCTAGGTTGGGCCAAAAAATTTTGAGGTGGTGATCTTGGAGGATAAATAGAATGATGAGGAGTGAGAAGTCTTTGGGGCACAAGAATGTGATTCACAAAATTGTTACTCTCTAGGTGTTGATTTTCCTAGAAAGTTTTATTTGAATTGAAGCACACATGTGTAGATTGAGAAAAGAACTTACCAAGTACAACAGAAGGACCTTCACTAGTTGAAGTAAAAAAATATGTGAGAATATTGCTTGAATCAGAATCACTTTGGAAGAAGAGTGATAATCCTCTACTAAAGGCTAATCTCTCACATCAATGGATATACCTTTGCCTGATGTCTAACCTTCAACAACCTTCCAAAATTTTCTTTCCTCTAAAATTGTCTTTCCCAATTCTTGAAATAACTTTCTACTTGGGTCCCTCCTGAAGAGAGATCTTCTTCCTTCCAATTTTACAGAGATTAGTAACACAAAAATAAATGACAGAAAGCTAAGACACTGGTATTCATCAAGATCAAATCAGCATGGAGTCGCCACTAAGGACTTTCACCCTAGTTGTGAAAATGCACTAAAATACTCTGTCAAATACCTATTAGCACTGAAAATCTTGCCAAACTTTATAGATTAGACCTTCCTTTTCTTGAATCTATCAACCACAAATGCAAATGAAGTGCAACTACTACTAAAACCGATAAAATGTAGGTGAACTTATATCTTCACTTAATCCTTAGAAATCTGATTATAAAATGATGCTTCAACAATGTACTTGCATGCAACATTTGTAAGAAACATTACCAAGGTTTGACATGTATCCAAATATCTCAAATATTTTCAACAACTCCCCGGAAATGGCGCCACTGGTGTTGGTACCCAAATTTGTTCTCCTTTTCAGTCTAAGCAACATCAAAGATATGGCATGAAGCTTGAAGACAAATAGATCATGATGTATGTCGTTTTGTAGCCGAGGATGTGATCTAACTGGCACTCAGATTTGTGGAGAGATGGATAGCACTTAAATAGGAATTGATCTTTTCCTAACTATTTTAGGTTGTGTTGGACCCCCTGAATATTAATCAAGTATGAAGGCGGTAGGCACGTAAGTTCCCGAGTTATGAAAAGGTGCACAAGGTAAAAGCGTGCAAAAGAAAGGTTTAAGGAAGCACATAGCACGTGTGGCATGCAAAAGGAGGTTTGGGACTTAGTCAATTTGAACGTCTAGGGTAGAACACATGAAAATCATGATCGATTATGTGTGGATAAGATGCCAGCCTGGTGACAGGTTAGCCCCGATAGAGGCATGCCTTAGAATCTTCTAGAAGAACATCATGAGATAAATTGAAAAGCTCAAGCCTAGAGAAGCATGCTCACATGAAGGACCACATTTGACACTTGGCACTAGATCTAAGGGCACTGGAAGGTGAGTTGGCAGTGTAGGAGAATTATAAATACAAGTGCCTACAGAGTAAAAGATATACAAGTTTGAGATATAGCGGGTTAGAGAGAGGGGAATTGATATATAGATCTAGAGAGTGAGCGGAGCTCTGCAGAGATGCTTTGCAAGGACTCTGTTAATGGATAATTGCATCCAGTGAGAATGTCTTGGGCATGGAGTTGTAATTTTTCTTTTGATAGCTTAGTTACACAAGTCTAGTGATATGCATGACTACTGGTGCTCTCTGTGACACTCTATAATGAATCAATGAATGTAATGAGGTTACCGATATAATATATACGTGAATATCAATGGTTCTAATGCATATTTCTCTCTTATAAGTTCTCTTTCCTTTCATGTTATGAATGAATGCTTGTATAATTCTTTCTGTCATAATGCATGTTTTGGATTTTGTTAAAACACTCGGTCTAAAGTGACTACAAGGATCTAGAGGCCATTTTGAGCCCTATGGTTCTTGTATGTTTTAACCTCCCTCATGAAAACTCTTACACTAATCATATATGATGTTTCCCATTAAAATCACATAAAAGAGAGACTCAGTACCCGCATGTGCCTCGGGTGAGCACCCGACTTTCGCTATATTATAGGTCAGTGCACATGGGATTCCTTCCTTTTTATGGGAGTAAAAATGACTACATCTTGGTTCCATTGTTGGGACCTCTTTTTAAAGTTGTAGTGGGATATAGCATACATCATGATATGTGTAGTGAGTAATGAAAGAGTGGTTAACATTGGAAAATTTTGAATTGTGGTTCAAGAGCATGGAGGATGAATTTTCTCAGAGATTCAGCACTAGACCTGAGTTTAATACACGTAGATGGGTAGAAGAGAACCTCTACCATGATCTATATGAGACATTCTTCTACTGCTTCCCAGTAGAACTATATGAATGGCTTTTAGCCTATGTGTCTAGATCAAGTTGGCATTATGGATCACATGTGTGGACCAAAGAAGACTACCAAAGGTTACAAGATGCAGATCTGACATGGACCCGTGTTGTAGATCATTGGTGGAGAGGAGTACTGACTAGTTACACTGGAGTACGCCATTTCCACGTATTCTTGTTTGGAGGTTGCTGAGTTTGAATTTCTGCGAGAACCTAGAGGAATGTTTCTACATGCTATTCCTCTAGCTATGAAGATATTGATGGTTACCATGAGTTTAGAGGCTTTCCTAATGGTTGGCTAAACCATTCTAAGCATTGGGTAAGGGATCTTGGGTGGAGGAAGATGGCAGATATCATGACAGAGAAGGAGAGGGAAGAGAGATGGCTCAAGTATAGTGAAGCACATGAAAGGGAGATTGCTAGATGACATGAGGCTACTAGTGTGATGGATCTATGGAGACAGATGTTACGGGAAGGAGTTGAGGTTCACATGGAAGATGTGGAACTGAGCGAGCTATGTTACCCCATCTTAGCAAGTGCATAAGGGAGACCCCTTCATATTCTGGTGAGAGTTCTTCACACGGAGAAAGGGGAGACATTGGCACATATCTGAACCCACCCAGTGACCGAGCCTTGGCACTTGGTTTTCCCAAACCAGGAAGAAGTTTTATTGACCAAGTTAATATCAATGGAAGAGACAAATCCGTGCCTTGAAGGTATAATTTTATAGTCCCTTCTTCTATGGCTGCACATATTCCAGTATTTGGAGGAGTTTTTGGATAAGGAGCAAGTGTACAAGCTTTCGGTCTCACATCAGGGAGTGGCACGGGGACGAGTAGTGGGAGTGGGGCGCTATCACGAGACCATCGGCACATAGTTTAGTGGGACCATGGGGGCACTTGCACACACTCTACAAGTCTTATTGGACCCGGTGGTTCTCGGTGGATCTGGTGACTCTAAAGGCATAGGACCTAGTGGACCTAGTGGATCAAGTGGCGAAGGAAACACTGGAGGGAACCAAGGCTCTGGCTCAGGAGGATAGGGACCCCAACCACCACCTCAGGTATTCTTTGAAATGTCTCTACATTTACCAGATTATAGATACATTGAGGATGTTGTAGAACATGTTCACAAGTGTGAAGTGCTATGGCACGTGAAGGGTATCACAACCCCAGAATGGAAGGCTAGTCAGTTTGTAACCATGTTACAAGGGCGTGCACATAGCTAGTATAGGAAGTATGACCATCATCAAATGGTGGTGGACTATCTTGCCTTAAAGAATGCATTCTTGGTAGAATTCCACATTCCTAAGTTTGAGCGGAGAAAGCATTAACGCTTTGAGGAGATTTAGCAAGGAATGGTAGAGAGTGTGGGAGTATGATGTGCACTTTAAAACTCTCTTGTCTAAATTATCATATGATATTCATCCTTCTCAAAGCATGCATAGTGGTTTTTGAAGGATTGATCATCCCTTTTAGAAGGGCATTGTCTCATAAAAATTTTACAAACCCGCACGAAGCATTGGAATTTGCCTTGTGTGCCAAAGCTATTTGTATTGTAGATACTTTGGTGTTAGCCCGTTCTTGGAGGCTTAGATTATTGTTATGGAAAAGCGATTGGAAAAATTATCTCTGCGAACTCGGCCATGATGAGACTCGCAGCGTCCATGGTGCACATATTGTGAAATAGAGGGACATGTTAAGGATAATTTCCCCTAGAGGATGGTACACGCTATGACAATAGATTGTGAAATTTGTCATGGGGACCATGATGCAAGTAGATGTCCCTTTCTACAGTGCACGATCAAGAAGAATGTGCCTTGTTATTACAATATTTGCACCTCTACAACCCATGATACTAAGGACTGTAGGCTCATTAATCAGATCCATGAGGCCATTGATCATTGGGTATGCTAAACTAGCATTGCCATTGGTTCCAAGGATAATGATCACCATTACGAGGAGCGCACAGAAGGAGGTGCACATGGAAGAGGTTTTCGAGGAGGATTCTATGGTCGAGGTAACCATGGAGGAGGAAGGAGTGCGTTCCTGTGTAGAACATGTTTCAAATGTGGATCTACAAAACATTACAAACATGAATGCCCAAATGCATTTGCGTGCTCATGGTGAGGAAAGAAGCATAAGTATGAGGAATGCCTGGAATTGTTTGAGCATATGAATCAGAAGCACTAGAAGGACAAGGGCACTACGATGGTTAGTATTAAGAAGGTAGACATACGGCGAATGCCCCGGGTAACACGGGATGAAGGTTTGGAGCTGTCTTGTGCAACAAAGGAAGAAGCTACGTGTGTGAGAGAGGTGACAAGACAGAAAACCCTAGTTTCAAGGGAGGAGGTCGTTCATGGAAAGTATCCAGACCTCACACATCAAAAGGAGATATATCAAGACACCATGGATGTTATTCAGAGCTTACAAGGGGAGATCCAATGTCTAAAGGAGTAATCCAGGAGGGAGGAACAAGGAAGGAGAGTCGAGATGCAAAAGGATGACCTGGATGAGGTCAAGGAGGTGTGTCAAATGTTAAGGCAGGATAATATCATTCCCTTGCTAGGGTCCTAGTTGAGAGAGAAGGTACCACGCACCGAAGAAGAACATGAGAGACAAGTCTTGCATGTGAACCTACCCCCTCATCATCCTGACTATGACAAGGATATTACGTTGAATGCAATTATAGATGGATGGCTCCTTAGTAATATCCTCATTGACACATACACAGAGTTTAATGTTTTGACTTTGGATGCATGGCATCATATGGGAAGACATGCATTACAGTCATCTTCGAATGTGTGGTATATGGAAAACAAGACTAAGGCAATGCCCATCAGTGTCTTGAAGGATGCGGCTATCACTATCTAGGGAGCCAAGTTTACTAGGGACTTTGAAGTCTTGGTGCTCATTGAGGTAGACAATTTCCCAGCACTACTTGGGTGCCCTTGGTGTTACAAGAACAATGTGGACCTTCGGTTCAACAAAGGGTACATCAGCTTCGAGAACAAGGAGGAACAGTCATTATACCCTTAGTTGATGGGAAGTCGACACCATATATTGAACCATTGGGAGAGGAAGTTCGGACAGGATTTATGTGTGCTCAATCAGAGACCCTGAGATGATACACCCTACTAATGGGGTTATCCAGTTTGAAGATGCTCGATCGGTGGTCGATACCACCCGATCCTAGCATCTAATAATTAGGTGCATGGAACTTATGAATTAATGGGACAGTAGTTGATAGGGTCGGTGACCAAGGTGACTAAGGTGTGCACAGTTAGGCACCTTGGAGGAAAAGAACTACCCAAGTATTTAGGAGGAGCCTTCCACGAGATCTTTCTACGGAGGTGGAAGCTCGGTGGAAGTATCGAAGGAACAAAGGGGATGTTAAGTTATGTCTTACTTGGCACAACAGCTCGGTGGTGGGCCACACATCAAGAGAGTTTTAGAGTGGCTCGAGGTAACAATTACTCTCTCTGTCGATTTTCTAGGAGCAATGTACCCACCATCATCAAGGATTACCATGGGAAGGATCCCGTCTCTTTCCATATCCAAGAATGTGAACGGGTCTAGAGAGAAGGCACAGAAGCTTTGCCACCATCCCTCTGGGTGTACAAGTTGTATTCTACACTACATGGTTACATGCGCACATGGTACATTCATTCGGACACACACCACCAGACAAGGAATTGGCAAGAGCTCACGGCTGATCTTATTCAAACTTTTGAATATCGGAGTACTAAGCCATCAATTGATAAGGCCTTGTAGGGTATCAAGCACCTTACCATGGGGGATAGTGTCAGGATGGAAGATAGGCTACTAGAATTACTAGGTGAACCAGGATTGGAGGCGTGTTTTGAAGAAGAAGAGGAAGCAGAAGAGTTACAACTTGAGCACATGTGTTTGGAAAAGGAGAAGGGAAAGTTGGTATATGTGATTGATAGAGAGAAATCGGAAAGCTTAGATGTTAGTCATTCATAGGGACGCATGAGTTAGTGGATAGTGCAGATACTCATGCGGGCACCTACCATGAGCCCTTAAAGACAAAAAGGTTAACATCGGTTCAGAAGAAGAACCTAAGGAAGCTATTATTGGCGATTACTAGATAAAGAAGGAAGTATCAAAGCTCATTGATTTGTTGTGTGAATTTGAGGATTTATTCCCACGTGGGTACCATGAGCTCAAAGGCATTCACCACTCCTTGGGAGAGATGAAGATAAAATTGAAGGATAGTGCGTGCCTGGTTACAAAAAGGCCCTATCAAATGAATCCCAAATTACGTGTGAAGGTCAAGCAGGAGATAGAAAAAATGATAGCTTCTGGGATCATTGAGGCAATGGAAGAATCAGAGTGGATAAGCCCGATGGTAATCAACATCAAGAAGGATGGGTGGATTACAATTTGTGTGTATTATAGGGAATTAAATGTAGTTTGTGTCATTAATCCATTTCCGACCCCCTTCACTGAAGAAATTTTGGAAGGAGTCACTGGGTGCCAAATCTATTCCTTTACGGATGGATTTTCAGGGTACCACCAAGCCCAGATTGTAAATGAAGACCAAGAGAAGACAACTTTCACCACCGAGTGGGGGATTTTTGCATATACGGTCATGCCCTTTGGGTTAAATAATATGCTAGCTATCTTTTCGTGCATAGTGGTACAAGCATTCCAGGACTTCATCCATAAGTTTCTTCAGGTCTATTTGGATGATTGGACAATATATGGTCTAGTTAAAGACCATTGTGACAATTTGAGGTTAATGTTTGAGAGGTGTAGGTAGTTGAGGAAATCCCTCAACATTAAGAAATGTGTGTTTGCTACACCCTTTAGGACTTTATTGGGGCATATCATATGTAAGGAAGGTTTGCTGGTAGATCCCACTAAGGTTGTAGTTATTGTGGGGTTAAGGAAGCCTCCTAGCCAGAGCGCAGTGCACGGATTCCTTGGGAACATGGGCTATTATAGAAAATTCATTAAGTTATATGCCAAGATTGTCGTGCCTTTAGAGGAGCTTCTTAGAAATAAGAGTTCCTTCCATTGGGGAGAGGCACAGCAGAGGGCGTTTGATACATTAAAGGATAGGCTTATCACCGTGCCTATGTTATGTTTTCCTTCTTGGGAAAATCCCTTCCATGTCCATGTAGATGCCTCAAGGACTGCCATTAGAGCAACGCTTACATAGCCAAGTGAAGGAATTATTTATCATCCTCTGTGTTTTACAAGTAGGAAGCTGACACCAAAGTGAGCAAAATTATACCACAACCGAGTGCAAGGAATTGTCAATGATCTACGCGCTCTTCAAGTTTAGATAGTATCTGCTGGCAACACCCTTTGTGTTTTACACCGACCACATGGCATTAAAATATTTAGTGAACAAGCCTATTCTACAAGGATGCATATGTCGATGGGTATTGTTGTTTCAAGATTTTGAATTCACCATTGTAGTGAAGCTTGGAAAAGCAACTGTGGGCCTGATCATCTGTCAAGAATTGATTCAGGGGAGGATGCGCAGAGTATTGAGGAAGCAATGTCAGATACACAATTGTTTAGGTTGCAGCGCGCATGCCCTCGGATTTGGAAGAGATTGCAATATTTTTAAAGGAAGGTGTGGTGCTAGAAGGAATGAAGACATTGAAAAATAGTTGGCCATACGCGTTGTGCCCTACATGTTAATCAATGGAGACTTATACAAGTTGGGACGTGATGAATTTTTGTGCAAATGTGTCTTAGAGCATGAGTTTTGGTCATCATGGAGGAAGCACATGGAGGAAGTGCGGGTGGGCATTATGCGGGTGATGCCATCGCACACAATATATTTATGGCGGTTTGTGGTGGGAAACCTTTTAAAAAGATTGTAGAGATTATTGTAAAGCATGTGAGCATTTTCAACACATTGGCAAACCAGGAAGGAGAGATGAGATTCCTTTGCGGCCTATTCCTAGCGTAGAGCCTTTTGAAAAGTGGGTGATAGACTTTGTAGGACCTATTGCACCAGCAACACATAGGACTGGGTCACGTTATGTCATCACTTGCACGGATTATCTCACAAGGTGGGCAGAGGCAGCCCCGACTAAAGATTGCATGGCAAAAATAAGTGGCAAGGTTCTTGTGGGAAAACATTATCATAAGGTATGGATGCTGTTGAGTTTGACCAGTGATAGGGGTACACATTTCTTGAATGAGACCATGAGGATCCTATTATCGAGTTTCATGGTGGCTCATCACAAGACTATGCCCTATCACCCACAAGAAAATGGAACCACGAAGCATTCAACAAGATACTAAGTCATACCTTGACCAAAATTTGTGATGTCGGAAGACAAGATTGGGATGACAAAGTATCGGCAGTATTATGGGCTTACAAGACAACGTATAAAAGGCTAAACAAAGCCACACCATTTCAATTGGTGTTTGGCATGGAATCTATTTTACCGGTTGAATTTATGTTGCCTTCTCTGTGAATAGCACATGCAGGAGGGTTAGCCAATGAACAAGCGCTGGAAGAAAGGATTGATGAGTTAATAAAATTGGATGAGAAATGATCACTCGCCTAATGAAGACAAATAGCAGAGAAAGAAAAGAAAAAGCTTGGTATGATCGCCACATTAGAAATAAGAAGTTTCGAGGTTGGGAAGATGGTGTTACCATATGATTCCAAGTTTTGTGCCATCCAGGGAAGTTAAAAGCCATTGGTTGGATCCTTACACAATCTTGTACATCCTTGATTTGGGCACGTACCAGTTAAAAGAGCTGGATGGGACGAAATTTCCTAGACACTTCAATGGGAGTAGGCTGAAGCCCTACTATAAATAAGTCTTTTGGATGTTTGTAAATAAGGTATTTTTTCTAGTTAGTTTATAATTTTCCTTTATGCATTTTCCCTTTCTTGTGTTTCCCTTTTGCGTTGTTGTTTTGTTTTGCACCTTGGGCACTGGTAACCTTTTTTGCTATTTTTTAGAGAATTTGTGTGTGTGCAAAGGACCGTGCATCATTTTAAGTGTAGGGTGAAGAAATGTAAAGGAGCACGTGATTAAAGTACCAAGAAAGTTGTGTTGAAAATCCTTGTTGAATGGCCCAATTGAAAGAGGTATACAAAGAAAGATGGAAGAACGGTTGATGTTAGGGTAAAGCTACTTGTAGATCCCATGTATTAAGGAGGAAAAAGCATATTTAAAGCAACACGAGGTAGGTGAGAGCAAGAATCAGGATAGAAGAAGTGCCTTTGGCATGGGTTACGCATGTGCAAGAGTCTCTGTCAGGGTTGGATTGGTTACGCACCAAAAGGTTGGAGGAGTTTTTATGCAAGATGGGCGCGTAAGTGAAGGCACTAAAGACGGCCTTTGTTTTAAAAATCTGCATTAAATGAACAAAGTATGGTGGTAGGTGAAGTAGCATTTAATGTTTAGAAAAGAGAAAAACTATAAGTAAAGGGTCGGGGCACTCTCATTCTTACTTTGCGAAATAGAGGAGTTTGAGATATAAGTGAATTCTATAAACTAGGGTTTTCATATTCGATTGAGTGAAGGAAGATCTGTGAGATTGAAGCATGAGCAACTAGTTTGAGTTTGCAAACTAGAAGGGATTACACAGGCATGGAAAGAGTTGAAGAGGCGTTGTCTTGTGAATATTTTATCCCAATTAGGGTTTGAAAAACTAGGGCACGGGTTCAAAAGAGTTATATCATGGATTTGAGATCAGAGGATTGGAAGAAGTAAGACAAAGTAACAAGGAGAGAGTAAGAGTGATAAGAGGACCTTGAAAATGGCACCCAAGAAAGGAAAGGGCAAGGCCAAGGCCAAACAACAAGAACCCAAAGTAAACACAAATAAAGAATGGTATGTAGAGATGCAATACCTAGATGGGGTGATGATGGGGAAGGAATGGGAATCCCACCTAAGAAGTGTACCTGTTAGTGATTATAATCACTACATAAACACAATAGAAAAGGAGATGGTGTTTGAATTAGTACACCCCACCAGAAAATGAACACCAGAGGGTTTACCAATATACAATTATGACGTTAAGGTCAAAATGGAGAAGGCAAGGCTTCTGAGAGTTTCCCTATTTTAGAAATCTAGAGTTTACGTACCAATGGTTGATGTTGCGGGTACACAAAGATTACTTCCACTTTGCAGGGCACAAGATGCGCATGACTCCTAATATTATTTCATAATTTATAGGCCTTGTATGTGAGGGAGATAGGTTGGAAGATGACCTAGGTGAAAAGGAGGCTATTCAAGAGACCATCACCGAGTATGCCTACAAGAAGGAGTCACGATATTATGACATTTCAGACATCAAGGACCCCATAATGAAAATGGTCGCGCATCTGGTGACTAAGCTGAATGGCTAGGAGAGGTGGACATAGGTCAACAAACCTTGGCTACATATCTATAGGAAGATTGCAGAAGGCACCATATATAACCTATCCACATACATCGCAAAAAAAATCATTAGGTGCACAAAGGAAGGGGACAAGATCCTCTTCGGCAATGTCTTACTCACCATTGTATTCATAGAGATTGGGGTGCCTAATACACCAGACAAATTTTTATGGGAGTACCCCACCGAGGATCCTTCACTCATGAAGAGGTTAGAAAATTATGCCTATGATACAATAATAGTACCCCACAAGATGCAGCTTGAGAAATGGTACACGCGCCTGAGAAACGTGTTCGGGTAGAGTGGAGAATCCCTGAACAACTCCTAGCAGCCACCGAGGGGAAGCTAAATTCATGGTTTATCAACATTTCTACTTGGGCAGGTTCAAGCTAATAGATGAATCATGGAGCCCTTGGTGCAAGCTCCCCTTCACATTCACTACTCAATACTTCCAAGTAGGAGTGAACAGATTTAAGGAATCAAAGAAGTTAAGGCTGGAACTAGGTAGTCTAGACCGGGAGCATAGGGAGATGAGGAAGAATTTGAATTACCCTAGTGGCAAGCACACATACATGGAAAAGTACATGTCACACAAGATCCAAATGACTAGGCCGATAACACTACCCATCGCTGGAGGAGCCACAGTGTGCGTGTACCTCCGTATAAGGCCAAAGTTCAAGAAGGGTGTGTATCTAGAGAATGAAGTCTCCATACCTGAGGATCCCTTGGAGAGAAAGAATCCCGCACCCAAGAAGAGGGGAAGAGAGGAAAAAGCACCAAGTGTGCCGACTGCTCAGACAGTGAGCATGCCAACAACAAGTGCCAAGCCAAGCACCTACATACGGAGAAAGAAGTCTCCGGTGAAGGAAAAGACGCTAGAGGTAGAGGTGCCTAGGAAACCCATCACCAAGGAAGGGTCACCTGAGGAAGAAGATAAGGCCGAATCCCCTGATTAGGAGCCACCTCTTAGGAAAAAGTAGAGGGTGGATAAGGAAGTTGACTCGGAGGTGACCGAAAGCTTGGAAAAATACTTGGGAGAAAGAGAAGATGAGAGTGAGGAAGATGATGGCAAGGAAGAAGAGGCAGAGAAAGACCAGGAGCCACATGTGTTTAGTGTCTACGACTTAGAAGAGGAGAGTGGAGATGGGAAGTAGGAGTTCATATTCACGTGGTGCAAGGGTGCACAGGATGAGGAAGACACCAAAGACATGAAGGGGGATGAGGAGGTTGCCAGGGAAAAGTAGGGATCCATAAGTTTTATGAAGGAGCAGATCACTAAGGTGGTAGAAAGAGAAGCACAAAATTTTCTCAAAGCCCAAGAGTTAGAGTGCAGCATGCAAACATAGTGCTGAAGGAAGGGAAGGAGGAGAACATCGAAAAAGAGCATGACATCCTAGGAGGCCCCGTTCTAACAGTAAGCTTCCCCAAAGGTGTGCACTTGGGCAGAAGAAATCTTGATGTAGAATAGAGACAAGTAATGGGCTATGTTGATGACACAAAGAAGGTATTATGCACACGATTCCAAAGCACTTTGACCCATGGAAAGGCTCCTAGCCATGGGGTCTTTTGAAAAGGATGGCATGTACCCCAGAACCAAGAAGATGCTCTCTTGGGTGTTTGAGTCCCACATTGATGAGCCAGACTTCAAATTCTGTCAGGGGGTGCTCATAACATTTCCAGAATCTAAGGGGGTCAATCCCTTAGTGAATGCTTAGGATCTCTTGGATGAGCATGTCTGTAATACACTTTAAAAAGTTACTGATCGAGACCAAGGCTAGATTATTTATGTGAAATGATAGGATAAGAGTCTTGGAGGAAAAACTAGGGAAGAAGGAAGAGGAGCTGGCAGAGAAGACCAAGAGCTTGAAATAGGAAGAACTAATCAGCGCATAGTTAAGGTGTGAGTTAAAGGAAGAGAAGATAAAGGTGCAGGAAGTGTACAAGAAAATGGAGTCTATCAAATGCGCCATCCTTTTTAAGAACCCGGACTTAGCGCAACCCACACACGAAGTACTCATGCTTCTGGAGTGTTTAGAAGATCTAACACACATCCTCACTATGGAGTGATGACCTTTTGCCGTGGAATATTTAGAATAATTGGTCACACGCTTAAAAGAGGAGGATAGATTGAAAGTGGTAGCACTCATTTCCGAGTATAGCCAAGTACTCGTGGAGGTTAAGGTCACTACCCAATCTACGGAAGCCGTGTATGATACATGCACAGACACGGATAAGGTGGCGAGCTCCTTGGTCACCACACTCGAAGCAAAACTAAAATAGTTCCAAGAAAAGAACAAGGGGAACAGGGCAGAGAGGGACAAGGTTCTAGCCAAAGTAGAGAAGAAATCAGAGGCAATTGAGGCTTTAAGGAGCTCAATTAAGGCCTGGCTAAAGGAAATATACCCCTAGATTACTAGGAGGATGGATAAACTTGAGGACCTGGGAAAAGATATGGAACAGATCATGGACACTTTGGGCATCTAGGGAATTGACCTGATTTTTGATGAAGTGAGCACCCTAGTGGCGACCTCTACCAGAAGGCACAGGGTAAGGTTGAAGAGTGGAATAAACTAGAGGCTGATTTGTGAAAATATTTCCCTAGCTTGCTGAATTGATGCTCCCCCCATTCTTCATTCTTTCCCCAATTCTTTCATTCCTTATTCTTTGTAAAGTGTAAGACTATTCATTGATTCCCTAGATAGTATGCATCTTGGTTAAGTAGAGTGTTTTCGAGGATAGAGAACAGGTGTAGTGTGGGGTGATTTTGGACCCTAGAATATTAACCAAGTATGAAGGTGCGTAGGCACGCAAGGTCCCAGTTATGAAAAGGCACACAAGGCAAAAGCGCACAAGAGAAAGGTTTAAGGAAGCACATAGCACACATGGCGCATGAAAGAAGGTTTGGGGCCTTGATAAAAATTTGAACGCCCGGGTAGAACACGTGAAAATCATGATCGGTTACACATGGATAAGATGTCAGCCTGGTGATAGGTTGGCCCCAATAGGGGCATGCCTTGGAATCTTCTAGAAGAACATCATGAGATAAAGTGGAAAGCTCGATCCTGAGAAGCATGCTTACATGAAGGATTGCATTTGACACTTGGCACTAGATCTAAGGGCACCTTTGAAAGGTGAGTTGGCAGTATAGGAGAATTATAAATACAAGTGCCTGTGGAGTAAAAGATATACAAGTTTGAGATATAGCGGGTTAGAGAGAGCAGGAATTGATATACAGATCTAGAGAGTGAACGGAGCTCTGCAGAGATGTTGCGAGGACTCTATTAATGGATAATTACATCCATGCGATAATGTCTTGGGTATGGAGTTGTAATTTTTCTTTTGATAGCTTAGTTACACAAGTCCAGTGATATGCATGACTGTGGTCTGCTCTCTGTGACACTCTGTAATGAATCAATGAATGTAATGAGGTTACCAATATAATATATATGTGAATATCAATGGTTCTAATACATATTTCTCTCTTATAATTTCTCTTTCCTTTCATGCTATGAATGAATGCTTGTATAATTATTTCGTCATAATGCATGTTCTGATTCTTAAAACACTCGGTGCAAGTGACTGCAAGGAACTAGAGGCCGTTCGAGCCCTATGGTTCTTGTATGTTTCGACCTCCCTCATGAAAACTCTTACACTAAACATAGATGATTTTTCCCATTAAACTCACATAAAAGAGACTCGGTACCCGCACGTTCCTCGGGTGAGTGCTCGGCTTTCACTTTGGGTGATAGCCGAAAGCACGCATGGGATTCCTTCCTTTTGTGATGGGAGTAAAAATGACTATAGGTTGTGCCTTTTAAACAAGGTAAGAGGGCCTACTTTGTAACCCTCAAATGGTAAAGGAGATGAAGATATCCCTCAATTTTTGTAAATAGTATGAAGGCGCCTTGGGAAAATATGATCAACACTCCAAATCTGACTTTCAAAAGTTGTCACTTCCAGATTATGGAGATACTTTCAATGCAAGGCAAGGGTTACTGAAGACATTTTGAAATCATGATCTGTTCTACATACTTTAGCAAATGGATTTTGATCTTTTGTGGGTATACAGTCAAAACAGGGGTAGTATGGGGTAGGATTAGTTGTTTAGAATGATTTTTAGTGGGATATTGACAAGACAAACTTGACTATGCCATATCTTTGACAACCTCTACAACATTTGAACAAATATTAGATAAAATGCTTCAAAATAGTCAGGATGTTCTTTCAACCAAAAGAGATACACAAATGGAGGCCTAGGTTTGCACTCTTCACACAATATTTGAGACCTCAACACAAAATCTTGAGTTAAAGGACTCAATTAAACATCAAAATCTCTGATCAAATCATGCCTAAGGTACCCCCAAAGGATTACAAGCAATATTTGTCAATAAATGAAGGTGAAGTGATTTTAAACTACTTATTTTCAATGCCAGATGAAAGCTCTTCTGATAAATGAAATTGTAAATTCCACTAAAATATCAATAAGGATGAGATCTATGTGATTCCTAAAGATTTCAATGCAAGATTGCAACAAGAACAAGGAAAATTGTTGCAAACATTTAAACATGATAACAGACATCATATTTCCCAAAATAACATAGATTAATTCAAAAGCTTATTAGATTCATCAATAGGGGAGAGTTTCAGAACAATCTCAGAGCTGTGTGATGGCTATACACTTGTAACTAACTCAACATGAATGAAGATCTAACACATAAGACATTAACCAGGTTTTTTGGAGGGTTTCTCAGAAGATGAGCTTCTCTCAAAATTTTCTCATGATTTTCAATTTCCCAACCTTTTGCATGTCTCAAAACATGTATTATATACCTCTCTATTACATTTGATCCTTCTTTCCCAAGAAAATAATATCCTATGGCATCTTAGTTTGTTACAAATTCACTCATGACTTTTTGAAAGTGACACTTAACCAATTTTGCAAGGAGGAGATGTGAGGCATGCAAAAAGGAAATTATTACAAATCTTCAAAGCATTCATTGTCACGGGAGCATGTATTCTTCCTCTTCCATCATTTCAACTTTATACTTTCCAAATTTACCTCTACAACTTTTGGATCTGGTATTTCATGTTTCTACTCAAGCCCAAACAAAATTTCATTTTAAAAGTAGCTCGATCTGCAAATTGAATTTTCTAATTGATTCCATTGATTGTTGAAGGCAAAAGCGACATGAATTCACAAAAAAATTGGTGAAAATTGATGCAAAAACACATCTCCAAGCTTCCTGGAGCTCAAATGATGACCAAACTAAAAATGCATAATTCTTTGTTGATTTTCCTTTCTCCCTTCAATACGTGCCCTCCATGTGTCACAATGTGATTGGAAATGGGCTTGGGATCACTTTTTGATATTTTAACATTTATGGAAAAATGTAAAAATTTGACATTTTCTCTGCCCCTCCGCCTTTGAAAATGAGCCTCGACACATGTCCCAATGTGGGTCCAATGGAATCGCAGATCGATTCCACACATTTTCACCTTTTTGAAAAAAAAGGAAATTTTTCCAAAATATCCCCGCATCTCCACCCTTGAGATTTGGTGCTGGCATGGCTCAATTTTATACGTTTCACCTTTTTTGGAAAAAAGGAAAATTTTCACAATTATCCCCACGGACCCGCACCTTTGCTTCTGTCCCTGACATGTGGTGATCACTGATTCGCTGCGGGGCCATAACTCCCTTTTTGCTTCATACTTCCTTCACAAAATTTCAATTTTTTCAAAACTCACCGCAGCCCGCACTCCCCTCTGCCATTGCTTTTGACACGTGTCTCCCTTTGATTCGTTGCGAGCCACACTTCAAATTACCATTTTAACTCATTTTGCCAAAAAGGAAACATTTCCTTTTTTCCTCACGGTGGCCCGCCGACCCGCACAAGCCTTTAATTTTCTTCTTTGTCGGGGTCACACCTTCTTTTAAGACTTTAACCCTTTTTAGGAAAAAGGTTAAAAATCTCAAACTCTCCCAGGACATCTTTGCTCCGCCTTGCCTTTCAAAACAAAAAATACTAAGGCATTAATTTACTCTAGCGGGCTTGCGGCCTTGTTTTGCATTTTAGTACTTTTCACCAAAAAGGCAAAATTTCTCCAAGTCCTCCGCTAGCCTTCCATCCCACTTTTGATGAAAACATGACATGTGTCCACCTCTGATTCACCAAGGGCCTGCTCTCCAATTTTTTACCTTAACTCCTTTTCACCAAAGGAAATTTTTCCATCGTGCCTCTGCAGCTCCACTATTTTGACTTTTTAACTACCATGTGTCACCCTCTGATTGGTTGAGGGCTTGTGGACTTGCGGGGACAATTTATACTTTTTCCAAAAACACAAAAATGCTAAGTTACTCGAGCAGACCCGCCGAATCTTGTCCAACCACAAACGGCCACATATGAGAAGATGTTTGAGCTAAAATTTGATGGGTAAGGGACACCCATATGATCACAAACAACGTAAAAATTACCAAAGAATGCCCTAGAATGTTGAAGATGAATTTGACAAGAAAATGACGCCTGTCTGACTGTCAAAACATAGAAAATGCCAAGGATTCCCTAGAATTCGATTTTTTCTTCGTGGGTGAGGAAATTTTTGATCAAAGGACAAATGGAAAGTGATTCAAAGCAATTTACGACCATGGAAAGGGATTTTGAGGGAAAATAAGTATAAAACGAACAATTTTGAGCTCCAAAGGCCGGGAAAACATGGGAAAAATGGTAGAGGTGTTTGAACAGGCAAAATTAGGGCAAGGTAATGAGTTTTCAAACAATCCAATGCACAAGAATGGAGCTACAACTTCACATCATCGATTTTATGAGGAAAAAATGTTTTAGAGCACAAAGAGCAAAGGGGAAACATGGCAAAATGGTAGAGGATCAAAATGGGCACCAACAAGTTTAATTTATAATATGGACATTGACTACAATCTGTGTTGCATGTTTCATCATGGAGCATGCCAACACCAACACATCTAGAAAATTAAAAACTCTTATCAAAGATAAAGTGTGTCTACACACTTAGGTATCTTTTCTTTTAAGCATGTTATTTTCATTTCATACTTAAAGGGGGTAAATGTAGACACTAAAATTTAGAAATTTACCCTTTTAACATTGTTTATTGTAAGTGTTCTTCTTGGCTAAGAAAAATACCCATATCCTATTCCCACTCATTGTATGTTGTCATCTATTTTTAACTTGCCCATTTTCATTCACATATGTGTTGACAAATTTTGCGTGTTAATACATAAAAAGTTCTCTTACTCTAATTTATAAGATGTAAATTTTAGATATCACTTAGCTCCTCTCTATGTAAAACCCTATAGTTTGGAAAGGTTGTCTAATACAGTCATGGTTGACCTATATGGTCATGCATTGACACATTTTCTAACTCTACATTTGATGTAATATCATTTGTTGGGTCCTTTTATCCTCCTGGGTCAGCCTTATCATAATAATTTATCTTTGAAACCATGTATAGGAAATTTAACATCACCTCATTTACGAACCTATAAATCACATGGGATTCTATTGACATACTCACTTGCAACACTCACAAAAGGAACTCAAGGATCCCTAAATCTCTCCAAATTTGATGCACACTCATTAGGAAGCCACTACTATAGTTATAAAGCATTCATTTAAGTCAAGGAATCTATATTCCCTCATTTACAAGCACATAATGTTCCTACTCTAAATTCTTAGCAAGAGTATACTTCTATCAAACATGATCAAAGTGGTTCAAGTTTCCAACTAGTTGCATTCATATAGATGTTACTGTAGACACTAGAAAACACACCTTGCACACAAGGTATCCTATTCAAAAACATCATAAAACATAATAATCTAAAAAATCAAATAATCCCACAAAATAAAATAAAAATATTAAAAACCCACAAAATGGTGATAAAAGGTATGTCATCACTCATTTACTAACCCTCACCTACTCACATTTAATTTTTCCATGTTGGAAGCACAAGGGACCGATAGGGGTGAATTAGTCCTAAAATTATTTTTCTTTCATTTACCAAACCATGCATTCAAAAAATTATATTATTCATACAAGATTCATAACCATGTGTGTTTATTAAGATACAAAACATCAACCACAAGAGAAATAAATAAGGTACTCAACACAAGAACACCGTATGTAAGTGGGAAACCCTCACGAGGAATAAAACCCACTTTGAAACACAAACAATATATTACCATATTTCAAATTTAGTGAGGCACAAACCCAAAAAGGATCACAAACCCAAAAAGGATCACAAACCCTTAGTTTAGTATATCACAAACCCTACAAGGAGCACCAACCCCTAATTTATTAGAGCACCAACCCTATAAGGAGCACCAACCCCTAATTTAGTAGATCACCAACCCTAAAAGGAGCTCCAACCCCTAATTTAGTGAAGAACCAACTCCAAAAGGAGGATTTAACCCCTAGGATGAAAAATAACTAACTAAGCCTCCAGATAGTGATTAATCTCTAATTTTTCTTACGCCACAACCGATGGAGATCACTTATTCACTCACAAACCCTAGGTCTTCGGTCTTGCTCAATATTCTTCCTTATCAACTTGTCATGGGTCTAAAATCTTGTGATTTTGTCTTAAATCAGTCCTAAACCTTTCATTCTCTTCCTCATCCTTCAAATCATGCACACATACACATGTAAATCACTCTCCTCTAGGTTGCACTTTTCCCTCCAAGAGCACTAGTTCAAAAATGAACCCAAAACATCACTTTTATATGCTTTTCTTTCTTATAACCCAAAGGATGTCGGTATTACACCTTTGGTTTAACCAATTAATCATTAAAAACATCCCATAACTTTATCACAATAGTCACAAGTGACCCAAGTAGGTTGGCCTAGCCAAAAACCACTTTTCATGCACCAACAATCCTCAAAACCTTACCATTTGAATGATAAAAATCCCCTCATTCCAAAACCATGCTTATTAAAGATATTACATTCATAAAACATGATCAATATATCATTTAAACATCAAACATGGTTGCAATTTACAATAACCAATCATATTGTTTCATTTAATGGGCCTACTAGCTCTTTACCTTCTCAAAACAGTTATTTCCAACAACCTGATTTCACCTTTGGGCCTCAATACGACCCAAGAACACATAAAATATGGCATGTGACCACTATATGGAAATTTAAATACCTTTAAAACACATCTAATCAAGTTATATCTCATGAAACAATCACCTACTCAAACCACAACTACTTTTGTCTTCACCAAATCAAGCTACCCAAAAACTTGTTTTCCAAACTCAATTGATAAACACTCTTGTTGACACTTAAAATACCTAAAAATGGGTTAATTAGGTGAAAAATTAACCCCTATTCACTTTTCAGGTGATAGTAAGAATCAACTCAACCATTTGATGCTCCAAACAACTCAATACTTCAAAATACAATTTTATCCTAGATAGCCAAAAATATTCTTGTCTACAACCTACCATGGAAACCATAGAAAAATCATCATAATGAATAAAAAATTATATCACTATAAATATCTCTAAATTTTATTTCCAACACAACTTTAATCACCTCCTAACTCCTCTTTTAGCTCTTGTTATGTCGATATTATCAAGATTGATTTTAACCACTCCAAAATTGCCCTTTGACCAGTCAACCTAAATGAAGAATAGTTGACCATTAAAATACATCACCATGACCTGAAACCTATTTTTAAATCAATTAAAACTCATATACATCACACAATAGAAATTTATTTTACATCTCATTTGGATAACCTTGTCCCAAAACAAACTTCTTCGAAACTAAAAATTCTTATGGGACCCACATCTTGTCACACGATCTACCATACCTTTCTAAAAATCTAGAAGATTCCTCTACAGCATCAAATCATCACTATTGATGAATCAATCAAAATTAATCCAAGTAAAATTACTTTTTTGCAAGTTGTTTCTAGCTAGGGTTTCAAAACATCTTAGCCTCTTAACGATCATTCATAAAAATGTGATGATAAAACCACCTCATTCTTTTTATGAAAGCTGAATAATTGACCTAAGAAGATACCCCAAATATCTCAGGTCCCCATGAAAATCATACAATTCACAACAAGTATCGAAGGTCAACATTTGCTCTATAAACACACTGTTACTTTACCCCAGTTTCACCAAAACTTGCATAACTTCAAATTTCTTTAGTATTTTGACCTGAAAATTGGCATGAATCACCATGAAAAAATCCTATAACTTCTCAAACTCACCACATAGCCTAAATGCATCTCAAACTCTCTATCCATAGTGACTTACCTTTGCTTACATGCTTATTTCTCACTATTTGCATCCCAATGACCTTAAATATGCATCTAACCTCTAAATTATGACTTGAAACTCATCACACACCTTAGGTACACTATCATAACACTATTCACATGCTTCAAAAATACTCATCATCCCAAAATTCACATCTCTACCTCATTCTACATGCTCCAGGGCTAGAAAAAGCCTAGAATGACCTCACACAACCATGAAAATTCATAAAATGGCCTTACTAACTCAATGCATACACTTAGACACTTGTAACACACTTCATGGACCATAAATTACCTTATAAAAACCTCTAATCAATACTAGAGAGCTCAAATAGTGATATACTAGCTCAACCATTGGCTAGGACCTCCTAAGACTTTACCAAACTTGATAATCAACATGTTAGACACCTGAATAACATCATAGGGAGACTCACATGACACCATGACACTATTTTGACATCATTGACAACACAACCATATAATGACCAATAATATCCCCTTTTTCATTGATGGCCACCATCTTCGTAAAGATTGATGGCAACCATATGACAAACACACCTACATGACCTCAACTCCATGTTTTTGATGCTTCTCTCCCCCTTTTCCATCTATGAAAAAGGTTAAAATCACTCTACTACATGGAAAATGACAACACAAGATTAAAAAAATACAAAAACATGACTTACTTGACTAAATTTTTCCCCTAGTACTATATCCTTCCTTCTTTGACTCCTTTAGTAGCAAATGATGATCCTATGGACCAATAATCAACATGAAATCTAGCTCCCTAGACTGATACTCTCCATTTTCCCTTGACAACCATATCAATAACACTTTCTAGGGATAATTAATGCTTAAGAACACCATTTTTTTCTTCATTTCTCTCAAAGAACACTTGAGGACACTTGGACCTAAAAAAACATCTTCAATGCATCTAGACCAAACTTTACAACCTTAGAAGTCATCCAATCTCATGCCAAACCACCAAGATACTCCCCCTGGAATCATATTGTCTATATCTAGCTGATAATGAAAAAAAAATAGTTTTACCTAGTTTTTATGTCTTGGAGATGGATTGCATACTTCAACATGATCCCGAACAAATAATTTAGTGTTTTAAACCTTTATTTAAGTTATTTTACCCATTTGTGTCAACACTTTGCTCTTCTAGCTACAACACCTTACAAACACCATCATGTCACTTTTCTTTGATTGAGACCACTCTTTAGCATCAACCTAATATATTTACATTCCCGATCTCTCTCTCGTACACATTTTTTTTTTTTGTTTGAAAGATATATGCTACCATACTCACCTGTAGTAACATATGCTAATGGAGACTTAGTGGGAATTTCTTATGAAGAATTATGAGTAACCAATCACTATGAAGCTTAATACAAGGGTCAATAACCTCCATAGACCTATAGAATGAAATTTTCACCATTCGAGAGGTTCTTTAGAGCATAGAATCAACACTAATAATCCTTTAACATTGCTCAAAATAGACTTTACAAATCATTGTGTAGCTTTATAACCCTCCAATAATCACATACACTAGCTTGGAACACTGATCAAACCCTAAGAAACCTATATTTTACCTTCTCGGATCAAAATATCATGTAGTTTAGCTCCACATATGAATCATTCATGCCTACAGAGCATTGTATACATCCATCCTTTTGTATAATCTTTGTCTCAGTCCAAATAAAGAACAATAGTCTTTCTTGCATAGTCCCACTTGAGTTACATACAAATCATAACATGACAGAATAGGATCCTTACATTTCACACACATATCTTGATGATATTATACATATTTTGGTGACCAAACTTGCACCCGTGTCTCGAGATCTGAAATGACTAAGTCATTGAGTCAACAATGGGACCGTATCCAAGTTGTGGGACCTTACGCGCTTGAGACAGACCTCCGAGAGAAGGTAGGTTCCTCTACATATTTATACTATTTCGATGCTCCTAATTCTGAAATTAAAACCTAAGCTACTGAGATGCCAAGGAATAGGGATAGAAGGATGTGCAAAAAGGGAAAAATAAAAATAAGGAGGCAATATAGCACCAGAAAAATTGGGATGAAAACTATTTCTTTCGGTAGAAAATAGAGGAGAATGCATAAAGGGAGGCTAGGCACGTGCAACATAGACTAGAATGCATTCACACAATCAATTTCATGAGAGACAACAATAAAATGAAGCTACGAGGGATTTAAAATGGCACAGCAAACACGTAAAACAAATGAGAGGCAGGAAAGAAGAATACAAACATGTTAAGGAAGCGAATAGCCACAAAATAATGTTTCTATTGCTTCTAGATATGTACAGTCTATTACAATGGTGTATGAGGCTGATATCCACATGAAAGAACCAGATCTAGAGGTGTAGGACTCAAAATACAAAGATATTGAATCCTTAGCAAACACTAGAGAATCCAAAATGCCCAACCCTTTGCAATGATCCATGTTCTTACATTTATAGAGGAATCAATGAGATAATAAGATGAGGAGGAAAACTCATATTTGAATCACAACCATTAACAATAAGAAATGAATGCTAGAAAATATGTCAAATACACTTCCCCATATCTGTATGGTGTGTAGAAGAAGCATGGAGGGAAATTGTATGAAATGCGGGTGGTTGGAGCAATCAGATATGTTCATTAATGGCCAGAAATATATTTCCTTATTTCTTACCTACCAAATTCTATTAAAATTGAATTTTAAAGATCCGAGTGTAGCCCATGTCGGCAGCTATAAAATAAGACAAACCATGCCCTATTCTAAGCTCTGCAGCAAAAGTTATGACGATCTTAAGTCTTGAGTTTACTTGACACGTAAAGGCACATGGTGCTCGAGAGTGTCGAAGGATGACCAACTATGCATCCACTTTTTCATTTTTCGGACATGTCAAGAAATGATTTTTCTCAAGGATTGAGCCCAGTTGTCATGCCTTGATTGGTTGCATGTATGTTACACACTCAAATTTTGACACATAACACGTGGCATAGAAGGGCACAAAAGAAAGTGTGAAGACATGCACAAAAGAGGAAGGTAAGGAAGGAAAATAGGAGAAAGCACGTGTAAATTTGGCACACATGGGAGAAATGGGAGGAAACCTACGAAAGGAATATATGGTAGAGGCGTAATCATTACAAAATAATGTGTGGCAACAAGGAAGAAGGCGCACATAGGAAGCTAGTGACTTAGCTAATTTTTGGAAAGTAATTTCTAAGGTGTGCGCAAAGGGCATATGGACTGCTAGGAAGAAGGTGAATGTCTTTGAGAGTGGGTGGGAAGGAAAATAGAATAGGTGGAGGAAAATGAAGGGAAGATGATACCATGGGAAAGGAGTGCGCGGGCGCGTGATGAAAAGGAGCCAGGAACATGTGCGAAAGGATAAATTGAAGTGTGCACAACTGCAATGTAGAACCTTAGAGTCGAATGGAAATATAATTTGTCCAACTAACTAGGGAGTTATTCTCGGATAATAGTTTGGTGACTTTTAGGGCCATCTTCTTGCTAGATGAAGGAGATCAGTAGCCTAGAGCATTCATTGGGCATGGATTCAGTGTGTGTATGAACCTTTAATCTACTACTTTGAAGAACCACCCCTGATCCACTTGAAGCATGTTCTGAACTCTATTTTGAACCCTATAAAAGCTGCTAGAAGATTATTGGTATCCTAGAAGCAATAAAAGAGGGTGTGCAAGAAGCATATAGAAAGAAATAACTATATACAAACAAAACAATGTGCTCACAACACACTTGGAGGAATAGAAACTACTCTAATATATACAAAATTATGTAGCAAACTTAATGGAAGGGTTTGAGATAGATCCCATTGACATGTGATTGATAGCACACCTCCATCAAGATGAGATAACTCAAAAGAGTTAGCCTTTTTGCAAGAACTTATAACATATGGGCCACTCTAAAGTGCATCAAACTTTGAATGGTGCCCTTGTTTGGCTCTGTCATCATTCCATTTTAAGACCAAGTCACCAAGCTTGAAATATTCAGTCTAACCTTTTTATCAAATGAATTCTTTATATATTGTTGATGTTGTTCTAGCTTGATCATGTCGATTTCCTTGATTCTTCAAGTTCAACCACTCTCTGCTTTTTTATTTCTCTCTATTTCATGCCTTTTAATTCTAGTTTTTAGGTGAGTGATAATTAATTTAACTCAAGTTGTTTCACCTGATTTCTTAGTTTTCTGAGAAGTACTTGATGAAACAGATAAGGTAAAGGGTGGTAAGAGGAATACTTGTTTTAGGATGGTTGAAGGTTATATGTGCGCGTATCTAAATTCTGAATCGAAGTGATTGTGAGACCTTCCTTTTGGCTAGGAGGAACTACATGTATAAGAACCAAAACAAGACCACCAAAGAGAGTTAAACAATATATGCAGTGGACTTCCTAGCATGTGCTAGATCCTGGAAGTGCGATACTTCCTAGATGGTTGTCAATCCACTTTATTTAAAACAATTCAATGCTGAAATAAAGTAAATATTGTCCTACTATAGTTTAATATGATTTAGGCATCTCATACAAAATGCAATAGGCTAGATCTAATCTAACAAGCTAGGCTAGAAGGAGATCCAGAGGTCAAGTAGGTTGGTTATAGGTGAATCTGAGCTAACAGGCTAGGTTAGATATAGATCTGAAGGTCAAATAGGTGTTCAAGTAGGTGTATGTCAAAAGCAAGTTGTTATTCTGGCAGAGATCAGGCAACACAAAGACCAACCACAGTTGTATGAAACTAATGACGGCGGTTCACCTTTATGGCTGAAGACGGTTAGAGATGACCGATGATGGTTAAGTCGGGGCTAGTGGAATCACACAGTCTAGGTTTTTGGAGTTTTGGGGAAAAAGTGGAGTGGATAGAAGGTGGGGATTGATCACAGAGGGGTGTAGATATGTTGCGAAAGGTCTGAGACTATTGAGGAGGTCAAAATGGGAAATTGGGCCAAGTATTAAGATGATTGGGTATGGAAGGTGGCTACAACTGGAGAGAGGAATGGACAGAGAGTAAAAGACTAGGTTCCTTTACCACAAAGACTACAGCTGATGATAAGAAAATGAAACATATGGAAGGAGGATACTTACTCTTCTGTGAGGTACAGGTCTAAAGAATAATGAAGAAGTTACTGCGTTAGAGGATGCTAGGAAGAAAGTCTCACTGTTGTGCCAGTGTATTTGGTTGCCTTTGGTGATCACAAATCAATCTTCATTTTGTTGTCACGTCTAAAGAGATCGAACTCGAGATCAAAATTTTTTCAACCAACAACCACCCATATTACAAAGCTATAGATGGGTCTAAATAGGCCATTTGGTCCATTCCGGTATAACCGGTGTCGGTTTAGGGTGAACCGACATTGGTTTAGGCGAGATATCTTGGGTTGTTCAACAATTTCTGGGAAGTTGCTCCGCCATTTGATAAGGGTATCTTCTTTTCCTCGGGGTGAAAACTGACCTTAGGAGGCTTTTAAATGTGAGGTGAGGGGATGGGTGTAATGTTAGGTTTTATTTAGGACATTGGTTTAGGGTTTAGGTTAATGGGTCAAATGATGGAGGTGGTTAGGTGAGGTGCATTTAATAAAAGGAAATTATATTAAATAGGTGTGTGAGGGTAGTGAATTAATTTAATGTGAATAATTAAATTAATGTGTGTGTGGGAAAAGGTCATTAACTTAATTAAATTAATATGTATGGAGGTAAATGGCATTAATTTAATTAAAGTAATTAAGTTAAAATGTGTGGGGTGTAGGAGGTATGTGATAAGGTGTTGAGGATGAGTAAATGATTATAGGGCCGCACTAGGGGACCAAGGTGATTACGACACGATTTCGGTGTCTACATTTTGCCCCTTTTTGTTGCATAGCTTGTATTGGTAAGTGACGTGAACAAAAATAGAGTGTGGTTGCCCCAAGTGGGAATGAGGGTGATCCCCCTCAAACCAAGAACTGATGAGGTGGCAAAGCACATCAGTGAGTGGTTTGATAAAAGTGGATGCAAAGCAGAATGATGAGAAATGAGGAATGGTGAAAGGGAAAATCAGGCATATAGGGAACCAAGTAAATGGGCCAAGGTCAAAGGTAGGGGTAGTTGAACGCACGCACACGTATAAACTATGACACGGTACCAAGTTGAAGAGCTTGCAAACTCTACATCATCTAAGGTTGATAGGTTTATCCAAACAAGGTTGAAGTGATTCCAGTATCCAAGGTATAGGATATGGTCAAGAAACACAACGTAGGTTAGGTGCAGGAATGGTTAGGTATGTTCTGGTACACCAAAGGTAGGGTTAGGATAAATAGTCACGGTAATAGGCAAGGTAAGGTCATTAGGTCAATCAACACAGGTAACATTGCCGCAAGGTATAGCGAGCACATTGGTTCAAAGGTCAAAAATAGTTTTCCGGGTCCAGGTAGAAAGGTCACAAAGACGGAGCACTCCCCGATATCAGATGGGGAAATGATTGACTTGCTATGGACCGACTGACAGCATGCATGCTGAATTATTTTTGTATGTATTATACATGAGACCAGCCTATGTGCTGAAGAGATTTTGTATTTATTTATTTTTTGTACATGATACTGGCCTATGAGCCGAAGATATTTTTGTATTGGATAGCGGCCTGCGAGCCGGTGATGTATGAGAGACACATGTATTTTTGAGATGAGTGTACATTATTGATACACTGAGATATATATGAGGAGATATATGAGGTTCATTTGATTATGTGTTGTGATGTGTATTTTATTTTACTTTCATTATGATATGAATGGATTAGGTGAGTTAGGCATGACGGAGTGAAGTCGGTTTCGGCATGGATCAAGTCGGTCAATGTAGACATGGATCGAGTCAAGTTAATTTTAGGTATGGATTGAGTCAGGTTAATTTTATGCATGGATCAAGTCAGGTTAGTTTAGGCATGGTGGAGTCAGGTTGGTTTAGGCATGGATTGAGTCAGGTTGGTTTAGGTATGGATTGAGTCAGGTTGGTTTAGTCATGGATGGAGTTAGGTTGGTTTAGGCATGGATGTTCATTTCGGTATTTTGGTAATACATGTTAATGAAAATGAATGTAATGGTGTACAATGTTTAAATATGGGTTATAGATGAATATGGGAAATAATAGTAGTGGTAAAAGAGTATGTGAATCATGAGGAGTGTATGTAGGTTGAATGATGTGGATATGGGATATATTTAAGGTGTTTGATATGAACATGTAATCGGGCGCAGATGATGGGAAAATGGTTAGGGTAAAGAGTGGTTAAGCTAACCTTCCAGGGCCCCATGCCCTGGAAGTGTTGCCTACATAGTCCCGGTCAAAAGGGACCTCAGACCTATGTAGTTCTCCCATAAGCAAGGGAAGAATATGAAAAGATAGAAAAAGAGGTAGGTAGGTTGATAGGTAGGGTTGAGTCCAGGTCATGGGGATGATTAGGTCAAGGTCAATTAAGTTTGGGTAGGGTATAGGTAGATAGGTGAAGGTGATTTTAGGTCGATAGGTAGTGTTGATTCTAGGTCATAGGTATAATTAGGTTGAGGTCATTGATGGTTGGGTTGAGAATAGGTAGATAGGTAAAGGTGATTTTAGGTCGATTAAGGTGGGAGAAGAAAATCCCAAAAGACAGGCATCGAGGGTCTAGTCCTATATAGGAGGATCAAAAGGTAATGAAGAAGAGAAAAGATAAGAGGGGGAAAGAAAGCCACCCAATTGGAAAGGATCAAAACGTATGAAACACATCTACAGATAGGCTAGTGAACGTAAGACCCTAAAGACATTGCATGATTGATTACTCTAAAGGTGAAGAATAGTCACAGAATCACCAAATGTCATAGGTTCAGCAGGTCCCTTGAGGTATGAAGTGAAAAGACAATGGGTAAGGAGGTGAAGGTAATCAGGTCATATGTTATGAAGTAAAATGCCTTGGGCAAGGAATCCAAGATCACAATAGACAAGTCCATGACAAAAAAGTTTACTTTTCTTTTCTTTTTACTTGTGTTAGATAGACTGATCAATGCGGGAAGTCTATATGGGATGAATATATGTCTCCTTGAGGTCTTCGTGAAGTGATCAATGCGGAAGCTTCGAGTTTTGATTTTTAGAAAATAGTCCTTTTTTTTTAAAGACTATGTAGAGATTTACGAGCTTTTTATAGTTTTCCTTTGAGGGAGCAATCTACTTATAGTGGTAATTGAAGGTGGAAGATGTCCTTTTGAGGGATTCATCTTTTATATTGGAAGTTTGACTCAAGGAGTTAATCCCTTATTTTTGGAAATAAATTTTTTGGCTTTTAAGTCATGGACTAGACTATAACGAAGCATTTGGTTCTTGTTGAGAAGGAAAGGGTGAATGACCATGGGATCTCATCTAAAATAAGATGAAAATTATCCATGAGAATCATGCCATGTGCGAGTTGTGGTGCACATATTTAAGATAAGGCAAAAGGGTGATGGGTAATCACATGATTCTTGTTTAGTCATTGGAGATGAGGTGTGGAAAAGAAAAAGGTAAATGGTGCTCAAGGGATGAGCATGAACTAGATAAATAGTGATGTAGGAATATAAGTCAATAGTAGAGAAACAGATGAATATGTAAGGCATTGAGGGTTCGAGTTCAGGCTTACCATCTAGTGAAGACAAGTGATAAGCACTCGAATCATATTCATGGGTCACGATGTATGGTCCAAGTCAATTAGGAGAAAACTTTCCCCATTTACTTTTTTCTGCTTTGGTTACATGTTGATTTTATTTGAGGACAAGATCCCCAATCTTAAAGGTGCGTTCATGGACACGTTTTTCATAGGCATGCTTGATGCATTTTTGGTAGACTTGGAGATGGTCGAGGCATGAAGACGATGCTTGTCTAATAACTCAAGTTGTGTTAAATAGTCTTGGTGAAATTCATCATCAGTGAGCATATCTTGAAGGGAGATATGGAGAGATGGGATCTGGACTTTGAGAGGAAAAACAACCTCGGTACCGTAGACCAGAGAAAATGGAGTGGCAGCGGTGGAGGTACGAATACTAGTATGGTATGCCCAAAGGGTGAAAGGAATGTGCATATGCGAATCCTTTCTAGTATCATTAACCACTTTCATGAGAATTTTGTTCAAGGTTTTGTTGGTGGATTCATCCTGGCCATTGGTTTCGGGGTAATATGGGGAGGAGAAGCTAAGCTGGATGCCGAAGGCGTCGCAAAGTTTCTGTAGAGTTTTGTTTTTGAATTGTTGCCATTATCAGTGATAAGGTGATGTGGAACACCAAAGCCACAAATAATGTGATGATTAATGAACTCATGTATTTTCTCAACTTTAGTGGAGATGAGGGGTACGGCTTCAACCCATTTGGTGTAATTTCAAAGATGGCGGTGATGATCCATTGATGTCATAGGGAAGAGTGAGGATTGATCTCTCTCACAAGATCCAAACCCCACTAAGAGAAGGGCCAAAGGTCATGAGCAACCTGTAAGGCATGACTAGGTGTGTGATGAATATTGGCATGTTGTTGGCATTTTACACAATGCTTAACGTAGTCACAAAAATCATGATTGAGGGTTGGCCAGTAATAGCCTAGGTGAAGAATGTGTTTAGCAATAGCAAGGCCACTAAAGTGACCTCCGCATATGCCATCGTGAACTTCTTTAATGGTATAGGGGATTTCAGAGCTAGTAAGGCATCATAAGAGGATACCATCAAAGTCGTGTTTATAGAGAAGGCCACCCATGATGACATAACGAGAGGCCTTCTTGAGAAAGGCACGTTTTCCATTACATGTGAGATCAGGAGGAAATATAGAAAGGGAAAGGTAGTCCGTAAGCTACTTATACCAAAGGTCTTGTGTGTTTAGTGAGGCAGTTCAGACGAGGTTAACACAACAAGATTTATAAGAAGGTCTCGGTATGTGTTTTATAGTAATAAATATGTCTGAATCAGTAGGTGAAGCGGGTATCTGAGAAGCGAGGCAAGCCATGGTATCCACAAATTTATTGGTGGATCGTAGAATGGTTTGAATTTTATAGCGGTCAAAGGTAGTCAACATGATGCCGACGTAACATTTGTATTCTTGAAGTATTTCATTATGACACTGATAAACACCATTGACTTGGTTTACTACCAGTTGAGAATCACCAAAGATATTAATGGACTTAACCTCTAAGGCATAGGCAGTCATGAGACCCAATACGAGTGCTTCGTATTCGGCGATATTGTTGGTGCATTTGAAGTCGAGTTTAAATGATAAGGGCATGGGTTCACCATCAAGAGGAATGAGGATAATGCCTACACCACCCCCATGCTGACATTTGGAACCGTCAAAGAATAAGGTCATTTGGTAAGGGTCATCATCCAAAGAGAGGTTAGCAATGGATTCATCAGGGAAATCAAAGTTTGAAGATTGATTCCCAAAAAGAGGCACATCAGTGAGCTAGTCAGCAATGTCCTGGCCCTTGATATATTTTTAGTGGATGAATTCAAGGTCTAGGTCAACAAGAAGCATGAGCCAATGTGTGGCATGTTGATTTTGGTAAGGTTTAGCATACATGAAGTGTAAGGGGTCAGTGTTGGTCACAACATAGGTTTTGTGGTTGAGTAGGTAATGGCAAAGTTTGGTGGCAACAAAAACTAAGGCTAAGAAAAGTTTTTCAGGGTGAGTGTATCGGGTTTCGTAGTCCAGAAGGGTACGGCTTATGTAATAAACCACCTGCTCCCTATGTTGTTCATCACGATGAGCGAGCATAGCCCCTAAAGAGTGATCGGTAGCAGAGATGTATAGATAGAAGGGTTGGTCATCTTTAGGTGGGATGAGCACGAGTGGTTGGAGAAGGTATTGTTTTAAGGCCTCGAAAGTGTTATGGTAGTCGTCATCCCATTTGAAAGAGACATCCTTTTTGAGAAGGTGATGAAATGGTTGACAACGGTCAGATAATTGTGAAATGAAATGGCAAATGGACTGCAATTTACCTTGCAGGATATGGAGTTGTTTAAGGTTAGTAGGTGTAGGCATTTCAAGGATGGCCTTGACTTTAGTAGGGTCAACCTCTATACCACGTAAGGAAATGATAAATCCCATGAGCTTTCCTAAGAGAACCGCGAAGATGCACTTTTTAGGCTAAAGGCAGACACAATATTTAATGAGGTGGTCAAAGATGGTTTTGAGAATGTTGAGGTGCTTGGCACGGCATTTAGATTTGGCAAAGATATCTTCCACGTAATCTTCCAATATGCGATGCATGATATCATGGAAGATGTAAATCATAACACGTTGATATGTAGCACCAATGTTTTTAAGGCCAAAAGGCATGACTCGATAGCAGAAGGTCCCCCAAGGGGTAATGAATGTAGTTTGTGTTGATCCTCTGGAGTGAGCAAGATTTGGTTATAACCTGAGAAACCATCCATAAGTGATAGCATCTCATGGCCAGCGGTAAGGTCAACCAACTGGTCAATACCAAGTAGAGGAAAATCATCTTTTGGGCAAGCAAGGTTGAGATCACAAAAATCGGTGCAAATGTGAAGTCCCCTTGTCACCTTAGTGATAGGGACGATGTTAGAAATCCATTAGGGGTAATCGATGGGTAAGATGAAGGAAACTGAGAGAAGGCGTTGAAGTTCTTCTTTGACAAGAAGAGCAATGTGAGGGTGCATTTTCCTCAAATTTTATTTTATGGGTTTGGCATCGAGAATGGTTACAATATTGTGGACCACGATAGTGGGATCAATGCCAAGCATGTCAGCATAGGACCAAGCAAAAGCATGGCTATGATTTTTAAGAAAAGAAGTGAGGGCTTCTGTTCAGAACATCTAGAGATTGACTAATCTTGAGAATGTGGGGGTCGTCTTGAGTATGGATATTAACTTCGATAGTCAATTCATTCAACATTGTTTGTGTCTCAAAAGGTAACGACCGGTGAATATAAGATTCTTCAACACCAAGGTAGGTGAGTATGGACTCATCATCCTGACATTGAAACGACATTAATAGGAGTATCATCCCCTATCATATCAGGATACAAGAAAGGAAGAGAGGAAGGAGCCTCGCCATCACGGTGATAGGTCAGAGGCCCCAAGGAAATGGTATTTATGAAAAAAAAAAGGAGGAGGGATAGATTCAGGATCCATCAACTCTGTTGGTGAAGGTGGTGAAGGTGGGGTAGGTGAAGAAGGTGGAGAGGGGTCAATGTCTTCAATGAGTTCAATACGGGGCTTTTTGGCAGGTAGTTTGGTAAAATTGATTCCACTACGATCATTGTGTTTATGTGTGGTACATGAAATAACAGTGTGACAACCTTTCTCATAAAGGCCAAAGCCAAAACCCTTCCAAGCACAGCGGTGTAGGAAAGTGTGAGCAAAGCGGTGGTTGGTAAGTGACTGAAGGTCAGCTGAAAAAGGTTGGGTTTGTGATGGTGGTTCGGGTGTGTAAGTGGAAATATCAAGTCCCCCATAGGTAAGATGGGTACGGAGGTGGGGAGGACCATAAAGGAGACACTCGCCTATGCGGTGATCATAGTGAGGATGCTTAGTGAAGGTTTCCATACTCTTGTGGAGTAAGGAATGTATTGACATTGTACAGGCGATACTCCCCCATAGTGAGGCGTTGAAAAACACCTTCCAAGGGATCAGTGGTTGATATATTGGTGGTTGGAATGGAGGAAGTGTTAGAAGTTAGATTGGTAGAGGTGTCGGTTAGTTGGGAAGCTGATGTGTGACCGTGAAGCGGCAAGCGAGCAAAGGTGCTGGTGGGAATAGAAGATTTGGGTGAAGGTGAGGTTGTGGCACTGGTGGATGGGGTCGTGTGTGAAGAAGATGTAGGTAGGGAGGTAGACGCCTTAACAGGTATAAGGACATCATTGGGCCAGTAAAGCATGTTGCAAGTTTTGAAAGGTGATGGGTCAGCTGGAATGGTATAGGAACGTCCTTCATGTTCGAACTTTACACATTGGTGCAAAGTAGAAGGAACACAACCCATGGCACGAATCCAGGGTCTACTGAGAAAAAAATTATACTAAAACTCCCCTTCCAAAATGTAGAACAACTCGAGAATAGTACGAGGACCCACACGAACGTGGAGGATGATAGTGTTGAGTGTAGAGGTGATAGCATCATTGAATGAATGCAACATGACTGGATGTTTATGCATGTAGTTGTTAGGTATGCACATTTTTTCAAATGCATGAGAGGATATGATGTTAATGCTAGCACCCCCATCGATCATAACATGTCGGATGTGTATATTATCAATATAGATGGATATGAAAAGTGCAAGATCTGGGTCATCGATTTGGTGGGGAAAAATTTCGTCATCCAAGAAACTAAGGATAACACCTTGGTGAATAGGTGGAGGTGCTTTGAGGTAGATGGCAATTTTGTGAGAAAAGTGACATGATGACGTGTGATAATAGATGCTACAGGTGTGGGGTCATTAGGTAAAACCTCAATATATTGAAGGACCTCTATGAGAGCTTGACGATGTGACTCCGAGGTTTGGATGAGATCGTATAAGGAAATTTTGAGGGGATATTGATGTAGTTGTTTGAGCATGGTGCGATGTGTGATGCCATTAGAAATGGGGTATGCGGGGCCGCAGATAGTTATCTTAGGTATGGGTGCAGATGGTATGTTGGGTATAGGATTGGTTGGTGGGTTAGCTACCTTTTCTTTGCCCCTCTGCACACATGTAGTGACATGTACCATGTTGATTTGAGGGAGTTGGCAAATGGAGAAGGTGTAGGGTAAGTGGTATAACGACATGAAGGGAAAAAACCTACTAGAGGAGAAAATCCTTGTGAGGTTAGTTGGGCGCAATGACATTTGGGTGGTGGCGTGGCAAGTTCTCTAATGTGAACCATGTTAATTTCAAATTTCAGAGATGGAAAGGAAGGTTGTGGTGGTGAAGATGGAGGTTGTGGTATAGGTGTAGGAGGAATATGTGAAGAAGGTGGTGGGGGTGAAATAGGTTCATCATCTAGGAGGTCATCATCATCAAAATTGGGGTCAGAAGGACATAATTGAATGAGGGCAGCCTTTAGACCCTTACAGTTCTCAACATCATGTCCTAGCACACGATGGTAAGTGCAAATTTTAGTATCATCAAACCCTTCTAGTTTAGGTTTAAGAGGGTCATAAGGTCTAAGAGGAGGGAGGGTGATAGCAGAGCTTTCCAGGAGGTTAGCCAAGATGGTGGCGTATGATCCTACCAGTGGATCACAATGCGAAGTGAAAGTAGGTTTGGTTGGAAGATTGGGTAGTTGTGGTGGTAGTTGAGGTGATGCAGTCTTGGATTTGGGTTGTACTTTCTTTGGTGTAGGTGCAACAACAGAAAGAGGGGTAGGTTTAACCACCTCTTTGAAATTAACAGTTTTTTTTTTTGGTGTTTTTCTTAGGTAGAGGTGTAGGGGAGCACGTGATGTAGATGGCAAGGTAGATGGTGGGAGAGGATGAGTGACCCAAGGGGACAACTGAGGTGTAGTGGTAGGTGTTGGTCGAGGTCGAGAGGGAGGTACAGGTGAGGTGGAAGAAAATGTCATGGGTAGTGAAGGAGGTATAGAAGGTAATGGTGGTATAGGAGGAAAAGAAGTTATAGATGGTGATGAAGGATGTAAGGTTCACCTAGGTAGAGCTATAGGATATGGTAAAGGGGTCAAGGGAATTTTAGGTTTACCCCTGAGAGAGTAGATTTTGTTAAGGTAGAGGGGTGAGGTCCCAAGATGGATGGTAGGGGTGAAGGTGATAAAGGTGTAGTTGGTGAGGTTGGTGCATGCGGATTAGAAGGTTGGGTTTTTCATTTAGGTTGAGGGATTGGTTCCACAGGTATATGTGAATATGTGGTCAAGTGTATCTGACAAGAAGGATGTGTAAGGTTTGATGTGGGTGTGACCCATAGAACACTAGTGGATTTAGATACAAGAGATGATGTTGGAACACGTCAGCTAACAAGTAGAGGGCGGGTATAGATGAGGATGATGTAATAGAAGATGTATCGAGAGTTATGTTCATGTGTGGTTTGGGTTGTTGAAACATCTTTGGATAAATGGTAGAAGTGTTAATGGAATATGATTACATTTGGATCGAGACCGGGAGTAAGAGACACCCCCAAAGTGAAGACCTATCAACATAGTCTAGGCGGTCGGCCAAATGTGAGAACAAAACTGTGGTAGATGAGGTAGATGTGGAGTGAGTGTGATTCCCATAAAATGTGTCTGAGAAATAGGGAATTCACTGGCTTTGGCCTCTATAGGTAAGAGAGCCAAAAGTAGGTCTACAAGATCTTGGGTAGCTGATGGAGAATGGTCACCGAGTGGTAACGGAAAATCTATTGGATCTTGAATAGGTGGAGAAGATGATGGGTAATCCTCTATGGGTGGAGGAGGTACAATTGGTAGTGGCTCACTGGGTAGGGAAGTTGAAGGGGAAATGATATTGGTGCTAATGAGAGACTCCTCCACAGGTGTATGGGGAGGTGAAGGGCTTTCCTCTATGGGTAGAGGAACAAATAAAGTAGGTTCCTGTGTGGGTAGAGGATTTTGGGCTAGGATTTCCTCGATGGAGGGGATAGAAGATATTAGGAATCAAGTGGTAAGTCAGTAAAGATAACATGTACCTCTCGTGTATTACTTTCATTGTGTGAGGCATCACCAGTTTGATCATTAGATGGGGAATGGTTAGGGAATGGTTTCTTGAATATATGAAGGTCTTGATTAGCAGGTGCATTAGGGTTATCCAGGACTAACTCGCCGCTCTCGAGCATTCCTGAAAAATGTTTTTAAAGGTGATATAATTGTTGTCACTGTGACCATTTACATGGTGATAGTTACAATAGTCATTTTCCTTATACCAACCTGGTATGGGGCGAGAGGGGTCAAAACCAGTATGTGGTTTGATAGGAGGAAGGGTGATGGCATTAGCTTTAATAAGATTTTCTAAAATAGATGAATATGGTTCCCCAATTGTTGTGTATTTATTTTGTTCTCATCTGAATTGGAAGGTTTGGACCGGTGTCAAATTGGATGAAGGTTAGCATGATTGGATGGATGGGCAGGGCCAGCCTTAAGGACTATTGCATTGCAGTTCCCTTGGCTTTGGAATAACTTGTCTGAGGTTTCAAGGAAGAGGAAGTATCATGTGATTTAAACGAGGAGTTCTTGTTTCATAATTGTATCTTCTTCTCTTCGATGGCATGAATTTTGAGCTTACGTGCCATGGTGAAAGCCTCATCGAATGTTCGAAGGTTTGCACTTGTAAGGTAGGTGAGATATGTCTAGCACAGGCTCATGTGAAGAGCTCTATGAGTTTAGTTTGTAGTAATTGGAAAGTGAGTTGGTTGATTAGGCTATGCCAACAAGTGAAAAAATATACGATAGATTCATCATCATATTGACGCATGGAGTAAAGATCAGTCATGGTAACCTTCTTGATGACGTTAATCGAAAAATGATCCAAGAAGGCTTGGGCTATTTGGTTGAATGAGAAGATGGAATGTCTAGGTAATCCACTATACTAGTCCAATGTTGGACCAGTTAGGGACATGGGAAAGGTTCGCAAAAGTAAAGCATCATCATGGGCAATTAAGTAACACCCATGTTTGAAAGATCGTAAATGTTGTTGTGGGTCTTCCTTACTTTGTTAAAGTGGTTAAACTTAGGCATCTCCCAATTTATACGGGATATGGGTGAATGGGAATGGATGGGTGAATAGGCTCATTACAAATCTCATCATAGGTGAGAGAATTGTGGGAGCTAGAAACAGATGCTTCTAATGTCTGCATCTTGTCCATCATTAACTTGATAAAGTCATTATTAGGTTGTGAAGATTGGGTACCCCCGGAGTGAAAGGAGGTTGTTGTGGGACATATGAAGAATACGACATTCCATAATATGGTGGTGTCGAATAAGGAGGCGGGAATTGAGAGATAGACATAGAGGGTATATATCCGGACTAAATGACCGATGAAATAGGAGGTGGTTGGTAGTAGGTATGTGAGGGTGGGACACTTGTAGTGACCCTGGTAGAGATTGGGTAATAGAAAGGACAACGTTTTGAAATGGGGTAGAGTTTACCGGCACCACAGTGGTAGTATTACGACTATTATATATGAGACAACAGGTGTGGATGATGCTTATGTTTTGGGTGGTGGGTGAAGGTATGGTGGAGACTACGGGTGCAATAGAGGTGGCAAATGTGGCGGTCAAATCAAGGCGTGGGACCTAGTTGCGACACAACCTGGGATAAAACAGGTGAGGTCACCATGGTAGGAGGTAGAGCCGAGGCGAAGTGATCATTATGGATGGAGATAAGGATACGGGGATGCCTTAGTTCAATTGACTGAGAGGCATCTCAAGTGGAGGCATGGGTGAGGTAGTGGCTCAAAGTAGCGGGATTCGATCTAGGAGTCATGTAAACTCTATGTCACCCATAGGAATGGTGATAGGTTGATTAGGATCCATGGATGATGAGATGGAAGGTGGTGAAGGACTAGGTGATGAAGGGCTAGGTGGGAGTAGTAGTTGACTAGCGTCAAATCGAGGGCACTCACCTGACTACGGGTTAGCACCATGTGGGTAGGAACTGATTTGGCGAGACTGTATTATGTTTGAATGGCACAAAACACAACAGAACTAGGAAAATAGTCAATGGTGAGTGAATTAGGTCGGCTGGTGAGTTGTAAAATAGCACAGGGTGGTGATCTTTGGTTTGGGTAAACTAATGTTAGTTAGGCTTAACAGTGCCAGTTACTGTGAAAAACCAACAGTCTATTAAATGATGGTCCCAGACTGACAATTTCCACACAGGATGAGACGTAAGGTGACTGTGATTGAAGTAATGACAATATGAAAGGTGATAGGAGCCTTTTACAACTTAGAAAGTGAAATAGGTGTCTTTTGGATAGGTATCCAAGAAGACTTCAGACCGATGCCAGTTGGGTTAAAGGTAACTGTGTATTTCCTTGTGAAATTGAAACAGAGAATAAGAAAAATGGTTGTGATTTAAAAATTTGGTGTTGAATCAAACCCAGAAGTCTAAGAATGATGTAGATGTGGTCTAGGCACACTCAGAAAAAGTCAGAATACACCGACTATGATTGGGAGTGTGCAAGGAAAGACAAAAATAATGATTGAAAGCTCTCACCTCAAAATGCAAATCAAGTAGAACACTAAGAAAGAACGTTCCTAGAGTGCCTATTCTATTACATTTGTTCAGCTTATGCTATTTGTATGGACTGACTGTTATGAATAGAACAATAGAATTTCTTGGTGAGGAAGGCTTCCTACAAAGAAAGAATTCTAAAGGGTGAGGTTTCAGGAATGTTATGGCGGGGGCAGGCTTCGCTCTAAAGTATGACTCGACAGAGCAGCGAGTGGGTTCCCACTGTGTCATGATCGTGTGATCACCTACAACTTCTTCCAGGTAGGATGTTGTTTAAGAATGTATGTATTTTGAATTTTTGTGTGGTTTGGTAAGACTCGAGAAAGAGAAAAGGATAGAAGTGCTTTTCTATGATTCGTTTGTCAACCATCAATTGGTCATGACTTCCAGCATATAGGTTGCCCTCAATTAATGTGAGCTAATGAGCTAAATCAGAATGCAGTGCACTTGTTTTAAACCCAAATCGAAAGTATGATATTCAATGACAAAAATAGATGAACAGGAAGAGGGATGCTCTTTCACTAAAATGCAGAAAACAAGAATAAGAAGGTTCTTTTTAAATACACCAAAATAAATGTGTCTTTCAGAGCAAGTAGAAAGAAGAGAATGTTACCAAGGAGAAAGTCTTAATGTGAATGCTACTAGAAGGGAAACAAACACACACAATTTTTCACCTAGGAATGAAGAAAGATGCAAGGAACCCCAAATGGGTCCCACTGGGCATGCCAAAATGTTTCACCTGATTTCTTAGTTTTCTGAGAAGTACTTGACGAAACAGATAAGGTAAAGGGTGGTAAGAGGAATACTGTTTTAGGATGGTTGAAGGTTATATGTGCACATATCTGAATTCGAATCGAAGTGATTGTGAGACCTTCCTTTTGGCTAGGAGGAACTACCTGTATAATAACCAAAACAAGACCACCAAAGAGAGTTAAACAATATATGCAGTGGACTTTACCTAGCATGTGCTAGATCCTGGAAGTGTGATACTTCCTAGATGGTTGTCAATCCACTGTTTAAAATAATTCAATGCTGAAATAAAGTAAATATTGTCCTATTATAGTTTAATATGATTTAGGCATCTCATACAAAATGCAATAGGCTAGATCTAATCTAACAAGCTAGGCTAGAAGGAGATCCAGAGGTCAAGTAGGTTGGTTATAGGTGAATCTGAGCTAACAGGCTAGGTTAGATATAGATCTGAAGGTCAAATATGTGTTCAAGTAGGTGTATGTAAGAAGCAGGTTGTTATTCTAGAAAAGATTAGGTGACACAGAGACTAACCACGGTTTTATGAAACTCGATGACGGTTTCACTTGTAATCGGCAACGGTTAGAGATGACCAACGATGGTTAAGTCGGGTCTGTGGAATCACATAGTCTAGGTTTTGGAGTTTTGGGGCAAAAGTGGAGTGGATAGAAGGCGGGGATTGATCATAGAGGGGGTGTAGATATGTTGCGAAGGTCTGAGACTACTGAGGAGGTCAAAATGGGAAATTGGGCCAAGTATTAAGATGATTGGGTATGGAAGGTGGCTGTAACTAGAGAGAGGGAATGGACAGAGAGTAAAAGACTAGGTTCCTTTACCACAAAGACTATAGCTGATGATAAGAAAATGAAATAGATGGAAGGAGGATACTTACTCTTCTGTGAGGTACAGTCTAAAGAATAATGAAGAAGTTGTTGCGTTGGAGGATGTTGGGAAGAAAGTCTCACTGTTGTGCCAGTGTATTTGGTTGCCTTTGGTGATCACAAATCAATCTTCATTTTGTTGTCACATCTAAAGAGATTGAACTCGAGATCAAAAGTTTTTCAACCAATAACCAACCCGTATTACAAAGCTATAGATGGGTCTAAATAGTCCATTTGGTCCATTCTGGTATAACCGGCATTGGTTTAGGGTGAACCGACATTGGTTCAAGAAATATATCTCGGGTTGTTCAACAATTTCTTGGGAAATTGCTCCACCATTTGATAAGGGTCTCTTCTTTTTCTAGGGGTGAAAACCGACCTTAGAAGGCTTTTAAATGTGAGGTGAGGGGATGGGTGTAATGTTAGGTTTTATTTAGGACATTGGTTTAGGGTTTAGGTTAATGGTTCAATGATGGAGGTGGTTAGGTGAGGTGCATTTAATAAAAGGCAATTATATTAAATAGGTGCGTGAGGGTAGTGAATTAATTTAATGTGAATAATTAAATTAATGTGTGTGTGGGAAAAAGGTCATTAACTTAATTAAATTAATATTTATGGAGGTAAATGGCATTAATTTAATTAAAGTAATTAAATTAAAATGTGTGGGGTGCAGGAGGTAGATGATAAGGTGTTGAGGATGAGGAAGTGATTATAGGGCCACGCTAGGGGACCAAGGTGATTACGACACGATTTTGGTATCTACACAAGTATAAAAGGAAGTGTAACCTCCTTGACATAGAAAATTTTGTAAGGTGAAGTTCCTATTGCCTTTTTCATTGTGATTATGTCTCGCACAGCAGCGTGCACGAGACCTTTGTATGCCACTATCTTTGGTTGATGTTCATTGTTTGCTTCATGATCCTAATCAGGTTTTTGTTTATTGAATCTTCTAAGCCATTACCTTGAGGTTAATAATTGGAGGAGGTCTTCAAATATACACCAAGGCTAAGATCCCAATCAATGATTTTAGTACGAAGGAAGGCTTTTTCATTATTTGAAATTATTGTTTGAGGAACACCAAACCTTGTTATACTACCTTTGAGAAAGTCGAGGATGAGTGACTCAGTTGATTCCTTGACCACAACAGCTTTTGTCCATCTAGTGAAGTAATCTATAGCTTTCAGGACCTATTTATGGCTAGAACTTAAAGGAGGACTGATCATTCCTATGAATTCAAGATTGTATTGCACAAGGTTGATCCACCTTGATTGGTCGAGGGGAAGCACTGCCAATTTCTTCTTTCATACAAAGAAAGCACATTCTTTACATTTCATGACCCACTTATGTGTGTTTGCGAACAGGGTAGGCCAAAAGAGTCATGTCATTATGATCTTCATTGTTATGGTCTTGGTAGAGAAGTATCCACCGAGAATCCGTCATGAAATTCTACTAACACTTTTTCAACTTGTGTGCTATCAATACAAAGTGTAGTAGCACATCATCAAGACTCTTTTTGAAGATAAGACCATCAATTAGCACATATGGAATAGATTACATCCTTAGATGTATTCTCTTTGCTTTGTTCAAACCATGAGGGTATGCACCCTTGGAAAGGAATTTGATCATATCCTTCATCTAATTTCACATGCCGGGGGTTTCATTTTGTTTAGGCTCTGCACGTGGAAGATCTTCATCCAGACAAAATGAAGTCTCAGGTTCATCTTGTATGTCCTTAGTAATTTTTTCGAGATCACACTACCTCTAACCAGCTTTGTGGCTTTGATATTCACATCAAATTCCATAATCTTGGTCACCCACCATGTTCTCTTCTTGCTTATTTCTACTCCCATGATGAATTCTCTCACACAAAAGTGTGATACTAGCACCTTAACATGATTTTTGGAAATCATGCTCTTGAACTTCTTGAGGGTGTGCATGATGTCTTAGACCTACTTCTCTATGTGACTATATTTCAATTCATAATCCTTCGATTTCTAACCAAGAAGAAAGCCATGGGTTTCTCCAATCCTTGTTCATTTTCTTATTTTAGGACAACAACAACACTTGCATCAGCTCCATAAGCATAAAGGATTAAATCCTTTGAATAGTCTAGGTTGATGAGTGTTGGCATGAAAGTAATTTCTTTCTTGATCTTGTTAAAGCTTTCCTTTCCTTATACTATCCACTTGAAGGTTGTGCTCTTCTTGAGCATGAGGGTGATGGGCCAAACCAGTCCTACAAAGTTAGGAATGAAGTACCTAAAAAATTTATTTTTCCTAGAAAGGACTGTACAAGGCTTTCTTATGTCTTTGTGAGAGAAAAGAGCTAGGATGGCTAAAACATGCTCAAGATCGATTGCAATGCCATTCTTTGAGACCACATAACCCAAAATATTTCCCTATGCCACCGCAAAAATGCACTTCTTGGGGTTAAGAGACACCCCAAAATTTATGCATCTCTCTAAAAGTTTCTCTAGATGTGTCATGTTTTCAGCACTCTACTTGAGAAAGACGGTTATGTCATCAAGGTAAACCAATATTAATTCATTGATAAATACTTTAAAGGCAATATCCATGGCACGCTAAAATTTTACACTGCGTTTGTGAACAAAGGGCATCTTCTCGATATGCATATGTCCCTACTTGGTTGTAAATGTTGTTTTAAATTTGGTCCTCTTCCTTGATTAGGATATGATTGAATCTAGAATACCCATCCACCATAGAAAACTTCTGTGCATCAGCCACTATCTGCAAAATCTTCTCCATAGAAGGAAAAGGATAATGATCCTTGAGGGATACCTTATTTAAATCTCTGAAATCAATGTAGAGTCTGATTTCACCATTCTTCTTGTGCACTCGACAAGATTCATTACCCGGTAGAGTATTTGATGGGGAAAATTATCTTCACCTCAATAAGTTTAGATAACTATTTTCTGATGAGGGGCTCTATCTTTTGATTGACTAGCCTCTACTTTTGTCTGGTGGGTTTGATGCTAGGATCAAGGTTAATGGAATGTTGAGAAACACTTGGATCAAATCCTTTGAGGTCTTCATACTCCCATGATAATATATTGATGTATTTCTAACACAGAGAGATGAAGGCCTACCTTTCATCATGCGGGCAAGATTTACTAAGCGAAACTCCTTGTCATGCATAATAGTGACTGGGAGAAGTTTTCTTGTGCCACACGCATATTAATTTCTTCACCTTTGAATTTATTATCAGGGATGAATATTTTCTCTAAGGTGACCATCCCTTTAGGAAACTTTTTTTTCTTGAGGTGGATCACTTGGTCACCATAGCTATCATGCAAGTCAGTGTGCATGCTTGAAGAGAACTCAACTTCATTTTGAATAAACTAGATGATTTGTACATCATTGTCAAACACTTTCTAATTGTTGTTATTATCTAGGATGGATGGTCTAATTACCATCTTGACGTGCTACGCATTTCCCTTGACAAAATATTTCATAGAGGAAAACTATGAACCAAGCACAACCATATGATTAGCTTCTTTATTCATTTTCATTGGCACCACCTACATATTTAGAGCATAAAATCTCTCAAGGAGGTCCCAAAATCTATGTTTATAAGCTTTAAGAATCTTATTCTTTGTAGCGCACTTGTTTGTGACCTGGTGGATGACCAATTTTGTATCTCCAAAGATCTTCAAAGACACCTTAATCCTTTCCTTCTCAGCAATAAGAAGGTCATGCATCAATGCTTCATATTCTACCACATTGTTGGAGCATGTGAACTATAACTTGTGCGTGAAGAATAATTTATCTTGGGAGAAATGAGAACAACACTTGTGCCCGTCATTCCCGCTTCTAGATCCATCAAAAGATAACTTCCACATTTGTTGGGCCCTTGAAATATTGACTAAGTATGAAGGCACATGCGTGTGTGGGACCCCAATTACATGATGGTGCGCAAGGAAAAAGTGCACAAGAGAAAAGGCTCAAGGAATCATATAGTACGCATGGCACACGAAAGGAGATTTAAGACTTAACCAATTTAAGCAACAAAGGTAGAACACGTGAAAAGCGTGATCCGTTGCGTGCAAATAAGATGTTAGCACAGCAACAGTGGCCTAGGAAAGAGCATGCCAAAGCAAAGGAATGTTCTAGAAGACCATCATGAGATGGAGTGGAGAGCTCAGGCTTGAGGAAACATGCTTGCTGAAGGACCACATTCGACACTTGGTGATGGATCTGAGGGCACGGAAAGGTGAGTTGGTAGCATGGGAAGGTGATAAATACAAGTGCCTATGGACCAAAAAAGGAATGGGAATATAGACATAAGAGGAGAAGATAGGAGAGATATACACACATAGAGATAACATGGGTGAAGCTCTACAGATTACCATGAGTGGAGTTTTGATGTAAAAGGAATGTACTAAGCTTAGCATTGTAATTTCTTTTCTATTTTTGCATAGTTATACAAGCCTAGTGATGTGCATGACTGCGGTCTGCCCTCTATGGCTCTTTATAATGAAATGATGAATACAATGAGGTTACCTATTGCAATTAGATATGAATATCAGTGGGTTTCATGTATATTTCGTTCATAGAAGTTCTCTTTCCTTTCATGCTATGAATGAATGGTTGTAGCTTTCTTTTTGTTATATTATATGTTATGGAGTCTTTTAAAACACATGGTCTGAAGAAGCTACAAGGATCTGGAGGTCGTCTTGAGCCCTGTAATCCTTGTATGTCTAAAATTATTTCCTGAATACTCTTATACTAATTATTGATGAATCCTTCCCACTAAAAACTCGAGATAAAGAGAGACTCGGCACCGCGCGTGCCTCGTGAGCGCTTAGTTTTGCTAGGTGATAGGTGGCGTGTGCATGGGATTCCCTCCTCTTATAGTGGGAGTAAAATTGACTACATCTCGGTTATGTTCTGGGACCTCTTTTTGAAGTTGTAGTGGGATATAGCATGCATCATGATCTGTGTAAAGAGTAATGATGGATCGGTTAACATTGGAAAATGTTGAATCATGGTTCAAGAGCACGGAGGATGAATTTTCCTAGAGATTCAACACTTAGACCTAAGTTTGATACACATAGATGGGTAGAGGAGAATCTCTACCATGATCTGTATGAGACTTTTTTCTGCTACTTCCTAGTAGAGTTATTTGGGTGGCTTTCAACCTATGCATCTAGATCAAGTTGGCATTATGGATCACAAATATGGACCAAAGAAGACTACCAAAGGTTGCAGGATGTAAATCTGACGTGGAACCATGTTGTAGATCACTGGTGGGGAGGAGTACTAGCTAGCTACACTCTGGAATATGCCATTTCCACGTATTCTTGTCCAAAGGTTGTTGAGTTTAATTTTCTATGAGAACCTAGGGGATCATTTCTATGTGCTATCCCTCTAGCTATGAAGATATTGATGGTTACCATGAGTTTAGAAGTGCTCCCAATGGCCAACTAAACCGTTCTAAGCATTGGGTAAGGAAGATCGGGTGGAGGAAGATGGCAGATGATACGATAGAAAAGGAGAGGGAAGAAAGATGGCTCAAGTATGGTGAAGCACGTGAAAGGGAGATTACTAGATGACGTGAAGTTGCTAGTGTGATGGATCTATGGAGACAGACGTTGTGGGAAGGAGTTGAGGTTCACACGGAGGACGTGGAACCTGAGCAATCTGTGCTACCCCATCTTGGCAAGCGCGTGAGGGAGATCCCTTCAGCTTCTTGTGAGAGTTTGTCGTATGGAGAAAGGAGAGTCATTGGCACATATCTGAACCCACCCAGTGACCAAGCCCTGGCGCTTGGTTTTCCCGAACCAGGAAGAAGTATTGATCTAGTTGAAACTAGTGGAAGAGATAGATCTGTGCCTAGGAGATATAATTTTACATTCCCTTCTTCTATGGCTGCACATATTCTAGTATTTGGAGGATTTTTTGGACAAGGGGCAAGTGTACAATCTTTTGGTCTCACATCAAGGAGTGGCATGGGATAAAGTAGCGGTGGTGGGGAATCCGTCACGCAGGCAGTCGATCGGGCACGCTTTAGTAGGACCATGGGAGTGCTTGGCACAACTCCTACTGAGACCTTATTGGACCCAAAGTGGTTCTAGTGGATCTGGTGGCTCTAGAGGTACAAGACTCGAAGGACCCAGTGGATCGGGCGGGAGGAAAAATCGAGAGGGAACCAAGGCTCTTGTTCAGACAAGGACCCACCACCACGTCAAGTTTTGTTTGAAATGTCTCTAAACTTACCAGATTACGGGGGCCTTAAGGATGTTGTGGAACATGTTCACAAGTGTGAACTGCTATGGTGCGTGAAAGGTATCAAAACCTCATAATGAAAGGCTAGTCAATTTGCAACCACATTGCAAGGGTGCGCGCATAGCTAGTATAGAAAGTATGATCCTCATCAAACAGTGGTGGATTACACTACCTTAAAGAATGCATTCCCGGAGTTCCACATTCCTAAGTTTGAGCAAAAATCATTATCACTTTGAAGGAGATATAACAAGGAATGGCGAGAGAGTGTACGAGAGTATTATGTGCACTTTAAGACTCTCTTTTCTAAATTATCATATGATATACATCCTTCTCAAAGCATGCACAAAGTGGTTTTTGGATGACCGATCACCCCTTTTAGAAGGGCCCCGACTCATAAGACTTTCACAAATCCGTGTGAAGCATTGGAGGCTGCCTTGCATGCCGAAGCCATTAGTAGTATTGATCTCGGCGTTATCCCATTCTTAGAGGCTCGATTGCTGCTATGGCTTAGTTGAAAAAGCTATCTCGTGAACTCGGTCCATGAGTCTCACAGTGGTTTTTGGTACATAAATTATGAGATAGAGGGGCACGTTAAGGATAATTTCCCTCGAAGGGTGGTACGCGCTGTAACATTAGATTGTGAAATCTGTCATGGGGACCATGATGCCAGTAGATGTCCCTTACTACAAACGTGCGATCGAAAGAATGTATGTTGTTATTGTGATATTTGTACCTCCATGACCCATGATACTAACTAAGACTATAGGCTCATTGATTAGGTACATGAGGCCATTGATCATGGGGTACACCAAACCAAAGATTGTCGGTAGTTCTAAAAATGATGATCACCGTTATGAGGAGCGTGCAGATGGAGGCGCGCAAGGAAGAGGTTTTCAAGGAGGATTCTGTGGATGAGGTAACTACGAAGGAAGGAGTGAGTTCCCATGAGGGACATGTTTCAACTGTGGATATACAAAACATTACAAGCATGAGTGCCTCGAACTTATTGTAGTGCTCATGGTGCGGAAAGAAGCATAAGTATGAGGAGTGCCTAGAGTTATATGAGCATATGAATCAGCAGCACCAAAAGGACAAAGGCACTGTGATGGTTAGCATCAAGAAGGTAGACATACAATGGATGCCTCAAGTAACACGGATGAAGGTTTGGATCCTGGTTTGGTAACAACAAGGGCAGAAGCTACGTGTGCAATAGAGATACCAAGATAGAAGAGCCTTGTTTCAAGAGAAGAGGTCATTCATGGAAAGTACCCAGACCTCGCACATCAGAAGGAGATATATCAGGACACCATGGATGTTATTCAAAGCTTGCAAGGGGAGATCCAGTGTCTAAAGGAGAAATCCAGAAGGGAGGAACAAGGAAGGAGGATCGAGGCACAGAAAGATGACTTGGATGAGGTTAAGGAGGTGTGTAAAATGCTAAGGCAGGAGAACATCATTCCTTTGCTAGGATCCTTGTTGAGAGAGAAGGTACCACACACCGGAGAAGAGCACGAGAGGCAGGTCTTGTATGTGAACCTTCCCCCTCACAACCTTGACTATGACAAGGAGATTACATTGAATGCAGTTATGGATGGATGGCTCCTCAGTAATATACTCATTGACATTAGCACGGAGGTTAATGTTTTGACTTTGGATGTATGGCATCAGATGGGGAGACCTGCATTATAGCCATCTTCAAATGTGTTGTATATGGCAAACAAGACTAAGGCAATTCCCATCGGTGTCTTAAAGGATACAGATATTACTATCCAGGAGCCAAGTTTACTTGGGGACTTCAAAGTCTTAGCACTTCTTTGAGGTCAAAAATTTCCTAGCACTACTTGGGTGCCCTCGGTGTTACAAGAATAATGCAGACCTCCGGTTCAACAAAGGGTACATCAGTTTTGAGAATAAAGAGGAGTGGGTCATTATACCCTAGCTTATGGGAATTCAACGCCTACATTGAACTGTTGGGAGAAGAGGTTTTGGACAAGATTTATGTGTGCTCAATCGAGACCCCGAGATGGTACACCCTATTAATGGAGTTATCTAGTTTGAGGATGCTCACCGGTGAGTGATACCACCAGCTGACATGTGAAAATTGGGTGCATGGGACTTAAAAATTAATGGAACGGCAGTTGAGAGGATCAATGACCAAGGTAACTAAGGCACACATGGTTCAATGCCTTGGGGAAAAGAACTGCCCAAGTACTCTAGAGGAGCCTTCCCTGAGATCTTTCTGCAGGATATAGAAGCTCAGTGGAAAAATGAAAAGGAATGAAGGGAGATACTGAGTTATGTCTTGCTTGGCACAGCAACTCATTAGTGTGCCACGCATTAGGAGAGCCTTTTCAAATGGCGTGAGGTAAGAATTGCTCTCTCTGTAGATTTTCTAGAAGTAATATACCCACCATCATCAAGGAGTACCATGGGAAGGAGCCCGCCTCTTTCCATATCTAGAAGTGTGAATGGGTCTGGAGAGAAGGCGCAGAAGCCTTGCCACCATCCCTCTGGGTGCATAAGTTGTATTCTACACTGTAGGGTTGTGTATACGCATGGTACATTCATTTGGAGACATGCCACCAAACAAGGAATTGGCAAGAGCTTGCAGCTGATCTTATTCAAGCCTTTGAGTATTAGAGTACCAAACCATTGGTTGATAAGGCCTTACAAGGTATCAAGTGACTTACAATGGGGGATAGTGCCAGAATGGAAGATAGGCTGTTGGAACTACTAGGTGAACTAGGATTTGAGATGTTCTTCAAGAGATTGAAGAAATAGAAGAGTTACAAATTGAGCACACATGTTTGGAAAAGAAAAAGGGAAAGTCTCAGTATATGTTATTGATGGAGAGGAATCAAGAGTTTAGATGTTAGCCATTCTATGGGGACGTGTGAAGTATTGGGCAGTGTAGATGCTCACATGCATGCCTACCATGAGCCTTTAAAGACAAAGAAGGTTAACATCGGTTACGGAGAAGAACCTAAGGAAGATATTATTAGGGATTACTTGGGCGAGAGAAGGAAGTATCAAAGATCATTGATCTGTTGCACGAATTTGAGGATTTATTCCCGCTCATATACCATGAGCTAAAAGGCATCCACCATTCCTTGGGGGAGGTGAGGATAAAACTGAAGGAAGGTGTGTGCCCGGTTAGAATAAGGCCCTACCAGAAGAATCCCAACTTATGCATGAAGGTTAAGGAGGAGATAGACAAGATGTTAGCTTCTGGGATCACTGAGGCAATAGAAGAATTAGAATGGATAAGTATGATGGTAATTAGCATCAAGAAGGATGGGTGGATTAGAATTTGTGTGGATTAAATCATTTATCCATTTCGACCCCCTTCATCGAAGAAATTCTAGAAGGAATCGTTGGGCGTGAAATCTATTCCTTTACAGATGGATTTTTAGGATACCACTAAGTCTGGATTACAAAGGAGGACCAGGAGAAGACAACTTTTACCACTGAGTGGGGAAGTTTTGCATATATGGTCATGCCCTTTGGGTTGAAAAATGTGCCTACTGTCTTTTTGTGCATAGTGGTGCAAGCATTCTAGGAATTCATTCATAAGTTTCTTCAGGTTTACTTGGATGATTAGACAGTATATGGTCTGGTTAAGGACCATTGTGACAACTTGAGATTAATGTTTGAAAGGTGTAGGCAATTGAGGATATCCCTCAACATTAAGAATTGTGTTTTTGCTACACCCTTTGGGACTTTATTGGGGCATATCATATGTAAGGAGGGCTAGGCTGGTAGATCCCGCTAAGGTTACGCTATTGTGGGGTTAAGGGAACCTACGAGCCGAGAGTAATGCGTGGATTCCTTGGGAAAATGAGATATTACAGAAAATTCATTAAGGGGTATGCCAAGATCGCCGTGCCTTTAGAGGAGCTGCTTAGATACAAAAGTACCTTCCATTGGGGAAAGGTGCAGCAAAGAGCATTTGATACATTAAAAGATAGGCTTATTACCATGCCTATTTTGCAATTTCCCTCTTGGGAAAATCCCTTCCATGTCCATGTAGATGCATCAGAACCGCCATTGGATCAAGATTTGCACAACCAGGTGAGGGATTGTTGATCATCCTCTCTATTTTGCAAGTAGGAAGTTAACACCAGAGAGAGAAAATTATACCATAACCAAGCATGAGGCATTGTCAATGATCTATGCATTTTTAAATTTTTATAGTATCTACTGGGCAACACCCTTTGTATTCTACACTAACCACATGGCATTAAAGTATTTGGTAAACAAGCCCATTCTTCAAGGGCACATATGTCGATGGGTGTTGTTGTTTCAAGAGTTTGAGTTCACCATTGTAGTGAATCCTAGAAAAAGCAATTGTGGACCTGATCATCTATCAAGAATTGATTCAGGAGAGGACACGCAAAGTATTGAGGAAACAATGTCGAGATGCGTAATCGCTTTAGAGTGCGGCGCACCCCTGGATTTGGAAGAGATTGCTATATTTTTAAAAGGTGTGGCGCCGAGATGGAATGAGGGCATTGGAAAAGAAGCAATTGGCCATACACGCCGCTCTCTACATGTTGATTAGTGGAGACTTATACAAATTGGGACATGATGAAGTTTTTCTCATATGTGTGTTAGAACATGAGCGCCTAGCCATCATGGAGGAAGCACACAAAGGAAGTGTGGGTGGGCATTATGCAGGCGATGCCACCACATGTAAAATTTTAATGGCAATTTTATGGTGGGAAACCTTGTATAGGGATTATAGAGATTATTGTAAAGCATGTGACCACTGTCAGCGCATTGGCAAACTAGGAAGGAGAGATGAAATGCCTTTGCATCCTATTCCTAGCACGGAGCCTTTTGAAAAGTGGGTGATAGACTTTGTAGGACCTATTGCACTGAAGCACATAGGACTTGGTCACGTTATGTCATCACTTACATGAATTATCTCACAAGCTGGGTGGAATCATCCCCAACTAAAGATTGCACAGCAGCAATAGCGGCAAGGTTCCTATGGGAGAACATTATCACAAGGTATGGATGCCCTTTGATTTTGACCAATGATAGGGGTACGCATTTTCTAAATGAGACCGTGAGGATCCTACTATCTAAGTTCATGGTGGCTCATCATAAGACTATGCCCTATCACCCACAAGAAAATGGAACCGCGGAAGCATTCAACAAAATACTAAGTCATACCTTGACCAAAATTTGTGATGTTGGAAGACAGGATTGGGATGACAAGGTATCAGTAGTTTTATGGGCTTATAGGACTACGTATAAAAGACTAAATAAAGCCACACCTTTTCAATTGGTGTTTGGCACAAAAGCTATTTTTCCAGTTGAATTTATGTTACCTTCTCTGATAATAAGCACGCGTAGGATGATTAGCAATGAACAAACACTGGAAGAAAGAATTGATGAACTAATGAAACTAGATGAGAGACGATCACTTGCCCGTTGGAGCCAAACAGTGGAAAAGGCAAAGTAAAAGGCTTGGTATGATCACCATATCAGAAGCAAGAAGTTTTAGGTTGGGCAGATGGTGTTACTATATGATTCTAAATTTTTGTGTCATCCTGGGAAGTTGAAAGTCCATTGGTTAGGTCCCTACACAATCTCATACATCCTTGATTCGGTGCATGCGATTCAAGCACCTTTGGATGGAACAGAGTTGCCTAGACACTTCAATGGTAGTAGGCTAAAGCCCTACAATAAATAAGTCTTCTTGGTGTTTGTAAATAAGGTAGTTTTTCCAGTGAGTTTAGAATTTTCCTTTATGCATTTTCCTTTCCTTATGTTTCCCTTTCGCATTGTTGTTTTGTTTTGCATCGGGTGCTGGTAACCTTATTGCTATTTTTGGAGAATTTATGAGTGCACAGAGGACCATGCATTGTTTAAGTGTGGGGTGGAGAAAAGTGAAGAAGCATGTGATTAAAAGTACCAAGGAAGTTGTGTTGAAGAGCCTTGTTGAGTAGCCCTGGTTAAAAGAGAGATGAAGAGAAAAGATAGAATGGTTGGTGCCAGGGTAAAGCTACTCGTAGATCCCACATACAAAGGAAAAGAAGCACATTTAAAGCAACATGAGGTAGGTGAAAGCAAGAATCTAGACAGAAGAAGTGCCTTCGGTGCAGGTTGAGCGCGCGTAAGAGTCTCCTGTCAGGTTGGTTTGGTTGTGCGCCAGAAGGTTGGAGGAGTTTTCATGTAGGAAGGGCGCATGAGTGAAGGTGCTTGAAGATGGGTTTTGTTTTAAAAAGCCACATTAAATGAACAAAGTACGGGGTAGGTAAAGTAGAATTTAATGACCAGAAAAAGGAAAAACTATAAATAGAGGGTCGGGGCACTCTCATTTTACTTTATGCGGCGAAGACTTGGAGATATAAGCAAAAGATATAAGCTAAGGATTTTTCAGATTCAATCAAAGAGAAGATCTGTGTCATCAAAAAAGTAAAGAGCCGATTTGAGATTGTGAACCGAAAGGAAGGAATTAAATGGGCGTGGAACGAAGTGAAAAGACGTTGTCTTATGAAGAATTTATCAAAGTTAGGGTTCGAAGAAACTAGGGCACGGGTTTAGGAGATTTGTATCATGGATCTAAGATCAAAGGTTAGGAGAAGGAAAGAAGAGTAACAAGGAGAGGACTAGAGTAATACAATTACCTCAACCATGGAATTGAAGAAAGGGAAGGGTAAAATGAAGGCTAAACAACCGAACTCGAGGTGGAAACAAATGAAGAATGGTATCCAGAAATGCAATACCCTGATGGAGTGATGATGGGGAAGGAATGGGAATCCCATTTGAGAAGCATACCAGTCAGTGACTATAATCATCACACCATCACTACAGAGAAATAAATGACATTAGAATTAGTACGCCCAACCAACAAGCAAACACCTGAAGGGTTACCTATCTACAATGATGACGTGAAGGTCAAGCTGGCGAAGGCAGGGTTGTTGTAACTCTACGAGTTGCCTTATTTTGGGAATCCGGATCACTTGTACCAGTGGTTAATGTCTCGGGTGCACAAGGACTACTTCCACTTTGTTGGGTGCAAGATGCATGTAACTCCCTAGTTGATTGCATAGTTTACAGGCCTCATATGTGAGGGAGATAGCCTAGAAGATGACCTTAGCGACAAGGAAGCTATTTAGGAGACCATCATAGAGTATGCCTGCAAGAAAGGGTTGTGGTATTATGACATCTTAGACATCAAGGACCTAGTTATGAAGATGGTTGTGCACCTAGTAACAAAGTTGAATGGCCAAGAAAGGTGGACGCAAGTCAACAAGCCATGGCTGCATGTCTGCAGGAAGATTATAGAGGGGACTATTTACAACTTGTCTCGCATACATTGCCAAGGAAATTGTAAAGTGCACAAAGGAAGGGGACATGATCCTCTTTGGAAATGTCCTGCTCACCATAGTATTTATAGAAATTAGAGTGTCGATGCACCAGATAAGTTTGTGTGGGAGTACCTAGCCGAAGACCCTTTTCCCATGAAGAGGTTTGAAAAGTATGCATGTGATACAATGACGGCTCCCCACAAAGTGTGGCTTGAAAAATGGTATACACACTTGAGAAATGCATTCGGGGTGGAGTGGAGGATCCCCAAACAACTCCCAGCAGCCACACAAGGAGAAGCTGAGTTCGTGGTGTACCAACACTATTGCTTGGGCAGGTTCAAACTTGTTGATGAATCATGGAGCCCTTGGTGCAAGCTCCCTTTCATGTTCACTGCCCAATACTTCCAAGTGGGAGTGAACAGATTTAAAGAATCGAAAAAGTTAAGGCTAGAGCTAGCAAAGGTCAACCAGGAACATAGGGATATGAGGAATAAACTGAACTATCCCAAAGGTAAGCATGTGTACGTGGAGAATTACGTGTTGCACAAGATCCACATGACTAGACACATAACATTTCCTATTGTTGGAGGATCCATGGCATGTGTATACATGCGCATAAGGCTAAAATTCGAAAATGACACGTACATGGTGGATGATATCTCCATACCTAAAATCCCCTTGGGAATGAAGAAGCCAAGATATCTAAGAAAAGGGGTAGAGGAGAGGAAGGAGAACCAAGTGTACCAATTGCTCAAACAATGAGCATGCCTTCTATGAGGGCCAAGCTAAGCACCTATGTTCGGAGGAAGAAGTCCCCAGTAAAGGAGAAGACACCGGAAGTAGAGGTGCCTGAATAACCCACCACCTTGGAGGATTCACAAGAGGAAGAAGAGAAGGTAGAATCTCCTGACCAGAAGTAACCTCTCAGGAAGAAGCAGAAGGTAGATGAAGAAGTTGACTCGGAGGAGACTAACAACTTGGAGAGATATCTGGGAGAAGGAAAGGATGAGAGTGAAGGATGTGGCAACAAGGAGAAAGAGCCAAAAAAAGAAAAGGAACCTTTGGAACCTCACATAGTTAGTGTCTATGACTCGGAGGAGGAGAGTGGAGAAGAAAAGCAAGAGTTCATATTCACGCGGCGGAAAGGCGCACAAGGAGATGAAGGCACTGAAGATACAAGGGTAGATGAGAGGGATGTCGAGGGACAGAGAGCCATATATTTTACAAAGGAGTAGATAACCAAAGTGGTAGAGCGAGAAGCGAAGAAGATTCTCGAGATCCTTGTAGACCAAGAATTAGAGCGGAGCGCAGACATAGTGCTAAAGGAAGGGAGGGAAGAGAGCAGTGAAAAGGGACATGACAGCCTAGGAGGCCCCACTCTGATAGTCAGCTTCCCCAAAGGTGTGCACTTGGGTAGAAGACCTCTGGATGCATAATAGAGGTAGATAATGGGCTACGTGGATGACTCAAGGAAGGTGTTATGCACACGATTCCAGAGCACGGTACCCACTAAAAGACTTATAGCCATGGGATCATTCGAGAAGGATGGCGCGTACCTAGACCAAGAAGATGTTTTCTTGGGCATTTGAATCCCATGTTGATGAGCCGACTTTGAAGTGTGCTAAAAGGTGCTTATCACACGCTGCCCAGTCTAAGGGAGATAAACCCTTAGTGAATTACCAAGAGCTCTCAGACGAGCAAGTGTGTAATGCTCTAAACAAGCTCGCGGTGGAAACGAGGCAAGTCTAATCGTGTGGAATGATAGCATAAGGGATTTAGAGGGAAAGCTGACCAAGAAGGAGGAACAGCTTGGATAATTTGGCGAGAAACTTAAAACAAGAGGAATTAATCAGCGCACAGCTAAGGCGCGAGCTTAAGGAGGAAAAGGCAAAGGTGCATGAGGTCTACAAGAAAGTAGACTCATTAAAAAGTGCCATCATCTTGAAACACCCAAATCTAATGCCTATCCCCTAGAGGTATGCATCAACGCTGGAATGCCTAGAATATTTAACGCATGTCCTCACCTTGGAGAGGTGACCCTTGGCATTGAAATCTGTCATGCAGGAAGTAGCCGTGCGCTTGAAGGAGGAGGACCGATTAAAGGTGATAGCACTTGTTGTCGAGTATAGCAAGGTGCTCATAGATGTAAAGGTTGTTTCCCAATCTGATGAGGCTGCATATGACACATGCGTAAATAGAGATAAGGTGGCGAAATCCTTGGTTGCCACACTCGAAGAAGAGTTGAAAGAGTTCCAGGAGAAGAATAAAGGAAACAAGGCGGAGCGGGATAGAGTCCTAGCGGAAGTAGAAAGAAGATCCAAGGATATTGAGGCACTAAGGGGCTCAACCAAGACACGACTGAAGGAACTATATCCTCAAATTACCAGAATTATGGACAAGCTCATAGACTTGGGTAAGGATATGGAACAAATTGTGGACACTTTGGGCACCTAGGGAGCTAGCCTAAGTTTTGATGAGGTAAACCTCCTAGTTGGTGACCTCTATCAAAAGGCATAGAATGAGGTCAATACATGGAGTAAGTTAGAGGTAGACTTATGGAAGGACTTCCCCAGCATTTTGGTTTAATGCCCCCATTCTTCATTCTTTCCCCTATTCTTTCATTCCTTATTCATTTTTTTAATATTTATCTACATCTTGGTTCTATTGAACCAACTTGCACCTTGGTCAAGTAGAATGTTTCTGAGGGCGGAGAACAGGCATAGTGTGGGGTGATGTTGGGCCCCTAAAATATTGACTAAGTATGAAGGCACGTGGGGACGTGGGACCCTAGTTATAGGATGGCACACAAGGTAAAAGTGCGTAAGAGAAAAGGCTCAAGGAAGCATATAGCACGCGCACCACGCGAAAGGAGAATCAAGACTTAGCCAATTTAAGCAACAAAGGCAGAACACATAAAAAGCGTGATCGGTTGCATGTGAAAAGATGTCAGCCTAGCAATAGGTGGCCTAGGAAAGAGCATGCCAGCAAAGGAATCTTCTAGAAGACCATCATGAGATGGAGTGGAGAGCTCAGGCCTGAGGAAACATGCTTGTTGAAGGACCACATTTGACACTTGGCAACGGATCTGAGGGTGCGGAAAGGTGAGTTGGTAGTGCGGGAAGGTGATAAATACAAGTGCCTATGGACCAAAAAAGGAATGGGAATATAGACATAAGAGGAGAAGATAGGAGAGATACACACAGAGAGAGATAACATGGGTGAAGCTCTGCAGGATTACTACGAGTGGAGCTCTGATGCAAAAAGGAATGTACTAAGCTTAGCATTGTAATTTCTTTTCTATTTTTGCATAGTTATACAAGCCTAGTGATGTGCATGACTACAGTCTACCCTCTATGGCTCTTTGTAATGAAACAATGAATACAATGAGGTTACCTATTACAATTAGATATGAATATCAATGGGTTTCATGTATATTTTGTTCATAGAAGTTATCTTTCCTTTCATGTTATGAATGAATGGTTGTAGCTTTCTTTTTGTTATATTATATGTTATGGAGTCTTTTAAAACACACAGTTTGAAGAAGCTACAAGGATCTGGAGGTCGTCTTGAGCCCTGTAATCCTTGTATGTCTAAACTTCTTTCCTAAATACTCTTATACTAATCATTGATGAATTCTTCCCACTAAAAACTCACATAAAAGAGAGACTTGGCACATGCGTGTGCCTCAAGTGAGTGCTCGATTTTGTTGGGTGATAGGCCGGTTTGCATGGGATTCCTTCCTCTTCTAGTGGGAGTTAAATTGACTACAAGACTTGAGTGTTTTTCATTCTTTTTGAGCACGCGTGACAACATATCTTCTTCTTCAAGGATGCAGTATGTGTCAAGCCTAGTTTCAAAAGCTTCAAGATCTTCAACATATGGATCAAATTTATGGTGCCTTTCCACCCACTCATCTAACACTAAATTGGGAAGAGGAGGAGGGGCAGGTTGTTCTTCAGAAACTGAAACTTGTTCTTCTTGGATTAAGAAGTTGGCTTGGAGAGGAGATGGGTCATATGACTCAACATGATAGGAAAATATTGGCTCAACTTGTATGGTAAACCGGGTACCATACCTTGTCTTTAGTAACATATGGGACCAATCAGAAGACAAGTAACCACCCACTTTAGTAGTAAAATCCCTTGATAGACATAATACAAACAAAGGAATTTGATCAATGATTGACACATCTTGAGTTATGGTGAGACTAGGACATGCATGGAGGGTTAACTCAAGATCCTTGATGACTCCCAAAGTGGTAATAGTTTAGCCATCAAGCTTCCGGACTCCTTTGGACAAAGGATTGTACTTAAGACCTAGAATATTAGCAATTTTCTTAAGCATGATAGAAGTACTAGTGCCTAAGTCAATCATGAAATTATGCACGAGGTGTTTGCCTATGATCAAAGACATATAAAAGGGTGGGGTTTTGAAAACCTTATTTATGTGTTTTTCCTCTTCTTCACAGATATTGATAGCCATGCATGGTTTTGGATAGTTGCATCAATGTGCGGGAGTTGCGCCAGAGCTTCATGCAACAGGTCACGCTAAGATGGAATGGTCATAGCATCCCACATTGTGACATTTATATTTGTCTTCTTCATCTAGTCAAAAATTTGAATGGAAGGTCCATTGATTTATGCATTTGGGTCACAACAACATATTTTATTGTTTCTTCGGGCATATAGGTATAATCCTTAGCTTGTAAAGAGGCTTGACCTACCATAGGAGAGGCACGCAGACTAGAGGAGAAGTGTTGCATAGGTCCTCGTGTGGAGGAACATGTGCACATTTAGTATTAGATGCCTTGGCTTCATCTCGCATCTATTTGCTTCCGAGGATCGACCTATACTTTGCGCAGGATTTGAGACTTGAGTGCCAAACTAGAGCATTAACTTCTTGTACCTTGTATTGTTAGAAACCTAGGCATGTGGTCTATTCGCATCATCTGTAGCTTGATTGATTGCACAAAATTCCTTGGCACCAAAGAACATCAGATTTTCCTCATGAGGGACCTCTCGTATTTTTGATTCTCGTGCTCACTTTTGCTTATGGAAGCCTTGCAGTTAGAAGAATAATGAATCATGTAGGCATGCATGCACAAAGCATTAGCACAGTGATATTGACTGTGAGGCATGTTGCAAGGGAAGCACCATTCTAACTCCTACTTCATATTGTTCTAAACTGGAACAAGTGTTTGTATTTTGTTGGGCACCGAAAGAGGTTGTGTAGGAGGGATCACTTGCAAGGGTAGATGCATGTTAGCATGCCATCTATCATTTTGTTGGTTCTACCTATATCTGGTTTCCATATTGATTCCACCAGGGCTGATTGCTTTAGTTATGCCCTTAATTAGAATTATTTATGAAGGCCTAGGCCTGCTATTTTTCTAAACATATATCTTTATTTGAAAATTTTCTAATCGGATTTCATCTCTTCATCTTCCTTTGGCTACGTGGGATAGTATGATGTAGATGCAATGGGTTAAGTTCTTTTCTCAAGAATGGGAGCAATGGAATGTTGGGGGACATGATATATCTCTAGGAACAAGGGAGAAAGAGACCTAGGGGCTAATTTTCTTACCTAAATAAGACTATTCTCTACCCTTATTGTAATATTGTAAAAAAGCGGTAAGGTTCTACCTCCCGTGGGATTGAATCATGACTAAAATTTCACTATTTAGAGCCCTCGATAATGCAAGAAAGCATGTTGGGTCAGTAGGTCTTACCACCGAGGTATTCTATCCCAAGTTTTCTGGAATCTGATGTTGAAATCAGTCATCTACTCATTGGGCACTCTTTTTGTTGTAGTAAGTTATTCCACCAAAGACAGGTGATCTAACTTGTCTTCAAAATAGTTGCATAGAGTTATATCAAGCTCATCCCAAGTGGTAATAGATACAGGACTTAAACCTCGGTACCACTAGAGTGTTTTCCCTTTAAATAAGGCTACAAACAACTCCGACTACTACATTGTCATGTGTAATCGAGATAGACAGAGCACATGTTTTCCTCATCCCGGATGTGTTCAACAGGGTGACTTGATTCTCACTAGTGAAGTATGGGATACTCTTGAGCACAATTGTTGGCATATCATGTTGTGCATTGAGATTGAGAGGGCTTCCACCAGTGAAGCTAGAAAAGTTCCTCGGAGGAGGAGGTGGTTGTAGTGTCATGGTAGGGCACACGGTATACTATGAGGAGTGAAATGTGCATGGCACACTAGAGATAGAGATACATGTGTGGGTGTTCTACTATATACTCTCCTCAGAGATAGATGGAGGTACTTGAAAGACACTTCAACGATGTGCTTTGTCTCGTATGTACTCTTCTCATGAAAGGCACTCAGACTATTGAAAATAGAATATTTGGATGTTTGGAGTCACCAAATATTTTGAAACAAGCCTCCAAAGGTCAAATCACTAAGTTGTTGGAAATTAGGGACTTTGGAATAGTGTTATGATTTAATAACATACCAAATTAAGAAAATATGAATCGAACAATTCCCCAAAATCTACAGGAGTGGAGGTGTAAACAAGATAAATCCAAATCAAAAAAATTACACACACATAACATAGCATGTACCGTGGTTCACCCAATGTGGGATATGTCCACTAAAGGTAGATATCTCATATATAATAATGAGCAAGAGTACAAACCAACTCTTCCCACAAGAGTACAATACATCTCTCCAAGATTATCTCCTCCTTCATATCTCTAAACGGATATCGATGAGTGCACTACAACCATGCCTCTAAACCACTAGAAAATCTCACATAACCAATAACTAATGCATCTCTCGAACTATAAGTAAGCTCTCATTGGACCTATAACAAGACCTCTCACATGGCTCTCCCATATGTACAACTATAACTGTACCCCCGTAAGGATGTCTCTCCATCACTACATCAACTTGTGTAAACATGAATACAACCTCCTCTACAATATCTAGATCTACATGGATCATTAATACAACATGATCTCATGGATCTAACAATACAAGATCTCACAACAACCTATGGATCTAATAAGAAGAATCTACAATACAAGATCTCACCAACATGTGGATCTACAAGAAGAAACTCTATGTGCTTTGCATACTATGCAAGCCATTACAATGAGACTAAACAATACAAAGGAAATACAATAGAAGACATTACACTCTTCTCACCATTCATATGTACCTATTATTTCCTTTTGTCCACTTCTCTCCATGGAAGCTTTGTCTTCATGTAACCATATTTTTCTTCTTCTTCTTCATCCTCTCAACCAAGGATTCCACATGTAATAATAATCAATTACATGCCACAATCCTTCTAACCCTATTTTTCATGCTTATATAATCATATACAAACTTAGGTCAACTTAGCTATGCATTTACAACCTTTAGATTCACTTTATAACTAAAGTTAGATATAATTCCCATGAGTTAAATATAAAATTCCACGCACATGTAACCGATGTCGGTTCCTAACGATGTCGTATCCTTTGTTGAACGATGGTGGTTCATCTATCGACCGACGTCCGCTTAACCAATCGATGTTGTTCTTTGTGTAAACCACCACTTGTAATGCATGCTCATTGTAATGCAATCTAGCTCCGAACCCAACATAAGTCACACACAAAAACTTAGCAATAATGAAAATTAAGATTTCAATGTTGTTCCCATCGAGTTTTCCATAAACTATTGGTGATAAAACTTCCACTCGTGTCTCGGATCTGAAAAAACCGAGTCATTGAGTCAACAATGGATTTTCTCCAAGTTACGGGACCTTGTGCGCTTGAGACAAACCTCCAAAGAAGGTTGTTTCCTCTACCTATTTCTAATGTTATTTTTCTCCTAATGCTGAAAATAAAACCTAATCTAAAGATGTCAAGGGACCATGGATAAAAGGATATGTGAAAATGGAACACCAATACTAAGGGAGGTGATAGCACCAGAAAAAGTGGGATGAACACTATCTGTTTTGGGAAAAAATGAAGGAGAAGGAATAAAGGGATGTTATGCATGCGTACTATAGACTAGAATGCATTTACATGATCGATTTCATGAGACACAACAAGAAATCAAAGTTGCAATGGATTTAAATTGGTACAACAAGCACACAATACAAATGAGATGAAAGAAACAAGAATACAAACACATTAAGGCATATAATATCCACACAAAAAATATTATATTACTTCTAGATATGCATAATCTATTGCAATGGTGTATGAGGTTGATATCCACATGCAAGAACCAGATCTAGATGTGTCAGTGTTTCAAAATGCAAAGATACAAAATCCTTAGCAAACACTAGAGGATCCAAAATGTCCAACCCTTTACAATGAGCCATGCTCTTACATTTATAGATGAATCGATGAGAGAAGAAGAGGAGGAGGGAAAACTTGGATTTGAATCATAACCACCAAAAAAGTAATGAATTCTTACAAATCTTCAAATGCACTTCCCCATATCTATATGGAATGTAGAATAAACAAGGAGGGAAAATCGAATGAAATATGGGTGGTTGGAGCAATCAGATATGTTCATTAATGGCCAGAAAGACATTTTCCTATTTCTCACATACCAAATCCTACTAAAAACTGAATTTGAAAGATCTGGAGTGTATACCACATCAGCATCTATCAAATAAGACAAATTGTGCCCTATTATGAGCTCTATAGCAAAATTTATGATGATCTCGAAGTCTGCAGTTACTTGACACGTAAAGACACATGACGCTCTAAGAGTGGCTAAATGATGGCCAATCGTGCATCCACTTTGTTGTTTTTACCACATGTAAAGTAATTATTTGTCTCAAGGATTTGGTGCCCAAATTGGCACACCTTGATTGGTTGCATGTAGCACACTCAAAGTCTAACACGTAACACGTGGTATAGAAGGGAGCAAAAGAAAGTGTGAAGATGCACATGAAAGAGGAAGGCACGAAAGGAAAATAGGAAGAATGGCATGCAAATTTGGTGCACGTGGGAGAAAAGGGAGGGAAACATGCTAGAGGAACATATGGTAGAGGCGTAATTATTATAAAATAATGTGCAAAAACAAGGAAGAATGTGCACGAGGAAGCCATGGACTTAGCTAATTTTAGAAAAGAAAGTCTAAGGTACACGCGAAGGGCATATGGATTGCTAGGAAGAAGGAAAATGTGCCAAGAGTGGGCATGAAGGAAAATGGAATAGGTGGAGGAAAAAAAGGGAAGATGAAAGCACATGAAAGGAGGGTGCGAGGGCATGCAAGGAATAAGAGATGAGGAACATGTGCCAAAGGAGTAATTGAAGTGTGTGCAACCTGCAATATTGAACCTTAGATCTAGAATGGAAATATAAGTTTTCCAAACAACTAGGGGAGTTATTATGGATAACATATACCTTGAGTCACTACCACATGTCTACATAAAGATCATTTGAGCATAGCATCAACATACTATAGTACACGGGGTCTTGTGGTACACTTTGTTAACCAACCACATCAGCTCTTATGGTGACTTATGTATCGGGGTCTCCTATTTGATACAAACTCAAGCACATGGATGTTTCAAACCTACATTCCCGCTTTCCAATTATTATATTTAATTAAATGCCTCTTTCGATTTTTCCTGCATGCCCAATCTGTATGGAAGTGGATTTACACCATTTGCAAACCTTTTATCCTTGACTTTTTAATTGGGAAAATGGTTCTCTTGGGGATTCAACCATGCTCCCTATTATATTGGAAAAAAATTAGGTCTTATATTCTATTTCATATTTGGAAAGATAAAAAATTTGCTTGTTTTAATAATGTTTCTATGGATAGAGACTTCTTTGTGACTAATAAAGTTATTGTGACATCCAATGTTATGCTCCATATCCATGTCCAAGTGGGAAAAGTGTTGAACTTAATCCTTAATGCAGTCATGAGGGTTAAGTAGCTTGTTCTTTAGTAAGGTATGTACCAGAGAACAATGATTCGAATAGATCATAACATTAAATACAAACATAAAATCATAAGGAAATACACATTGAGAAAATCATGGTCTTTTTATTAATCTTTGATATTTTAACATAATTCATAGTTTAGTTTCAGGTATTTCTATTTCTTACTCTAAGACACTTCCACACAACGCTTGCTCCTATTATCTATCTCTCTTATTCTTTTAGCTATATATCCATTTATCTTTTTTATCTCTATTTATCTCTATCTCTCACTATTTATCTTTCTCTATCTATATCTTTATTATAATTATTATAATGAGTATATAATTCATACAATACCCAATAGTCACCCCTTTGTATAGTGAATCTCTATTTTTATTTTGGTATTTACCTTCATTACAAAGTTTTTCTTTATTTCATGGCTTTCCACAATATTCGACAAATTTTTTAGTGTTCAATGTATTCACAATTATCTCGTAGCTTTGTCTAGTGTCCTGTAGTTCTATATTTTACTTGTGACTTCTCGTAGTGATCAATGGGCTCAAGTGGTTTATAGATTTTGTACTTCTCTATGATGTATAGTTCCATGTGGATTTTATTTTATGAATTACTTAATATGAAAAAATGATGAATATCCCTATTAATATCAACCCCAAACTTCAAAACATTGTCTCATCCTCGAGACAACCCAGATGAAGAACTTTGTCAAAATGGTTTTATCTCTATAATTCTTACAATCTCCCATGTCATACCACTATGATTATAAAGTTCCTCAAAAAAATTGCTAATATAAAAATTCTTCATACTTTATTGTGGGAATGCCAAGGTATCAACCTATCATAACTTAGGTGTCCAGTGTAAGGAAATATTCCTTCATTTGACTTACTCATTTGGGTTTGCGGGACATGATGTGTTCCATGGATGCTTTTGTACAATAATTACAATGTGGTATAATTGGTTTAGAGTCTTCTTTATGGTGTGGTTGTAAGGAAGTACTTAGCATATTTTTTGGTAATCTAACCTTCAAACATCTTCCACGTGGTCAGGTGATCTTGTAACTATAATTTTGTATACTCCTTGATAAGTGATGTGATCTTATTCGGGGTTTGGGTACCCTTTATACCTTTATATTTTTATCTTCCACTAAAATATCATGTTGCAGCATGTAATGGCCCTATCCATACTATTTTTATACTCCTCCATTTCATTTATTTTATTTGTTCTTTCAATCTATTTTACTATGTACTTATTTGTCAAATCTACCAATTTATGACATCCAATGCCATCTAGATCTTTTAAAATGTCACTGGACATCAACTCTTTATTTATCTCATTTTCAAGTTTATCCAATTCTATTTTCTCTTGATTCGTTACTCGTGGCTATCTCGTGGCATATGCATAATCGTGTAAAACTCAAATTTGTTAATCTATCTTTTGACACTTTCGATCTTAACATTGCACACTTGTATGGATAAATACACTCTCTTCACTCTTTATTATCACACCCTAATATCACTTCGTGTAATTTCTTATCTCTACACACCTCTCTATCATCAAATTATGAAACTTAATTACACAAAATACATCTAGAAACATCCATACTTAGGCCCATAAAGTCAAATTATGATTTTATGCCTCCTATATAAAAGCATCGGTTTTAGCCATGTTGTAAAACTACATATCGGTTTATTGGAAAAATAATTTGTCACAAGGAAAATTAGGGGTTTTCACCAACACTTTGGGACTAGGTCCTCTGCTTAGGAATGGGGCAGCTCCATTTATTGAAAATAGGAAATATTTACACTACTCTAACCATCGTGGGTGGCCTTTTGACCGAGGATCACATAGGAATACTCCACTAAACCCATGTGCAAAAAGGAGGTGGAGGAAAGGTGTGTGTATGGAGAGAGGGGAGAAAGTGAGAAGGGGGTTTTACTCAATAAATAAAAAGTTGAGTTTATTGACATAAAACCAAAATATTTCCAAGTTAACAATGAGAAGACACCATGTCAAGGAAAGAGGAACAAAACACAAGTAAATCCAAGTTTATTTACATAATATTGCACAAGTAATTATGAAAATGGAGAGAATTTGAGATCGAGCGGAAAACATAAGACAAGGAGATAAAAGAATTGTAGTTTCTTGATAGTAGTAAGACAATAAGAGATATCAACCAAGAAAAACTCTCCCCTTGGATTGGAGAATCCATTCCAATTTATAGCTTTACAGTTTGTCTCTTCATCTACCCCCATATGACCTTTCATTGTCCCACTTGTGACCTTTCACATTCCTCTAGGAAAGAAAAATAATCCCCTTTCTTATTAATGAAAATGGGACTTTTACAATGAAAAATTACAATGGTCACTTAAGTGAATAGGATGAAAGAGCCATAAATTACAATTTACAATGGAGAATTAGAAAGTAGAGAGAGAGAACAGAGAGAGAAGAGATGTGTAATGAAGAAGGATGAATAAGCTCTTGGTTTCTTTGTATCGATTCACTCTCATGAAATATTTATCCTTTGAAAAATCCCTGAACTTGATGAAGCCTCCTAATGCACTTAGTCTTTCACAAACCTCCTCTTTGGGAACTCCTCTGAATGATCAACTTACATAGCCCGATTAGGTACTCTTTCAATATCTGAAACATTTCCATGTCCCTTTGATATTTGGTGTTCATAATGAGACAATGTACTCACACGAGGTGATCTTGGTGATCCTGTCACCAAATGACCATGGTGGCTTGTGAGACATAATGAAGCACAAAACCAATATCCTCTGATTTGAGATGGGTGAAGGAGAGAGAATGAATGAATTGTGATTCTAACTTTTTATCCACACATCTGATGAGATGAGAAACACTTTGAGACCAAATTTGGGGAAGCAAGAGGGATTCCCTTCCACCTGAGCCATAATTCAATTGAAAGTGCATAGTGTGAAATCATGGATTTTTCAAGTCACTATGAAGCTCTACACTATTTTAAACATATCCAGTGCTCTTTCTTCAACATGAGAGGCTCAACATCCTTATTTCTTAACCAATATTGTAGTCTTTTATTTACTAATACCTAGTTGCGCATGTTGGCACTTCATTTATACAAGGGTATAAACACTCACCTAAAGCACGGAAAACCTCCGTGGTTCCTCTTTAGTTACTTATTAGGATGTGTATTATGTATTTATCCATTTATCTCATATGAAAATATAACATTGTAGTATGATAAGGATAACAAAGATAACATGCAATAACATAACTTGATCAATCATTCATGAACATAAATAATCAACAAAATATATAATCCCATTATGCCATGTTCATTCCTTCTAATCCTCACAATCCATAATAATTTATCCATAACATAATCAATCCATTACATATACTCATAGTTGATTACATCCATGTGTGCAACATTCACCCAATACTTACACCCATACACTATATATATATATATATATATATATATATATATATATATATATATATATATATATATATATATATATATATATATATATATATATATATATATATATATATATATATCTCACTATACCTATTACAAAAGAGTGTGACACCTATTTATATAGGGTGGGAACTTGTCCTTCACCCCTTACATGTTTTAATTCTAACAATATATATCCTAAATATAGGTCATATTCCTTTAAATCCTTGATTTAATCTTCAACTTGTGTTATAAATAAATCATTCGTATCCATATTTTGATCCAATATTTATCTCTTTCCAGGCATCGTCCTTGTCCATCTTCACATGTGATGTACCCGTAGTCGTGCTTTATCCTTTCCTTGTCTATTTATGGGCATGCCTTTCTCACTACACCAACTCTACTTTTCCTATTTTTAGCTTCTACTGGAAATTTGGATAACTCCTGAAACCTTCGTGTGTGTATGCACAAATCCTTACACACTAATCTTTGTAATTATTCTCTTCTTTCACACATGATTCCGTGCATTACTCTTTCCTTAGTTATTTTATCTTAGTTCATGTGCACCCTTGTGTGTGCGACCTTCCACTTCTACGCATGGCTTGTACTTAGCCATTTTCTTTGTTCAACATTACCCCACACTAGGAGTATTATATATCCTTAGAAATAAATTAATCAAGGAATAATCATGAAGAATTTCCAAATAATGAAAGAATAAGGGAAATTACCCATATGAATCAAAGGTTGAAGTACGTTCCTTCCCCATGCATCAAAATTCATACCTATAGTGATGGTAAGAGTTCCACGAATTCTTTGTTTATTGCACTACCCACCACTTCCATCCTCGATCTCTTTAGCGGCCTTTTATAGTGTTGTATCTATAATGTATGAAATATTCTCTAGAGTTAGCTTGTCAATCTTCTCCTATAGCTCCTTAATCACCACATCCAAGTCTGAGGAAAGACCCTCTAGACTATCCATCATGCACATCACCATAGGTTGAATTTCCTTGAGCCTTTCCTTAATTATATCACACTTGTCCTTCATCATTTCTCTCTTCTCTCGCAACCTCTTGAATTATCTTCTCACACTCGGACTTGTTTTTTTTTCATTGTGGCCTGCAATTTCTTCAACTCTACCTCATCATTAGCTCTACACACATTTAGGATCACTATAATATCTTGGAAGTTATCAAAAAAATTCTCTACCTTCTATGTGCTCTCCCTTATTTTTATGTGTTAAATAAATTCCCTCGTTCCTTCTCGATTCATGAACTAGTTCTAAAGAAAATAAGTAACTCCAAATATACAAGGGTTTAAGGTACCTCGAGATGGGATGATTATGTCTATAAGTGTAAAATGAGATATATTTCTTCACAGCGAGTTGGATGACCTACAAATCAAGATAAACTCAATAGAAGATAGATTAGTGGATTTATGGGTGGGTTGCCTAAAAATGTCAGTCCTGAGAAGTAAAAACTTCCTAGGATGGATGTCAACCCATGTTTTGACAAGATAAATAAAATTGGATATTAATAAATTAGATGTAGTAGAATCTAAACCAAAATAAAAACTAAAATTTATAGATATAATATAGAGATGTAGATCTGATATAAATGTGTGAAAATCGACGGTGACCAAGGTTGAATGAGAAGAAAATGTAGGAAAACATTCCTACGAGACTTCATGTAACTGGATCTAAAGCTAATCTAGATCTAAAAGTGGATATGAGCTAATGGAAGAATAATCTGAATATGGATCTAACAAAAAGGATGTAAGAAAATTATAAAATTTGATGATTATTACAACAAAGACAGACTCGGCCGACGGTGACAGGGCCAATTCGGTAGTGACTAAGGACCGGCATAATAGATCCGGGACGACGAAAGGGGAAATGACATGCCATGAGGGCCAAGAGGCTATAGAAATAGAAAGATGATGAAAAGGGATTGGAATGAAAGAAAAGGAAAAAATGGATATTGGTTCGACGGTGACCAAACATGGTCAATGATAACCAAGGCTGATATAGAGTTGGTTGAAAAAGGATGGATTGAAACGAAGACTTGTAGAAGAAATGAAGGTTTGGGAATGACTAAAGTAGAGATCTCCCGATGATAGTTTATCCTACACAATATTTGATGATGATAGTTATAAATGAATATATAAACATACAAGAGATGAAAAAAAGACCTCCAATCTCCAAGAGTGGGCACAAGATATTCAAAAGTGAATCCAAGGGAGTGATGGTAGCTGCATGGACACACAAAGATAGAAAGAAAGATCGCAAAGGCTCTAGAAATCTTCAAAATTGCATCCTGAGAAAAGGAGGATAAGTGTGTCTTTATTGGTTCACCCCTGATTGTGGGGACCTCGTCCATTTGGGCAAAGTGGAAAGGTGGTAAGCTCAAGAAAATGAGCCCATAAGGGGCAAGATTATGGTTTTGAAGGATTCTAGACGAATTAGGGTTGCTTAGGATGAGTAAATGAGTAGGTGAAGGGTGGAAAATATTAAATAAAGGCCATGGAGAGGTGAAATCATTAAATGGTGGCATAGAAAGGATAAAATAGAGGATTTAAGAAGAGGAAATAAATTAAATGAGGGTTAGAATTAACTAAACATGATTAGGGATTATTAATAGATGATTAAGGTGGAAAACAATGATAAGTGGGATAAATTTAATTTAAGAGGAAAGAAGGGAATTCAAAAGTAGAATATATGTATGCATGAAAAATACGACAGAGAGCGATCCTCGGGTGAGGGGTAAGCGATACCAAAAATTGATGTCTACACTGTGCTAAGAGTAACTACTCTTCAATCTTCTTCTCCACCTTCTCCTTGTTTATTTTTACCTTCTCCTCTGTTGTAAGCTTTGGCCCAATTTTCACTTTGATTAGAAAGAAGTGTACCAAATACTCCATTTCCATATCATATTATAGTTTATCTTGTTCTACCAATTTGCAGGCACGCACACATATAATAGTATTAAATATATCGCTTACCTTATTATATGTGTCAACCATTCTATTATTTTCATTGATCAAGTATTCTGCGAGCTTCTTCTTCTCTTCATCTTTCCAATCTATATATTTCTGAATTCTTTTGATTAGAACCCCTTTATCAATATTCCTTCTTCTAACTTCAGCAACCATATTGTTTAAATAGTTTCTCACTTGTTCATCTCGAGATCTTAGTGGTGTCAATTACATGAAACACCCTTCCTGGTTCCTTTTTCAGTCTCATCTTTGAAAGAGACTCTTTGCTCACCTAAAAATCAAGCTCTTCCATATGTGTTTGCATGTTCCAAGAGATAATTTTCCTTTTGTGTGAAAGGGCCTCATCCTTATCAAACATATCATAACATAATAGGTCTTCTATTGGTACTAAACTCTAAAATATGGCCCTTAGTAGCTTTGACGGTCCATCAAGGTAGGACATTTAGAGTGCTTGTGGAGGTTTTCATTGTTTCCTCCCTCCTACACTTGGCTTCCACAGGGTCTCTTGTGTTATATTTAACTACTCATGGCTCATCTCCCCTCTAGCACCTTGGCCTTCCCCAAGCCTTTGTTCTTCATCGCCCTCTTCTTTCTATGCATGCTCTTCATCACTCTTATGATCTTATTCTCACGCATCATGCATATCCCTTTCCTACTCAAGGCCTTCTTTCATAGACTCTTCTTTATGTTCCTCCACTTCTTCTTCCCGCTCTTAAATTATGTGTGGTTCCTCCTATACCAGCTACTCTTTATCTTCCTCATCTAAATTATGAATGATGTGGGAATCTTCTTCCTCTTTTGGGCTTGGTTTGCACTCTTCTTCGGTTGGGGTTATTTATGTGCACGCTAGATAGTTTGAAGCCTTAGATGATTTAAAATATATAAAATCTTTCTTATACATGGAATCTATCAAGGGAAACCTTTGGGTTGTCAAGTGTGGAATGGCCTAGGTTTCTAGAGTCTTCTTCTTTCACCTATGTTAATAAAGATATACGTAACCTTTGTGGCTAAAATCATATGGAAATATTTGGAATTTCTCGAAACCAATCTCATTTAAGTGGGTGATACTTTCATATCGAGGCCCTTAATTGACTTTCTCTCCCTATGGTGGTCTCTCATTCTTAATTTCCATAATGTCCCATTTGTTATGGTACCTTGGATTAAAAGTATTCATATTTTTAAAAATGTAATTAGAGTCCTTGGTGACATATTCTCAGTAATGTTTCCCGCATGGATGCCATGTAATATACTTAAGGCTAAATTTTAGCACAAATATGAATATTTCAAGTCAATTTCAAAAATATTAGTTCAATACCTAATAGTTGCTTATACAAAATCAAAATCTCTTGTAGTGTGTCATGGTGGAGAGATTGACATTAGCTTACAACTACCCCTTTTTCTACAAACCCCATATTGGATACCATATCCTCACCCCAAAACATATCATGGGTGATTCCTTAAAGTATTATTGGAATCTCAAATCCGGAGATGGGATTTGGGCCATAAGGTTTTTATAACATCTAGAAAGTTCGCATTAATCCTTCGCAATAGATATGTATTTCACTACCTCTCAAAAAAAAGGTAGGAATGACTTTGTTCGTGCACCTTTTATAGATTTTTAATTTCATACCATAATAATTACACTTCACCTACCACCACTTTTTAGCTTTAATGCACTTTTCTACCTTTCACACACTTTTTCTTATGTTTTCTACCTCGAAGGGAATCTCCCGCACATGACATTCCATAACCTTCTAGTGCACTACTACTCCCCAGGGATGTAAAACCTCTTTCACACACCTTCATGTGGCACACACATTCTTCCTCTATGCCACTTACCAAGTAGTCTACCTTTACACTGTCTCCCTCATGTTACATTATGCTCCTCTTCATTAATGTGGTTTTTATCTTAGCAATTCCATCAACTTAAATCATACTAACACTATATCTAGTCATTCAAAATTCTTTCTTTCATGCACCAACACATTTTCCCATCACACACCATTATCTCACCCCATTGCGCACTCATTCACCAGCCTCCCATTAAGTATTATTCGCCCATTTTCATGTCGCACACCTACATGTTTTTCTATCGTGCACCTTACCAACCTACCCCACACTAAAAGCATGTGTGGTCCTCTACGCATCAATATAAAATATAGTGATAAGCTTTTGTGAACAAACACAATTATTTCAACAAAAATGGAAAAACAAAACATAAAGGAAACCATACACTAAGTGACAATACCACCTTAAAATAAACACAAAAGAATTTTATTTATAGTAGGGCTTCATTTTACTTCCATTAAAGTAATCGGGAAGTATGGTGTCATCTAACACCTATGACTGACATGTGCCTGATTCCAATATCTTGGTTACTAGAAATGGTCCCAACCAATGCACCTTGAGCTTCCTAGGATGACATGTAAACTTGGAGTCATATAAAAGCACAATTTTCCACACAATAAAAGTCTTACTCTTAATCTACCTATCATACTAATTCTTTTAACTCACTTTTATATCTTCTCGACTCCACCATGAAATATCACCCCACTCATGTAATTGTATTTGTTTATCAATGCGCTCTTCCACTCCTTTTTCATCCACAAGTCCTCTTATGTGTGTAGGAGGGTAGCATGAATTCTACAGGAAAAATTTCCTCCGTGCTAAACACCAATTGAAAATGTGTGGCCTTATTCAACCTCTTGTATGTAGTTCTATATGCCCATAACATATATGAGACTTTTTCATCCTAATATTTTTAGCCTACATCACAAATTTTTTTCAATGTTTGTCCCAGAATCTTATTGAAATCTTTTGTAGTTCTATTGGCTTGTGGGTGATAGGGGGTAGTCTTATGATGGGATACCATAAATTCTGCCAATAATATTCTTATTGTATCATTCAAGAAATGAGTTCCCCTATCACTGGTAAGGCTCAATGGACAACCATATCTACTTATTATGTTCTCCTATAAAAAAAAATTATTGTAGTCAAGCAAAGGTGAAATCCTTTGTAGGTGCAACCTCTGCCCACCTTGTCAAATAATCCATGCATGTGATAATGTAATGTACACCTATCCTCTATGTAACTTTTGTAATTTGGCCAACAAATTCAATTACCCACTTCTTAAAAGGATCTATGCTTGTTATAGGTCACAGTGACATTTTTGTTGGGAATATGGAATGTGGAAATGGAATCAATTCCCCAAAATCTATAGTAGTGGAAGTGTAAAAAGATAAATCCAAATCAAAAAAATGTACACACACATAACACAACATGTACTATGGTTCACCCAATATGGGCTACATCCACCAAATATAGAGATCTCATATATATAATAATGAACAAGAGTACAAACCAACTCTTCCCATAAGAGTACAATGCATCTCTCCAAGAGTATCTCCTCCTCTAGATCTCTAAACGGATCTCCATGAGTGCACTATAACCATGCCTCCAAACCACCAAGATATCTCACATAACCAAGAACTACTACATCTTTGAACTGTAACCAAGCTCCTTGTAGATCTGTAATAAGACCTCTCACATGGGTCTACCATGTGTGTAACTATAATTGTGCACCAAGAAGTAAGTATGTATCTCCATCACTAAATCAATCTGTAAAACATGAATACAACCTCCTATACAATATCTAGATCTACATGGATCATTAATACAATATGATCTCATGGATCTATAAATACAAGATCTCACCAACATGTGGATCTATAAGAATAAACTCTATGTGTTTTACATACTATGCAATCCATTACAATGAGACAATGAGTATACAAAGGAAATATAATAGAATATGTTACCCTCTTCTCACAATTGAGATGTACCCATCATAGTTTTACCTGTTATTTCCTTATGTCCAACTTCTCACCATGAAATCTATGTCTTCATGTAACCTATTCTTTCTTTCTCTTCTTCTTCATCCTCTCAATCTAGGATAATCAAGGATCTAACTCAATCCTTATCTTCATTAACCCTCTAACCCTAGCTTTCATGCTTATATATACATATACAAACTTAGGTCAACTTAGCTATGCATTTACAACCTTTAGATTCACTTTATAACTAAAGTTTGATCTAATTCCCGTGAGTTAAATATAAACTTCCATGCATAGGAAACCGATCCTAGTTCCCTCACCGATGGTGGTTCATCTACTAACCAATGGTGGTTAATCTTCTAACCGATGGTATTTAATCAACCAACGCCGCCATTCTTGTGTAAACTAAATACCTGTAATTTATACTCATTGTGAAGAAATCTAGCTCCACAACCCAACAATCTCCCACTTGGAGATAAATTACGTAACCTTTGTACCTATACCTATACATCACCATCCTCTACATATTGTGAATACCAACTATTCTTTCCTTCAACAATTCTCTCAAGTAATCAGGAAGATTAAACCATCTTATAAAAACCAAGAAGATATAAAACCAATACTTACCATATACCTACATGAAGCTACTATTGATTCGTGATACTCAAGCTATCAATACATCAAGCTCCCACTAAATCATAACACCAAGCCTCTCATGCAATCAAGCCATCATGACTAACACACATGCAAGAGATCCCACTCAAACTGAAGTACTTGAGCTTCTATCACAACCATAGCCATCCAACCATGTTCTCCAACCATCTATCCATGTCTCCATGCTACCACCAATGCAATTGACCAAAGACAAGTCAAACTAGAATATGCGAAAGCAAAACTAGATCCTGGGTCTAGACATCCCAAATGAGTACTACATGCAACCAGTGGATGCATCCACAACACCTACATAACTCAAAGAATCCAAACACTTACAATCTACAAATCCAACCCTGCATAAACAACTTGCATGTCCAAGACAACCATCTATAGAATATCTATCATGGAGTAACATAGTAACAAGAGGAAATACAAACATCCCCTACTCATGCTCAAGGCATCTAAACCATGCTCATACACATATCAACCATGCTCATAGGCATCCATGTGCAAAAAAAATATCTGCATCATCATAGACTCACAAAACAGAATCTATCCACATGTACAAACTCACCATGTACATTCATCCATATCACCAGGCTCTCCAAAAGCTCCAAGTCTACCACCAAATAACTCCAAATCCAAATATGAAGCATGTGCTCATCAATGTCAACAATAAACAACCATGCTAAACCATGCTACATAATCTTCACACCAACCAAGATGAAAGAAAACAAAGGGTACCATCCATAAATGGTAAATATACACTATTGTCAAACCTGTAACAAACAAATTTTCCTTCTTAACCCTTCAAACATCTGAAACCTGCTTTCTCTTCTTCACCCAGCTGAATCAACCATCAACTGCCATCCCAAAGGATATCTAAGCACCACAAAATAAAACCAAAAGTGACATCACCATGCAATGAAATCAAAAATACCTGAAAATTCGTGATGTCCTCCAAAACCACTTGTGCCTCATGCTACTCTGAATAGTAACATCCTCCTCTCACTCTGCACGTGCATATGTGTCCAACCTATAATGCCAACAACCATGGCTTTCTCCCACTCAACATGAACTCCCCTACACTACTTCTAATAACAAAAATAATTCTATGTCACAGAAGTTTTGAATTCTTGTGAAGTAGGTGAATCACCTTATTTTCATCCTGTGTACTCAACATCTTTCGTTACCTACAACTATGTGTCTAAACATGACTTTCCATTGAGGATCTCATCCTTAGACTAGATACCCTTGTCCTCAAGATTCCAACACATCCCGGAAATAAAATTCAAACACACCAAATATCCATGGTGCATATTTTACTTGTGCACACAATCCAAACATAATACCAGTTGCTTCAAATGAAGGAAATAAAACATGAACCATATAGAGATACCTAACCCAAAGTCTCACTAGACTAACCGAGCCAACTCCATCCTCTTTCTAATTTAAACATTGAAGTGATCTACATTGTTTCTACCTATACACATTGTGCAAGAAACCTAATCCTCCAAAATAGGACACTAAACCATTCATTCCCTCTTCTACTGTAAGAAACCATGTCCAAACTCTTTGTCATGAGACTCGACCATGTATTGTTGACCGGTATCGCACGTTACCTTTGTGACCGATTTCTATTCCCTGACTAACATTAGTGTTGGTGGAATGAACACAATGCCACAAATTGGCATATGTCACCAAACCAGGTGCCTACTCTAACCAAATCTAATAGTTGTGTTGAGCCATCATTTCAAGAAGCATCCAACCTTGCACAAAAACTTAACAACAATCATACATGCAATAAAAATTGTACCAAGATGAAACACATCACCTTACCAACACCAAGATACTCAATCACATCTTCAACCAAAGTACTTACCTCTCTGATGGAAGCCACGTATTCATTTTTGTTATTATATTCTACTTCTCTAACAAATCCCATGCATCTAACTGCACCAAAGGATGCATAACTGCTCCTCTATCTCATACTCAGATCTAGATCTGTAATCCCAAACATACATGTGCAACATACAAGCACTGAAATACCAAGGTAACAAAAACCATACCTCTATAATCTGGATCTGTAATCTGACCAACATGTTTGTGCCTCCAAGAACTAGGGACACCTTAGCAATCAAGATACATTCATTGTATCTTCTCAAAATTCTCAAATCTATGATTTTTGTTTAAACCAGTTTCTTAGTAACCAACCACAAATCACCCTATAATCGACCATGGTCACCCCAGAATCCCGACCACGGTCACACTTTGTAACCAACTAAGGTCACCCTATCGATATCGGTATCCATATAACTAACCACAATCACTATCATTTTTCAACAACCTTACTTTTCCAGCTCCCACTTGAGATTTATCCACTTCAAATTAAATCTCTCCCTATAATTTACACATCAAGAAAAAAATCCTTCTCACATACATCTGTCAATAATACCACTTAACAAAACACTAAAGCATAAACCCTTGCTCTGAAAACTAAATCCATCACTGATACCACTTGTTGGTATCATACGAAAAAGCTAATCCAAGCTCAACCAAGCTCTGATACCATTTGTTGGGAATATGGAATGCAAAAATGGAATCAATTCCCCAAAATCTACAACAGTGGAAGTGTAAACAAGATAAATCCAAATCAAAACAATGTACACACACATAACACAACATGTACCATGGTTCACCCAATATGGGCTACGTCCACCAAAGATAGAGATCTCATATATATAATAATGAACAAGAGTACAAACCAACTCTTCCCACAAGAGTACAATGCATCTCTCCAAGAGTATCTCCTCCTCCAGATCTCTAAATGGATCTCCATGAGTGCACTACAATTGTGCCTCCAAACCACCAATAGATCTCACATAACCAGGAACTACTACATCTCTGAACTGCAACCAAGATCTCTAGTGGATCTACAACAAGACCTCTCATATGGGTCTACCATATGTGCAACTATAATTATGCACCAAGAAGTAATTTTGTCTCTCCATCACTACATCAACCTGTGTAAACATGAAGACAACCTCCTCTAAAATATCTAGATCTACATGGATTATCAATATAACATGATCTCATGGATCTATGAATACAATATCTCACCAACATGTGGATCTACAAGAAGAAACTCTATGTGCTTTTCATACTATGCAAGCCATTACAATGAGATAATAACTATACAAAGGAAATATAGTAGAAGATGTTACCCTCTTCTCACCATTGAGATGTACCTGCCATAGTTGTACACTTTTATTTCCTTTTGTCCAGCTTCTCTCCATGAAATCTTTGTCTTCATGTAACATGTTCTTTCTTTCTCTTCTTCTTCATCCTCTCAATCTAGGAGAATCAAGGATATAACTCAATCCTTCTCTTCATTAACCTTCTAACCCTAGCTTTCATGCTTATATATGCATATACAAACTTAGGTCAACTTAGTTATGCATTTACAACCTTTAGATTCACTTTATAACTAAAGTTAGATCTAATTCCCATGAGTTAAATATAAACTTCCACACATAGGAAACCAATGTCGGTTCCTTGATCAATGGCGATTCATCTATTGACCGATGGTGGTTAATCTCATCGCCAATGATAGTTAATCAACCGACATTAGTTATTGTGTAAACCAGCCACCTATAATGTATGCTCATTGTGAAGCAATCTAACTCCACAACCCAATAATTTCATCTTTGTTTCTTGGTTTTCCTATCCTTTGAGAATAATCACGATTTTGAAAAAAGCCTTGTATCCTTATATAGAGTTTCCCAACATAATCCTGCTAGTAATATCTTGCACACCATTACTTCGTTTGTATAGTGTCCTCCTGCAATTCCACCATGTGCCTTTTCTATTATAGCTTTGTGTTCATTCTCCAATACACACCTACACAAGACTTCATTTCTACTCATCTTGTATAAGTCTCCCCCAACCAACTGGTAAGGGGGCACATGAATATCCAACTCCTTCTTCTCTAGTATATACATACCTTCAAGTGCAATTCATGTGTAATGTAGTATCCTCTAAGTTAACTAACACATGGTGTATTTTGAACAACTAAGCATCCGACATAGTGTCTTCTATACTTTTTGCATCCTCACTAGAGTTAATCCATGATGAGTGATCTAGTCCTAAATTATTCTTGCCAAGATTTATTATAACTGAAAAAACAAACTCTTGGGAAAAAGGATCCAATGACAAATGTGCCCTGAAAAATTGGCTTGTTAACCAAATATTTAAGTGTCATGTGATCAGTGTAGAAGATAAATGGTGTTCTTTAGCAAATATTGTCTAAAATTTCGTAGCATGTACACCATTGATAACGCCTCGCACTCCATGGATGTATAATTTTTCCCAGATAGCATCATCTTCCTCATTGCAAAACATATAGAGTGGTCTACATTACCTTCCATTAGCTATGTTAAAACTACACCAATCACAGTTCCTGAAACATCTACATGAACATGAAATGGTTTACTCCAAGGGAAGCATAAAATAGGTGTAGTGGTTATATTCTCTTTTAAAGACTTAAATTCTTATTATTGCAAGTCACCCCAATAGAATATTCCCTTTTCCTTTAGCAATTATTTGGGTTTCATGGAAATATTTGCATACCCCTTAATAAATTTATGGTAATAACCAATATGTCTAGGAATCCATGCACCTCACTATGATTGGTTGTATCCTCTAATCCAAAAATAATTGTAATTTTGGTTGGGTCTACCAACAATCCTTCCTTACAGATAATGTGTCCAAGAAAAGTGCCAAATGGTGTTGTAAAGATACACTTCTTAATATTCAAGGAGATGTTAAGTTGCTTGCATCTTTCAAACATCAACCTCAAGTAGTCACAATGGTCCTTAACCAGTCCATAAATAGTCTAATCATCTAAATATACTTGAAGAAACTTGTGAATGAAGTCTTGAAATGCTTGAACAACAATACGTGAGAATATTGTTGGCGCATTATTTATTCTAAAGGTTATAACGTGTAAGAAAGACATCCCTATTCATTTACAAAATTTATCTTTTCCTGGTCTTCATGCATGATCCTTACTTGATGATAGCCTGAAAATCCATCTGTAAAAGAATAGATCTCACACCCTATAACACCTTCTAGGATATCCTTGGTGAATGATGTGGGAAAAGGATCAATGACGCATGAAGCATTCAAAAATATATAACACCGAGGGTACTTTTTTGAGTTTGATTCCCAATAACCCCAATGTCCCTTATAGTTAGCCCATAATAATTCTCCGAGAATTTCTTCTAGATTAGCATATGTTTATTTAGAATGATCCAAATAAGATGAATAGTAAACATGAGTGGCTACCAAAACTTTGGAACAAATCTAAAACTTTCTTGTTAGAGAGAGGGGTTTAGTAACCCAATAAGCAATATTTTTTTCCACTCTTTGAACAATGTATGATTACAAATCATATGGCGAAGATCTAAAATAAAATGGTATACCAAGAAATTTAAATTACACACTAGGATGAATCCATTACAATTGAAATATTTCCGCCATGGAAGTTTGGGAGTCGTGATTGCCTATAGCATTGGGTCTTTTTTCATTGGATTGTAGATCCAAAAGTGAGGCAAAAATATCTATACATTCCATAACATTATTGACTAACTCTTCTACCTAAATTAAAGTGAGGAAGGAACCATCTGGTTATTTAATAAAATCTTAAATCTTATATTAGAGGACTAAGATCAAAAGAACATAACGAAGAATAAGACAAGATATAGCATGCAAATAACAAGCAAGTGTGCAAGATAGGAGATAAGATTGACTTAGATTATATTGGGATATTTGGGTTGGAAATTCACTAGAACGGGTTGGATTTAGAATGTGTAAGCTCTTTCTAGAATAATGAGATCTAGGACTTCTTCTGACATGAGCACTCATGGGAGGACAGGACCACCACAGGGAGTTAGTGTCTAATATGGGCACTATTTTCCTAACATCACTCATCTTCTAGTCTTTTCTGTGGTCCGAACTTGGTTCATCTCTTTCATTATTTGTCACTTCAAATTTGTCAAAGGTTTCTAGTATCACGCCTATTCGTGCAAAATTAACCCTATCAACATGCACAAATCTCAAGAAAACATTAGGTGAAACAAATAATACATATGCTTGAGTAAAATAAACCTCAAAAATCACCCCAATGTGATTATCATTGAGCATTAGACTACATTTCGGACTCTATGTAGTTCTTATGAGTATGTGATTTGAATTGTGTCACTTTAAGCTAGGTTTTGTTAGGAATTAGTATTTACATTGTGCACGATAATAATTACGTTGGTAATTATTATTATATATTTTAATATGTTGTTAATATATTATTGTTATATAAACAATAATATATTATTAGTATTGAGTTGTGTATTGTTATGGGAGTAACAATCACAAGTAAATATGTTTAATTGTTGTAACACCTCCCTATTTTGTAGGAGGTTGTTTTGGCTATGTATATGGCTATATAATAGCCTGTGTATGTAATTCAAATATGTTGAATAGAATATCTTTCTGTGTTGATTTAATTAAATCTGGTGCATTGCTTTCATTTGGTATCAGAGTGAGTTTATTCCTGTGATGGACTATTAATTTGTCTAATAAGGGCAATTCATATTCTGCATTATTGCCCCATACTATGACATTTATCTTTATTTGCCTTCATTAATTCTTTTGTGATCCATTCATGGATTCATAAGAGCTCTGGATTCAACTTGTCCTCGACACATGATTTTTTCCAGTTCCATGATAGACCGAGCCATCAGACGACCAATATATTGTATGGAATATCTATATTCTGCATATAAGGTACACGTTGTCATTGGGAATTGATATGTGTTTGATCTCAATTTTGTACTTGTATATCGCTGGAAGAATTTTTGGCATCAGGAGGTCCGAGACATTTTTGCATATCAGTTCCTTGGATCTGCATGTATCACAGTTTTGTGGTTGCATTCCTTCTCACCGCCTAGCTGTGTATCTTCTACACTGTCGTATGACCTCCACTGCACATTTGGACGTCGTCCTGAGCATTCTTGTTTTCTTCACCATCGGTTTGTGATGTCTGCGGTAGATCGCCATTCCTGTTTTAGGATCTAAGGGCTCCAACTTCTTTCATCATCGTTTGATCTGCTTTAAATTTGAGTGCCACGTTTGCATTGGTTGGAAGCTAAACTATTTCTTTGTATTTCATCGGTTTCAACGACTCCCCATACGCAATCTGTGTTGTCTTATCTCTCCAGACGGACTTGTTTTAGTTTACAACTGTGATCCACTAAAATTGCATGGACATTACATATTAACAGTTGGTCCAATATCAATGGCGTATTCTACGCATGTTTACTTGTTGTAGGTGCACGATAGAAAAGAAGACAAGGTGTTAAATCTATTGTTGGTCTCGCGTAAGGCATCTTGGCGTGGGTAAATACAAATGGCAGGGGCAGCTTTAACCTATTTATCCATCGATCAAAATTCTTCCATGGATGTTTCTTAGCCTTGTTTTTTGTCTCAAACTATAGGCCGTATTCTGAAATTCACATAGATTCCAAGTCTTCCATTAGAAAGGTGTGTGTCACATAAGCATATGTCAAAAATAGGTGATTTTAAGGTATTTATTTATTGTCTTGTCAAGTGTTAAAGTCATGTCATTGTATTAAGTCTGAAAAATAAAAAATAAATTTGCCTTACGAACGCATTTTCGGTGGAATCCGACGTTCGGGTAAGGTGTGTAATTTTTGAGCCTCAAATTCCAAATCTGCTAAGTTAAGTAGCATATTGATGGAGGAAGGAGGCAACAGAGGAAGGAGGTCGAACAATGACCTCTCATCAGTGACCAATGATGGGGCCGCGTAGAAGCTGTGGTGGCATATGTATGGTGTGAGTATATGATTTTCAGTGTGGTTTCCATTTTCTCAGTGTGCTTCAGTTTGCAGTGTTCCTGTTGCTTTGAGTGGTGTGATTTATTGTTAATACTGGAAAAGAATTGTATAAGAGAGCAGAAAACTATGGAGATCCTCTGACTGTAGAGATCCTCTGACTTCCATACTTCGTTGGAAGATGATCAGTCAATGAATACGTTCATTGGAAATGGTGATCATGTGCAGCAAGATCAAGATAGCAAGATCTAGTTAGTATGATACAACACAATACATTTTTCCCTTTCTGATTTCTTATTTGGAATTTCACATTGTGGGGGGGAATACATACCAATGTTCCATTCCCATTCTGCACCCAAAATGACTTAGTCAAGGAAAGCTTCCAGTGGTAGTGGTAGTTTTCTATGCTATTCGAGATCGAGTGGCAGCGATCAATGACAGAGACTACGATTAAGAACATTACGATTCTTATAGGAAGTAATGTGAAATATTTTCAGTATATCTTCTATTGTGTAGTTTTGAGATATGCAAGTTGTGTTTCCTACATAATTCCCTGATGTATAAGCATAGTGGTGAACAGTAGCACCAGAGTAAGTCAGTTCATGGATCTTGAAAGGGTTTGTGGGAGGATCCAGAAAACCACACGAGGTGGACAGTTGATGAGGTTCCTGTCACTTCAAGGTTTTTGGTAAGCCTGTTTAAAACCATGGAAGGAGTGAGCCTTTCTTTTGGATCAAGGTCATGAGTCATAGATTTGGACATGCCACAGGGGTGAGCATACTGCAGAGGAGCGTGTGGATGTTTTTTACCATGTAAACACTAAGGGGGGGAATGTTAGGAATTAGTATTTACATTGTGCACGATAATAATTACGTTGGTAATTATTATTATATAGTTTAATATGTTATTAATATATTATTGTTATATAAACAATAATATATTATTAGTATTGAGTTGTGTATTGTTACGGGAGTAACAATCACAACTAAATATGTTTAATTGTTGTAACACCTCCCTATTTTGTAGGAGGTTGTTTTGGCTATGTATATGGCTATATAATAGCCTGTGAATGTAATTCAAATATGCTGAATAGAATATATTTCTATGTTGATTTAATTAAATCCGTGCATTACTTTCAGGTTTCCCTTGTGCTAGTCACACCAAGATAATGGGCTACAAGTATTTTTTCCTTAAGATAAATGTGTGAGATGAAATTTAGAATAATCCCTTATATGTAGTGAATAATATAGACCAAATGTGGTATTTAAATGTTTCTCATTACCCAAGTAATAGATAGTATTATCTCTCTATTTCCCGAATAATAGTGAATAAATCATGTATATATATGACTCCCTTATTTAAATTTTGTCAATAATAACTTAAAATCTGACCCAAAGTGATAAAATATGCTCTAGAAAAGATACCAAATTATGTGGCAATTCAAGTTCAAGAAAATCAAGGAAAGGTACAAAAGTGTTTGTTGTCTATTTTTGCACCCTTACAAAAATGAAATTACAAATTCATGAAGTCAATATGATGACCACGGAGGAGTTAGGAATTTTTTGGATGGAGTGAAATCCATGGCTAAGGATAAAATATAATTGAAGTCGGTAAAGCCACGGATTGAAGGAAACAAGTCCACGGAGGTTTTGAGTGCCGCAGAGTGAAGGAAAAAACTTGAAAAGCCACGAGATCTAAAACCGTGAAACAAAAAGATACAAAATCCACTAAATGAATAACGGTAGTCTACGAAGTCAATATGAGGCCGCACCATGTCGACTCCATGGAATGAAGTGAAAATTTTGTGATTCCATAGAACATAAGAAAGAACTACAGAAGCCAAAATCCGCACAAAATAGAATCCAAGAAATATGTGTATCAAAGGAAAACGGCAATTTTGTGTGGATCTCTCGAAATAAACATGAATGTAAAATCTGATTTGATTTTGCAAATTTGATATTATTTGAAGTTTTTAGCCTTCTCCATGCGAAGGAAATCATATTTCATGAAGTAAATACTCAGGTAGTAGTCAAGTGAAGAAAGACTTCTCCAACAAGCAAAGGGTATGTTCCAGATGGCTCAACCACCAGAATTAAATGTAGTATGGGTGTCATTCCTTCTTCAGCAAGGAAATGGTGTGGGTGTGTAGAATTTGTAGAGATAATCATATCTTTTTATAAAATTAAATAGGTGGTCGGTTGGTGGAAGGAGAATTTGAAATTTCTCTCTCTTTCTTTCTTCTTTCTCTTCATATTTTCTATATATGATAAAGTGATGCCTTGTTTTAATGTTGGATACTTTAGGAATATGAGGGCATCATTTCATGCTACACAAGTGTTCTAAGAGTCACATGCCTTGGGCTATGCCTCTGTAAATGTTTTTCATCTTCCTCCTGTATTGTAATGATCTATGCATGATCACTGAGCAATAAAATATTTAGTTTTGTGGCTCATTCATCCTTAAGCTATTGTTTTATTACACTCTCTTTCCTCTCATTCATTCGCATGTGTGTTGTATGTGTTATTTCAGAGGTCTGTGTCTATTGTGTATCGTGAAGGTGGAAATTTGGACGTGATTTTGATTTGTGGCTTTCATTTTGTCCCTCTTCATTGTCATTTTCTTCCATTTTCTCTCTTATCGAGTGTTCATCCCCTTATTTTTGGTGTTATCACCTTCTCTAGTTTAGGTTTATGTTTTATGCATCTCCTTCTCACCCTGGTCCCTTGGAAAGTTAGAGTAGAGCTAGATAGTTGCATTTCAATTCCTATGAGTAGTTTAGCATTAAGAGTAAGTAGAGGAAGTCACCTTCTCTCGGAGGTATATCTCAGCTTTGAGTCCCACAACAAAAGGTGCATTTCGTTACTTTTTAAAAGCTCAACTCGATATATCTTTTATGATACAATCTATGGCAGAACAACTCTAATAGTTTCTTATGAAATTGTAATCAAAGCTGAAAATAGATTAATTCAAGCTAGGAAATTAGCTCCTAGACCACCCATGCCATCAGTATCTAGAACTACCCAAAGTTTCTCAACCTTCCATGGCTCCTATCCCTGAGTCAAATCCATAACTTGTTACTTCAACCTCAAAACTTCTACTCAACAAAAGGAGGAGGAAGAAATAAAGGATCTCATTAGAAACTTGACAAATAAAGCTATATCCCTAGGGAAACAACAAGCCCAATCTTATAAGAATTATCAAAAGCAAGGAAAACCTTCTAATCAGAGGTATCAACCATATAGAAATCATCAACTTAATCAAAGGTATGCACTGAACCAATAAAACAACAGATGACAAGGTCAAAGTGCTCCTCTTCCATTGGAAAAAATCCCTCCACAAACATTGTATGCCCCTAGTTCAAGCCAGGATTTAGTCCCTGTGCAAAATAATATGGTACAATAAATAGAGTGCTTTTTTCTATGTAATCTACTACATAACCAACTTGGCTATGAGAGGGCAATGCATCTTCAAGCATACATGATTCGGGTATCTTCCAATCATCAAGAACCACTGCTAGAGGCACCAAATCCATCTGCAGAAGTAAGTCAAGATGCAAGCAATGATACCAATCTCATGTTCTTTAGAGCTGAATATTTTTGTGTGGTTAACCAAATGGCAAAAAGTTCTAACAAAGCATCAATCAATGTTGTTGATAATATGCAGCACAAGAAAAGGATGTTGGAGTTACAATCTACACCTTCCACGGATCAATTCAAATTCGTGACAAAGGAAAAATAAGCCATGGTAAAAAAGTAATCTGCCTGAACTTCCGAGCAAGGCCGCAAATAAGGAGGTTGTTACTCAACCAAAGCCACCAAATCAAATGCCACCATAATAGAGGAATGAAGACCATGAAAGGATTTTGGGTGTGCCACAGATGCGAAGTCCTGTGGGTCTCCCCTTTAACATTGTTGAGCAATTGAAGAAGACCAATGTCAACGTTTCTATATGGGATGCGCTTTCCATTCCATCATAGTGTGATCTCCTATATGAAGCCCTCAAGTAGGTACCTCCCACGTATCCCGTAACACAAAAGGCTCATGTTGTTGTTCATTTTTTCAAGAAAAGAATGATTAGGTAAGTAAAAATATCAAAACCCCACCCTTTTACATGTTGATAATCATGGGTAAATACCTAGTTCATAATTGTATGATTGATTCAGGGGATAGTACCTCTATAATGCACAAGAAAAGTTTTGAAATCCTAGGTCTCAAATATAGTCCCGTGTCTAGGAGTTTTTACAACTTTATGGTTCAATTGTAAATGTCCCGGCGTAATTAAAGACCTTGAGTTGACACATCATGAATGCCCAAGCCTCACCATAACCCATGACATTTATAAAATTTACTTGCCTCCTATGTTTTCCATCTATTTGTCTAGAGATTTCACTGCTAAGGTAGGTGGTTATCTATCCTTAGATTGGACTCATATGCTTTTAAAGACAAGATATGGTACCCAATTCACAATACATGTTGAGCCCATATTTTTCTACCATATTGAGCCATTTGACCCCACTCCTGTCTAATCAATTTTCCTTATACAAGAAGGACATGAGTAGGACTTGGCTCCTAATGAGAAGGTTATCCCTCTTCCCATGCCTAATATGTTGTTAAATGATTGGGCTAAGAGAGACCACAAGTTTGATCCTTATGATCAAGAGCTCAAGACATTTAAGACTAGTCTACGAACTTATTGCATTCTTCAGGAGGAATCTGTGGTACCCACGGCATTCAAACAAGAAAAAGAAGATGTTTGTGTACTATGGTGGATGTTCTTTGATGGTTCTAGAAGTAGAAATGGAGCTAGGGTGGGTGTTGTGATCATTTCCCCAAAAAATTAAAGGTTCTTGTTTTCTCACATATTGCAATTTGCATGCTCTAATAATGTAGCAGAGTACGAGGCATTAGTGCATGGTCTATTGATCGCAGAAAATAAAGGAGTTGTAGATCTTTGGGGACATTGGGTTAGTCATTCATAAAGTCTACGGAAAATTTCCAACAAAGAACAAGGTGTTAAAATCTTACAAACACAGAGTTTGGGATTTGTTAGAAATATTTGATGTTATTAACCTCTGGGTTGCGCCCAAAAAATTGAACAAAGATGTAGACCAAATGGTGGCCCTTGGCTCTCAATTCTCACTTCTTGAGAATATGATCAAAGGGAATGCCTAACACATCAAAATATTGGCTAGGCCATCTATTCTAAACAACTGGGCATATTGTCAAGTATTTGACAGCGATGAAAAAATTTTGCAATTCATCCAAAATGAGGCAGATTTCTCCTCAAAATTGCAAGTTGATCTGTAGTAGGAAGTATATGGGGATCAGATTGTTCAAGTAATATTAAATAATTTACTAAATGGATTGGGCACTCTGGAGTATATTTTCAGTCGAGATGATGAGTTCAAAGGAATTAAAAGAACATGGCAGTAAAGCAAGAGGATTGTTAGTCTATTTCAATTGCTCCAGGAAAGTAACTTCTACTTGGGAAGGTATGCAATGAAAATGAAAATAAAAATGTTTGTTTCATTTTTCCAGAAATTTAGTGATGTGTTTTCATGGGACTATGAAGATTTAAAAGAATTCAATCCAAACATAGTTCAGCACTCTATTGACCTAGATCCCAACATCAAGCCAATTATATAGAAACAGAGGCCAGTCAACCCCAATATTGAACCCCTCGTGAGAAAGGAGCTCTCCAAACTCATTAAAGCCAAAATAATTTTTCCAATCAAGTATTTTACTTAGGTGGCTAATCTAGTCCCGGTAAGGAAGAAGAATGGTGAAATACGGCTTTGTGTGGATTTCAAGGATTTGAACAAAGCTTCTCTCAAGGATCACTATCCTTTTCCCTCCATGGAACAAATTTTGTAGACAATTGCAAGAGTAGAGAGTTTTTCTATGCTCAATGGCTATTCTAGTTTTAACCAGATCAAAGTAAAAGAAGAAGATCAATATAAAACCATGTTCACCACCAAATGGGGAATGTTTTCTTATCAAAAAAATATTTTGGCTTATCAAACACAGTGTTACCTTCCAAAGAGCAATTAATATTACTTTTACGGGATTTTGGTGTTCCTTTATATCTCAAAGCAACTCTTGGTCCCAAAAATGATCATGTATTACCTCACACTATAAACAATAGTGAAAGAATTTCAAGAAATTGTAGGACTATTTTGTAATTGATCTATATGCTCTACCTTCATAGTTTTATTGCATCTATACCCACTAGGATAATAATAGAAAATTGATAGGATTTGCAGTCTTTGTATAACAATGTAGTGTAATATAGAAATTCTACCCTCCTTTTAGAGAATAGATTCTCTAAACACACCCTTCCATTTATCCGAACGGACCACTTTATATAATTCCTCCATTGAATGTTCTAGAGAAGTCCTATATCCATGTATCCTTTTAAATGTACTATCCTATATCTTTTCTCAATAATGACAAGGAGAATTCAAATACTTTTGTTCTAGTAGTTTCTAATTACAATGGATATCACTTTCTTATGTGTAAGAACTATTGTTCTAACCTTCCATTTATAATTTTACATAAATAAAGATCATTGTCCTTGGTATATCCATTTGATCATAAAAATTTATCTGCATTGATCAACTCGAGACACTATTAATCCTTCCTCATTTCTACACTATGTAAGAGTTTGTAGGTATTGCATCCTTCAAGACCGCCAAGAATGGATCACCTCCTTGATCTAATAGATCTTAGGTTTTTATCTTGGATTCATATGTTTATTAGGAATCTGATTATGTTAGTTTAACCACCATTTCAAACACCAATTTTTGAGGCTCAAATCCTATATGACCTTTACAAGGTTCCCTTTGATGAAAATTTGGTGAAATAAAGACTTGATAATCCTCTATAGGCCAAGATTAGGACCGAGATGTGACAATTGACTAAAATAGAATGTTTCCACCATGAAAGACATCATGAACATACTAATAATACTATAATCCATCATAAATATCATTATTAATAATTAAACATGAGAAATTACCAAATTTTGCATCAAATTTCACATACCCGGTCACTATCAACAATTCCTGCACTGAAATTTCTTTCACTCATAAATCCAAAATTAAGCATTTCCAAGAAAAAAACTTTTAATACCCACTTCATAAACATTTGTATGACCATTCCTACAAACTTTAAGATTAATTCAATGTGGGAGTAAAAATTTATTATTACTGTCTCGAATCCTTATTTGAGATTTGTAAAGGCTGAAAATGTAGTCTTCCCCAAATTTATGTCACCTATAACTTCTTGCATACTCCAAATGACTTAATACCTAGTTCATTTTAAAGAAGGATGATCATAGTCCATTATTTCCAAATTTTAGCTTCTAATTCCCTTACAAGCAGTGACATATACTGATTTTAGTTTGTAAACCCTAGTGGAGGCTTCTCATGCACCCAAGAGGAAGAAAATCATGTATCTTTCTCCAAACAATGATTCAAAACCTCATTCCAAGCTAAAAATATTTTTCAACACATGTGTCAACTTTATCCCTTTCTAACCATATGTTAAAAATGCCTCCATCATTCCATCCAACACAGTTTGTATAGAAACTATGCTCGAAACCGAGTATAGCAGCATGTATCAAGATCTTGATGAAAAATGGATTCTAGTGCACTTGAAGTTATTCATAAAACATATAAGATCATCATTCACATAAAATATAGACTGAAATCCCATGGAAAATTTTAAGCTCAATAATTTTCTTGTTCATTCATAATCTCATGTACATTGAGAATTGGCATACACCATGTACGGTTTGTGTTTTATCCACATTTTGTATTATGTCTTGTTTTTCTCTTACATGCACTCTTACTAACTAACTCAAATCTTTTCCTATGGATATGCTCGACCTCCTCCCTTTGATCCCTCTTGACCAAAAAAAAACTATCTATCTATATGACCTTAAACATAGGACTTATCTTATCTTCCTTGTTGAGATATTTTCTCAACTACATGTTAGAATAGGTGAGTCAGTTTGAATATAGATTTCACATAGTTGTGCCAAATAAATATGATATAGGACAGCGATAACACATATTCAAATAAATCTAATCCCTCTTCCTATGTAGACTTCATGAAAACAACTCATATCCACCTAAGACACCCACTTTTACTCTTACTCTTATAGTAAAGAGTTTATTACATGATAATACAAAATTCAAACATAACATAATTGGAGGGAAACTCATTCAAAATCCAAGTACATGTTATTCATTCCTTGTATGGTTTATTCAAACTTATTGGTTCTTCACCAAGCATCATGAAGGATGTTCCCGCATCGATTCATCAATCAGTTCATCTTGGTTTACCTAGATGATATCATTATTTTCTCCAAGCAGAGTGTGGATCACATGAAGCACCTAGAGAAAGTGTTTGAAATATGTAGAGAGTTTGGTGTATCCCTTAACCCTAAGAAATGTAATTTTATAGTTCTTAGAGGAAATATCTTGGGGCATATTGTCTCAAAATAAGGCATCGTCATTGATCTAGAAAGAATTGCAGCTATCGTGGCTCTTTCCTTGCCACCACAAGAAGGTATTGCAGTATTTCCTTGGAAATATCAACTTTGTTAGGCACTTCATTCCTCACTTCGCGGGTTTGATAAGACCTATTATAATTGATGCACCTATAATTCACCAAGAAAAGCCCAGTGCGCACCGGCACATCACTCATCCTAGACTGAGCGCTCACCTGAAGCACGCAAAGGTACCAGGCCTCTCTTTAGGGTTGTTGTTGCAAGAGGTTAGCATGATGAAGACTTAAAGCATTCAGATCCATAATTAATATAACATTCTACAAAGCATATCTAGATCTAGATCTTAAATAATCATGAATCACATGATAAACATAGAAAAATCATTTATGCAGTAATAACCTAAAACCATGATTAACACCTTGATTCAACCAATAACCTCCATTATATTAAATGCAGTAATACACAAAATCTTCCTTACAATAATAATAGTATATGCTTATGTGCGTAATAGAACTTGACAACATAACTTCATACTAACTCTTCTCTCACACTCTCATACTTATATCTATCTCTCTGTATATATCATACTACATAGACCAATACATATTTATAAGGGTGGGGACTTGCCCTTCACCACTTATCTAATCCCAAAATAGGTTGCATGTTATTATTAGCCACGTGTCATTACAATAATAGCCACACATGCAAGTGCACTAATAATAGAATTCTTCTAGTTAACTGTCAATAGTAAATCTATTCTCATCTTGTACCCATGCAAAGTGCTTCATAGCTGATCCTCCAAAAATAGCCAATGTGTGTTGTGCAAGTCTTTAACTATTTTTGTGTTTGGCACACTATCTCCAAAATAGCTCGTACACGTGAAAATGGCTAAGTCCCAAATCTATCTCTCTTCTTCATGCGCGATTCTTTCCTAACCCTTCCGTGCCTTTGAACACGCTCTATTCTTCTACGCGAACCTTCTATATGTTTTTGCTAAGTTCCATATTATGACTGACCAACATTACCCCACACTAATTGTATTGGAACCCCGGCAACGGTTGTCTCCAAAATGAATCAAATAATATGAATAGAAGAATAGAAAGAATTTTTATGAATAAAAGAATTGACTTTACCCTACAACATCTTCTACTTCAACCGAAAGAATCAATTCTAGATATTCTTCTTTTATTTCTACCTCTAAATTATGTCAATCATTGAGCACAACCTCTTCCTTTTCTCGGATATATAATGCAATTGACTCTATCTCATATTTTGTAATTTCTCCTTTCTCATTCTGTAATACCAAAACAATGTTGGAAATTGCAGTCATTCTTCCTTCTAATAAGTCTATCTTTTGCATGATGAGTTTCCTAAGCTCATCCAAATTTCCTCAGTGCGGTTCTTGTGTTACTGTAAGGGCCTCATGCTTCTTCTTGACAAGCGCTAATCATTATGCGCGGCCCAAGGTTTCATCCTTCATGGGAATTCATTGTCTTCCATAATGGTCATGATTCTTATAATGGCTTATGGGGCTGTACAAATATTCAACACCCAATCTACTTTCTTTAGTTCCTCCTACAAGCTCTAGAGTAATGCCTCATATGATGCAATCTTCCTCATCACCAAATCCTTTTCTCACTCTACTTCCTGCTCGGATTATTTGGTGCTAGCATGCACAGAGGTCCATCCTCAAGCACCAAGTCCACCAAGGTACATACATAATGCATCGTTGAAGGAAACTTTTCTAGTACCTTGGATTCCAGGTGTGGTCTCGCCTTCAGGAAAAAGTCTCCAATTTCCTCTGCCATGCTTATAAATGCACTATTCTTCTTTTGCTCCAAGTCCTTTTCTTGCTTTAGGTGCGCTATTTCTACATCCTTAGTTTTGATTTCTTCTCTTAGCGCCCTAATTGTTGCAGCCTTATCCACATTTCATCGTGCCACCTCTATTGAGACTTTTACCAAAGCATTACTCACTTATTCATCTGACATAATAGTAGGTTTTACTGTTATGTGTCTGGCCTAAGGTATCTTCTTTAACCTCCTTGATAAACATGAATCTTCACATACATCAAAGTCTGGTTCGTCCATGTGTGTGTGCATAGACCATGACAATTGTTTCCTTGTGCACATGGTTTTCATATCTTCATCCATCAACTCCCACCCATACAACTCCTTTGGTGTCATTGTGCTTTGAAAATAGGCGCGAACAATTTTACTTGTGTCCTCAGCGTAGCCCATGACTAGTGCAACATATTCTCCACTTGTTATTTTCGATCTTGGCCCTTTAGGAATTTGATCGCCAAGATTCAGATCTTGTTCTATTATGCCTTGATAAGTCTCTTGCATTGTCTCATCTACCTCCTTTTCTCCTTTTTCTCCATCCTTCATTTCTTCATCCTTTGGCTCTTCTATGTTCTCCCGGGAGGTGTAGGGGATTTAGGGCACACTTTCTACAAACTCCTCGCCTCCTCACCTAGTCTCAACTTCCTCCTTTTTCTTCCAATTGTCTCCTTCTGAGGTGAGAGTCATGGTGACCTCTCGAACTGATTGTGGTGTAGCACCTTGGGTCTTGGTTCTCCTAAACACCCTTTTAAAATAGCACTCTCCTTGGACTACATTAAATTCCTCATCTCCTTCCTCTTGTGGTTGGGTTGGAGTAGTTGTGTGCTCATCTTCTACCCTATCCGTAGGCTACCTCCGCCTCCGTGATCTAAATCACCACTATCTTCATGATCCTCTTCTTCTTCATCTACTTCTATTGTCTATGTGGGCTTAGGTGATGGAACATTTTCCATTGTATGCTTACCTTTTGGTGGCCCTAGGAGCGCGAACTCATTCTCCACATACTTATTGTTCTCCAACTTGGGCTTGAGTTGAAGGTACACAAACATTTCCCGGTGTCCCCAACTACTGCTTACGAGGATTCATGCTTATAACATCTGAGACTAGCCTCTTAATGTAGGCATTTTTTCCTGGATATATGTGTGTCTTTCTTAGTGTATGGTAGTCGCAATCTACCTTGTCTGCATTGAAGCTTAGGCGGCGCACATCCAAAAACCGTGAACTAATGCCTGGAAATATTGTGTTGTGAAGGCATATGGTAATTTTCACCATGGGCTCCAAGCCCCATCTTTCATGGTGAACCGCGCAATGTAAAAGTGCTGGTATACTATGAAAATTGTATTGCCTTCCCTACTACCAAAGGTAACTCCTTGGGTATGCGCCATTCTTCTTCAAATGTTGCACGAGCCTATCATACCACTTCTCCACCCTCTTCTTGAATGGTCTCGCTCATTGATCCTTCACACAAGTACTTGCCAAATCTTTCTCGCAAGTGACTTGTTCTCCATAGGGTATTCCCATATTTTCTCCTTTGGCCCATCAGGCACCCCGATTTCCATAAACACCAGAGACAATAGAACAGCCCCGAAACTAATTTTCTCTCTTGTGTGCACTTCTTCAATGATAGTTTCCATGATGTAACTAGATATGTTGTAAGTCACTCCCTGTGACATCTTCTTCACAATGTGTAGCCACATTGTGTTTACTTGTGACCATATTTCTTGGTCATTCAACTTTTCACTAAGTGTGCAGCTTCTTGTATGATTGGGTATTGATTTAGTTTATCAATTTCCATGTCACACATGACTTTGGTATACCCCAACTCCTTTCTTATCTCTAGGATTACAGCCTTATCAGTTAAATCACCATCTAGATCTACCCATGTGCCTTTCAACCCTGTTACTATTGAGATCAACGTGGTTGTGATCCTTACCCTACGTCCTACAAAGTAGAAAAATATTCATGTACCCTGCTCAATAACCACTGGTACAAGGGTTCATATTTACCAAAGTAGGGGAGTTCATACAACCGGGTAGACTCCAATATGCTTCAACAACTTATCCTCAACATCATCATACACCGGCATGTCTTCTGATTGTACGCTTATTTATCTTTGTGTTTGATAACGCATCCAAATCCTTCTTATTTTCAAGTGTACGATGGTTGTAATCACTGATCTTTCTCTTCCGGATGTGGGAATCCCATTCCTGACCCACAATCACACCCTTTGATACTGAATTTCGAGAAATTACTCTTAAGAGTCATTTCAACCTCTACTTCCACTTTCTTCTTCCCCTTAGCTCCTGCGGTAGGTGCTTTCTTTGGTGCCATCTATAACCTGCAATCTTCTAACTTCAAATACTCACCTTCTATCTCCTGCAACATGCAAACCCAAACCCTAGCTCAATTCAACATGCCCTAGTTGAAATTATGTGCCCTAGCTCTTTTGTAATGCCTTGCTTCACTCAAACCCTTTATAACTAGGGACGCAAGCTTCCTCTAGCGCACAAATCTTCTCATCACGTCTTGATTCACACTCTTCACACCTGAATACTCTTCTCGCAGCTTGGTCGCACTTGGCTCTTTCAAATTATCGTGATTGCAACAGTAAAAATGAACTCGCATCTTATTCTTTTATATATTTTCAAAAGGTTATTATATTTATTACTCCTTCACCTACCAACAATCCTCATTAATTGATCCTTTTTCAATTTTCCACGTTGTACATCTTTGCGCCCCAGTCATAACCTTCTAGCGTGCCCTCCTACCTTATCGCTGCAGACTTCTCTTCAACATGCTTTCATGTACCCAAGTACCCCATCACTATGCCTTCCACTGGTAATCTTCATAGCCTATGCTTACCTTACATTATATTGTTCCATCATTTATCTCCATCTATTGTCATATTTTCTAGAAGTAATATCTTTTCTAACAATTCTCCAACTTTGAATAGCACCCGTAGTCAGCTTTGTTCCTTTCATGTGTACTTATTTTCAATAGTCATGTACCTAGATATCAATAACCACCCCACACTAAGGGTATGTGTAGTCCTTTGTGCATATAAATGCTTCAAATAATTAGCTTCTAGTGTGCAAACGTGCTTATTACACAAAAACACCAACTAAATTGATAAAGCATAGTGACAAATAAGGAAATACATTAAGGAAAATACAAAATTGAAAACCTAATCTAAATGGAAACATTGCCTTATTACAAACACCAAGAAGACTTATTTATAGTAGGGCTTCAACCTACTCTCGTTGAAGTAACTAGGTAACAGTGTTCCATCAAGCACCTCTAATTGGCAAGCGCATGTTTCAAGTATGTGAGTGATAACATACAGCCCCAACCAATGTACTTTGAGTTTTCCTAGATGGTGCAAAAACTTAGAATCATAAAGGAGCACCATCTATCCAATTGTGAACTTTTTATCCTTGATGTGCCTGTCATGCCATGCTTTCTACCTATCCTTTTCTTGTTTTTAACTCTAATGTGTTATTGCTCATCACTCATCCAACTTGATTAACTTTTCAATTCGTTCTTCTAATTTTTGTTCATCAGCTAGACCTCCAGAGCCGCACGCAATACGCAAAGACGGTAACATGAATTCCATAGGAAGAATTGCTTCCATGCCAAACACTAACTGAAATGGTGTGGCTTTGTTCAACCTTTTATATGTTGTGCAATATGCCCAAAGCACTGTAGATATTTTATCATCCCAATCCTTTCTTCCAACATCACATATTTTTGTCAATGTCTAGCTCAAAATTTTAGTGAAAGCCTTAATAGTCTCATAGGCCGAGGATAATATGGTGTAGTCTTATAGTGTGCAATCATGAATTCATCCAATAAAATTATGATTGTCTCATTTAGAAAGCGTATGCCTCTATCACCGGTCAAACTTAAAGGGCATCCATACCTCATAATAGTATTATCCCATAGAAACTCGGCTATTGTAGACGATGTACAATCCTTTGTAGGCACCGCTTCTACCCACCTTGTCGATAATCGCTCCAAGTTATGATATAGCATGATCTAGTCCCGCACGTAGTTGGTGAAATAGGACCAACAAAATCTATAGCCCTTTTTTTGAACAGCTTATGCGCTAGTAATAGGTCTTAGAGGTATTTCATCTCATTGTCCTAGTTTTCCAAGACGTTGATAGTTCGTATGCCTTACAAAATTCCTTACAATATTTATATAGGGTCCCCCACCATAATCCATCTAGTAAAATCTTGCACACAATGGCGTCACCTACATAGTGGCCACCTGCAATACTACCATGAGCTTCTTCCATAATATTTGTGCACTCATGCTCCAGTACACAATGGCACAATACTTCATCCTGACCTAATTTATACAGTCACACCGCTAATTAACATATAGGATGTCATGCGTATAGCAAGTTGTTTCTTCTCTAAGGATTTCATTCCTTTTGGTGTCATGCATGTTCGTAGAAAGAAATATCCTTTAATTCTTATGGCATGCATTATAACTCGTATAACTATACATCGTGCATGGTATCTTCAATTGCATGTGCTTCTTCTCTTGATCGTATTCTAGATAAATGGTCTGGTCCAAAATTACTTTTCCTTGGTTTGACCGCAACTATGAAATTTAATACCAAGTTGGTCTAGAATTTGTTTGGGCATCATTGAACCGCTTGTCCCTAAGTCAATCATGCAATTATACACCAAAGTTATTTCCTGTGACCGAGATACCTAGAAGGGTGGTGGTCTCGTATTCTTCTCTAATTGGTTTTCCTTTAGTTAAAGTGTGTTAGTGAGCACAACCTTTTTCTTCTCCTTAGATTATTGATGCGGTGTGGTAAAATCAGTAATGACGGATTGCAAAAGATCTCTTTGCCTAGGAATAGCTAAAGATTCCCACAATCGAGATGTTTACACTGGTCTTCTTCATCTTCTCTAGAATGTTAAAAAGAGCACTTGTGGCTTTCTACAACAAAGGAGTGGTATTTTATTTTCTTATCTTCTCAATCCATGAATTTATTTGCATAATGAAGCTTCCATGTTCCTTAGGCTTATTTTGAGTCAGTAAATTTTACTTAACTTATCAAAAACCTCTTCACTATGGAGTTTCTTTACCACAGGGGTCCACAATATTCCACGAGTCTGTAGTGCATTGTGGTTTTTTTACGTTCTATGGATTGTTTGTTACAGCCTTAAATTTTCCCCAAGTCTGCGGGTTGTCTAAGTTAGGGATGTAAACTTGGTGAAGTAGGAAGTGGAGTACTTGGCTCCATTTTCCTTCTCGTAGACTTGGTGTTTATGGATACACTTGATGAAGATGGTTGATTGCCTTATTGAAGGCGATTGAATGTGTAGAACTCCTCCATTTTCCAAATCACAAGTGGAGTATCACTTAAAGAACTTGAACAACCTCCCGTTGAGGATTATCCTTTGCGAATGCATCTTGAGAGAAAGTTACATTCTGCACTATCAAAGCTTGGTTCATTATGCCATTAGGGAAATTTGTTTGGCTATGGGGAAGATTATAAGGGAAACACCACTCATAATCTTGCACTAAATTGTTTTAAACTAAAACTAAAGCTTTGGATTAACTAGATGTGTTAGGATTGTATGACTAAAAAGGCTTTGTAAGGGTAGTCCGATTCGGAGGAGTTGCTTGATATGGTGGTTTATTTGGCTAGAAAGGAGGCTTGTTGGGTTGGTATGGAGGTTGATAAGGTCTAAAATTTTGGGCTTGTTTCCTCTTCAAGGTTACCAACTCATTTCCAAATTTCTACAATTTATTCATGACTTCCTACAACTCACTTGAAGGACTTATAGAGGTAGATGTTTAGCTTGAATTTGCTACGCCCTTAACATATTACTTGTATTAGGATATGAGTAGTTAAATTGTGGCTTACCATATCATTTATAATTTCTCATGCTTAATGGGTCGGCCTTGGTGATGACCATAACATATGAATAGTATATATAGGGGATTATAGGTAGTATTTCATTATCATTTGAGCATTTGAGTCTTATTAAATGGTTTGAAGGTTGCCCCCTCGAAGTGGTGAAGCTATTCTAATTGCATATTGAGATAATTATTCTGAAATATTGTGTTATTTTTTGTTCTATTGTTTCTCATAATCTAAATTATACAAGTAATCTCATTATAAGTGGTATCGTAGCGCGATCGGGCCAAAATTAGGTAAAAACCCTAATTTTTGTTTCCACCATAAATTGCGAACCGAGAGAATTGGTGGGAGATATTTTTACCACAGTTGTGAAACATGTAAAGTAAGGTTCCCTAAACATTTCATAAATTTTTGATTTATTTTGCAAAAGTTATTACAAATTTAGGGTTTTTCATAAAATTGCTCCCTAGGGTGCAAATTGTGGAATTATTTCATGTTATTTACATTTTCAGAAATATCTCAAAAAATAAGTATTAGTATCTTCTTTATGTTTTTTCCTATTCGGCTGAATTTGTATCAAAACCCTAAACCCTAAGGTTTGGTAGCATGGCGGGCCTTCTATAAGAGCAAAAAGAATCTGGTTACTCTGGGTAAAACCCCAGATAAAGATGGGGTAGTGATTGAAGAAATGGAGTCAAAAGGGGTAAATACAAATTCTTCAACACTAGGGTTTACCTCAGTTGATCATAAGGTGAGCCAACTTGAGTATGAGCTGCGAAATGTACAATCTGAGATGGCCTCTAAAGGAGACATAGACCAAATCAATCATCGGTTGGATGATATCATGCAACATGTAAAGGGTAAATAGTATGGCCCAAATCTAGCCCATATCAACCAAGGAGGATCTTCAGTTCAAAATCATGGAAAAAATAACCATTTTGGATCACTTTTCCAAATTTAATCGAGAATCCAACTTATTCATAACCACTAACATGATGTCAAAAGTGGATATGCACAAATTTGATGGTAAGGATCCCCTGAATTGGATAAATCAAATGGAGAAATTCTTTGAGTTACATCAAACACCATTAGGAAAAAAGGTGACATTGGCATCCCTGTATCTTGAACCAGACCAATTCATTTGGTATCGATGGTTATGTGCTCAGAGGCAGAAGAATGGTCTCAGTGTCACTTGGACAGTTTTTACCAAGGAGTTGCAATTGCACTATAGTTATAGTGTTTCAAAGAACTACTTTATTCAATTATCAAAGTTACGGAAAACAGGATCGCTTAAATATTATGTGCATCAATTCCATAACTTATCCTTAAGGGTGGAGAATGTTCCGTAAGATAATCCGAATGACCTGTTTCTTAGGGGTCTTAAGGACCACATCAAGCATGAGGTATGAATGTTTAATCCACTCAAGATTTCTGATTCTATTATCATGGCACGTCAAGCAGAGGAAAAATTTCTTTGTAGTAGGAGGCCGCCTTTCATTAACACCAGAGACCATAGTATCTCTTCCCCTTCATTTGCTAGGCCAATTAGACTAACTCCTCAACAAATGGAAGAAAAGAGAGAAAAAGGATTATGTTTTAACTGTGATAGCAAATATGGACTGGGACACAAATGTGCTGAGAAGAAGTTCTTCCATATTGACGGAGGTGATGAGGATGATGAGGAGGCTGAAAAGATAAGAGAGGCTAAGGAACCAGTAGAAGATGAAGTAGAGAATCACCAACCTACAATTTCTTACCATGCATTGTCAGGTATTAGTACTCTTCAAACACTCAAGGTTATTGGCTATCTCAAAAAATAGAAGGTGACATTGTTGATTAACTCGGGAGTACTCATAACTTCATAAATAGTATGTTAGTTTCCTGCCTCAATTGTTTTATTTACCCAGCTCTAGAAATGCAAGTTATGATTGCGGATGGTGGGATAGTCAAGTGCACAAGAAAGTTCCATAGTATCAAGCTTTCCATGGGAGACTACATGTTAGACTCGCCTATGTTTTTATTTCTATGGGAGGGGCAAGATATTGTTTTGGGTGTCCAATGGCTCACAACCTTAGGTACTATAGAGATGAATTTCCAAGAATTATTCATGTGATTTCATATGGAAGGACAATACAATTGAATGGGATGGTAGCTAAGTCTCCATAGATTATTAGCTCTCATCAAATGCAAAAGGTTCTCAGAAAAGGAGTAGATGGATTTATAGCAAAGTTATTTTCCATAGAAGTACAAAATATAGAGTCTTCAATGCCACCCGATCTTCAAAAGATTGTTGATGCTCACTCATCTATTTTTGATGTAATTCCAAAGGGACTACCACCAGTTAGGGATCATGATCATGCCATTCAGTTGATTCTAGGGAGCCAAACACCTAACATCAGACCATACAGATACCCATATTCCCAGAAAAGTGAGATCGAGAAAATGGTTCAGGAAATGTTGAAGGTAGGTATCATCAGGCCTAGCTAGAGTGCATATTCTTCACCAGTGGTCATGGTATGTAAGAAGGATGAAACATGGAGGATGTGTCTAGATTACTGAGAACTCAACAAGTACACCATCAAAGATAAGTTTCCTATTCCAATAATTGATTATTTACTTGATGAATTACATGGTGCTCTTTATTTCACAAAATTAGATCTTCGTTTGGGGTACCATCAAATTAGAATAAAAGAAGAAGATGTTCATAACATGGCTTTCAGAACTCATGAGGGCCATTATGATTTTTTGGTAATGCCTTTTGGTCTTATAAATGCACCTTCAACCTTTCAAAGCTTGATGAACACTATTTTTAGGCCATTTTTAAGGAAATTTGTATTAGTTTTCTTTGATGACATATTGATTTACAGTAAGACATGGGAAGAACACTTACAACATGTAAATAAAGTGTTGGAAGTTTTGAAGAAACATACTCTTTATGAAAACCCATCCAAATTTTCTTTTGGTGTACAAGAGGTAGAGTACTTGGGTCACATTATATCCCATAAAGGCATCAAAGTTGATCCTCAGAAGATCAAAGCTATGGTGGAATGGCCAAGGCCCAAAATTCTCAAAAATCTTCGTGGGTTCCTCGGACTAACAGTAACTACAGAAGATTTGTGCGGGGATATGGTAGAATAGCAACCATACTCACCGCATTGCTAAAGAAGGATGCCTTCCACTTTGACAGACGTAGCTACTAAATCCTTTGAGTAGTTGAAGGAAGCCTTGTGCAAAGCACCCTAGTTTTGGCTACTTCCAACTTCTCAAAACCTTCATTGTTGAATGTGACGCTTTAGGATTAGGATTGGGAGCAATTCTAATGCAGAAGGAAGAAAATTGCATTTGAGAGTTGCCAATTCAAAGGAAAACATCTGCTCAAACATGTCTATGAGAAAGAAACGATGATTATTCTTGATGTGGTCAAGCAATGGAATCCCTATCTCATGGGTGGACACTTCAAGGTAAAAACCAATCATAATAGTGTCAAATACTTTTGGAGCAAAGGTTATAATCTGAGGAACAACAAAAGTGGGTAACAAAAATGTTGGGTTATGATTTTGAAATCATATACAAAAAGGGTAAAGAAAATGTAGTAGCCAATGAGTTGTCTAGAAGGGATACATCCGTAGATGCCTTACTATGTGGAATGTCCATGTTGACACCAATTAAGTGGATGAAGCAAGATTGGAATGGGATCAAGACAAGGATACACAATCTCTAATAAAGAATATCAAGAAAGGATCTATAACATCTAAAAAAATTGAGTGGAAAGGTAATGCCCTATGGTACAAGGACAAATTATACTTGAGTAAAGATTCTGAGTTGAAGCATAAGATTCTTGCAGAGCTACATACCTCACTTGTTGGAGGACACTCTGGGTTTTTGAAGACATATCATAGAATAAAAAGAGAATTCTTTTGGGAAGGACTCAAGGGGGATGTATAAAATTTTGTATCAGAATGTTTAGTGTGCCAACAAAACAAAGGGGAAACAATTAAGACACCAGGTCTATTGCAACCCTTACCAATTCCTAGCCAGAGATGGGAGGAGGTCTCCATGGATTTCATCACCGGATTGCCTTGTTTAGAGGGTAAGAATGTTATTTTCATGATTGTGGATAGCCTCACAAAATATGCCCATTTTTTTGCCCTATCACATCCATTTTCTCACAATCAATACAGATCGTAGCTATTTTTGGATACATATCAAAGGCTACATGGAACCCCAAAGATAATTGTAAGTGATCGTGATCCTATTTTCACAAGTAATTTTTGGACGGAATTATTTTCATGTTTGGGTACTCAGCTAGCTCACAGTTCATCTTATCATCCTCAAACTGATGGGCAAAGAAGTGGTCAACAAATGCTTAGAGGGCTATCTACGTTGTTTTGTATTAGATAAGCAGGAAAGGTGGATTAAATGGCTACCACTTGCAGAATGGTGGTATAACACATCTTTTCATACCTCTTCTCAAATGACCCCATTTTTAGCATTATATGGTTACCATCCACCTTCTATCACTTCCTCCTTGAGGGTGCAAACTAAGGTCAGAGATGTTGAGGAACACATTCAAAATCAACAACAGGTTTTTGTTAGTTTGAAGGAGAATTTAGCATTAGCACAAAATAGGATGAAACAACAAGCAGATTAACACCGTAGTGAAAGACATTTTGAAATTGGTGACTGGGTTTTTGTACGTCTCCAACCTTACAAACAGATGTCCCTAAAGCAACAAAAAAAGGACAACAAAATTGCTCCTAAATATTATGGCCCTTATCAAGTTCTACAGAAAATTGGAAGTGTTTCTTATAAACTAGAGTTGCCTCCATCTTCACACATACACCCAGTATTCCATGTTTCATGCCTGAAGAAGGTTATTGGATAGAAATTTGAAGCCTAGACAAAGTTACCAAAACTTGACGAGGAAGGAAGAATCATTTTAGAGCCAGAGAAGATTTTGTAAACACGTACTAAGAGGCTGAGAACCAAAGACATTAAGGAATATCTGATCAAGTGGAAGAATTTGAGCATAGAAGATGCGACCTGGGAGGATGAAGGTTTTTTGCAGCAACATCTAGGATTATTGAATGTTGAGGATAATGTTGGTTTGAAGGGGAAGGGCATGTTACGCCCTTAACTTATTGCTTGTATTAGGATATGAGTAGCTGACTTGTGGCTTACCATATCATTTTATTATATCATTTATACTTTCTCATGCTTAATGGGTTAGCCTTGGTGATGGCCATAACATATGAATAGTATATATAGGGGATTGTAGGTAGTATTTCATTATCATTTGAGAATTTGAGTCTTATTATATGGTTTGGAGGTTTCCCCCTCGAAGTGGCGAAGCTATTCTAATTGCATATTGAGATCATTATTCTAAAATATTGTGTTATTTGGTGTTCTATTATTGCTCATAATCTGAATTATACAAGTAATTTCATTACAAAATTTTAGCTTCTTAGGGTTAGGATGGGAGTTAGTTTAGGAGTTTGGCATGGCATACAGATTTCCTTACTTATGGAAATATGGGTATTGAAGGCCTGAAAACAAAGCTTCTCATCCTGAATAAGACTATTTTCGACTCTTATGGCAATGTCATAGGCATCAGGTAAAGTTCTACCCCCGTGGACTAGATCATGATAGAAATGTCACTATTTAAAGCTCTTAAGTAATATAGAAAAGCATATTAGGGTTTAGGTCTTACCATTTATGGGATTCTATCCAATGTCCTCTGAAATCTAATGTTGAAATCAATGATTAGATCATGATGTGATATGTTTGTTATAGTCAGTTGCTTCGCCAAAGATGGGTGGTCTAACTTATCTTCAAATTGATTACAGAAAGCTTCTCCTAGCTCATCCTAAGTAGAGATGGAATTTACTCTTAAGCCTCTATACCATTGTAGGGATTTTCCTTTTAAATAAGTTGCCAACAATCTGATGGCCATATTCTCTTATGTAACATGATATACTAAGAAAATGTTTGCAACATCCTTGGTATGGGAGTTGTAATGTTCTCTCTAGTGAAGAAGGGAACACTCTTTAAAGTTGCAACTAGAATGTAATCATATTAGGCTAAAAACAAAGGGATTCCTCTATTAAATGTAAACTTTCTTGATTTCTTTGATGAGCCTTGAATGTGATGGGTCTCAAAACACTAGAAGATAACAAGAAAGGCCTACCAAGCGGAGGAGTGGAAAGAAATTTATTTGGAGGTGTTGTTTATATTTGTGTTGATCTTTCTTTTCTTCTTCTCCTTGGTGATAACTACAAGTAGTCAAAAGGTTCTCCACGTGCTATCCTTTGTCTTGTTTGAAACCATCACATGAGATAGAGACACTTTTCTTCTTGAACTAGTAGATGTAATATTTTGAGTTGCCAAATGTGTTTTGTAGAGACTCCTAAGGTTGTATAACACAAAGACACACACCAAACCTTAGTGAAATGATGAGAAAATCCTAAGTTGGTCCCACATGGTGTGTCATAATTGTTATTAATAGGAAGTAGCACCCTTGGATTGATCATGGAAGATTAAATACTTTGACTAACATGGGATTGTCTTCAAAGTGTGGGACTTTTCTCCTTGAGAAAAACCTCCAAAGAAGGTTGGTTCCTTCTCTCTTAGCTCAATGCAAACTAACCTAAACTACTCAAACTACAACTAAATCTAAAGATAAATCTAAAACATACAGATCCATGGTTGAGAGGAAAGGGAAAAATCTGTAAAATGAAATAATGGTGATGTGTCCATACTAAGACAAAGTTCAAATATGACTAGAAAGACACAAAACAATTATGTATGTAGATATTTAATGGAAACACAAAGTTCTGAAGGAGGTGAATAAATAAAAATTAATGAAAATAAGAGGGTAAACATCCACAATAAATATTGAGCATTCAAAGGAAAAAAATAACCACAAATACATGGCATTCACATGTTTACGAGGAAAGGTTAAGAAATTCCGGTGAAAATGCTAAATGCGAGAGGTCTAAAAGTAAGAAAATACATTGCTCCAAGGTAGAGTATGTAAACTTTGTAGAAAATATCCCTTAAAATGTGACTCTACATTTATATTTATAGAATATGAGAATGAGAGAGAGAGAGAGAGAGAGAGAGATGAGAGGGAAATTCAAACTTTGGATTTTCAATGAATGAAGACAAATATGTCATCCATAGATCTTTTTCCTTTCATATCCTCAATAAATCATCATTTTCCTTTGAAATACACCATTAGAATTCGTAGAAAGAGTATGGGCATTATTTAGGTATTTAAATCGGGTAGGTGAGGTGGTTAGGCGCTCGAAGTGAGTAAGTTGCATTTTTCTCTATTTTCCCCAAGCTTTCGTGGTTTTACCTTTGGTGATTTAATCCTACAATTTTACATCCAAACACGAAGACCTCAAAGAGACGAAATGAATGCAACAAATCTTGACAAAAATGAAGCTCCAAATTGAAATCTATGGAAAAATGAGTCTCCTTTCACTGAAATGTGGATGTGTTTCGGCTTTGAACTTTTCTATGTGGCATTTTTTTTCATTGGCACAGCTTTTAAACTTCACATGCTTCCACAACTTTTATAACTTTCCATAACCCTTTGAATTTGAACATCTCTGTAGAGTTAGACACCCACGAGACAATAATTCCCACATATCTATGGGAATCTTTACTCGTACTACCAAAAATTTCCAAATCTTCACACTCATTCACTCACACATGGATCCTCACACCCAAAGTCGCAGAGGCTTTTATCCTACTTTGATCAATTCACTCATCCCAAAGACTTAGAGATTTGTGTCACTTGTGTTAGGAAAACCCAAAGAACACTAGGATAGTGTTTCACTTGATTTCAAACTTAACTGTTTCTCAACATGCTTTACTCGACTTATGGGTCAGGGCAAAGTGATTTCATCATACATCATGACTTTTCACCTTGTCACCCATGAAGTGTTACTACTTTTCATACCATGGAGACCCACCTTTGTGTTGTGTAATTCTTCCAACCTTAGCCAAATTTGACCTTTTGTGAACCCAAACACTTTACATCCTACGAAACTTCTTCACACCCACAGTAGGTTGATTTTGACATTCACAAAATCCCTAAACAATTAACACTTCATTCCATATAATCTAATAATCCATAGAACACTAAGATTTCTACAATAAGCCTCTGCAACTTTCATACTTAGCCCTTTTTAGGACCTTGATGCCAAGAAAGAAGTCGCCACCTTAGTCTTGAACTTGAGGAGTCATCTAAAATAACAAGGGGGGTTGTTTTGGATAACACCTACTACTCTCATTACATAGAACATCTTGGCATCCAAATTTGGGGGCATCCTAATTCCCCACACCACCCAATGACACACTCTTATTTGTGGTTCATACTTAACAATTAAGGGCATCCCTACATGAACCTCACTTTACACACACACTCTGGGGGATATCCTTATTCCTCCCCTCTAGTTGTTCTCTTTCACATATATGCAATTAAAAATCCAAAAACATGTTTTCTTAGATCTTAATTGGATGTACTCTTGCTTCCTTATACTATTATATATTATACCTTTTCTTATCATGTTACTATGGTTCATAGTATGCTTTATCATTTTTCATACACACATATGCATTCACATGGTATCTTGAGGTGAATGTAGGTCACTTACAAGTTATTACATGATGTATGATGTTTGGCCTTATCCATTACCAATCCCACTAAGGCTCTTGGGGGCATCTACCTTTTCCCACTTACTATCAAGTTCTATCATTACAATATTTCACATTTTTATTCCTATATTTAGATCTTACATTGTAGGAACAAATAAGGAAGTGACACCTAGGGCATATGTAGGACAACAATATACCTAAAACAATGTGTCACCCGAGGCAAGTTACAAATTAGGTTTGTGATCATCTACAGTGGCACTTATCCATGGGGAATCGTTAATGGTTAGAGGGAAAATCCTATGAGCTCTCCTAATACACTTTCCCTTAGCAGCGACATGGTGCCTAAGTATGAATTTTAGCACCAGGGTGCCCGAATCCTTTTTATTATTCCAACCAACTCGTAAGCAACGATTCTACAAGTAGGAAAAAATTTCCACCCCTTTCTCTTTCAACATTTCAAGTGTACTTTAACCCCTTGGTTTAGCTTTTTCCAATACGCATTTATAATTTTACATATTTTTAAATTTAAATTTCAATTACATTTACCTAGAGAATTGACTACACTTGTTTTCTTTTGTAGGTCTTATCTTATCCCAACAAAGGCAAAGAACACAAGCAACCATGAAGCAAATCTCAAGCATGCTCCGAAAAGACGATATTCTAAAGAACTACATGCACACATCATTATCACTCCATACACGCAAAGGTCACCCCTAGGATCCTTATCCTTCCCTTTCCTTATAATTCCATGGTACACATTTTTCACTATTCCATTCAGCACACTACAACACTCATTCGACATGTTATTGGGCACAATCTTCTTTTAACTCCCAAGGTACATTTTTATTTTCTAATTTATGCTATCAAATCCTTATTCACCAACATAAAGTGGGGGAAAATGTAGTCACTAAATCACACACTTACTATGTACATCTATCCTCTAAATACTTCATTTATATGCATGATTCCTAGCAAGCGAACTAGGTATTAACAACACTTGTTTTGCTTTAACATTGCTTTTATCTTTCTTATCTTTATTGCTTGTTATTTATGGACTTACACCTTATAGTTTTACATACTAGTGACATCTTTCTCAACTCTGATTTCACTATTTTACATCTTGAGCACCTGTACAAATCCTCCCATTAGGGATAGGAACATCCAGCACTACTTTCCCCTCGGAGAATTTCTTTCCTCCTCCCCTTTTCTAAATTTTTGGATGTTACATCTTTCATTTCTTTGTTTACTACCCTAGGTCGGCCTTTCACTTGTTAATGAAAAAAACTTAAGAAAATGAATCATATATATACATCTTATTTAACTCCATTGTGGGGTTGTAAGTATTCAAGCGATATATAGTGTTGAGTTATGGAGCTTAATTACTTCATTAGCATGATTTTGTAGACTTGCTAGAATACACAGTAACCAACATCGGTTGACGAACTAGTGTCAGTCACCCATGGACCGATATCGATCAGGAAAGGAGGAACTGGCATCGGTTAGGGCTAACCAACATTAATTAAGGCTAACCGACATCGGTTTCCTGTGCGTGACTACTATAATTAAGTTACGAGAATTAGATCTATCTTTAGTTGTAAAGTGAATCTAATGGTTGTAATTGCATAGCTAAAGTGCCCTAAGATTATAGATGCATATATAAGCATAAATCTAGGTTTTAGAAGAGAGAATTAAGAGAAGTTTCCTTTAGAGAGAAAAAAATAAATTTGTAGAGAAGAAAGTACAGGACATCCAAGAAGGTGTGGAAGATTGCAAATATTCATTGTATTTCCTCTATGATAATAAATTGGTTGTTTCTTGGTGGACGTAGCCCACATTGGGTGAACCACGTTAAATCTTGTGTATTGTTTCTTCTTGTTTATTTCTCGTATTGATTGTTTTTATGCTTAGATCTAATTAATATATCTATACAACCGGTGTGCTAACCCCAACAACTGGTATCAGAGCATCTTTGTTTGAGGGTTGTGTGTGTTGACAAATTTACTCACAGAGGGATTTCTGATTGAGTGGGAGAAAAGCAATGGGAGAAGAAGGAAAATTCAAAGTAGATAAATTTGATGGTCATGACTATTATGGAAGAAATATTTATACTTATCGTTGGATGAGAAGGCAAGACCTGTAAAGATGACTGATGAAGAATGGAAAATTCTTGATAGAAAGGCTCTGGATCTATAAGATTGAGCCTGACAGCATCTGTGGCTTCGAATATTACCAAAGCAGGATCTACGGTAGAGTTGATGAAATCTTTAGCAAATCTATATGAAAAACCTAGTTCTTCAAACAGAGTTTATTTGAAGAAAAATTGTTTAATTTAAAGATGCAAGAAGGTGGATTTGCATCAAGTCATTTGAATGATTTCCAGTCTATTGTAAATCAATTAAAATTAGTTAATATTCCATTTGAGGATGAAATGAAAGTATTTTTATAATTATATTATTTGCCGATAGTTGGGACAACTTGGTAATGGTCGTTAGTAATACAACGTCTACTACTATTGTTTTAAAGTTTGATGATGTGGTTAGTATAATCTTGAATGAATAAATACATAGGAAAAGTACATGAGAATCATCATCTGGGAATGCTTTGAATGTAAAAAAGTAGGGGAAGGTAGAAGGAGAGATCCAAGTAAGAATAATGGGAAATCAGATTCTAAGAATGGCGTACCTAAATCTAGAGGTAGGGGTATAATCTATTGGAATTGTGGAAAGAAAGGTCATGCAAAGAAGGATTGTTGGTTCAAGGAAAACAAAGAGAATGTACCAGAGAAAGGTAAAGAGGCAAATGTTGCTATAAAATAGGTAATGCAAGATTCCCTAATTCTCTCATTGGATAATAAAATTGAGTCATGGGTTTTAGATTCAGGAGCTTCTTTCCATACAACCCCTAATAAGGGCTATTTCATAAATTATGTCTAGGGTAATTTTGGGCATGTTTATTTAGGAGATGATGAACCATGCAATATTATTAGTAGAGGTGAAGTTCATCTTAAATTGCAGAATGGAAATACATGGATATTGAAATATGTGAGGCATGTTCCAAGCCTCAAAAGAAATCTAATTTCTACAGGACAATTATGTGAAACTGGTTGCATGGTTACACTCACAGTTGAATCTTGGAAAGTTGCCAAGGGATATCTTGTTGTAGCAAGAGGCAAGAAGGTAGGAACATTGTATTTTTCTACCTATATTACTAATTATTTTTCTGTTCTTTCTAGTTCATATTTAATACAAGCATGTGGAATAATCGGCTAGGCCATATAAGTGAAAAGGGAACGCGGGTATTAAAGGCAAAGGGTAAGTTATTAGATCTAAAATGTGTAGATCTTGATTTCTGTGAGCATTGTATTTTTGGAAAGCAGAAGAGAGTGATATTTCTCAAAGTTGGGGCAACAAAGAAGAAGCATAAATTAGAGCTTGTACACTCAAATGTGTGGGGACCAGCCCAGGTAGCTTCTCATGGAGGATCCCAATACTATGTTACTTTCATTGATGATGCCACAAGAAAGGTATGGGTTTATTGTATTAATCGTAAATCTGATGTTTTTGAAAATTTTAAAATATGGAAATCCCTTGTGGAAAATGAATCGAATTCAAAGTTAAAGTTCCTTAGATATGACAATGGTGGTGAGTATTGTAGTAAGGCTTTCAATGATTATTGTTCAGTAAATGGAATATGCATAGAAAATACGATTCCTAGAACACTATAGGAGAATGGTTTTGTAGAGATGTTGAATGAACAATCATGGAACATGCTAGAAGCATGAGGATACATGTTGGATTGCCCTTACGTTTTGGGTGGAAGCAATAGACACGATGGTTTATTTGATTAACCATGGACCTTCAAGTGCATTGAATGGTGGAATACCAAAAGAAGCTTGGACTGGAAAAGAGGTAGATCTTTCTTTTCTTAGAGTATTTGGCTTAGAAGCTTTTGTGCATATTGATAAGGAAAATAGAAAGAAATTGGATGCTAAATCCAAAATATGTACTTTCATTGGTTATGGCTCTGGTGATTTTAAATTCTGGTTTTGGGATTTAGAAGGTTCTAAGATAATTAGAGTCGTGACATTGATTGGAATGAAAAGAGAATGTACAGGATCAAGTTTTGGTACCCAAAGGTGAATCGGTGGAAAAGTTTATGGATGAAAATGAACTCTCGATTTAAAATTAACACCTATATGTTTACAAAGTAACCAGTGTCGGTTTACCCCTAACCAAGATCGGTTACCCTTGACCAAAGCCATCAGTCCCTATACTTGGTGTTGGTTATAGAAGAAGAGACAGATCGGTGTCGGTTGCTTGAACCGCATCGGTAGAAGGTGACCGGTGTCGGTCACTATTAGAAGTAGATACAAATCTACAGGAAGAAAATTGAGCCTTTGGCACCCCAAATCTCAGTGATAAGGTCACAAAGGGTAAGTAGACCTCCAAAAATATTTTCACCTTCCTTGTCTTATTTATTATTGATGATTATGGTGGACTGAAATATTTAAATAAGTAATGCAGGATAAATCCCACAAGTAGTGGGAGCATGGCATGGATGAGGAGATGGACTCCTTAGAGCAGAACCAGACATGGAATTTGGTTAAGTTGTCAGTAGGTAAAAGAGCATTGCAAAACAAGTGGATTTACAGGATCAAGGAAGAAGAGGGTGGATGGAAGAAATACAAGAAAAGGCTTCTAGTAAATGGATTTGCATGAAAGTGGGTATTGATTTTGGTGAAATATTTTCTCCTTTTGTTAAGATGATTTTTATTCGTAATCTGTATTGATTTTAGTTACAGTGGAGGATTTTCATTTAGAGAAAATTGATGTCAAGATGACATTTCTTCATGGTGATTTAGAGGAAGAGATTTATATGAATCAGCCACTTGGGTATGAAGTCAAGGGTAAGGAGAAACTTGTGTGCAGATTAAAAAAGAGCCTATACGGGCTCAAGCAAGCTCCAAGACAATGGTATATGAGGTTTAATAGTTTCATGTATCAAAGCATGGTTATTTGAGATGTGAATATGACCATTGTGTTTATTTCAAGATGCTTGGAAATGGGAGCTATATTATTTTGTTACTGTATGTGGATGATATGCTTATTCTAGTATGTAGGACATTGGTGAGCTTAAATAAAAGCTAGCTCACATATTTTCAATGAAGGATTTGGGAGCTACAAAGAGAATCCTTGGCATGCAAATTCACAAAGATAGGAAAAATAGGAAGTTGTATTTATCTCAGGAGCATTATATCAATAAGGTGTTGGAAAGGTTTAATTTGCAAAATTCAAAACTTGTAAGTACACCTATGGCTGGACACTTCAAATTGAGAAAATATCAGTGTCCTACATCACATGAGGAGGTTGAGTACATGGCATGAGTTCTATATGCTTCAATAGTTTAGAGCTTGATGTATGTTATGGTTTATACCAGATCAGACATTGCATAGTAGTAGTATTTGTGAGTAGATTTATGGCTAATCTAGGTAAAGAGCATTGGAAAGCAGTCTAATGGATTCTTAGGTATTTGACCGAGACATCCAAAGCATGCAATTATAGTATGGAGGGTCATATACATCTTTACGTGGTTATGTGGATCCAGACATGGTTGGTGATTTGGATGGAAAGAGGAGCACCACTGGATATGTTTTCATAGTAGGTGGGACGACAGTTAGCTAGATTTCTAGATTGCAAAAGTTTGTGGCCATGTCTACTATAAAGGTTGAGTATGTTATAGCTATAGAAGCTAGCAAAAGATTATATGGATGAGCGGAGTTCATGGGAGAGTTGGGAAAGCAAAGAAGAGGATTGCAGATTGTATAGTGATAGTCAAAGTGCAATTCATCTGGCAAAGAACTCAATGTTTCATTCTAGAAAAAAACACATTCAATTGAGATATCACTTCATACAATAGGTATTGGAGGATGGGCAACTGAAGTTAGAGAAAATTCATCTAAAGGAGAACCCTTGGCAGATATGCTAACAAAGCCATTGGTAAAGGAGAAGTTGGAGCTACACTCCACTTTTGTTAGTCTTCGAGTTTGAGACTTGAGGAGGGAGAAACAGGCCAAGGAAATGATCAAAGGAAGGAGTTATATGGTATAGTGCAACAATTTATCTCCAAGTAGGATATTGTTGAGTTGTGGATATTAATTGCTTCACTGGCATGTTTTTTGCAAACTTTCTCGAATACACATGGAATCGGTGTCGGTTACTGACGAACCGACATTAGTCACCCATGGACTAGTATCGGTTAGGTAGGGAGGAACGGCATCGGTTAGGGCTAACTGGCATCGGTTAAGGCTAACCAACATCGGTTGCCTATGCCTAACTACTATAATTAAGCTACATGAATTAGATCTATCTTTAGTTGTAAAGTGAATCTAATGGTTGTAATTACATAGCTAAAGTTCCCTAAGATTGTAGATGCACATATAAGCATAAATCTAGGGTTTATAAGAGAGAATTCATTGAGAATTCATTGAGAATTAAGAGAAGTTTCCTTTAGAGAGAAAAAGAGAAATTTTGTAGAGAAGAAAGTACAGACATCTAAGAAGGTGTGGAAGATTGAAAATCTTCATTGTATTTCCTTTGTGATGATAAATTGGTTGTTTCTTGGTGGACGTAGTCTACATCGGGTGAACCACATTAAATCTTGTGTATTATTTCTTCTTTTTCATTTCCATGTTAATTGTTTTTATGCTTAGATCTAATTAATATATTTATACAATTGGTGCGCTAACCCTAACATATACATCTACAAAGAGCTAATATTTTTTATATATTACATCAAGGACTAAATTTTGGGACTGCATACTTCACTACATAGGAGGGTTTATTCTAAATTTCATACCACACATTTTACATTGGGATAAAATATTTGTAGCCTATTATTATTTGTGTAACTAACACTAGGGAATCCTATTTCAAGGGAAAATATTCTCGATCAAAACACACTAGAACTACATTGAGTCTAAAATGTAGTGTAGTGCTCAGTGAAAATCACTTTGGGGTGACCATCAAGATCAGTCCAACTCAATCATATGCATATTTTTATTCATCTAATGTGCACTTAATTATTGTGTAATTAGTTAGGGTTTATTTTACGGGTACATTTGTGACTAGACAAACTTGTAGAGCAAATGTACGCAACCTACAATGAACTAAAAGTGAAAAGATGCGACAAAAATGAACCAAGACCAAAGTTATTATGCAGACACCATTTCCCAAAATAAACGCTAGCACCCAGTGGTCCTAACCCATTCTAGTTGCTCCTATCCCTAAGATAGTAACATTCCAGTTTTGACACAATGCTTATATAGTCCGGAATCTATCTTTCTAGCATGTTCATCACCCGCACCTACAACTACAAGTTTAGTCATCTTTATCAAGATATGGAGAAGAATAAGAAGAGGCATGTTGCAATTTAATAATTTTAGCCTATTAATCGTGATACAAACACTCCAAGGCATAAATTCTTGAAGAATTGTTGGGTTGGAAATGAGAAATGATAGGGGAAGAAAAGTGAGTAGTGGGTGCGAATATAGGGATATGAATGGTGGATATCCCCAAATTTGTGGGGAAGAAGAAGGTGGAATAGAATAGGTGATAACAACAAAGAGTTCCAAGGTACGAACCATACTAACATGAGAAGCATTTTCATGGGCACGTTGAGCTACTAGTAAATCATCAAGGACATGTGGTACATATGCTGAAATATAGTGCAGTTAAAATATATTGTCGCTGAGCACTACACTATATTTCAGACTCTATATAGTTCTTGTGAGTGTGTGATTTGAATTGTGTCCCTTGAAGCTAGGTTTCCCTTGTACTAATCAAAAAAGACAAAGGAAAAACCTATTTTTCCACCGAGACAAATGTTTGAGATGGAATTTAGAGTAAACCCTTCTATGCAAAGGTGAATAATGCAACCCAAATGCACGTCTTTAAATGTTTCTCCTTTCTCTAGTAGTAGTAATAGTAGTAAGTGTTAGTTCTCAATTGCCCAAATTTCCTAATAGTAGTGAGTAAGTTGTGTATATATATGATTCCCTTGTTTGAATTTCATCATTAGCAATTGAAAAGACAACCCAAAGTGATAAAATATACCAAATGATATGGCTTTTCAAGATCAAGAAAAGGAGGGATAGGAAAAAAGCACCCAACGGGGACAATGACATCTGGGTTACTCTTGTCCCTAATGGATGGTAGTGTCTAGGATGCTTGGAAGATATAACAATCAATATAGAGTTGGGTCACATGTTATCCATTGTCTGAAAGTAAAGTGATCATTCCAGAAAAGTAAATAATAAGAGTGTGAGAAAGATAAAAGTAATGAAAGAGTAAAACAAGTGTTGTTAATGTCTAGTATTCTCACTTTGGGAATCATGTATATAATGGCATACCTAGAGGTGCGTATGTAAGTATAAAGTCTTTGATTTCATGACTACATCTATAAAGTGTTTGTTTTTGAGTTGTTTCTCAAGTTGAGGGAGCATAATGCATTTAACCAAGCCTTTGGCTGAATAGTTGGCCAATAGATAGTTGAATCCTTCAGTGGCCAAAACATATAAGGATAGGGTGAGGATAAATCCTTTTCAGATTGATCTTAAGAGCCTGAATATGGAATATTGGGCTCCATTAATGGAAATGCAGGCTAGTGCATTTTGAAAAACATATTAGTATAACGTATCAAAAGCAAGTCCCAAAACCAAGAGCTTGTAGCATGACTATAATGAAAAGGCCATTCTATCTTATCATAGGCTTTCTCAAAATAAATCTTCACAAAAAATAACTTTTTAGTCAAAGACCTTGGCCTATTGTGGGCCTTCCCAAAAAGATATCACATTGTCAAAAGTGTATATGTGTTGAATAAACCCGACCAAATCATTTCGGATAATAAGGGTATTAATTTAAAAATTATAGAAATTTATTAAACCATAGATATTTCGAGTCATGTGCAATGAATAAAATCCTCAAGTATAGATATGACCTAAGCAATAAGAAAATGGAGATTAAAACCCTAAGTAAAAGAGATGGAATAGGATACTTAGTTAATTTCACAATAATATCAAAGATGTACTGAGCTGGAAAATTAATGGAACATGATGACAGAATGTCGCAACCGATCCTAGAAAATTATAGAACTGTCATAAATGTTAGGACTAGGGCGCATGGACTAGGTTAGGGGTGCCTAGGTGCTAGAGACCTTTTGTAGGCTCTTGTGATTGCATAGAAACTTAGAAAATGATTTTCTTTATGTCACATGATTGTCACTAACCTTTGATGTTGATCACCTGTATGTCACTAGATCTTTGTAGAATTTTCCGTAACCTGCAAAACAAATGATCTCCTGTAAACCCCAAAAACATTAAATCCTAAAATAAAAATCTGCAAATGGGGAGTTGAACTAACCCCAATGGTCACCCAACATAGTGAACTTACGACGGATCGTTGCACTACATTTCGAGACTTCATTTAGTTCTCGTGTGTGTGTGTAAGAATCATGCCCTACATAGATCTTGTGTAAGATGTGTTGAATAATGAGCAATAGCTAGATGTAGCAATATAAATATATGTGTGGATGTCAAAATGAACTTCCCCTCCTATGTGTGTATGCAGAAAATGAATTCCCTTGTCCCTTGAATGCAGCTAGATGGATGTTTTGATGCTCTTGAAATGCCTTTAGATGCAACCTTAGGTAATAATAATAGATGCTTAGAGCTTGGTCTTTTGTTATGGTCACATAGCTTTGTATTTATATGATTCCCTTATTTGAATTTTGTTATTAACATCTAAAAGGCCGACCATCAAGAAAAAAAGATGCCTAAAAGATAAAAGAGGCCCAAAGGGGGCAAGTAAGATATAAAGAGGTTGGGGGCACCCAGGAATGACGAGGGTGTTTGGGCACCGGCATCCTTTCCGCGGTCTTTGGTGTCCAAAGTCAATAAATATAAAGCAATGAAGATCAAACTAGGAAGTGGGGCGTGCAAGACCACAAAGAAAACAAGAAAGAAAAGAAAGAGGCCAAAGATAAATGTCATTTATTAGTTTTCTCGCTTAGGAATCATATGAATAGTAGTATGTGACTAGGACATAGAAATGTACCCAAAGTGTGTGATTTAGTGTCTACATGTATTCACGCCCTTTTAAATATTTTATTATATTTTAAATAATTTTATGGAATGCACAACACTACAAAAGGAATGTAAGATTTGAAACTAAGAACTCTTAAGATTAATTAACTGTTGGAGCTCAAAATTGCACCCATCCTAAATCATAATAATCTAGGGCTTTGAGGCAACATGGGATTGTCTCCAAGTTGTGGGACTCAAACTGAGATAGACCTCAAGAGAATGTCGACCTCCTCTACTTATAACTTTAAAATACTCCTAAGAATTGAAACGTAACTATCTAGATCTACTCTAACATTCCAAGGGACCAGGGTGACAAGGAGATGCACAAAGTAGAAATCCTAAACTAGAGAAGGTGATAGCACCGAAATAAGGGGAAAGATACTTCTGAAAGAGAGAAAATGGGGAAATGATGATGAAGAGGGTCAAAACAATGACCACAGCTTGAAGTAGCGTCTAGATTCCCACTTTCACGATGCACAATAGATATAGATTCTAGAAGAATGCACACAACATACACGTGAATGATTGAAAAGGAAAGGAGACACAATAAGATACCCACTAAGGCTGAAATGAGCCATAAAATAGATGATTTTATTGCTTAGAGATCATACACAAATTTTACAACGCAGGAAGAAGGTGTAAAAATTCACAGAATCATGTTCCAAGTCATGCAACTCTTAGAACACTTGTGCAACATTAAAAATGATGCCCTCGCATTCCCAAAGTATCCAACATTAAAACTAGGCATCATTTTACAATATATAGAAAAGTGGAAGAAGAAGAAGAAGGAGAAAAGAGAGGGAAATTCGAATTCCTCATTCTACCAACCAACCATTTTCATTTAGTTCTCTAAAAAAATTGCACTCCTCTAAAAATCCATTTCCCATGCCATTTTCCTTGTTTAAGAAGGAATGATGCCAATACTACATTAAATTATGGTGCTTGCACTACCTAGAGCAGATCCTTTTGCATGTTTGGCATGTTTTCCTCTCTGTTCCGCCCACCTACATTTATTTACATTGAGAAATACAAACTTTATTATATGAGGAGGTTGAAAACTTTCTAATAAGATAAGATCTGCAAAGATTAGATCATTGGATTAAAATTTATATCCATAGTTGCTTTCACGTGAAACATACTATTTTTTTATGTGTGGCTTTTGTTATCCTCCACAACCCTTCTCTAACACCCGTGACTTCATATAATGTAGAGAAAATTTTGAATCATCACCCATGGATCCTTTTATCCATCGCAGATTTGCTTAAGTTCCCAGCACTTATTCAACTTCCTTTGACGCTCCATGATTCAAAGATTTTTCCTTTGGTCATGGATTTTCCAAATCATCTCGAGAAATGCTCAAACTCCTCTATGGCCCTTACACATCATCCACGAATTTCTAAGTTGATCAATTTTTACAAGGGTACAAAAATGGACAACATATTTGGCAACTCGTATGGGCCATCTACCCGCTAGATGAGTTGATTAGTAGCCTTGAAGCATCCCGTAATGCCTTTGCCATGGTTGATATCCTTGATCACTTCTATAATTGAAGTTGCAAACATTGATAGGTGATTCTTGTTTGAAGATGGTGTACTCTTTTGAACTAAGTAATCATGTTTGTTGTAGATGATATGTTTATCTTCTAAAATTGGATACAATCATGCCATGACAATTCTAAATTTATAATGAAGTATTTCATATACTCTTTATGCTGAATTTTTTAATGTATTCTACATGTGGATGAAGGAAATAAATTCATTCTAATTCATTCATTGCCTATTTTGCAATATTGAACTTGTGATTCAGTCTATTTGATTTCAAAATGCATGAATAGCCATACCTTGGATCAATTATAGTGATCTAAGGCATGTCTTTAATTTTATGATGTTTTGATCATTTGATCAAGTCAATTAGAATGTTTGATTTTTGAACTCAGGATTGCTTTGGGATCACAGGGGCATCTGATAGCATCTTTAGTATGCACCCTTTTAAGTTATCTAATAACGTTGTTTGATACATCGCATAAGGTAATGTACTTTGATTAGTTTATTGGGACCTAATTAATCTAAGTTCCTTTGATTTTTTTAATCCTATCTTAAACCTAAGTTAAGGTGATTATATTTATGGTGGTGATTAATTCTTAGAAGGGGTAATCCTAAGTCTTTGACACTAATTTATCCTAAGCTAAATTTAATTACTCCTAAGGTCCTAAGCTTGGTTTATAAACTAATACTATAGAAACCTAACCTAAGGGCATCAAACTAACCTAAGGGGAAATTAGGTTGGCTTGGATGACAAGTTGTTGGATGGCAATGGCACCATTCCAAAGGCATTTTGAAGGTTTAAATGTTGCATTTAATATTTTGTTTCCACCAATTTTGGCCGAGGCATAAAGGTAGTGGAAAGTGTTGAATTGTCAAATCTGCTAATTTCATTTGAATGAAGTTTTTAATTATTAGTTTTAACTAACAGTGAGTTGGCATTGGTGGGAGTTTTAGGGGGACATTGGCAGTGTTTTTGGCATTAATGAGCCTCAACCTAAGTGAAAACTACCTGGGAATAGAAGAATGGGTCGGAGGTAAAAGGAATGGTTTGGTTTTATAGTACATTTAGAATTTTCAAGCTCTTTGGTTATGCATGTAGTATTTCCATTTTTGAACTTTCAGTTTGATTCTGTTGCATGTTAAAATTCACCATTGCATGGCGGAAATAATGGCAAAATTTTGTTGTGGAAACTATAAGAAGAAAATGGGGGAAGTTGCAGAGGCTTGGTTTGGTGTTTTCGTTAGAAATATTTCAGTGGAAGCTTTGCTTCAAGGTTTGAAGCAAATAAGAGAATCCAGGAGCACTATCAGGCATGATGGGATCTATCTCTTTAAGATATCTTTCTTTTATTTAAAATTTTTCATAAAAAGAACTTTTCTCTTTATGAAAACGTCTCTGAGAATAGTTTCTTGTGTGTTGTTTACTTCTTATTACTTCTGTGAAGTTTCTTTTATGGATATGGTTTCTTATGGATATAAGTGATACAATGGTATGAGGTTGTTATTCATGATTCTGGGTTTGTCTATTGTTGGAAAAATAGTTGTGTTTGCAATATATATATATCAAACTCGAATGATTGATAGGGGAAGACTGTGTTATATTATCTCTGATAGATAAATCTCCTTGTATTTGTAATTTGTTGGCATGAAATGAATGCTCAGGGTTATGGAGAAAGTCTTTTTTTAGGATTGTGGAAACGACCCAGGTTGTCGTTAAAATGGGTATGGACAAACATTATTTGGGTCGAATTTTTATAAAGCCTGTATGGGATTTCTGTATTGGTGTGATGGTCACTCATTTTGGCTTATATAGGTAACTGATCTTTTGATCTTTTTGTTATTTTTATGTAAGTCTAGTCTCGACCCATACTGGGTACTCTCGATGGAGGTATTTCGAGCACTTGTAAGTGCATAATATGGAGGTGTCTGATGGATTTTTCTATCTCTATCATTTTAAGATACATTTTTGTTATTACCCTTCATGAGTGGATCTATTTTGGAAATATGGACTGGTAAATCTCTCTCTCTCTCTCTCTCTCTCTCTCTCTCTGGTGGTGTCTCTCTCTGATGGTAAATCTCTCTCTCTCTCTCTCTCTCTCTCTCTCTCTCTCTCTCTCTCTCTCTCTCTCTCTCTCTCTCTCTCTCTCTCTCTCTCTCTCTCTCTCTCTCAGTCGATGAGTTTTGGACTCCTTTGAGTATTGGTCGCTCCAGGTCATCGTATTATACTTTGAAATGGTTTTCTTTCATTTCTTTTGTTAAACGTTCTCTCAAGAACTTTTACTCTTCACAAAGATTGTGAGAGGGGATATCTTGGGTTAATACCTGCTCATGTTCAACCTTGAATATTCTTGTGATATAGGTCATCAGTGTTTATAAGAGACGTTTTACGTGGTGATTGTTTCATGTTTTAATTGAATGTTTATCCCTGTGAACGTCTCATTGAGACTGAGCTTGTATCTTTGGTTGGGTTGAAACGTTTAAGTGGTAACTATTGCTCTCTTTGAGAATTCATTTCGAGTGTGAATGGAACCTATGTGAGTTACTGTGATCATTGTTAAAGAAAATTTTCATTATTTAAACTTGAATACTGATCTTTCAAGTAAAGACTGCACTATGATTTTGTTCCTTGGAACTGTTTGGTTTTCATTATCCTGAAGTTGTTGGCAAGGGTTACTTGTGCATTCGAATGTAGCTTGATCATTTGAATTGCATGTTTATGTTTTGAATCCCTTTTTACCGTCTTGGTTCAGTTGATATGATTCAAATAAATGGGTTTTGGGAAACCAAATCATTTTGTTAAGTCATACCTTTCTGAAATCTTATCTTGTGTTAATTCATTTTTTTATCAGAGTAACCTCCTATAGGAATGTACAGTGAGTACACCCTTCCTATTGAGTTATCTCTATTTTGTAGGCATCCTTTTATGGATGGTAATAGGGATTTGGTTAGATGAAATTTGGTGGTAGCATCTTGTTCATGTCATTAATTTGTATTGTTCCTAAATATATTTTAGATTGATTGATAAAGAAATGGTTGTGATTTAGAAGAACTTTGGTTTGGTGAATTAAATTTAAAAGAATGAGGACAGATCATGAACTTTAATTTAATTCTCTTCTTATAGTTGGTTACAATTTGAAATTTTATCATGTTGAAATGATTATCATTACTGTGACATAGATGGAATTAAATTTTGTGGATTATTTAACTTCTTTTATGGATAATTGATTCTTAAATAGATTTAGTGACGTCTTTCTATTTCTGACATAGTGGCTTTTGGGTGGTTTATTTTATTGTTCTTATTTTGAGTACTTGGAACATTTTCTTAAATAACAGGGTTCCTTTTACAAAACAGTTAGATAAAATCATATTTTTTTAACGTTATAGTGCTTATCATGCTCATTTCTTGTGAACTAACTCATGCTAACAATTTTGCAGATGGACTTCGTGAAAAGTGAAAGGAGAAAGACTTATAAAAAGTTGCATTTTTTATTAACGATGTCATTTTCTCCATTCAGATGCTTTATGTATTGAAATTCTCTTGAAATGAACTTGTTGGAGAAACTATGAGGATGTATTAAATTGGTTTTGTAATGATGAAAGAAGTTTTTTTATAAACTTACAGAATACTTATTAAGTTTGGAGTGTAGTGAACTCTCTTTTTGATAAATGAATTGTTGTGTGAAAGTTGTTGATTTATGATTTATTCTAGGGTCATATATGACTTAGATTTGATTAATATTCTTAAATATTAACATGCATGATGAGATTTTATTAATATTCTTAAATATTAACATGCATGGCTTAATAGGATTCTAAGGTATAGAATAATGCTTGGATAAGGAACAATATATATTTCCGACTCAATTCATTTTGGGGTAATGATATAACTATGATGATTATGATTTATTGACCCTTATTCGGAAAGGATAAAAGGGATAGTTCTATATAGTTGAATGTGGCATTTCTTATTATGAATCTACTCTTTATGTTTTCATTTCATGAATAGGAAAATAGTCCTTAATTAGGAAGAAAATGATACTTCCTTTTTATCATTAAATCTGAACTAAGTATGTTTTCCATAATTATGTGATTAAGTATAAGCATTATTGATGATTGGTTGTATGCTCTACTTTATGAAAATGATAAATGGAAATTGGAAAGCTTAAAATAATTAGTAAGATGGATTTAAATATTATGATATCACTAAGTCTAATTAATAAGCTTTCAATCAAGATTGTTTACATTGTTAAACAATAGTAAATAAACTTAATGATCTTTCTTACTTGATATTGAAATAAGATTTATTGATAAAAGGAAATAATAGGTTAAGATTAAAAATTTCATATGCTTGAATGCAAATTTTATCTAGCATACCTTCAACTAGTGTAAAAGTACATTTCAAATCCTTTATTGGGATCAATCGTACTTAGTGGACCCTTAGGTGCATTGTTTAACGTTTAATTTAAAAAAGATAATAAATTGAAGGTTAATAATCTAATGTTTCTTAAGTATGTTAGTTTCATTGAAAGAACTTAGTAGGTTTTTGTAATATAGGGGCTGCAACAGAGTACCCTCATAATGATGGGAGTCATTACGAGGATACTGATGTAGCCAGCAAGCTTCAACACCCCACTTATTTTGATTAACTCAATTGACATAAGTGGAATTAGGTCATAGTTCTACTCTAAACAGAGATAGACACATGGACTAGTGTAGTGGTCAACTCATGTTGACTTTGGGTAACTAAACACACCCAATCGATGAGATTCAATTGGGTATGTCTACTTATCCTTAGTCATCATGAGTAGAATGAAACACTAGTGTCTGTGAGCTGCCCCTATTTAGTGTGAAACTTTGACTCGGGTTTGGTTGATGGAAGTCAAGGAAGACCAATCTAGATAATAGTTCAAGTGGGGTGAAATACATATTCCTTTTGACGAGTATGTTATCTTGGAATATAAACATGGTAAACATGTTTAAAACTTTGGCCAAAGTATCGCAAATGTTGGTTGTGTTGTCTTATGTCACCTAGTCTATGAATACGAATTTCATGAATATCAAGAATGATATTCGATAGGCTTCTTAGACACAACACTTGAGTAACCCTTAAGGGGTAAAAGAACCAAATTATACATAGTATACACTTGAACAAGTTAAACATGAGAGATCGGTTTAATTCTGAGTCATAAAATGAGAGATTAGTGTTTCACCGAGTCATCACAAATGATTGCATATATGGTTTTTGTTATGAGATGGACTGGTATTGAAATGTGTGTTCTAAATTGTATGAATTTAGAATAGAGAACATTATTTTAAAAAATCCTTGTTTATAAGTCATAAAAAGTGGATGTTACACATCCATTGGGTATGAAGTCATCTTGATATCTAAAAATAATCGAACTCAAGTTGGATTCCCAAATTTGATTTAGTTGCTCTGCATTTGATTTTCTAAGATGATTGCAACTGATTCTTAATTTTCTTGAATCTCTCCCTACGTGATCCTGAAATGTGATGAAACTATGCACAAGAACATCCTTAAGAAACAATACTGTGAAAATCACTTAGGGAAAGAAACCTACACTACCAATAATACAATGTGTTGAGAGCACTTAGAGGAATTGAAATCCTAAACTACTATGTACAAGATGCAATGAAATATCTTAATGAGAGGGTTTAAGGTAAATCCCATTGATTGGGATTTGAAGCACATTCCCATCAAGATCAAATAACTCAAATGATTTATCCACCTTGTAAGTAGTGATGATGTATGGTCCACTCCAGATTACATCAAATTTGGAGTGTCTCCCTGGTTTAGCTCGATCCACATCCCATTTCAAGACTAGATCTCCAACCTTGAATGTATGATTTCTAGCTTTCCGTCAAAGCCACTATTTGGTTGACTTTTGATGTTTCGTAACCCGACCATGGTGACTTTTCTTAACTCTTCCAGCTTCTACCAATTTCACAATTTAAATCTCCCTTTGATCCGCACCTTCAAATTCTAGTTGTTGAGCTAATTCAAGTGAAGGCAACTCAAGTGACAAAGGTAATATTGCCTCTTTACCATATACCAATTGGTAGGGAGAAGTGCTAATAGCCTTTTTCACTATTATCTTGTCTGCCCAAAGAGAATTTCTCACTTTTATGTACCACCACCTTTGGTTAATGTTCATTGTCCTTTTCATGATCTTGATCAGATTCTTGTTAGTAGATTCCACCAATCCATTACCTTAGGGGTAATAATTAGAAGAATTCTTAAGATAAATCCTAAGTCCAAAAGCCTAATTAGAAATTTTTGATCCCAGAAAGCCTTTGCATTATCGTAAATGATAGTCTAAGGGATTCCAAAGCTTATAACTATTTTCTTCGAGAAATTCCAAGATGAATGATTCAGTGGCTTCCTTCAATTACATGACTTCCATCCACCTGGTGAAATAGTCTATTGCTATTAAAACCCATTTGTGGCAAGCACTAGATGGAGGATTGATCATACCAATGAATTCAAGACCCCAATGTGAAAATTACTAATCATTTAATTGGATGAAGTGGGAGAGCCACCAATATTTTCTTACCATTGAAGAGAGCACAATCCTTACACTTTCTAACCTGTTTGTGGGCATCCGCAAACAACGTGAGGCCAGTATATCTTACTTTTATGATTTTCATGGTTGAACTTTAGTAGAAAAATTTCCACCTCAAAACCATCATGGAATTGAGGTGCAAGAATTAGTTAGCTATGTAAGTAAAATCAAGACTAATACCTAATAGTCTTTGAACCTATTTAGATCCTTAGCAATCAAAAGGGTTGATTGTATGTTTGAATCCCAAGGTTTCAAGAATGGAGTCTTGTCAATCCATGGCTACAAGACCATTTGACATATCTCCATATGACTTCAAACTTGGATGGATGAATGCAAGAAATGAAGATAGCTAGCTCCTCTAATGGAAGAATGCTCTAAGATGATAAAATGGCTATAGTATAGGCTCTATGCTCATTTAGGTGTAAGTAGAATGGTAAGAGGAGGGATCCTTATATAGCCCAATGGATAAAATAATCTCTACATCCCTTTACATGTGGGATAATAGCTAGGTTGAGTTAGTTGGGGGTGACTATGGTTGAAAAGGGGGTTGAGTCAACCTTAGGGAGTTTAATTTGTCCTGTAGTGACTCATGGGGTTTGAGAGGATTTATTAATTAACCCAAGTGATTAATTAATAGGTGAGAAAGCTTTATAGAAGATTTTTTAGAAGAACAATTAGTATGATTTAGGGAATAGAAAAGGTTTAGGCTAAATAAATGACGATTTATTTATCTAATAGAAGAGGAAACTTAATTAATTAAGAATAATTAATTAATTCAAGTAGAAAGGGGTTTAATTAATGGAAGGTCATTAATTTTCATCTTTTTAGATAGAAGGGTCAATTAATTAGCGTAATGTAATTAATTAATGATGATAGAAGAGAAAATGTGTGTTATATTGACGATATGTCGTCAATTTGTGGGAAATAGTATAATTAGCACAATTTAAGTATTTAAATTGCTAGAGCTAAATTATAGGTGTCTACATTTTCCCCTCTTTGGGGTGGCATAAGTGATGCCACTTCAAAGATAGTAGACAGGTAAAATTTTTGAAGAGGTAGAAGAAAAATTAGTAGAAGTGAGAGATGCCCCCTCGAGTGTCGATGGGGTGATGAAAGAAGGTGATCGATGATCGAAAAAAAGATGAGAGAAATGGATAGAAGAATGGGTAGGGGTAGGATGCCCCAAGTGAATTAGAAGAATAATATTATAGGAGAATGATCGAGAAGAAAGAGAGGAAGAAGGCCAGGAAGAACTAGTCTTGCATCCAGTGTAGAACAACTTTCTTATCATCATTTTTCCAAGGATCTACGTCATCGGTCCTTATTAAAAATATAAGCATACGAAAAAGTAGAATGACATGAAAATCCATACTATGAACAATTTCCCATTGCTGAAAACACCAACTCAATGCAACATACAAAAAGTAATGCAATATGAGAAGGAAACAAGCTCATTTAACAGGAAACAAGTACAAACACACATACTCAAACCAACAATGGTCAAGATGGTTGCACAAAATGTTTTGTTATCAAGTCAATATCCCCAAATGTTCATGATTGATGAAAAGGGTTAAAATGATGCCCCAAGAAAGGATACATGTGAGGGAAAATGATGAAGGACATAGGGTCCAATGATAAAGCTTTGTGCACAACGAAACAAAATCAGAAACAATATGTGCCCCAGAATACTGATGAAGCAAAGCAAGCAGGCTAGCTAGCTTTGTAGATGGTTGTAGATCTGATGATCTAACAGTCATTAAATTCATGAACATGTGAAAATACTAAAATATGGGATGAATACCATGCAAAGATACAAGTTTCAGCCGTTATGGGCTATGGGCCTATCACTAATTTTTTGCAATTTTTTTTTTTTTATGATTTTTAGATTTTTGAGAAATGTTTAAATTTTTAGGATTTTTCATTTTCTTGATTTTTTTAGGAAAATTTTGATTTTTTTTTTATGGATTTTTTATTTTTTACGGAAGAAATAAGAAGGTATGAGATCACCAAGAAGAAAAAAATTTCCCAAGAGAAGAAACAAAATAGGTAATAAAAAAAAAATATGCCCCAACATGGTGAAAATTAGTTAAAAATGATTATTTAATAAAAATAATCATCACGGTGGATAGAAGAAGTGTTAAAAGAATCACAATGGTCAAAACATGCCCTAGGGCATCATGGAGGGGTAAAAAATGATGAGATATATACCCCTCTCGGGGGGTAAAAATCATCGCGATCAGTTTTATTTGTTACCGAGCTCTACCAAATTTTTACCATGAGATACCACGAAGTGATTAACGAGATGGCCAGAGTTTAGAGCCACCACATATGAGCCAACACCATCTGGGAGTATGCCTGATATGATGATGATGGACCATTCATGAGTTCCCTAACCTTGCTTCATGTTTTTTTAGCATTTAATTTCACATTTATTATTGTTAGTAGCTAGGTTAAAAATGTGTACGCATGCCCTAGGGTGCATATGTATGCATCCAAAGGTTAGCATACACAACCAAAAATGTACATACATGGCATGCAAATATGTATGTATGTGCATGCATGTATGCATCAATGGGGGGCATACATGTGTTAGGTAGAAAATGGGTATGCACTAGGGCATACACATAGGGAGAGGTGCGTATGTAGAAAAAGGGCCGCATATGCATAGGGTTAGTTAGAAGACTAGGTACACACACACACACACACAAGTACACGTATGCACATAAATGCCATGAAAGGCATGTATATAACCACACACGTATACACCAAAGGAGGCATACATGCCCCAAAGGGGGCGTATGCACCAAAGAAGGGAAAAATCCCAACTTTGCCAAAAATTTTAGAGAATTGTTAGTAATGAAAAGAGGAAATTTAGATGAAAAATTAGTTAGATAGAAGAAAATAAAAAGAATTAGAATTGAAGAAAGTCATAACATGTGTTTTCTTTTTTGCAGTTCACTTTACCATCACTTCAGATGAGGGAGAGCGACATAACCACTAGCCACCATAGAGGGCTTGGCTTCCATTCATGACCGATGGATGTTGCAATCTTGTTAGATGTGACTGATTGTCTTATGCGGCACAGATGCCTACGATCACCTTAGACCATGGTCTCCTTACAGCCTTGGCCGAGAGATGGCACTCAGAGAGTCTAGTGCTTCCGACTCCCGATAGGGGAGATGATAGTTACACTTGAGGATGTCTAGCATATATTTCATGTTCCCATAGTTGGCTAGTTAGTTGAGTATACTACTGATGATGAGGATATTACAGGGTGTCTCATTGAGGTGTTTGGTTTCTTGGATATACCTCACCGAGGGATGATGGTTTATCTAAACCATTGCATTACAGAGCCACATTTTCATCACATTATTATATATTTGATGGCACTTGTTAGTGGCATTCTTTTCCCTGACAAGATAGGTGCTACCTTTCCGTTGTTTGGCCTCATTGAGTTATAACAGGTTTATTACGAGGTGAGAGATATTTTTGGGGATAGTGTATGTTAGCACACTTATATTGGGACCTTACATCTTATTACATACCACGGTCAGAAGACCATGGGTCCAACACTTTTGTTACAGATCTGGTCATGGGACCACATAGCTATTGCTCACCCTGTAGGTGAGTTACGGGCTCAGATCTAGAGGAGCCATCTATTATGGGATGGGTCTCGATAGGTGGTGATATTCGAGGGCACACAGGTAGCACCTACCACTATAGGTGAGAGTTTGATGAGCTTACACACAATGATGATAGTGTGGAGGCCCTACCACTATTATCAATGGGTTGAGGATGTTGATGAGCTCAACATAGTGATGGTAGAGAACTTTTTGATAGGCAACAGGGGCTACATTATGGAGTATTATCATGTGGACCGATGTGCCCAATAGTTTGGGGGTGTTCAGGATGTTCCTAGCCTGCAGACATGTGGTATGCCCACAGGGCTTCCGAGAGATTTGACATGGGGCCCCAGATTCAGCCATAGCCAGGGCCAAGCCAGTTTTGATCAGATGGTTCCATAACAGTGGCTTCCATTGAGGCACATCAGAGATGTCGAGACCACTATTCAGTATACTCCTTGGTATGTGACAGTGTTACCACATCATCTTACTATTCTATAGGAAGCATGGGCCACAGGGTTAGGGCACCTACAGAGGGTGAGCAGGGAGGATGTTGATGGTGGGGAGGAGGAGGAGGAGGAGGAGGAGGAGGAGGAGAGAGGAGGAGGGGGGGGGTTAGGGTCCTCCACCCATATAATAATAGGTACAAGAGACAACATGTCTAGGTATGATAGATAGATTGAGATGATGCCCCGAGTGGGCATGGTTATAGGACTAGATGTCCCACTACAGGTGTGCCAAAGATAAAGAGCACCACAGGTCCTCCTACAGAGGATTTCCATAGAAGGGGCCACCTCCTAGCCCACGAGGATGGTGGAGGTGAGAGATGATGATGGAGGAGATTAGAGAGGTGGGTGGAGAGATGGGGATAATAGCGGATTGCACTTCAGTTCAGTTAGTTTTAGCTTAGGTCATAGTTGTCTAGTTCAGGGTTATAACAGAGAGGGACCAGGCCATGGTCTAGGTATAGACACTCATGGCAAGCGGGATCAGAGGATAGGCAGGGCATAGGCTCAAACATTAAAATAAATGAGAGAGATGAGGCCAGGGCACAGGTTGGCCAAGGAGGTGATGGTGCCACATGGTTTTAGTAGATACAACAGATGGTGGCCCAGATGTCATAGATTACGAGCACCTTACAAGGCACAGGGCTCAGGTCCTCACTATTACTACAGATAGGGATAGACAGGTTTCCTTATTGACACAGGCACATGCTGATGTAGGCAGGGTTACAGAGAGGATGGTGCTATATAGAGGCAGCCACAATAGTTGGATAAATATATGTTATCCAATATCATGAGAGCTAGTGGGGAAGCTACCTATTACAAGGAACTTACCTCAAGGTAGTTCCAGAGGGTCAGAGGATTACACCTTTTGAGCAAACTTGTTAGTAGGTTGGGGACTAGATCCCACATGACATCTAGATCTATTCACTCAATACAACAACCAGTTGTGCAGCAGAGTATAGTGGTAGGGCCTTCTCACCAAGAAGATGATGCCACCTCCTCCACTCCCCCAGATCAGGAGCCCCAGTGAGGGAGAGAGAGTCATGGATGACTCTTCCTCTTTGATCATGTATTTTTTGTATGATGTATCTGATGTATGCCTCTTATGAAGGCTTATTTTTTATCGATGTACATGTATTATTTTTTTCATGCCTCGTGATGAAGGCTTATTTTGATCTATGCCCATGATGGCTGGTTTTGTATCCAGATGATGTACATTTTGAGACATACATGTATATTTGGACATTTGACATTGATATTTATGATGATGATGATGATGATGATGATGATATTATTATTATTATTATTATGGACCTTGTGTTATTGATGATGTATCACATGTTTATTGATTTCATGATATATCCATAGATGTTATCATTTTTATTGCATATGATGTTGTTTTGATTTATTGCACATGATGATATGATGATATTGGTGTGGGGGGGGATAGATTTTTGATATTTGTGATCCCTCTTTCCCCCATTTGATGATACGATATGTGATGATTAGCTTAGTGTACATGTATGATGTAAACTTAGCATTTTATTTATATATGATGTATAGATGATGTTAGATGTGATGATATAGATGGAGACATGATGATGTGATAACAAAACTATGTACAAGCAAAAAAAAACAAGCAAAAAATGTTAACAAATCTACCAAATATACACATTAAATCAACCTAAAGCAACTATGTACAACCATGCAAACAAAAACACACTCCATAGGCACACATACAAATAAATCTATTCTAAGTAAGAAAAGATTAATTTCAAGTGGTAAGTATGTTTTAAGCAAGACAATACAAATGTACAAGTAAAAAAACTACAAACAATGTACATGCAACCAAACAAAAAAAGTAAGAAACCAAACAAAGAAACAAAGAAAGTAAACTAAAACTATTGTTTTTGGTATATTTTTCAATGTGTTTTTGCATTGTTTTTGGGAGTTTTGTGAAACAATTTTCTATTGTTTTTGTATTTTTGATTTTCTATTGTTTTGGGTTTTTCAAGTATTATGTGATTTTTTTGGATTTTTGAATGTTTTTTTCAAATTTTTTTGAATGTTTTTGGAATTTCTGAACATTTTTGAATGTTTTTGTGTTTTCAACATATTTGAATGTTTTTGTGTTTTTAACATTTTGAATGTTTTTTTTTTTGAACATATTTGAATGTTTTTGTGTTTTCAAACATTTTTGAATGTTTTTGGATTTTCTAAGAAGCTATGTACAGGAAACCAAGAAATGGATGCCCCAACATTAGATGGGAATATACAAGGGCAGGTGCCATGTGTTATATATAGGAAAGTGAAAGTGTGAAGGTGCCCCCAATGTTAGATGAGGAATATACAAAGGCAATCCTTTCACAGACAAGTAAGAGGAGAATCAATCGGATCAAGGCTTGACAGATAGGTTCACAAAGAATCTCAGATGTAGGTGTGGAACTAGCCCTAGGCTAAGTAAAAGTACCCCCTAGATGCAGGATGCTTGTGAACAATGAATCCTCCCAAGGCATCGAAAACCATTTTTCACCAAGGGACTTATCCAAAGTGCCACAATTGTGTGGTTTTCACATTTGGATGACCTGTTTTTTTTTTTTTTCTCCTTTTTTTTTTTTTTTTTATTTTTGAATAATTTTCTACTTTTTTTTTTTTTTTCATGATTTTTGCCATGCTCAAGCATAGAACCATTTGAGATGCATGGCATTCATGGGTTCACGGAGCTCATCACCATCAGATGGGAAAGCTTGTATGCTCTCTAACCCATATTTGGCCACAATGACATAAGGTCCTAACCAATGAGGTTCAAACTTTCCTTTCTTCTCTCTTTCTTCCCTTGTGTTGAATTGGTTCTCTTTCATCACCAAATCTCCAACCTCAAACTGACGAGGTATGATCCTTTTTTGTAATTCCATGAGACTCTATTTTGATACACCTTGAGATGGTTGAGGGCATGGATGCATCTTTCATCTAGGAGCTCTAATTCTGTGAGTTTGGCCACTTTGTAATCCTCATCCTTATCTAGGTAATCCCTAAGAGATATTCTTAGAGAAGGGAGCTCAATCTCCAATGGGATGATAGATTCAGTTCCAAATACTAGGGAGTAGGGTGTCACACCCATAGGAGTGTGAATGGAAGTCCTATAAGCCCAGGGTCTGGGTGGATTTGTAAATGCCAATTGTGACCTGTCTTACTCACCATCTTCTCCATGATTCAAACCAAGTGTTTTTTTAGTGGCTTCTTTTTCCCATTACCTTGTGGGTAATATGGCATGGACCACTTTAATCTTATCTAAAAGTGATGACAGAGATCCTTAACCATCTTGTTCTTGAATGACTTTCATTATCAATAACAATGGTAGCCTATGGAATGCCATACCGAAAAATAAGGTGATTCATGATGAACTTTGATATCTGAGCACCTATAACATATGTCAATGGAATGGCCTCCACCCACTTAGTGAAGTATTTTGTGGTCATGATGATGTGGGTATGACCATCAGATGAGGTAGGGGTGAGCTTCCCTATTAAGTCTAATCCCCATTTAGAAAATGGCCATGGTGTTGTTATTGGTCAGTAAAGGTTGTGATGGTGCATGAATGAAATTTCCATACTTTTGACATAGAACACACTTTCTTACATGGTTGTAAAAATAATTGTCTCCATAGTAGGCCAATAATAGCCTACCCTTAACAACTTTTTTTCTAATACCATTCTATTTGTATGGGCACCACACATACTCCTTCATGTACCTCCTTGACCACTTGAACTGACTCTACTACATCTAGACAATGCAAAAAATTCCCATCATAGCCACAATGATAAAGTGTGCCTCCTAGGAGGGTGTAATGGGCTATTTGGTGGATAAGGATTTGTTTTTTAAAATGGGTAATGTTATGAGGAAAGGTACCACTTTGGAGGTAGTTAAAAATATGGGCATACCATGAGGAGTGGGGACCAACAACTTCACATGCCAGGAAATAATCTAATGTCATATGTAGGTGACACATAGATTTTCAACAAAAAATGGCCTATCATTGGTTTCTGTGGAATCCATAACATAGAACCCATTGTTTCCATTGCATCTATAGATCGGTTTTGTGCCCTTGGAATTTGTTCAAAGGTGATGCACACAAAATATTCTTTCAGAGTTTCCACCAACTTTCTATATGGGATGATTTTTTCATCCTTGACCTTGTACTCATCATTGACTTGCTTGATAATCAATTGTGAGTCACCAATGACCTTAAGGTGGTGGATATTCCATTTTATAGCCAACTTCATTCCAAGTGATGAGTGCCTCATATTCTATAATGTTATTTGTGTAAGGAAATCCAAGATGGAAAGCTTGTGGTATGGGGTCTCCTAAGGAGTGATTAGCACTACACCTTCCCCCAACCATGGAAAGTAAACGATCCATCAAAATGTACTTTCCACATAACAAATTCTTCAATATACATTAGTGATGCATCAGGTAGATCCAAACTCACAGGCTCTGTTCTAGGTAAAGGTGCTTCTGCTAATTGGTCAACAAGCACTTTTCCTTTAACTAACTTTTTAGTGTATGTACTCAATGTCAAATTCACTAAGAAAATGATCCAATTAGCCATTCTACCCATAAGGGTGGGTTTTGACAATAGGTACTTGAGTGGGTCAACTTTAGATATAAGCTTGGTTTTAGTATTCAATAGGTAATGGTAAAAGTTTTTGGAAGGTAAAAACAACAACCAAACAAGATTTTTCAATTTGAGGATAGTTGAGCTCATAGGAAATTAAAGTATGGATGAGATAGTACACTACTTTTTTTTTTTGCTTAGGTCATATTGTGTGAGCAAAAAGCACCAATAGAAAATTGGGTAGTAGATATGTATAGAAAAAGTGGCTCACCTAGAGTTGGAGGCATGAGGACAAGTGGATTGGCCAAGTATTGTTTAAGCAAGGAAAAGGCCTCATTTTTGTTGCTCTAGTCCCCAAATGAAGTCAACATCTTTCTTAAGAAGATGGGTGAATGAATGACATTTTTCAGCAAGTTGTGAAATGAAGTGGTGAATGGCTTGTATCTTCCTTATAGGTTTGTATGTAGCTATTTGATATTCTTGGGAGGAGGCATTTTAGTAATGGCAGTGACTTTGGTGGGTCCACCTCAATCCCTCTCCTTGATACAATAAATCCTAGTAGCTTTCCTGATAATACCCCAAACACACATTTTTTTGGATTCAATCTGACCTTATATTCCCTGCAGACGTTCAAAGATACGCCGCAAAACTTCGGGTGGTCTTCTCTTGTCTTGGATTTTCCTAGGATATCATCTACATAGTCCTCCATGATGTCATGCAACATATCATGGAATATTATTGTCATTTCCCTTTGATAGGTTACACCGACATTTTTTTGAGGCCAAGGGCATTACCTGATAATAGAATGTTCCCCAAGGGGTTGTAAAGGTCATCTTATGTTGATCTTCTTCTGCTATCTTGATTTGGTTGTATCCTAAAAATCCATCCATAAGAGATAGCATTTCATATCCCGCAGTTGAATCGATAATCATGTCAATATTAGGAAAAGGAAAATCATCTTTTGGACATGCCTTGTTGATGTCCCAAAAGTCTGTGCAAATTCTGATTCCAACAGGTTTCTTTTTTATACTAGAACTACATTTGATATCCACTCGAGTAGTCAATGGGTCTGATGAACCTTGCTACTAATAGTCTCTCTAACTCCTCTTTAACCAGAAGGGCCACTCATGGATGCATTTTCCTTAGCTTTTGTTTAATAGGCTTTGCATGTCTGGATGCACTACTAAGTTGTGCACCACCAAAGTTGGATCTAAGCCCGACATATCTTTATAAGACCATGTGAATATATCCACAAATTCTCTAAGAAGCAAGGTGAATGTCTTTTGTTCTTGTGTTGAAAGTGAAGCTCCCAAGCTTGACTATCTTTGGGTCTTCTTTTGTTCCAATATTCACATCAACAGTTTCCTCTACGAGCATTTTTGACATATCCTCCATACGCGTAGGATCGGGAGGAAGGTTGAGATCTTCTTCCAAGGGCATCTCTATGATATTTTCACCCTCAGTGTGGTCACTTATTTTGTCCATTGATTTTTTTACTTGTTGGTCAGCCAACGCCTCAAAGAGGTTTTCACTGTGTGACTTGACATACATGTTTTTTCCAAGGATTTTCTTTGGAACTTTTTCCCTCACTTTTTCTTAAATTTTGTTGACCATGAAGCTCAACTTCCTCACCAAAATATGCATAGGTATCTAAGTCAATGAAGAAACCTTTCTTATGATCTCCATAGGAATGGTATCACGTATGCCCATAAATTCTATGCAATAGCCTCATCATTTTCAAAGAGGTCCAATGGCATATGACATTTGTTGGTCCCAATCGACAAGGGTAGGGTATACAAGGTCAACTTTAGGATCGGTGGGGGTTATGGTAAGGATAATGGTATCCATGAAAAGGTTCATGGAGGCAAAGATCCTCATATTGGCTACAGTGGGAATCTATGTCACTATCCGAATAAGTAGAGCTATCCTCATGCTTAGAGTAGGTAGCATCTTGATCCATGGGATGTGACCCATATGGCCGAATACCAATACCATAGCATTCTATTTTGAAATGTGGAAGTGGGACCAGTTCTCTTGCTCCTTGTTCAAATTTTCCACATCCGAGTCCTTTGTAACCCATGGAATACATCATTCTACTAGGATTTGGCATATTCTCTGGGTTTTCATAGTAGGTAGGCTTAGTGTCCTCTAGGGACCCAAGTTGTAGGTGGGTCCAACAATTTCTCTTCTGCTAAGTAGTCCACCAGGTAAGAATGTCCCTATAGTACATTCATCTTTAGGCCATTTAAAGTGATAGTTGGGTCTACCTCTTGTTTTTGGTGATAAAGACAAGATCTAAAACTAGGAGAGCTTGCACATTATATTCTCCATAACCATACTCAAGGATTTTCATCTCCCATGAATCAAAGGGAGAAGTGGACATAGAAGCCTCATGAGCACAAGAACTTAGGGAGTCCAAATCTACCCATGATTCAAGAGCTTCTGACTAGAGGGGAATAGAATATCAATGGAGGGACATGTATATGTACCCCTACATAAAGTTGTTGAGAGCTCTATAGTGAGCGAAGGGTTCTGGATCACCTTGAATGGTAACAATGTGTCCCTCATGTTTCAATTTAATACACTGATGAAATGTTGATGGTATGGCCTATGGCATGGATCCATGGGTGGCCAAGAAGCATATTGTATGGAAGTTCCAAATCTAAGACATGAAACTTCATGTTGTGGCAAAGTAGGCCCTACTTCCATCGAGTAGTGTTATTGTTCCAATGACTCCCACTCCACATTGTCATAAGTGGTTATGGTGATAATGTGGGACTCTAGATCTTCCTCTATGTGTCCCAAACTGTTTGATTAGTTTCAATGTGCATATATTCAACCCCAACCCATTGTCCACAAGCACCCATTTTATCTTCGTGGGTAACAAATACCTCTATATATAGGGGAAGATTATGTGTGTGATCATCATTAGGGATTTCCTTGTGGTTAAATGAGATGTGTTCAATAGTGTGTAATGTTTTCCACCACAACTTGTAAATGTGAAGGGTCTACTTCCATTGGCACTCCTAACCCCTAGAGAGTTTTGTATAGGATGTCCTTATGTACATTTGATATTTTAAGAAGGTCTAAGATTGAAATCTTGGTAGATGTCTTCTCAAGTTTCTCTAAGATGTTGTACTAACCATCCTGAGGGGTAGATAGAGGAGGTTCTAGATCATGAGATGAGCATGCCTTGTTACCACAAAGCATAATATTTTCCCTTGATCCTAATGGTATTCACATGCTCATCAAAAGAGTGAACACATCCAATGAGTGAGTCATAATGATTGTTATCACTTTTGGTATATAGATAGTTCATGTGGCTTGTAACTTTGGGATGACTCTCCCTGATCTAGATTCTTCCCATTTGGTTTATCATGTTTAGGGAATGGTTCTTTGAATATCCCCATCTTTTCATTTGGCATTTGATTTCTCTCTGGTGGATCAACTTCTATCTCTCCATTATCAATAAGATCTTGAATGAAGTGGCAAAGTCTTAGGCACTTGTCTATCTTGTGTCCCTTTACACATGAAAATCACAATATTCATGCTCTTTATACCATGAAGGTTTAGGAGCATTTTCATCAAAGGGTTGTGTCATAGGATAAGTCACCATGTGGACTATATCCAATTGTTTCAAGATTTTGACAAAGACTCATTAAGAGGAGTGAACATTCTACACTTGGCTGGTGGTTGGATCGGCCTTTGGTCAGTTTAAAAGGTTGACCAACTTGGACCACTTGTATACATTTGGAATCCATGATTCCATCTCCTACCACATTCTTGTTTTTGTTAAAGATCTTTGGCTTATCTATCGGTTTGGTAGATTGATTATCCTTGGAAGATGATTTGATAGTTCCTTTTGCAATGAGGGATTTTTCTATTGTATGCCCTTCTCGATGACCTCTTCAAAGCTCTCAAACACAATGCATTTGTAAATGAAAAGTGATGTCCAAGTTTAAATTTGGTACAAATATGCTAACAAGTTGTTTTTCAGGTATTGAGCAAGGGAAGCGGCTAGCTAGCCCCCCATCTTTGTAGAAAACTTGTGAAGGTTTCATTTGGATGTTGTTTAGTGTTACATAAGTCTGCCATGGTTATGTCACTTTCCATGTTGTATGAGAAATTTCATACAAACCTCTCTGCTAGTTCAAGCCATGTGAAGATAGACCCATGAGGTAAGTGAGTAAACCATTCCAAGGCTTGTCCTCCTAGACTTTTTTGGAAAGAGCCGTATGAGGTAGTTGTCATTGTAGGCCACTTCTTGGCATGCCATGTAAAAATATTTCACATGATCACATGGATCACCTTTCCCTCTATACTTGTCAAATTTTGGCATGTCAAATTTCTTAGGAAAGGGTTGAAGCAACATAGCCTTATCAAATGGATGGGGACATAACTCTTCGTATTGATATCTTTTGTTATTTCCCCCATTATTTTCTTGAAGGCTTGTGAGTGTTTCTTTCATAGATTGTAGTTCTTGTGAAATAAGTTGTTCTTTAGTGGGGAAGCTGGCATATACACATGACTATATTTTGATGTTCCTCCCTCTTGGTTTTCTATGTGAAGTTCACTATTTTTTCCTTAGGTTTCTCTCGATGTACATTTTTGTTTTTTTTTTTTGTACATGAGATGTCAGTAAAGCTAATTGTCGACTAAGGTTCTAAATTTTTGTGGTATAGTGACTTCTTCCTCATGAAGTTCTTCATCATCTTCATCACATGGGGGTTGTTCCATGTTTTCATGTTCTATTCATACTCTACATGGGCATCTTGATGAATGGTAATTTATAACCCACCATGTTGTTTTTTTCTACATTTGATGTGGAAGCATGTCCATGTGCTAAAATGTCATCCATGTTAATGAGAGGTGGTTCTTCCTCATTAGCCTCATTTGTGGGTGGAATAGTTTCATGTTTTGTTGGCATTCTAGCACCTAATTCCACCACTCTCACAAGTACCTATCTTTTTTTATAAAAATGGAATTCATCTAATAGGGTGGGGTCAAAGTCAAACTCCATGCGTGGTGATCTTGCCTCATCACCACTATGATCTATCATCTCTTCTTCTTTCCTTTTCTGACAAAAAATAGAGGTCCTAAATCATGACCAATAAAGGGATTTGACCCTTGTTTGTTTGATGTTTCCCATGCTTGTTTTTCAATGACTTGTCTTCTAGCTCCCAATCTTGTTTTGGGGGCCATGATGTGTGAGAACTTCACTAAGGTGTTTTGAATTTGTTCAAAAGGTATTGATCAAACCTAAGTGGAAGTTTACAAATGTCAAAGAATGTCAATGGTTCAAAGAATGATGAATGTCAAAGAATCAATGTGTCAAAGTGATTGTCTTAAAAGAATAAGTCAAAAGTGACAAACAAGATACAATCACACAATGCTCATTTTTAGACCAATCAATCAAAATGTCATACTTCCTAAGTTTGTTCTCAAATGGTAGTTGGTGTTTAAGATGGTTAACAAAATGTCACCACTTATGTCAAGTTCAAAGAAATGAACAAGGCATAAGTAATAACAAAAAAATTCAATATGATCCCCAAACAAAGTATACTAAAAGTGAGCTTGAATCCAATCAAGACCTATATCTCAAAAAGTGGTAGTTACGATTGTGAGCGACACAACAATACCACTAAGATATGTTAACCAAAATTTTCAGAAAAGTAAGGTATTAATATCAAAATGATATTGATATAATGCACACAAATGGTAACACTCAACACTTTTCAAAATCAAGGTAATGTTTGAAAACAAACTAATGCTAGAGTATACCAAGGAATTGTTAGAATGTGTGTAGCATAACGTTACAATCTAGACACTTAGGCCAAGTTTGCAAGAAACAAGACGTAAGTATCAAAATTGTTGTGATACGATACAAGAAAGATAATAGTTCAAAGGAGAATCAAGATGATGAATCACGCCTAACTACGATTGATGATCTTGACTTGGGTATCAAGATCAAAAAGGCTACCAATGATATGAAAATGTCTCCATGCACTTTAGACATTTAACAACTCAACCGACAAACATGGATGAGTGTAAACAACACAAAAAAGTGGTGAATACAATCAATTAGCAACACAAGGGTAGTCACTCTTCTCCTGATCAACAAAGTGTCAAAATAAAGTGAAGGAAGTAGATCAATTGGGGTTGAAGAGAGTTTGGCGTCACTTTGGTAGAGTTTCACCTCACCTTAGGGTGAGTGAAAAACTAAACAAAAGTAATGCTTCACAATCTTCATGATGAATGACATGTTGTTTGAACTTTAATGGAATCTCCTCTTGTTCAAAAACAAGATTTTGATTCCAAGAAATTTCTCCCTTTGATGGCTCTCAACTCAAATTGGTTTTGATATGGTCAAAGTTGGCTCCTGGACAAGATAGCTTCCTAGGTGGTTCACTCAACTAGGTGTCACAAGTTATCTAGAAGTGAGCTCAGTTTTCCAAGGTTTCCCAAGGAGTATCCTTGACTTTACTTTACCCCCTTCAAGCATAGTGGGAATAAATGCATCCATCATGTACTCTCACTAGGGTCTGATATGGATAACTTTGACACTAAATCTCACGTGTATCACTAGTCAAGTAGGTAGTGTGGAGCACTTCCCATTTCATCCACAAGGTTCCCTCTTGCATGGACTACTTTGGGGTTCCTAGGACCACCCCCATTGTTGTAGCTTAAGGCTTATGCCAAAGGGGTTATGTCCTAGTTAAGCGGATGGGGTGTACCCTTATCCAACCTACAAATACAATCTTTTGATTATGGTGTATTTTTTATCTTGTATACTTAATGTGGTTTTCTTGAACACCATTTGAAACCTACACATAAAATTGTATTAGTAGTTTTGTTTTGTCTTGATCCTTCGTTCTTCGACAAGCATTTAGGTCTTGCATGATGGATTTAGTAGTTTTCCATACACATAAAGAGGATGAACTGTTGTTTTTTCATTCTCAAGATCATCCTAGGATGCAAGAGAAGAGCATACATGACGTAAAATCCAACTACAAATCAACAATGGAAAATACTTGATTCAAACACAAAATTTGTTCATTTTAACCAAACTTGACATTCTTTTCAACATTTTTCAAGGAAAAAGAGATATAGAAATCATTTTTGATTCCCAAGATCACCTAGAAGGTGTGAGGGAAGAGCATACATGACTCCAATCTCATGATTAAGCATGCAATGTTCATTTAATCCCTTTAAAAAAATCAAACCAATTTAGCAAAAACATGCAAATAAAACATGTTTTTGTAAATTTTAAAGTGAATCACAAATCTAAACTATGATGTGTAAAATCTAGGTGTGTATGCCTATTTAGGACTTCAATTAAAACTAATGAATACGTGGCAAAGAGATGTACGCTAAATAATGTATGCCCATAAATGAAAACAAGTCAAATGTACTTTGGATAAATTTTAATACAATGATGTCATCTAGGTAAATGTTGTCTCCAAATCACTGCACCCCCGAATGGCTTGAAATGAATCATGACATTTAGTGTGATTGGGACACATGGGATCACCTCTCAAGTTATGGGACTTGGGCTCAAGGTGAACCTCTGGAGAAGGCCGACTTCCTGTTCCTAAACTAAACACAACACTACTTCTGATGTAAGAAAGATGGCTAACTAGTCCTATGCTATCATTTCATGGGATTTAGGGAAGAAGAATACAAGGAAATAAAATTTATTCTAGAAGTGGTGATGCACCGAATTAATGGATATTTAACATCTAGAAGGGTTAATGTGGGAAGGATGCTTGCATCACTGATCACCTTCACCTATCACAACTAAAGGGCATAAGATACCACAAACTAAGGCGGACGTTCCTCCGTTAAACTTGATTAGACAAATAACTACCAGTCTCCCAGTGAAAAAGGATGAACTTGAGAAGGGTGAACAAGCACCACAACTTAATCTACATGTAATATTTCACCACTTGATAAGCACATACTTCCTAAACCCGCAAAGTGGAAACCGTGGCTTGTACTATGCACCCGAAAACATGAGAGAGGGCAAATAGAAGTAATGTGAATCATGGAAGGACATTCATTTGATCACAAAACACAATTCTCATTATTTCAAGCACTTGCACAGTGTATCATTACATCGGTGAAAAGGGGATAAGCCGCCATTACATTTCAAGAAGAAAGGCTTGAGATCCTGCAAATTCACAGATTGTGAAAAGAAGGGGAAGCTTGGAAGGTGTCTAATCCTACAAATTGTGTGACCTATTGGAATACACTTGTTAGAACCCCTTGGAATTAATTTCCAATTTACATTTATAGAAGAGAAAATGAGAGAGAGAGGAGAGGAGTCATAAATTTTCCTCCTAAATGGAAGGTACATGATGTATCATTTATTACATTCAATTAAACCACCTAAAAAGGCTCCATCATGCATCCTTGATTGCTTGTTGACATAGTCTTCCTAATTAATTAAAATAATATTTAAATAAATATTACTATTTAAAATATTTAAATAAAAATATTAATTTAATTAAAACATTAATTGGACCCTCCGTTGATCGTCTACTCGATGGGAAAAGCCAAAAAAGGCCCACTCACCGAGTTGGGTCCGAGTTCTTCCATTGTCACAAATTTTGAGTTGATTTCCTAAACTACTGAGTCACTTGATCCATGGCGAGCTTTTGATTTAACTCCAAAACCGAGCTCCGACCATTTTCCCGACCGAGCCACTCCTATCGAGCTTCCCATTTTTATTCTTATCGAGTTCCAACTACAAACCAGCTCTTCTAGCCTCGTGCATATCCCATTGAGTACCGAGTCAACTTATATTCACCGCAAATGTTGATTCAAGCTCCTTCACGAAGTCATCAAGCTCACTCAAAGTCACCAACCCTCCATCGATGATGTGGGCTCTATGCCAAGATCTCCCTAATGCTTCAAACAAGCTCCTCGCGCCTGACTACCTTGTCCATGGACTCAACTCTCGCGCCGCTTTGTAACACAATCTCTCCCTAATTGAATGGCTCAGCTCGACATGGACTCGACTCACATAGCATCCCACATTCACCTGATAATCCATTTTCACATTCTCTCCAACGTTTCTGTAATCTTGGGAGATCGATCCTGACTTTCATGTATTGAGTTCATTACTTGTAGTGCCCTATATCTATCCCGTTGAGTTAAACACTACTCGCATTGACAATATTTCACACCCGCTTGGTTAGGAGAGCATCCCAACTCCATGTTGAGCTTCCCGTTATACTCCCAACCTACCATCACGAGCTTCACTGATTAGCTCTAAACTGAGCTCCTCCTTTCATGTGACCAAGTTCATCAACTCGATGTGTTGAGTAATTTCTCTGCCAATGATAGCTTGGTGTATGACGAATGGCTTAACTCGGTGATTAGAAATCGTCATGTGAGCTCTCGAATATGAGCTCTTCCTTTACGCTGGCACCATCACAATGACCTAAAACCAACAAGCTTGACGCTCTTCACAGTTCATCGCTAAGTAACTTTACGCGCCTGCTGACTCGTTTCATGCAAGCTCTCCCGACCAATTCACTCGGTGAGTGACGAATGCTCAACTTGGTTATCCGAATCCTTTGTGTGAGCTCTCAAACACGAGCTCTCCAAACCGAGCTAATGGAATCCTTCTTCACAGGCTTCACCACTAGCTAGGTCATCAAAGGCTGAGTTACTTTACGTAACCAACGACAATCATTAGCAGATGAACCGATTCCCATGACTTCACCACCGATTGCTCGACGAAGGACTTGACTCCTCACTTAATTCGCCGACCAACTCGGATCTGTTTAACCACTACCCCTAAACTTCACCTTCAAAATATCTGAACCCCAAAAGACATTATCTCTTAATCTCGAAAAACTTGAAATGTCGAAACTCAAATTCGAGTTTCAAATTTCTGCTTCGAGATTTCCAACTCGCCTAACGTCGTAGAGCCCAAAACTTTGAATTTCGAAATGAATAACTCAAGCAAAATCAAAATGCCACTCATTTCCCATTTCAGATTTTAGAACAATTTCATTTCCAACATTTTTGACTTGTCGATTCGTGAATTTTCTTGCTAAGTTCCGAAACCATTTATTCCAAAACTCTAAAGAGCTTATCTCTAAATCCTAAAATGATCTCTGTCTTGATCCGAGCTCAACTCACTTTGCTTAATGCTGAGCTCCAAACCGATGAGCTTGATTCTTCATTTGACTATGTGATGCTTCTCCACTGACTAAGGATTTTGAGCTCCTTCAAGTGAGCACTCGGTATAACTCAGTTTTGTTAAATGCTCCCAATCCACTAACTCGGCCCTTCTGCCTCATTCATCGAGCTTGATCTCTTATATCGACTGGCTCAAGCTCCCTTTATCCTTTCCAACTCACTCATCTATGTTCTGTCGAGCTACTATTTATTAACTTTACTTCCATTGAGTTGACGACCAGGAACGCTATCTAAACATGTATTGAGCTATTCAACATGGCTCGATCCCTAAATTTGATTGCTCTCTTTTTCAAATCAATCCCACTCTCGCAGAACTTGACGTTGGGAGCCCGATGACCTAGCTTTCAATACTCTACACATAATTACCTCGAGATCTATTGACTCTCAATGAATTATTTCACACGAGATCACCCTCGGATCATCTATGGCACTTATCAACGTGGTTTGAGCACGAGCTCAAGCTTCCATTTCTCTCACAACTTTGGACCATATTGAGCTCACTATCATCTTCCTTCAGCTCGCTGTAAGCTCCACCCTGTGTAACCAACTCCTCCTAAGCCATATCCACAATGATGAGCCGAGCCGTAACATGACTCACAATCTCCTTACCTGTATCTCAGTCCAATGCTTGTCTCCATGCCTGGCTCCCAAAATGAGCTCTCCCAACCGAGCCAATTTTCTCTCTAATCAACTTAGAATCCCGACCAACCTACTACTCGGGCTTGCTGAGCCACTCTTCGGCATTGAGCTCCACTCATTCTTGCCGAGCTTTGCGATTGACTCAAGCCTTTCCTTGTCTACCTACGCTCACCTTCGAGTGATGTCCCCTGAACACATTGAGTGAGCTCCCAATGAACTCTGTCAAATCCACTGAGTTTTTCCTGATTGATCTATTCCTCTCAATCAAACCTGCAACATTACACTGAGATTGAAGGAGCACTTCCTTGAGTTCTTGATCCACTCCATAATTCTGACGAGCTTGTCATTTTGATCTTTGTTTCACTAATACGAGCCTGACCCCCTCTCTGTTATGGCTCATTTCACCAAACTCGCACTGAGCCATCTACTCAAACATTCCTCTTGTGATCCCGTTAACATCGATGATCAGTTCCATGGCTTGGCCTCTGAGCTCGGGATCTCATTCGTGTATGCACAAATAACTCGACTATGTGAGTCTTATAATGGATTCAAACTAGACATTTTAATTGGCTCGTTTCTTCCTCCTACATTTTTCATTCAGGATGCTGAGGATCTCCATTCCTTACCCAGTGTATATACACCGATCTTCAACATGTTGAGCATCAATCATGGCTTCATATGTGCTCAGAACCAAGATTCTTCCTATTATGCCGAATTAAATGTTTGCTCGACTAGACAAGATCTCCAGGGTCCGGTATTTACTACTTCTTAACTCCACATGTGATCTCCATTTTTGCTGATACGAGCCCTTTGTAAGTTGATCCCACCTCATCCTTCACCATGCATGAGTTGTGTCCCATCAATCCGTCGAGCTCGATCCTCTGAACCTGAATTGTCGAGCTCACAGAGTGAGCTTTCCACCGATCTTCAAACTAACTATTGACTAAACTTGGGGGCCTTTGTCGAGCCCAAATATGAGCTGAGTTAGACCCGAGTGAGCTCCTCTCAACAGAAAACTCGGCGAGAAAAAGGCATAACGATCATTTTAGCATGTGGGCCCACCGGAGTTGATTTTCCCATTCAGAGATCAATTCAAACCTCCAAGACATGGAAAAGAAAGAGCAATCCAGGAAGATCCGAAACCTTCCGGAATGACATACAAGACTTTCAAATCTTGAAATTATACTGATAACCCCGAAATCCTTATGGAAGAATTTTTGGTCTCAGGGTATTATCCTATTGTCCATTTTTACCTGGGGGTGAAAATTGACAACAAGATAAACCAATATGAATTGATTAATGTAACCATTGAAAGCAATATCCATCACTCTTTGGAAGGTAGCACCTACATTTGATAAGACAAAGGACATCTTCTCGGTAAGCATATGTTCCCATTTGGTGGTGAATTTTGTTTTATATTGATCTTCTTTTTTCACATTAATCTGTTAAAACCAATAGCCATCAAGCATTGAAAACCTTTCACCCTATTTATTGTCTACAAAATCTACTCCATGGAAGGTAAAGGATAATGATCCTTTAAAGATGCTTTATTCAAGTCTCTAAAATCGACACAAATCTTGATTTCTCTGTTTTCTTCCTTATTGGAACCAAATTCTCTACCCATGTAGAGTATTTGATAGGAAAAATTATCTTGGCCTGAATAAGTTTGGATAATTCCTTTCTCATGAGGGGCTCAATTTTGGGATTAACTAACATTTGTCTCTGCCTTATTGGCTTAACATTTGGATCTAGATCAATATAATGTTGAACTATTTCTACATTAAATTCTATTAAATCTTCCTAATCCCATGGAAATATATCACTGAACTTTTGGCACAAGGAAACAAAAGCTCATTTTTCACCCTCATCACATACCTTCCCAAGGAGAAGCTCTTTACTAGGTGCAATCATGATCGGTTAGCAATCTTCTTGTTTTACCACCATGTTCTTCTCTACTCCTTTGAAATCATCATTTGACTAAATATCTTCTCCATAGTGACCGATCCCTTCGGTAATTTGTTCATTTTCGCTTGAATTATTTGATCACTATAGAATTCCTACAAATCGACTACATTTTTAGGAGAACTCGACTTCATTTTGTATAAACCTGAATAATTTTTTTCATTGTTTTCAAAACCTATCAATTGATTTGATTATCTAGAATGGATGGCTTGACCACCCGATCCATAAAATTCTACTTTGGAACTCTATGAAATCACACAATTATGTTTTTCTACTTTCAAATTTGGAAAATGACAAATTGATTGAAGATTAAAGCTTTAGTGACTAATTATCTAGTGCTATAGAAAGGAAATTGCAGAGAATAGGAAATAATTCAAACTCCAAACACCAACAATTTTATCCTGGAAACCTCCAATGGAGGAAAACCAATCAAGAAGGGAAAAACGCTCTTTCTTCCCACTTTTATTGGTTAATTATAGACAATTACAAATTACAAGAAGTAGAAAATGGAGACAAAAATGTAAACCTCTCCCTTCCTATGCTTGTTTGCTCTGTTTCTACACCTTGCTCCTACAATTCCACTCCAACACTGAAGATCTTGCTCACTTGCTCTCATATAACTAATACTTTGCTTCTTGATCTCTCTGGATCTTTGAATGATCAATTCTCTTGCTCCTCCTTGTATTTATAGCCTTCTCCCATGTCCTCCCATGCACTAGAGAATGGGAAAGGTCAGGGAGGGAAGAGACACAATCGGTGCTTCAAATTTGCGTCCATTCGTACTCCATTCTTTTTTTTTTTTTCAAAATTGTTAGGACCGCCACCCTAAGCAAACCAACAGCTTCAAGACCACCGCCTAGTTGGGCGGTGGTTACAGACCGTCACCCTTATAGGGCGGCGGCTCAGAACCGCCACTCTGCACAAAGCAGTTGATTCTATCCAGAACCTCTGTTTACCTCATTTTCTTCCATTCTCCTTCTTAGTGCTGATGGAACTAATGAAGTGGTCTATTTTTTTGGATCCCTATGGATCATGCCTCCCCTACTTAGGAGGCCTTTGGTCCCACAAAATCTTAGTGGGGGAGTGGTAGAGGAATCAACTCCCTCTCTTGCTCCTTCGAGTACCACTAGGTCTGCCTTGGTTTCTTCTCTCATCCAACCTGTCAAGACTCCTATGGATCTCTTGTTTTTTGCTCCAGTGTTACATCCTCCTCTAAGTTTCCTTGAGTACAATCCTCTTTAGAAGGCAACTTTTGTATGTTTCCTTCTTTTTCATGCATAGATGGCTTTAATAGGTACGAGCTCTTACAACTTGTTATCGCATGCATCTACATGAAGTGTGGCCTGAAGGTTTCTTTTCCAACCTACTCAAGTATGGTGAAGGTCCCATACTTGTAGTGGTTTAGTCCTTCTTGCTTGTCTTTGTCTCTTGAGATGGATTGGTTGAATCCTCTCCATGTATGCGTTGTTGTTATAGTCACCATTATTCCTTGTATCTCCTCTTCTCCTTGTTGCCCCACGATCAGGTCCAGTGAATCCGTAGGTAGATATAGTGACTACATAGTGGAAGTTTGTTTTGCTCCTTGAATGAGCAGTTCATGTGGTGGCTTCTTCTGCAAAAACTAACAAGTGTTATCCAAAATATTTGTGCTCTCAAGTCCATTTTGATTTTCTTCCAATGAAAGTAAACAAAACTAATGATTTTCCTGAATAAGTCTTGGTGCTTGGTTGACACTTACCATAGCCTTCTTTGATTTGCTCGTGTTCCTAGATGTTGAAATTAACTTTGTCCATGATCCATCAGCACTGGTTCTCCCTCCTTGTGAACATAGCATCCCCGCATACAAGTAAGGACTTTCAAAGACAACATCGAATGCATCAAGTGGAATGATATCAACCTCTAATGCTTAAATATATTGGGTATTTATCCCAAACTAAAAGTTACACTTTCTTGTAGCTTGTATTTCTACAACCCTCTTCACCCATCCCAATGCGTATGGATGTGGATGCGCATAAGTTTCTAGACCAAGCTATTTTACAACCACATCGAAATCAGATTTAACCGAGAACCAAAATCTACTAAAGTGTTTACCTTATTCTTCTTGATTTGGATTCTAATTTGGAAAAGTTTACTCATTTTTTCTTCTTCTTCTCCTTCATACATGTTAGTGGTCATGCATCCTAGCCTCTCATCTACATCTGAATCATCCTCAATCTCCATCTCTCCTTCTATCTTCACACAAGGTCCATGGATTTCTTAGAATGCCCGGTTCGTTGCTTTGGGTGTAATTTCATATGCAACTTCCAACATGTGGCATCAGTATGTACATTTATATCACAATTCTTATAGAAATTCTTAGGATCTTTACAAGTATGCAAAGCAAGAGTAGCATGTTTACCTTTCAATTTACCTCTGATACTTCTCTTCCCTTGTTGTTTTTCTTGTTGACTGGTCTTCCTTTGGATTTTCTTTTCCTTGCTTCTTCTCATCATTAATGTAGTATGCCCGTATACAAACTTCATTGAGATCATTGGGCTTCATAGAGATTACCTTCCTCCGAAGGTGAGTGTGAAGTCCTCCCAAATACTTGGCCGAATGTCCTTATCCTTTAAGTCCATATTAAGCAACGTGGCTTATCTCTCGAAATTCCGTAGTGTAGTCTTGTACACTTTGATCCTTGCCATGTCTAAATTACTACCACTTAATCATCATGTCAGTCTTATGGCCAATATGATAGAAGTTATCTCTAAGAAATTATTTAAAACCCTTCCAAGTACTGATAATAGGATGTTTCTTCTTTTCACAAGTGGCTAGATGGGTTTCCCACCAAACCAAAGCATGACCTTCCATTTTGAGACATGCAAAGGTGATCCTTTGTGCCTTAGTGACATTATGCACACTAAAATAGACTTCCAACTGTTTTAGCCATTTATCTAGTAATTATGCATCTACTTGTCCTTCAAAATTCTTTATTTCCACTTTCGTTTCAACTTTAAAAGGTGTATGAGTAGATTTTACCTTTTTGTTTACAATTGGAGTCTCTTCTTCACACTCTTCCCATTCTTCCTCTTCGTGGCTCTTTCCGATACCAATTTTTTTGGCCAATGCTCAAACCACTAAGTCCATGGAATCTTGCTTAATCAAGCCGTCTTTTGCAGATCTGAAAGCTCTTCTTGTTTTCTATGCAACCTATCCATCATGGTCTCTAACATCTCGACTCTACGGACCAGGTTTTTTTCCTCCATTTGAGGTCAAATTCTATGTTTCCTCTTCTCCGTAGAAATTTCTCGGTTCACAAGGTAAAAATTCTTCACCTTTGGACCTTATCATTATCATGCAAATCAAAAGAAAGAATCAAATACCACATTCCCGGATATATAATTAGCTATGATACCAAAATGATCCGTAAACTTTTACTTTGGAACTCTACGAAATCACACAATTATGTTGTTCTACTTTCAACTTTGGAAAATTATAGATTGATTAAAGATTAGAGCTTTAGTGACTGATTATCTAGTGCTATAGAAAGGAAATTACAAAGAATAATAAAGAATTCAAACTCCAAACACCAACAATTTTATCCTGAAAACCTCCAATGGAGGAAAACCAATTAGGAAGGGAAAAACACTCTTTCTTCCCACTTTTATTGGTCAATTATAGACAATTACATATTACAAGAAGTATAAAATGGAGACAACAATATAAACCTCTCCCTTCCTATGTTTGCTTGTTCTGTTTCTACACCTTGCTCCTATAATTCCACTCTAACACTGAAGATCTTGCTCACTTGCTCTCATATAACTAATATTTTACTTCTTGATCTCTCTGGATCTTTGAATGATCAATTCTCTTATTCCTCATATTTATAGCATTCTCCCATGTCCTCCCGTGTATTGGAGAATGGGAAAGGTCATGGAGGGAAGAGACACAGTCGAGCGCTTAAAATTCACGTCCATTTGTGCTCCATTCTTCTTTTTTGTTTGAAAGTGTCGGGATTGCCGCCCGAGCAGACCGGCGCTTTCGTGACTTTCATCCTAGTTGGGTGGAAGTTACAAGACCACCGCCCTTGTAGAGTGGTAGTTACTCAGAATCGCGCTCTACACAGAGCGACGGTTCTATCCAGAACCTCTGTTTACCTCATTTTCTTAATTTTTTTCAATTATACTTCTTGGTGCTGATGAAACTGATGAAGTGGTGTGTTTTTTTGGATCCTTATGGATCACCACCATTTTGATATCTTGTACATTTCCCTTACCAAGGTCTTCTGCAAGTGAAAATTGAGAACTCGAGCCGCCATTTGATCAACTTCCTAGGAACAACTTGTAGGTTAATGGCATAAGATCCTTCTAGAAGATCCCAAATTCTATGTTTGTAAGACTTTAACAACTTGTTCTTTTTTACACATTTACGTCCCGACTTGGTGAATGACCAGTTCAGTATCTCTAAAGACTCAGTAATTTTCTAATTTTCCTCTTTTCAAGAAAGTGAAAAGACCATGTACCAATGCTTCGTACTCAACTACATTATTAGAACATGTAAATTGAAATCTATGAGTGAAGAAGAAGTTCTCATTTAATGGAGAAATTAGTATAACACCAGCCCCAACTCCATTTCTACTTTTATAGACATTGAAAAACATCCGCCATAACCCATAAGCATTTTCTCTTTCTTGTTTGAATGACGCAAGTATATAACAGATTATTCTTGGAGAATGCAATAAGTGTCGAGACTAGTCTCAAAGGTTTTAAGCTCTTTAGCATAAGGATCAAATTTATGATCTCTCTCTACCCATTCATCAAGCAATAAATCAGGCATGGAAGGAGGGATAAGTTGCTCTTCTGAAACTGAACCTTGTTCTTGTTCTTCTTGTATTAGACAATTTGATTGGATGGGGGTGGGATCATATGAATCAATATGGTAAGAAAAGATGGGTTCAACTGTATGGTAAATCTTGTACCATATCTAGTTCTTAAAATCATGTGAGTCCAATCTGAAGACAAATAGCCACCTACCTTAGCAGTAAAATCTCTAGAAAAGAAAATGGCAAACATGGGAGGAAAATCAATTACTGATATGTCATGAGTTATGGTGAGACTTGGGAAAGCATGAAGTGTTAACTCAAGATCTTTTATTACTCCCAATACACCCATAGTTGACCCATCAAGTTGTAAAACTCCCTTAGACACATGATTGTATTTGAGACCCAGGATATCAATAATTTTCTTAGGCATTACAGAGGTACTAGCCCCTGAATCTATCATACAATTATGAACTAAGTGTTTTCCCATAATTAATGACATGTAAAAAGGTGGGGTCTTGACAATTTTACTTACTTGATCTTCCTTTGTTTGTGTAGACACTTAAATTCTATTTTTCAATCTTATTGCCAAACGCACACAAATCACTCTTATTTTTCCCAATTCCGTTATAATTAGTAATCTTTACTAATTAACTAACGTTTCTTACCACTTTGGTTAGTTAACAAGCACTTCATTGATCACCAAACCTCTTTCGCATTCAAGATGCCACTTTACGACGAATCATAAGCCAAAATCCTCTTCAAAATAGATAATTAGCGTTTATAAGCTAATTAAGCCTATTTTGCCCTTGATTTGGTCAAAATGCCCTAATATTGACTCAAACCCCTCTTCTAACCACTCAAAATCACCCCATTCACCTCCACAATGTCTCAACAAGATTCAAAAGCTTATCCTAGCCTTCTAGTTGACCATAAGCGGTCGATTAAGGCTCCATACCTCTTAATCACTTAGTAATTCACTAATTGTGATTAGCAAGGCCTAATCATGATTAGCAATTCTAATCTAATTTGGGGATTTTAGTCCCACATGCACCAAAATACAAGTTTCTCCCAAAAGGAAAACTATAAAAAGAGTGCACCTCTTACCTTAATACTTTACACCATGCTTTGATTTGCATCTCATATAATAAATATGATATATAGCCAAGTTCAATCCTTGCTTAAAGCCTTCAATGGGGTTAGTAGATGGATATCCAAAATGACCAAGTAGTCATTTGGAGAGGCCATTTCACCTTATTTGGAGTAGTAACCATAACCATTTGATTTCCCTCTTAGGTTTATTTAGGCCCATGTTAGGTAATTCAAGCATATTAGTAGGCATGTTTAGTTATATTTTGTATTGTTTTCATACTAGTTAAGCATTCTTTTAAGCTTTTATCTTAATGTTACATTCCTAGACTTAGAACCCTAGTTAATTAGGTGGCAATGGTGTTAGCCTTCCTTATTTAGCTTTGTTATTTTCTTTGTAAAGTTTAGGGTGCTTTCATTTGGCAATGCACTTTGCCTATGGGACCATACCCCATTGCATTCAATTTTTAAAGCTTTTAACTTAGTTTCAAAGTTTTTCATTTTAAGTTTTTAGATTAGTTTCAAGTTTCCTAGATTAATTTCAAGTTTTCTAGTTTACTTTCAAGCTTTATAGAGTACTTTCAAGCTTTTTAGATTAGTTTCTCAAGCTTTTTAGATTAATTTCAAAGTTTTATAGATCAATTTTCATTTTTTGATAGTTGTTTCAACTAGATTAGTGGTAGAAGTTGTGTTTTTATGTTCTTTGCAGGACATAAGGAGGCGAAACATTGCCAAATTCTCTCAAAATACCAAATATTGAACCTTTTCAAGAAATATTCTCAAAACAACATTCATTAAAGCATTTAGATATGTTAGAAAAGGACTAGTTTTCTAAAAATGAATACCCTAAATTCTTGGTAACTTTTTTCTCCAAATATATCTTTCTATTTCTTAATTTGCTTCGATACCTTTCCAATGCAAAAACGGAGTCATTTCAAGTCGGGAGCAAAATTTATGGCCTCTGGAAGATATTTTGAGCACCTACAAGAAAGAGGAGCGCATGTGCATGACTGTGAGCACCCTTACATACACTAAATTTTTGGTTCTGAGTGAAAAAATTCCATGTGCATGACTGAGAGTGCTTGTGCCTCACTGGAAGTGCTCATGCATCATTGACTATGTGAAAAATGACAGAGGGGTGCCTATGCATGACTGTGAGCACACATTGCACTAAGAGGGGCACCTATGCATCAAGGTAAAAAAATTCAAATTCCATAATTTCAATTTTATGATTCTTGTCAGTTTTAAAGGGTTTTTAGATGTTTTTTTGTCAATTTATTGATTTTAGAGCAATATTCCTAACAAAATTGGCTTAGGGTTTGATAGATGATATGTTTTCATACTTTTTTTTGAGTTTGGAATAGGGTTGTGTATGCTCTTCTCTTGCACCTAGTGTGATCTTGAGAATCAAAAACACCCCTAAACCACTTTTTGCTTCTTGGGAGTAAGTAGGAACAATCATCCTTCATTTTTGCTTAAGGGAATGAACCTTCATTTTTGGCATGTGTTTGATCTTTTAGTTTAAGAGCTTTTTCACTTGATAAAGAATCAAGGCTAAAATTTTTGTATGCTCTTCCCTTGCACCTAGTGTGATCTTGGGAACCAAAAGTAATTTTAGTCTTTCATTAAGAAGCACTTGGATTAATTGGGAATAAACCTTACTTTGCAAATTTTTATGGTAGTTAGTTGATTTACAAGCTTTGCATTTCTATTTAGTTGGATTATTTGTTGTGTATGCTCTTCTCTTGCACCTAGTGTGATCTTGAGAAACAAAAACAACACTTAATCCTCTTTCTATGATATTGTGAACCTTTTTGAACTACTAATCATTTGCTTGAAGGACCTAAAAATGCTTGTCAAAGAAAGAAGGGCTCTCTTCAAACCAAAATCTAACATTCATGTGTGTTGTAGGTTGCCATTGGTGGTCTAAACCAAATTTCTTAATCCAAAAGATAAAAAATACACCAACACACCATTCAAAACATTGTATTGTAGGTTTTGGTTAAGAGCTACGACTCATCCGCTCAACTAGGACATAACCCCTTTGGCATAAGCCTTAAGCTACAACAATGGGGTTGGTCCTAGGAACCCTAAAGTAGTTCATGCAAGAGGGAACCTTGTGAATGAAACAGGAAAGTGCTCCACACTACCAACTTGTCTAGTACGCCTTGGTGAGATTAGAGTCAAAGATATTTGTATTGTGACCCCAGTGAAAGTATAAATGAATGAACTTTGGTGCTCATTATACTTGAAAAGGGTAAAGTAAAGTTGAGATACTCCTTGGGAAACCTTGGTAAATCAATCTTGCCTTAGATATCTTGTGACACCTAGAGAGAGAACCACCTAGGAAGTTTGTCGGCTTAGAGCCATTGTTTTTTCCTTTGTCATTCTACTTGAGACCTCTCACAAAGCGACAACTTTGTTAGATTCAAACCCTTGTTTTTCGAATAAGGGAAAGAATCTCTTAAAGTTGAAACCGCGTGATTTTCATCATGAAATTTACTTAGTGTCATTTTGTTCTAGTTTTTCACTTGTCCTAAGACAAGGCAAAACTCTACCAAAATAACACCAAGTTTATTTCAACACCACTTGGTCTACACCCTTGTTTTCTTGTTGCCCATTTTTGGACAAAAGGAAACAACATATACGGATACCGCTAGATATCATGTGTCCACCACTTTTGTATTCTACTTACGCGACTAGGTTGTAATGCCAGAGTGCAAGTGTTGAAAGTGTGCATGGTACGTACTCACGATTTAGTAGCCCCCTTGTCTCAAAGACCCATATTTGAGACTTATTATCATCATAGTTAGGTGATTTCATCCTTGTCTTCTTTTGAGTTGTTACGTTTCCCACATTATAGCCATATAATTGAGATATTTATATCTTATTTCCATTGTGAAATTAGGCTTAAATCTCTATATTGTAGGGTTACGATGCTCACACACATAACAATTTCTTGATATAATTAGACATAGTTTTTACACCCTATATTTGTCTTGAGTTTTGTGAGTGTTGAGGTTACTTTGTTAGCATCGCTATAGTGCCATTTTGATACTAAAATATTGTGTTCTTGTAAAGTTAGATTACGTGTCCATATATCATTGTTACGTTGCTCGTATTTGTATCATCCATTTTACAAATCTTAGACTTTGTTAGTGTTTAGAAATTGGCTTTTAGCATATCTTGTTAGAAGATCGCGTCAACATTCTCTTATCATTTAGGCCTTGTTTGTTGCAAACTTGACCTAACTAGTGATATTATGTTGTCATTATTGGGTTGCAAACCTATCTAGACAAATCTTAGAGAGTAAACTATTTAGTATAACTAAATTTTGAGCATTGTACGTCATTATATTATTCTAAGGAAAACTTGTGTCATATATTACCTTACTAGGGTAGCTTGTTCGTTATTCTTTAGTTTGTACACGTTCGTTTTGACCTATCAATTTTGTGGCTATTCTATAGTCACCTTGTTTTAACAATTTAGTGTCATTACGCTACAAAAATTGACTAAGGTCCCTTTTTAGTAAACCTTAGTGGAAATTCTTCACATTGTATTTCCTATCTCGAGTATGCCTACTACGAGGATGGGATCTCAAGATTAGGAACTGATATATTTAGAGGTGACAACCCTCTTTTAGAGGATAATCTCATGGTTGACCATAGTGGTGGAGAGGAAGATTCTCCTTGTATGAACATAGAGCATCCTCCCGCCAATTTTGATGATTACATTTTTCAAAACAAACATGAGGTTCTTATGTGTGTTATGGAACTAGGAGCTAGGTTACCTCCCATGGTGGACCCTTCTCTCATTGTCCGCAATGGTTTGAGGGGAAGAGGAAGTGGAATGTCCTCGTCGCCATATAGATGACATATTAAACCCAGGTCATACCTCTACTTCTGCACGACAAAATAATGAGGAAGTACCTTTCAAAAACATGGAGACTATCATTTACCTCCTATTAAAATTTGTTGCGAAGACCATGAAGAACATGTTCATCATGCACAACCTCCCCTAACAAAGATCGTAATGAAATACCCGTTCAAGAGGTTACGTTAGAACAACAGGTCTAAGCCCTCACTCACCAATTGGCAAGTTTGGCTTCGCATATACAAAACAACCAAAAGTTGTGAAACAAGTTATACCAAATGTAAAACCTAAAGCTTCGTTTCATGAGTTCCCAATAAACACTCCTTGACGAGAGGCACAAAGAGATCCTTATGAAGATATTATCACAGCAAATAGGGGTGGGAATACACCTAGATTTAATCCTACATATAGACCTACGCCACCCACACAAGATCCACTCTTCAATCAAGAGTGGTCAACTATGAAGAATGCCCTTCAAGCATTACAAGAGGGCCAAACTGGTAACAATAACAAGAAGTATCGGTTCGATGAGTTATGTCCCTACCCATTTGACAAAGCCATGTTATAGGTACCTTTCCCAAGACACTTTGATTTTCCAAAATTTGACAAGTATAAGGGAAAAGGTGACCCTCGTGACCATATTAAATATTTTTATATGGCATGTCAAGAGGTGGCATTCAACGACAATTATCTTATGCACCTCTTTCCACGAAGTTTAGGAGCAATGGTGCTAGAATGGTTTGTACACATCCCTAAGGGATCTATATCAACATGGTCGAATTAGCTGAACACTTTGTACAACACTTCTCATTCAATATTGAGAATGATGTCACCATGTTAGATCTCTACAATGCCAAGCAACGAAATAATGAAAACTTTGTTGCATTTTTACAACGATGGAGAGGATTAGCTAGCTACTTTCCTTGCTCCATACCTAAAAAAATAGTTAATAAGTATATTTGTTCCCAACCTCCATCTAGACATTACATTCCACTTGCAAATGCATTGTGGCAACACATTTGAAGAGGTCATCGAAAAAGGGAGTCAAATTGAAAAAGCGTTGTTAGCTAGGGGGACTCTAAAACCTTTCTCCCATGATCATAATGATTCTAAATCTAACGACAAACCAAAGTTTGTTCAGAATAAGAACAAAATGTCATTAATGATGGAATAGTAGATTCTAAGTGGGTGCAAGCCGTTCAAAACAACACTCCTTTGAAGCTTACAAAGGGAGCTCTACCTATAGAGTATAAGCGTCATACTTTCACTCCTCTATCTGACTCAATGTCATCAATACTAAAACAACTAGAGGTGGTTAATATGGTTAGATATCCTGAAACTACGCCTTATGAGGATGATGTGCCTAAACCATCATGGTTTAGAGATAATGAATATTGCCAATTCCACCATGTTAAAGGTCACAAAATAGATAAGCGTTTGAAGTTCCAAAGACTACATCCAGGACTTAATCGAAAGTGGCAATGTGGATATGGATTCATCCACTCCTAAAAATCCTCCAATATGAAGACTTTTCCTAAACATAATCAGGACAAGAATGCTAATTATGTGTCTAATGAGGAGAATCATTTTGATGCTCTCATTAGTTGCGTAGATACACCTATTTAACATGTCAACACAATAACCCCTGTGATATCCCATGGACTATCTATGTCTAGGCATGTGCTGACAAAGACTGATTATCACGTAGTTCCACATACTTATGATGGTAAGGAACCTAAGTTTCAGCATTCCCATCAAAGGATGTTTATCAAAACTAGACCTCGTTTGATTCTTCACGCTAAAGAACCCATTCACTTACCTCTTCCCCATCTTCAACTCATGGTAAGTGGTATGATTCTAATTCTTCCGAATATTCCAATCCCAATGATTCTAAGTCTTCTGATTCTTCTAAAGATTCCAATCAATTATTCCTCTAATACGACTCCTAAGTCATGGTCCTCCCTATCTTCGCAGGACCCCATTTCTCAGTCGCCTCAATGACCCCTTCTTCCATCAAGAGCTCTTCGACTCAAAGTCCTTCTAATCAATCATCCAAGTCAACTCCCATGTCACATTCATCCAATCAACCTCTTGTGGTAGAACAACTACCCACACCGATTGATTCATTTTAGAATGAAGAAGCCATTAGAGAATTTATGAGGGTACATGAAGACATTCCTCTAGAAGTTTGCAAGCAAGAAACCTCTTTAGACCTCAATATGTTCACATATTGGGAGGAAGAGATTGATGCCTTTTGTCAAAAACAAAGGAAGACCCTAAGATCACGTTCACGTATTGGGAGGAAGAGATTGATGCCTTTTGTCAAAAAATAGAGGAAGACCCTAAGATCATCGAACATGATCCTCTTATTTTTTCATCTTCACATTCTTCATTGGGCGATGAAATGCTTGGGTCTAGCATTGATCCATGACCTATCTTCTCATTACCTAATCATTCTTTATCTAGCGGTGTTTCCTCCATCGCATCTTAACTTGGGTCACCACCTAGTAACCCATCATCTTTTTCTATATGTGGACCACCTCCAAGTAGCCCCACATCATCTATATGTGGCTCGCCTCCTGGCAACCCGTCTTCGTCTATACTGGGGGCATGTCCTAAAACCCCGTCATCTTCAATTCTTAGCCCACATCCTAATAGCCCATCATCTTCTATCTATGGGACACCATCATGCAAATCCTTCATCTTCAATCTTAGGGCCACATCCTTATATTCCTTTATCTTCAATCTATGGGACACCTCTTGGTAGCCCATCCTCTTCAATTATTGGACTATATCCTTCGCATCCATCATATTGTTCTTCTATCAATGATTGTGGCAAACCCACCGTCATTTCTCACATCAATTCTATTCGTCCACTTTCTTCTCCCACTTCTCGGGATCAAACAAGTCACATATTAGATTATAGGAAACCAAAATGATTCCTTCATCAGACTTAGATCAATAATTCCAAGAGCTCCAAAGCTCACAACAATTTAAACAATCTTAAAGTTCATAATCAAATGTGCTTCAAAAATGCACATCAATGCACCCATCAAGTATGGCGTAAAGTGCAAAAACCTTTGGATAGGGACCTCAAGCTCCCACATACAACATCCATATTTCATGATAAAACACAGTCATCTATTGAGTATGAGCTCACCACAATCATTGAGATCGGGGATAATATGACTCTTGATAAGAAAAACACCTAGTCTTCCTTATCAAGGAAATCGCTAACATTGTTGTTGGATCTTATCACGCCAAGTGACCTTGTCAGTCCCACCTTTCAAAAAAAGACAAAATACAAAAATGAGAAAACATTTCAAAAAATCAAAGGTAAACGAACACACATTGCAATCAGGTATTACATACACATGGATGTTCTTTCTTCCCTTCCTTGTTATTCTTTTGTAAGTCTTCCTACCATTTTCATCCCTTCGGTGATATTTTGGTTAGCCAATTTGCACACATTTTGTGACATTTATCTCTATGGTATCCATTTGGCCTTAGTCTTTTATCACCTTGGTAAATTAAAGAACAACCGGCCTCATAGAGATCCCATCACAATCAATATCTAAACCAAAACTTGTTGCAAAAATTTTTGGGCATATTTGTTGACACTCAACAATGTCATCATCATAATCACTTCTACCTCCTTCCATCATGCCATCGGTGGTTCTTAACCCCTTGTCAAACAAAAGAGCTGAAATAAGTTTTAAGAAAGTAAAAGAATCAATCAAATCAAAAAGCACAAAGTTGAAAGCAAATGCTAAAAGAAAAAGAAAATTGATATATAACTCTCTCTTGGGGTATTTCCAAAATATCTACCGGGCTATGGATGCTTGGGTGGTAGTAGAGCAATGTTGCGCGATTAGAATCAAATGCATCTTCGTTGGGGCTATGTACGTTTGGCTAGCAATAGAGCAATGTACTACTCTCCTTCCATAATCCATTCAAAAATAAATAAAATTTGAAAAATAAACCATTCCTACACATTGGCTAGGGTGTCTTCACCGTTGTCTATCAAATCTTCCCTCCAAGAGGTAATGAATTTCCACGTGCACACACTAGATCTCTATAAGCAAACAATATTAGTATGTTACCAAGTGTCTTTTTTTGACCTTGTTCAAACTCTTACTCTAGTTCATATCTTGTCTCATGATTTGTGTCATTGGCTAATCACTTCTTCATCGTGAGGCTTCTAAGATGCATTCACAACATTCACATCATTCTTTTGCTTCGTTCGTAACATCCATGTGTATAAGACTGCCTTTTGGCATGTTTGCATGAGTACCTTTATCCCCTTCATAAAAATAATCTTCCACTTTGTTTTATCATGTGCTTTTTGGCTAGCTTACGCTGGGGAATCCTTTCTCCTTCCTATCACGTCATTGGGTTACGTTCATCATCATGTTGAACTTATCCATATTGGCCTTGATCCATTTACGTGCGTGAAGAGTTTACCTTTGAATATTCCCATCTAATGCCAGGGAAATTTCACATCTTCACTTTCTTGTGCATACACATGGCATTCTACCCTTTTACATCCCATCTGTCACTGGGGTATCCATGTTTCTTTGTTTTCATGTACATAGCTTCGAGAAAACTTCTAAAAAGTCAAAAACATTTAAATATGTTTCAAAAACTCCAAAAACATTCAAATATGTTAGTCGGAAAAGTCAAAACATCCAAATAAACATCAAAAACCAAAAAAATAGTAATACAAATTTAAAAACCCAAATTTATCTTACCATTGTGTATTTCACTTCGATACCTTTCCAACGCTAAAAAAACGGAGTCATTTCAAGGTCGGGAGCAAAAGTTATGGCCTCCAAAGATAGGCATTGCATTCAGTGTTGCCTAGGTGCCCATGTTGAACATTACCAACACAGGCGCCTGGGCGCCCCATGCTGAACATTTCTAACACATGCGCCTAAGCACCCATGCTGCACGTGATCAAAAAAAAAAAAATGTAAAATACGCGCATGACATAGGCTCAGCGCCATATTACATGTAAAAAGTCAAAAGGAAGCCAACACAAGCGCTCGGTGTCCATGCTACAGGTCAAACATCCAAAAAAATCAAAAAGGAAGCCAACATAGGCACTCAGGCACCCATGTTGCATGCAAAAATCCAAAAAAATCAAAAGTAGGGCTAGCACAGTGCCCATGTTGCCTCATGCAAAATGTAAAAAACCACAAACAAGGCAGCACAGTGAGTGCCATGCTTTGCCTCACACAATGCAAAAATCAAAAGTAGGGTCAGCACAGTGCCTAGGCACCCATGCTACCTCACAAAATGCAAAAAACCATAAACGTGTACAAAGCCACAGTGCACAGGCACCCATCTTTGCTCAACACAGGCACTCCCCTAAGTGCATAGCGCACCCAACATTGCACAGCCACAACTTTTGCTCCCAACCTTGAAACAACTTCATGTTTTTTTACATTGGAAAGGTATTGAAGCAAGCTACACAATGGTAACATTAATTTTGGCTTTAGATTTACCAAAAAATATGGTTTTTCATTTTTTAAATGACTTGTATACAAATTGAAGCTTTGTATCACCTACATTATCCTCAACATTGAAATTGGTCCTACAAAACCATCTTTTTGACGTTCTCGCTTGTTATTGTCTCAAACAACGTGTAGATCATCATGATCTACCTATATTAACAAAATCTTGATGCATGCTATGTGCGGTACTTCCGTGCGATAGTGAGTCGTCGAGAGATTGTGTCGTAAAGCACCTGAAATTTTTCCATGGGACTACTTGTGTCCTTCATTATTCCCTTTGCATGTGTTATTGCTTGGGGCATCATTTTTAACCCTTTTTGTTACAACATAAACATTTGGGAACTATAACTTGATAACAAAAATGTTGGTGCAACTGTCTTAAACGTTGTTTGTTTGAGTGCATGTGATTGTATTGGTTTCTCTATTAGGTTAGCTAGTTTACTTTCTCGTATTACATTGCATTACGTATGGTGCATTAAGTTAGATATCATTTTACTTTCTCGTATTGCATTGCATTGTGTATGTTGCATTGAGTTAGGTATGGTTTTACTTTCTCATATTGCATTGCATTGTGTATATTGCATGGAGTTACGTAGTAATGGACAAATGTTGGTAATTTAGCTTTTCATGCTATCTTACATTTTTGTTCATTTCAATAAAGGCCGATGATGTAGACCTAGGGGAAAAATGATATAAACAGGTTGCTTATTGAAAGGTTGGATGCAAATGTTGGACTTGTCTTATATTTCACCATTAATCATTTCTTCTCCATTATCATTTATTACCATTACTAATTTTTCTCCTAAAACTCACTCCTAGGGAATAAACAACCATGTTTATTCCTATCCTTATTCCTTCTCAATACCTAAGGGTTTCACGCTGTTCTAACCTATTTTCTTCTATCCATTTCAATCATATTTTCAATCATCAATTGACTTCTTCTATCACCCACTCGACACTCAAGGGGGCATCCTTCATTCCACTAATTTTTCTTCAAAATTTTACTTGCTTATGCTTGTCTACTATATTTGAAGTGAAGTCACTTACTTCACCTCAAACAGGGGCAAATGTAGACACCTAAATTTTGATTTTGCAATCTTATTGCCAAATGCACACAAATCACACTTATTCTTCCCAATTCTATTATAATTAGTGATATTTACTAATTAACTAATGTTTCTTGCCACTTTGGTCAATTAACAAGCACTTCGTTGATCACCAAATCTCTTTTGCATTCAAGATGCAACTTTATGATGAATCGTAAGCTAAAATCCTCTTCAAAATAGACAATTAGCGTTTATAAGTTAATTAAGCCTATTTTGCCCTTGATTTGGTCAAAATTCCCTAATTTTGACTCAAATTCCTCTTCCAACCACTCAAAATCACCCCATTCACCTCCACAACGTCTCGGAAAGCTTCAAAAGCTTATCCTAGCATTTTAGTTGACCTAAGCGGTCGATTAAGGCTATATACCTCTTAATCACTTGGCAATTCACTACTTGTGATTAGCAAGGCCTAATCATGATTAACAATTCTAATTTAATTTGGGGATTTTAGTCCCACATGCACCAAAATACAAGTTTCTCCCAAAAGGAAAACTATAAAAAGAGTGCACCTCTTACCTTAATACTTTACACCATGCTTTGATTTGCATCTCATATAATAAATATGATATATAGCCAAGTTCAATCCTTGCTTAAAGCCTTTAATGGGGTTAGTAGATGGATATCCAAAATGACTAAGTAGTCATTTGGAGAGGCCATTTCACCTTGTTTGGAGTAGTAACCATAACCATTTGATTGCACACCGAGGTCTATTTAGGCCCATGTTAGGTAATTCAAGCATATTAGTAGGCATGTTTAGTTATATTTTGTATTGTTTTCATACTAGTTAAACATTCTTTTAAGATTTTATCTTAATATTACATTCCTAGACTTATAACCCTAGTTAATTAGGTGGCAATGGTGTTAACTTTCCTTGTTTAACTTTGTTATTTGCTTTGTAAAGTTTAGGGTGCTTTCGGTTTGTGAGGCATGAACCGTGGCATGATTTTTTTCGCACCACCGAGATCCGCTTTGAGGTAGTTGCCTGAAGGGCTTCACATAAGAGGTCTCTTTGTGATGGAATAGCCAATGCATCCCACATTGTCACATTAACATTGGTCTTCTTCATTTGCTCAACAATATTAAATAGAAGACCCACAAATTTATGCATTTACGGCATGTTATTCTCTTTCTTCCGATGTTGCGGTGCTTGAGCAGACGGATTTGATTGAACAATAACTTCTTTTTCGAATAAAACCTTACCAAGTGCCTTAGGCAGCTTGTTTTTATCCAATCCAAGCTCTTTCTCCTTACCCACAACATTGCCTTGACCATGAGAAGATGTAGATTGTGATTCTAGCATCCTTTTCTTGTGTCGTATCATCAAAAACGTTGATTTGGGGTCTGTTAGAGTTACCCGCCACTTGATTGACTGCACAAAGATCTTCAGCTCCAAAAAACATGAGATTGACATTAGTATTGGCTTCTTGAACTACTTTTGTGTTTGAATGGGGTCCTCTAGAAGTGGTTCTTGCTAGCTGGAAGAACCTTGCACCATGTAAGCTTGAAGATGCATTTCCCTTTCGCAACCCAATTGATTATGTGGTAGATTGCAAGGAAATCGCCACTCGGTTTCTTGAATCACATTGTTTTGTCTTTGGAACCAATGCTTGGCTTGAGCTAGGAGCAAGAAGTGCTTGTGGAGGAGGAATTGTTGTCAATGGAAGAGGAGCATTTTGGCTTTTCCATCTATTATTTTGTTGATTTGATGTATATCTTTGATTAGGTTGTTGATTTCTATATGGTTAATAACCCTGATTTGAAGATTTCCCTTGATTCTCGATAATTTTTATAGGTTTGGGCTTGCTATTTATTTAGGGATATAACTTTGTTGGTTAAATTTCTGATTAGAACCTTCATATCCTCATCTTCCTTTTGTTGTGTAGAGGTTTGGGATGTGGAAGCAATAGGTTGTGAATTTTGTTCAGGATAGGAGCAATAGAGGGTTGAGCGGCTAGAGGTAATTCAAGATATAAGGGCATGGGTGGCCTAGGGGCTAATTTCCCGGCTTGTATCAAACTATTTTCAGCTCTAATTGCAATTGCATAGGCTGCTGGTAGAGTTATCCCTCCCATAGATTGTATCATGACGAGATATCTGGAATTAAAGCCTTTAAGAAATAGAGAAATACACCTTGAGCAGTCAGTATTACATGGTTTTTCAATTCTATCCCATGTTCTATGGAATCTGAAGTTGAAATCTTCCATCTACTCATTTGGTGCTCTCTTGATTGTAGTCAATTGCTCTAAAAGAGATAGATTATTTGCCCTTTCACCAAAATAATTACATAGGGATGTGCATAGCGCATTCCAATTTTGAATTGAACCCTTTGTTAGACTTCGAACCAACGCAAAAAGCTTTTCCTTTGAAAGAAGAAGCTAATAGTTTCACTGCACATCCATCTCAACAATTTCATGAATTACACATACATTTGCAATATCTTGGATGTGATCAGCTGGAGTAGTGTGATTTTATCCTGTGAAGAACAAGATATTTTTAATGCGACTCTTTGGGATGGGATTACAAGCATTCAAGGCAAGTGGACTGTTTTACGTGTGAAGTTAACAAATAGATTTGGTTGTTGTTGAGCCATTAAAATAGGTCTAAGAATTCTAGTGGACTATAAGAAGGGCTTACCAGGATGAGGTGTTAAAAGATTTATGTTTTGTGGAGATGGAGATCTCTGAAGTTATCTTCCTCTTCCCGGAGATAGCTGCAAATACTGAAATATCCTCTCTTCTCTTGTTCTAGACCATGTTTAAATCCTTCTCATGAACTTGAACCACCATTTTTGCTGAAACTAGTTATTTTTCTGAATGGAGTCGCCATATGTGTTGCTGCAAAGCCTCTCAAAGGCTAGAGTTTCACAAAGATACACACCCAAACTTGATAAAACTGGAAATATTAATTTTTACATCCCACCAAGCGTGCCAAAACATTGGAGCTCAAAATTGCACTTGTCCTAAATAATAAGAATATAGGGGTTTGAGGCAACATGGGATTTGTCTCCAAGTTGTGGGACTCGAATCGAAATAGACCTCTCGAAGAAGGTTGACTTCCTCTCTACTTACTGCTAATGTTAAACTACTCCTAAGAATTGAAACATAACTATCTAGCTCTACTCTAACATTCTAAGGGACCGGGTGAGAAGGAGATGCACAAAGCAAAAATCCTAAACTAGAGAAGGCGATAACACCGGAAATCGGGAAAGATACTTCTAAAATAGAGAAAATGGGGAAAACGATGATGAAGAGAGTCGAAATGATGATACCATAGCTCAAGCAACATCTAGATTCCCACTTTCACGATTCACAATAGATACATATTTTGGAATAATGCACACAACATACACGCGAATGATTAAAAAGTCAAGGAGACTTAATAAGATACCCGTTAAGGCGAAATGAGCCAAAAATAGATGATTTTACTTGTAGAGATCATGCACAATTTTTACAATGCGGGAAGAAGGTACAAAACATTCATAGAATCATGATCCAAGGCATGCGACTCTTAGAACACTTGTGCAACACTAAAAATGATGCCCTCACATTCTCAAAGTATCCAACATTAAAACTAGGCATCATTTTACAATATATAGAAAAGCGGAAGAAGAAGAAAGAAGAAGAAAAGAGAGGGAAATTTGAATTATTCCTTTTACCAACCAACCACTTTCATTTAATTCTCGACAAAGTTTCCACTCCTTTGAAAATCCATTTCCCACACCATTTGCCTTGTATCAAGAAGGAACAACACCCATACTACATTAAATTTTGGTGGTTGCGTCCCCTGGAGTAGTTCTTTTGCATGTTTGGGATGTTTTCCTCTGTTTCACCCACCTACCTCCATTTGCATTGAGAAATACAAACTTCATTACATGAGGAGGTTGAAATATTTCCAATAATATAAGATCTGCAAAGATTAGATCATTGGATCAAATTTTATATCCATCTTTGGTTCTATGTGGAAAGCTGTTGTTTTTCTTTGATGTGTGGCTTTTGTTATCCTCCACGGCCCTTCTCTAACACCCACTTCATCCAGTGTGTAGTCTGATTTGAATCATCATCTGCAGATCCTTTTATCCACCGCGACTTTGCTTAAGTTCCTTGTGACATTATTAGACCTCCGCTATATGTTCCATGCTTTGGTGGCTTTTTTCCTTTGGCCGTGGCTTTTCCAAATCATCCATGTCATGCTCAAACTCCTCCACACCCTTACAACTCAGCCCATGGCTTTCTAAGTTGTTCAATTTTTGCAAGGGTGCAAAAATGGACAACATTAACTTCTCGACATTAACCATACAATATTTGGATAGCATATTGGTACATATAATTACTTATTATAATTTTCTTCAAGATTAAAAACACAAGGACAAAGATGTAATTAGCTACACATGATTATACAAGAGAGATTTGGATACACACACTTTGGAGAATTTGGGAGTGCAAAGACCGAAGACGCTTCGTTTTGGATACTATCCTGGAAAACCTTTTGAGTTCGGGATTGTGCAAAGTTCTCACATGAATGACTATATAGTCTAGGATCTTTTGTATGGTTTTGGATGTGCTTGCTCTTGGGTTATGCAACTTGCTCGCCCTTTGGTGTCTTATAAATGTGTTCCATTATCAAACCCTAATGTTGCATAATCCACAAACCACCATGTCGGTTGAATCATGCTCAAACCCTAACCACATGTAGAAGACACTATAAAATTTTTATTGTCTGTGCATCGCCTAGGTTGACACTACTTTGAAGAGACCTCAAACCACACATAGTTCTCCACCTATTATGTAACATCTATATGAATGCAACTAGTTGGTAACTTACGCCACTTTGAACATGCTTGAGAGGATTCAACTTGCTTCTAAGACTTTGAAGTAGGGATATTGGTGTGCTTGGAAATGAGAGAAGCTAGACTCCTTGACTTGGTGAGTGCTTTAGAACTATAGTAGGTGTCTGCCCTAATGGATATGCATAAACTTTAGGAATATTTAGGGAGCTTTGAGTGACTCTTGTATGTATTGCAATAAGAGTACCAAGTGATTTTCTATATGATTTCTAGGTGTATAGATGAGGTGATGTTAACTTGCTTATATAAGGTTCTAAAGATAAATTATCATGATAAGACTAACCCAAGAAGATGAAAAGACCCAACAAATGTTATTGCATCAAAAGTAGAGTTGGAAGATGTGTTAGTCCAAGACCTACGCAAGTCGGCCAGGACCATATTTCACATCATGACCTAATTGTACTATTGTGAACAAGGATGTGGTGAATGAAATCTAGAAGTTGCATAATGAAAAGCGAGTCTAAGTACTAATCTTATGCGTATACACTTCATAGTTTGTTAACACATTAATGTGTGAGAATAATTAAGTTAGAGAACATATAACATGATGTACTAAGTGGGGATAGGATGGGGATGCTTTTCTTAACAAGGATCGCAATCATAATTAGCGGTGTTAAAGGGTAAATTGCCAAATTTGAGTGTGTACAAAGGGGAAGGAGATGTTTGCGTGGTCTGCATTGCTTGAGGCTTTGGCTATGATCTTATGACAACCATTGAGGAGAGCAATGGGACTCCAATTTCAAGGTCACCAACTTTAGGGATAAATTTAATATTACCTTGATTGATAAGCTCACCCAACCATGGCTTCAAGGTAGACTATGTCAATCGGGGTTGACAAAATTTCATAGGATTTGGTATAATTCACGGGGGAATCCATCAATTCTCGAGGCTTTATCATAAGCTTTTTGCGCATAACTACTTTATGATTATTGAGGGAGAGGGGTCATCACACAATGTTGTTTTTAGCTTGTGAGAGCTTGTAAGGGACCAATTGTAGGCAATTCATTGAAATGTCTTCTCTTTTAGGGGAAGAAGGTTGAGCAATAAAAAACAACATGGTAATTGTGAATAAAAGCTTGCAGGATGTCAGACATGTTGGTAAGTTTGACATTGGTTGTTTAAATGGCTTTAATTATGTTAGCAATATGTTTGAATCATAATAGAGAAAAGAATTATTTGGATGCTCTATCTCCAATTTTTAGCCAATGTAACCTTGCTCTGAGTTGGCCCTCTTTTGCCTTGTAAGCTTCCTCCACCTCGAGTTTATGCCTCTAATGAACAACTTGCTTTTGTAGAGAGATACTAAACAGAGAGCTATCAAGCTCCTATGAAATCTATTGGAATTCATGGTACAAAGCCTCATAAGCTCTCTGTCTATAAGTGACAACTTGTTTCCCATATAACTTGAGAAAGGTGGCGGCGTTTTGGATAACATTATCCCACCATTCAATCTAGCTTGTATCCTTTGTAGGTATGGAAACTAGGTTCCAAAATCTTTATGATATGTCCTAAAATTCTCTCATGCCGCGTATAGACAATAAAATTGAGACTTTTTGCTTTTGAAGTTGGGAGCATTCCATGTAATGCAAAAAAAGATGGGCTAATGGTCAAAGGGTATATTATTATTGAAGGATAGAGAGAAAATATCTTCTTCAACAAAAAGAAAATAATCTAACCTCTTTACCACTCTATCTTGCCCTTGCGGAAAATTAGATTAGGTGAACCAAGCAACTTCGAATATTTGTAAAGTATACTCAATATAAAAAAAAAATTAACCCTCTATACAAATTAAAAAAATTCTTAAACACATTTTTCGTATGAGTGTAGGATTAAGTTTATTTTAATGACATTTCGCATATGCTATGCTTTCATAATAATAATAATAATAATAATAATAATAATAACAAACGCAATCATACGAAATAACGGGGAAGGGCTCCAGCAGTATAAAACTCCATAATTACGGGCAGGGGGAAATTTCTAGCCAATTAAAAAAACCTTGAGTTCTCCACCAAATCGGGTTTTTAATACGACAGGAGAATAACCGGGGCAAAACCGCTTATAAAACATAAGCATACGGGCTAAAGCAAATGACTTTGGTTAAAGCCTATGGTTTGTAGGTACCGAACAGACCTCGGGTTTATCTGAAGCGGCATTTGTTCCAGTATTTTTATTTTTATTTTTTCCGTTTGAATTTCATTTGTAACTACTGGAATGGACGCCAGATTTGATCTCTGCTCGAGATTTGCAGGAATTTGAGCGTTTTCTGGCTTATAACGGTGAGGGTTTTATCAAATTTGTACTCGGTTAGGGTTTTGCGAAATTCTCGGTCTTTAGCGAGTTGCGCTATTTTCTAAGAATTCCTCGATAGCCCTTCTGGCCCTCAATGCTTTGCAGACATGTTTAAAATAAATAGTTTGGATTTTTCTGTGGTTTAGATCTAATTATAGCAAAATCGCTCAATAAAACGTCAAAGAGAAACAACATTAAAAGAACATGCTTTAGACTTCGGCTGTGCAGTGTTTCGTCTTGCGTTAAAGAGCAAGCTTACATCTTTTATTGAGTTGATAAATTTTGCATGGAATATTAAGGAGGTCATGTAAATCTAAAGCTAAAGATTAAAGCTTTTGCAGCGGTCCCATGCGGGGGCAACTGCAACTATGTAACCCTAGAGAACTAGGTTCCCTCTAAATCTAGTGAAGTATGCATCAAATCTTAAAGACCTGTAAATTTAATAAAACATACGTCAAATCTTACAAGATCTGTAAATTTAGCAAAGCATGCATCGAATATTGAAAGGCTTGTAGATTTAGTAGAGCATGCGTCAAATCTTAAAGAGTTGTAAATTTAGTAAAACCTGAATTAAATCTTAAAGAGCTGCTAGTTTAGTAATGCATGCATCAAATCTTGAAGGCGTCTTTGAGAATTAAAGATTGTAACTTTTGCAGGTTTATTGGTTGAATTTTTTCCGCCATTGGCGTCAATTAACTATGGGGAAAGGCGGTCAAGATTATGGCACGAGGAGTCCTGTAGTCATGCCCTTAGATCGAGATGTTTTTCCGGCCTGGGCCAGGGACCCACATGACTGCGCCAAGGAATATGAAGTAGATATTAGCAAGGGGCTGAGCAGCGAAGCAGTTGAGAGACGGAGGGAAAAATATGGGTGGAATGAGCTGGAAAAGCATCCAGGGCCATCGGTTTGGAAGCTTGTTATGGATCAGTTTAATGATACTCTGGTAAGAATTTTACTCGTAGCTGCTGTTGTTTCATTTGTTCTTGCTTGGATTGATGGTGAAGAAGGTGGTGAAAAGGACATAACTGCTTTCGTTGAGCCGCTGGTTATTTTTTTGATTTTGATTGTCAATGCCATTGTTGGGGTTTGGCAAGAAAGTAATGCTGAAAAAGCTCTTGAGGCTTTGAAGGAAATGCAATCAGAACATGCCATGGTGAAAAGAGATGGTCATTTTAATCCCAATTTGCCTGCAAGAGAACTAGTTCCGGGTGATATAGTTGAGCTTAGGGTTGGTGACAAGATTCCTGCAGATATGCGGGTTTTGCATTTGATAAGTTCAACAGTAAGAGTAGAACAAAGTTCGCTTACTGGAGAAAGCATGTCTGTGAATAAAAGCCATCACAAAGTGGATAGTGAGGATGTAGAGTTGCAAGGAAAAGAATGCATGGTTTTTGCAGGGACAACTGTTGTGAATGGTAGCTGCATCTGTCTTGTAACAGAGACTGGCATGCATACCGAGATAGGCAAGGTTCATTCTCAGATCCATGAGGCATCTCAGCATGATGAGGATACACCATTGAAGAAAAAGTTGAACGAGTTTGGGGAGGCACTCACTGCCATTATTGGAGTTGTTTGTGCACTGGTTTGGCTTATTAATGTCAAGTATTTCCTTTCGTGGGAGATTGTAGATGGCTGGCCACAGAATTTTAAGTTTTCTTTTGAAAAATGCACATATTACTTTGAGATTGCAGTGGCTTTGGCTATTGCTGCCATACCGGAAGGCTTGCCCGCAGTTATTACTACATGTTTGGCACTTGGTACAAGAAAAATGGCGCAGAAAAATGCAATTGTACGAAAGTTACCCAGTGTAGAGACTTTAGGTTGCACTACTGTAATTTGTTCTGATAAGACTGGAACACTGACAACTAACCAGATGTCTGTTGCAAAACTGGTGGCCATAGGGTCGCACCCACATTCTCTTCAAATTATATGGTTGAGGGTACAACTTATGATCCTTGCGATGGGAGAATTCAGGGTTGGCCTGAAGTGGGGGCTATGGATCCCAATCTTCAATCAATTGCAAAAATTGCTGCTGTATGTAATGATGCAGGTGTTGCATATACTGGTCATCAGTTCTGTGCCAATGGCATGCCAACTGAAGCAGCTTTGAAGGTACAATTCTGTTTCCCTAGGATGTTTAATTTCTGAGTTTCCATTCATAATTTGCCTATATATTTGCTATTGGCAGATAGTTCAAAACAAAGTATATGTGTAGAAAGTGGAGTTTTAACCTGTGAATAAATTGAATTTTTGTTTTTGCCAATTGAGCTAGTTCATGGTTTGGATTATTATTATTAAAGCAATAGCAGATTATGCTTTAATATTTATTAGATTTTGCCCTGCTGTTATTTTCAGAAGTCGAAGTGATATAGGAGAATTTTTGCTATTAATTTAAATATATGACATATCAATTATTATATTCTTATCATTTGCAATTCCAGGTACTGGTTGAAAAGATGAATTTACCAGGTTCAGAGAGACACGTAAAGGCTGCAAGTACTAGTGACTTTTCAGATTCTGCCGAAATCAGATTATGTATGGTCATAAAACATTATGTAAATTTAGTATTTCCTTTTAGATTGCTTGTGGTTATATTTTCTTTTGTTCGTTTCTTTCCACAGAAAGATGGCATTGTATTGTTGTTATTTAAAAGTTTGGCATTGTTGTTATTTTTTCAACAATTATTCTGGTGTACTTTTACATAGATTGCTGTGAGCGGTGGAGTGAAATGGTGCGCAGAATAGCTACTTTAGAGTTTGATCGAATGCGAAAGTCAATGGGGGTTATTGTTAAGTCAGATACAGGAGAAAACTTGTTGCTGGTTAAGGTAATTTTAAGCATTGCATTAGAGAGTCAACAAGATTGTTGGATGATATGGTTAAAAGTTTGCTTAGTTTGTTTTCATGATTATTAGTTTATAATTGATAACTGTAGATTTTTAATGTATAATGTAAATCATCTGTCATCGATAAGGTTGCAGATTAACGATACCTAAGTTTATGTTTTTGCTTTAATTAAAGTTTGTTAGTCGTACTAATTGAAATAGTTTGTTAGGCGTTAACACATTTCTAGGATTAATGTATAAAGAGTAGTGTTGATTGCTGATCAAATCTATGGAAATCCTTGCTGTCTGTGCCAAGGGTGGTCTGATTGTCCTTTGGTTACCAACTTGGTTATCCTAACAATATGGTAAGATTGTGTTTTATGGATATTTTTTTAGTTTCGCTAAGAATTTGGAATGAGTTTTCCAAACATTGTGTTGGGATACACGATCATTTTGTTTAGCTCCTAAATTGTCTTTAAATTGCAAAGTGATATTTAATGGTCTCAGTGCTGTAAATAGTGTCATAATGCCAATCTCGAATGTAGGTGAATGCACACAAGTGAGAGACTATGAAGAGTCAAGTATGCTATAACATACATGATCATTTTGTTTAGCCCCTAAATTGTCTTTAGATTGCAAGGTGATATTTAATGTTATCAATGTTGAAATTATGTCGTAATGCAAATCTTGAATGTAGGTGAATGCACTCAAGTGAGAGAATATGAAGAGTCAAGCATGCAATACAATTTTTTTTGTCTAATCCTCTCTATTAGTTTCTTGAAGTTGATCTCCATTTCCTATGTGTTTTCCATTCCTAATGTATCTGAACTGAGATAGAAAAATATTGAAGGGGAAGACAAAACATTAAGCACAGCCATTCCATGGCTGGAAAGAAAATATACCACGTGATTTGTGTTGCTCGTTATGTGGAGAAATCCTTCGCCTCTTCCAAAGGGCCATTAAGGAAACATGCTTGGAGTTTTCCTTTGTAATTTCAGCAATACTCTCTTAGTCCCCTACTGCAATAAGTAAGACAATCCTTAATTCAATTAGCTACCTGCAACCTTATATTGGGGCTGCAGACTTAGCTTGATTCTCTATCACATGGCACATTACCAGGATACAATTTTTGATTACTGTATTCACATGATTCTATAAATTCTCTTCTCCAGCCAGACGGTAGACCTTCAGACATAACTTGATTCTCTATCCCATGGCACATTACCAAGATACAAATTTTGATTACTGTATTCATGTGATCTTCAATAAATTCACCTCTCCAGACCTTATCTCCAGAATACCTTCGTTAAAATACTTAATTATGTGACTATTTCCCATCAATTGAAAGAGCAACAGTTTGTACTAAAAGATTTTGATATCACCAATAATTACTGAATATTTCTTCGTAATTGCAATGTACATTGAGAGCCATGCCTGTGTTTATATGCAATAGCATCCAATATTTAATCCGTTCTACACTTCCCAGCTTCACCAATGTTGGAGCAATCACAATTGGTGTCATAATTTACTTTATCCTTAGAAAATTTGACTAAGCCATAAGAAGGGTGAGTCCAATTCGAGGACAGGCATTGGAGATCTTTGTTGTTTATCCTTTCCTTTAAGAGTATTGACAAACTTTGCAACTATGTTACATTACTTTTTTATTATTGGTAAGTTCATACATTTCATGGGTTTAATTTTTAATTTCTTTTTCTAGTATTTGTCCCATATTGGAATTTATGATGGCTTCTCATTTCTTATTCTTTTTTTGGAAATGTGCCAATTAACATGCATTCAATTATGGTTGCCTAACCTGATCAATATTTAATGTAACCAAATATTTGTATACTCATACAGGGTGCAGTTGAGAATTTGTTAGAGAGAAGCTCTCATATCCAGCTCTCAGATGGAACTGTTACCCTATTGGATGATGAATCTCGTCGGTTTATTCTGAACAAGCTGGAGGAGATGACTTCAAGTGCTCTACGTTGTTTGGGTTTTGCATACAAAGAAAATCTTGGTGATTTTTCTACATATGATGGAGAGGAGCATCCTGCCCATAAATTTTTGCTTGATCCTGCTAATTATGCATCAATTGAAAACGATTTGATCTTTGTCGGATTTGCAGGACTGAGGGTAAGAGTTAAATATTTTCCTTGCTTATGGACATAGTTGCTACACTCCTTTGGCGTCTCTATCTAACATTATATTAGATCAAATTAAAATTTCATAATGAACTGTTCTGTTCTTTTGTGTATTTTGGCATTTTCTTTGGGTATTATTGTAGGACCCTCCACGTCAAGAGGTCCATGAAGCTATTTATGAGTGCAGAGAAGCCGGTATTCGTGTGCTGGTGATTACAGGAGACAATAAGTATACGGCTGAAGCTATTTGTCGTGAGATTGGTGTTTTTGAGGAAAATGAGGACATTACTAATAAAAGTTTCACAGGAAAAGAGTTTATGGCTCTCCCTGATACCAAACGGAGAGAAATTTTGAGAGGACCTGGTGGGTGTGTCTTTTCCAGATCTGAGCCCAGGCATAAGCAGGAGATAGTTCGAATGTTGAGGGATGATGGGGAAGTAGTTGCAATGACAGGTGATGGTGTGAATGATGCTCCAGCTTTGAAGCTAGCTGACATTGGTATTGCCATGGGAATATCTGGAACAGAGGTAGGTACCTTCACATCTTTAAATATTAGTTATTGGCAAAAGATTATTGTTATAAACTTTTAAGTCTTAGTTGTAGAAGATGTGGAACTTGGTTGTTTGAGTTGGCGTTTTATGACATAATTTCAGTTAGGGGACAGTTTCATTTAATATATTTGTTTTCACCTCAGTTTCTTTTTGAATTTGCCCATCTTACTTTAATTTCTCTCTCTCTCTCTCTCTCTCTCTCTGTCTGTCGCTCCCTACTTATACTCTGCTATTGAATTAGGGGACATGATTTCATTCAATTGAATAAGATTGATATATTTGTTTACACCTCATTTTATATTTGAATTTTCCCATCCTACTTTAATCTCTCTCTCTCTCTCTCTACTTATACTTTCTGCTATTCTTGTCTACAAGACATGCATTTTGTATAATCTTTCTTCTGATTGCATTAATAAATAGGTGCACATGAGGGATTGTTTAAATAGAGCTTTTCTCACTATTCTGCATCCAAAGCACTTGATTTTTGTTTTCCGTTCTATATGGTTGACCTTCATACTTTCAAAACTGTTGAACCTCCACAGCTGAAAGGCTTAACATCCTTAAGACTGAAAGAAACATCAATCTGTTGCATATTTATCATGAATGGATTTATTCAATTTTCTCACCAGAGTATGCCTAGGCGATATTGATATTAGTCTTCATAGATGGAATTAGTGTTTTGTCCTCACAGTTTTATGTTTGTTATGCGCAAACCTCATAGCTATTGTTGTTGCATGATTCATATAATGGAGTCGTGGACTCGTATAAAATGCCCTGCACCCATTTTGTTGTTTTGTATTTTGCAATTTTTTGTCTGTGTTGTTATTCATTGTTTTTTTCTTATATTAATTGGAGAAGGGTTTGCTTTCAGGTTGCGAAGGAGGCATCTGATATGGTGTTGGCAGATGACAACTTCAGTACCATTGTTGCAGCTGTTGCAGAAGGTCGCTCCATATATAACAACATGAAGGCATTTATTCGGTTTGTTTTTCTGCTCTCTTTTTCCTCAATCCTATTATTCTATAATGGATTATTATCACATTTGCTTGGATGATACAAGTAATGGTATGCAAAGGTATATTATTGCATTTTTAACTTAGTGCATTGTGACATGCCAAATTGCCTGGCAGACCACGATTTATTGCATACTTGCATTTTAACTAAACCATGACATGTAATTAGATAATCCTTTTTGGATACCTGCTTTAGAATAAATAGTTAATTAACCAGGATTCAATGGCTCATGATGATTTAGTCTGGCTCATATTTCTTGCCTGACATGGCTCATAGGTACAGATAATACTGATTTTATATCATTTATTTGAAAGATGATTTGTTTTTAACATTGTATCGTTAAAGTGGCTGGTTGTGCTCAGCTCCCCACATGCGGGCAGACCATAGAGAGATTATTCTCAGCTACCTCTTAAGTGCAAAGTTTGAATCATGAAATTACGGTGCATTCAAAGTAGGCACTGAATAATTCTTCAAATGAGATTTATAGAATCTGTATTAATAAGCTGCAAAGTATTCTAGAGCAAGTTTCCAATAAGTTATTGAATCTTAGGCTCCATTTGAGAGGCTGTATTTCATTGGCTGATTCACAGCATTTTTGTACAGGCTTACACCCTCTTTTTGTAGCTTTGTCAATATGGCCTGTCTTGTTTCTGAGTATTGCTAAGAGATACAGTTAAGGAACCTTATAGCTGTTAATGCATAGAGTTAGAATCATGAGAGTATGATGGAATCTAAGCAACCCCTGATCAATCTTCAATCAAGAATGACTTTCTATGCAATTTTACAGAGAAGAGTATTTCAATGACTATTTCTCAGCATTTTCCTATGGTTTGCAACCCACTGCTTGTAGCTTGGTAATACATCCTTTCTTTGTTTCCGAGGGATGAAGAGATTTTGACAAGGAATGCTACAGCTCTTTTATAGAGTTGCCCTGATCAACCAGGGGCAGAGGTGAAGAAGTTACATATGCATGGGTAATAATTGAAGACTGTAGGAAATAATAAATTTAACCTCAATAAACTTTGCTGTCTCAGAGGAACGAGTCCAATGCTTAACCTTCCTTGGTAATGGTACTGAATATGCCACTTCATATGAATTGCAGCTGTCACATCTCATTGACCATTGTAATTTGGATGTTCTTCTCTTTGCAATCAAAATAAGTGCTTTAGCAAGTAATTGTCACTTAATATCATCATTTCAATTTGACATGTGGTATCTGCAGGCTAAGTGAAAAGGTTCAATTTGGTGTTCGAGTTTGACGAGGATAAAATGCGGTTCAAGTTCGCTAGTGAATAAAGTTCAAATTTTTTGCCATTATGTTTGACCAATAGAATGTTTTTTTATTATTAAAATATTAAAAAAATATGTTAAACAGAAAAGCTGAGTAGCCGATACGTTTTGGATATGGGAGCGGGTACGGAGTATCCGATACGCGGAAACGGCAAAATTTTTTTGGGCTTGGATACGGCAGTACAAAAATATATAAAAATTAAAAAATATATAAATTTCAGCCTTCTAAATAAGAATTAACCACATATTATGCATATGAAAAACAAAACAAGCTAAATAGCCACAACAAACTACTCATACATTCATAATTTCAATTGTCCCTACCATATCTAGTTGAGGTGTTTATTACATTTATGATTTATCTCATACATGCTATTTTTATCCATGTTTATGATGGCTTGTACTTGGTACCTTCTGTAGAATAATGGTGCTGCGAAAACTGTAATTTCTGCTGTAATGATATATTAAATTTAAAATATACCTTCTGTAGAATAATGGTGCTGTGAAAACTGTAATTTCTGCTGTAATGATATATTAAATTTAAAAAATACCTTCTGTAGAATAATGGTGCTGTGAAAACTATAATTTCTGCTGTAATGATATATTAAATTTAAACTATACCTTCTGTAGAATAATGGTGCTGTGAAAACTGTAATTTCTGCTGTAATGATATATTAAATTTAAACCAGAATTTAAAATTTAAAAAAAAAAACACAGTTTTGGGCCAGGAAACAGCCAGGATACGGCTGGGTACATCTGCAGAAGTATCCAGCCGTATCCGAACCTGCCTGGCCGCTCCCAAGCCGCTCCCGCTCCCGCTCCCACTCCTGCTCCAGGGGTCTAGGGGTGCCGTATTGGCTACTTAGCATAAAAGTAAATATAAAATATGATATAAATCAATGATAAAAATTCCTTTAAACATAAGTGTGAATATAAAGTATAAGATATAAATTAAAAAATAAAAATAAAGTCGAAAAATAAAGTTAAAAAAATATAAAAACATAATTTAAAGTAAATTAGAAAAATAAAATAAAACTTTAAAACGTGAGTTTTAAAGAATAAATCAATAAATGCCAAAAAATATACTTTATAACTTAAACATTATAACATCCTTCACTTCATAAGAAAAATGTAGGACAAGGGTAGGTAGACCTGGATCTATGTTCTGCCATGCATCGTGTCTAAAGGCTCGGTGTATATTTGCAGCAAATGCAGCCTGGTCGCTCCATTGTTCACCGTAGTGTCAGCAATTTCTAATTGAATCATTATTTCTATGAGCCACAATAATTGCCTTTTATTAACGACTGCTGTATGGAGGTTCATCCACTGCATGTCTTCAATCTCATTGTGATCTCTCAGATTGGAGCTAGAATCCTTCATGCTTTTCGAACTTGTAGCAAAAGCATTGTCCAAGACCAGACGAGCAATGTCTCATAACAGTTGGATGATTGTGTTGCAGTATATATGAAAGTCGAGACCTAGGGCATGCTCCCTCACAGGTCAACTTTTCTGCTCATACTCAACACCGACGCCATCTTCTAGTTGTTTTTCACTGCTGTTTTTAAGCCAAAGTTCTGCTATGATTTTCCCTGCATTTTTTAGCCAAACTTTACTGAACTTTATCTATTTTTTTTTTCACAGCCTTAAAAATGGTAAATTTCAAACTTTGTGGATGAAATTTGCAGAACCCTCTGACATGGTCTGTAGCTGTTATCTTTTCATATATGTTGCACTTGCATAATTGATGGGGTCCTGTTGACAAAGAATAACCTTTTAATTACCATATGGTTATGGGATCTACTTATTTTGTCGCCAACATTAAATATGCTGGTAGTGTTTAGCTAATATGCTGATCTTTGGAGTTAAGCTGGCGTGCTATCGAACTTGCAGTCAATTGCTTGCTTTTGAAACTGGTTGAATTTTTGATTGTTACATTTGGGAGAAGCCTCAAAATTTCGTCTGTTTGTCATATGTGCTAGATGTTCTTTGCACTCAAAAGATGCTTCTCTAACATGTGTAAGAGATTATTGTTTGTTGGCTCAAAAATTACAGCTGCGTCTTCTTAGTTTTCTTTTGTTGAACCATGTTTGCATCCAGGAGTTTCTATTTAAGATTATTTTTTCCTCACTGAGAACTTTCATAACATTTAAACAAATGTTTGATAGTACCTTTTTCTAGGCCTGGTTTTTTTTGATGCAACCACATACTATGTAAAAACAGTTATATAATAAACTTGAATTTATTTTGAAGGAAATTTGGCAATTGATTCAGTTATGGACCTTGTTCCGACATTTTATTCAGCTTTACAGTAGTTGCTAACTAAATGGGACATGCTTTTTCCATTAGACCAGGAAATCTATTTTAAACCTCTTTTGCTATCCTGAATTCTCCATCTCTTTCCAACCATTCTTATCTGTTACCTCTCTCTTTGTCCTTTTCTAAGCTTTACTTTTTCCTTTCCCCTTCCCCTCCTTGCTATCTCTGCATGGTTTTTTCTTCTAGCTAGTATCACTCTCTGCTGCATTTATAGTTCATAAATGCATTTCCCTTTGCATTCTTTGAATAAATTCTAAAATTTATGACACTGTACACGAGCAACACATTCAGTGTGACCTTCCTGACAATCTGAAAGAACTATATGTTTAATTTGCAGAGTCCTTAATAAATTGAATTCTATTATTATTAGCAAATTTAAGAGTACCACTTATTTGGACAAAGCTATTATCTAGATCATCTCTTTCGTGGACTCACTCCTATTATTTTGTCACGGATAAATGAATTTCAGGTACATGATATCCTCAAATATCGGTGAAGTTGCCTCAATATTTTTAACTGCAGCGTTGGGTATGCCAGAGGGCTTGATACCTGTACAACTTTTGTGGGTAAATTTGGTGACTGATGGGCCACCGGCAACGGCTCTAGGTTTCAATCCACCAGATGTAGATATAATGAAAAAACCCCTCGAAGAAGTGATGATTCTCTGATTAATGCCTGGGTGTTGTTCCGCTACATGGTATTTGTTTCTCTTAATACCCTGTTCAATCAAATTTCTTGTAACGCCTGTGTTGTAACGAAAGCTAATGTATATAACAAATACTAAATTGATATTGAAATGTACCTTCTGATTTCATGTCTTATCTTGCAGGTTATTGGTCTTTATGTCGGTGTAGCCACAGTTGGTATTTTTGGTATATGGTATACACACGGAACATTTTTGGGCATAGATTTAGTGGGGGATGGCCATACCCTTGTGAGCTTTTCTCAGCTCAGGAATTGGGACCAATGTTCTTCTTGGGAAGGGTTCACTGTGTCTTCCTTCAAGGCAGGATCACAATTTTTTTCCTTTGATAGCAATCCATGTGATTACTTCACAACAGGCAAAGTCAAAGCTATGACACTTTCTTTGTCTGTGCTGGTTGCAATTGAGATGTTCAATTCATTAAATGCATTGTCAGAAGATGGAAGTCTTCTTGTAATGCCGCCATGGGTTAACCCCTGGCTTTTACTAGCTATGTCAGTCTCATTCGGTCTTCACTTTTGATTCTATACGTATTACTTTCCTTGCACAAATTTTTGGCATTGTGCCTTTAAGCTTGAATGAATGGCTTCTGGTTCTGGTTGTGTCATTACCAGTGATTCTCATTGATGAGACATTGAAGTTTGTTGGAAGATGCATGTCCAAAAGAGGGAGACATGGATCTCTAAACATTGACCGAAAATTAAAGAAGAAAGAAATATAAGAAATGTAGGATAGTGTTTGGCTCGAGTTACAATCTGGAGAGGAGCAATCAGCTGCCATTGATGATGTAGAGAGACAGTTACAGAAAGCTTTTATGGAGATTTTTTTGTTTGCCCGAAATTCTTGAAGTTATGGATGATTTCATCAGACAATGTACCATTCTATGTGTTATGAACATCCTGCATGGGTCTAATTGAACCCAAGAAAGATGCAAGGGATGTAATTGACAAATCGAGTCAAATGGACCCTCCTTGTAATGTGGAGGGATATAAATTGTCTTCTGAATCTCCTTGTACTACAATGTTTACTAAACACGTGCATATCACTAAATCTTTTTGGTACTTATGATATTGGGTGGAAAGAGAGGATTGGTCTGTAGCAGTAAGTTAATAACTTTGCAGGTAGTCTAATTTTTCTTTTCTTTTGTAACCTTATTAGTTGTGTTGGTATTAAATAAAAAGATTTTGTCGTAGAGCTTGTGGAAATTATAATTATTTGATATGCTGTATTAGTATTATTAATAGAAATCACTTTATAGGATTAGCCTGTAATAACTTCTTATCTTTCCAGGTAATCTAGTTTTATCTTTTCTTCTGTAAAACTAGATTGGTGGTATTAAAAAAAGAGTTATTAAATATGCCCTGTTAGTAGTGACGACTTTGTATTTTTTGCTTATCAATTTTAACGTAATGGTTTTTCAACTTAAGGTTGATGTTCGGTAGTGAAGGTACCACACATTTCATGTCAGAGTAGGAGGTTTTATATGCTCTCAATTATTTACGGTAATTGTTTTAACAAGGCATGTTTTAGTAAATTGTTTTCAACTCTTAAAAAGGTTTTGAGTGAATGCCTGTGTATCAAGATTTAAGAACAGAGGTGCACATTTTTGACTTTATATTTGGTTTATGGAAAGTTATCGAGTTTAATTGTTTCCATGAGCAGATAAAGATGCCTTTTAGTCCGAAAATAGCATGCAAATGACTCCCTATATGAGCGTGTAAGACACAGCATCTTGTTTCATAAGAGTTCAGAGTATTATATTGTTGTTCAGGCCGTTAATTACATTACATTATTTTGGCTGGTCAAGTAGCCAAGCCACAACAATATGCGAACCTCACATGATAAGATCAATAGCTCAAGTATTGTTTATAACTAGCGTAGGATTAATATCTACGTGTCCTAAAAACAAGTGTTGGCGATTATTCTCTGTCACAATGCAATTGTCGAAGTTTTAAGACAGTTATTAGTTTCTTTTGGAAAATAGGTGTACCGTTTTCATTTGCATTTATACTTTGTTTAAAGTGGCAAAACAATGTTATATTTCAAATTTACCTTACAACAGCATAAATCTGAAAAAATAGGTGTACTGCCGTTTTCAATTGCAATTGCCCTTGGGTTAAAGTGGCAAAACAAATGCTATATTTCAAATTTATCCTACAATGGCATAAGCTTTTGAAGTTTATTACAAATAAAACGTATGTTTAATGATGATGTGACTCAACTTATGGAGATGATTAAAGACCAAATCGAGAAGTGTGAGGATGAGCAAATTATATGTTTCAGAAGAAGAAATTGTAATGGCATTTTATTGATGTGCTCGCGAGTGTTTTGTTTTTTGTTTTGTGCTAGTTTAACAGTTGTAATTTTGTAATATCTTCAATATAAAAAAATCTATCAAAGTCACTTTATGAGCTTTATTGTCATTATTAGAATAATACGATTAAGCATGTGCATCAACTCAATTAAAGTGTACATCTTTCTCGAGTAAGAGTATTTAGTCATTGCAACTCCTGAGTAAAATAATAGCCCGCCCTAAGTAAAGTAGGAAGTTGTGTTGCACATTGGGTTCTCTTTATCGTACCTTGTAGTGTAGTTTTGTCTAGAGTGTGTCATGTTATCCACCTTCTAGTTCTAGTTGTTAAGAGTGATTCAGTTCAACAAAAATTATGATATATATCAAGACAAAATAACATGGTATATTTCTTGAGAGATATTCTTTGTTGAGCTTTTAAATGACCCAATGCCCATTGTTCTTTATTGTTGAAGGTATTTGGGACATTTGTCATGAATGTTTCATGTTTCGCTTGTAAGTTGTTAACGGTCAAGTCCACAAAAAATTATAATATAAGGGTAAACAATATGGTAATACCCTAAGTTATATTCTTGTGTTGAGCTTTTGAATGTCTAATGCCTTGCCCTTTATTGATGAAGATGAAGATTTTTGGTGCATCTATTTGTGTTCTCTTTGCATTGCCCCAATCACATACACCAACCTTACGTGGAAACGTTTGATTTAGGTTTGAATTTGGTCTATATAGATGTGCTAGTCTCTTATGCCTATGAAATAACAATAAAACCAAAATTTATGTGCTCATCATCTTGCATGGTGTTTCTCACCTTATAGATGGCCCTTCCATTGCCTTATGAAATTCAAATTTTCCAACATTTGTTATTGTGGTGTAATACCACTTAAATGTTTTGTGTTGGCTTTCTTTATTAGGTTGTGAAGATTGAGACACTTTCTTCACCACTAGAGCCCTCCTCAATGCTTTGGCGCTTTCAACTTTGAATAATGTTTAACATTAATACTTGAATTTATGTTGGAAACATCGTTAGTGTGAATAAATACAACATTATCGTAGGGCTACCATTATTAGAAAAGAATGGTAGTTTCTCATTTACAACATCCCTACTCACCACAATCTTGTTTTAGACTGCTCATTGTAGACAACCAACATATAAATTTTGCCAAACACGAAGTAATGAAATTGAAAAACAAGAAAATCACTCACATAAGGTGTTTAACAAAAATATGCTTTTAACGGTATAATATTTTGCAAGGTTTTTGTTGAAAGAGTAGGCTGTTCGTCGTCTTCGGTTTGCTTGCCTAATATTGTAGGTTTTGGTTGTGCACCATAAACCATGCCATGCTTGCCGTTTCTAAGAGTATATTGCTTGTGTACTCTTTCTCGCTTGTAAAATTCCTTGAATTGTTTAGAGATAAATTTGCCCATGTTGCCAATAGGAGAGCTTTTACCCAATATGAGAGTTTTTACTTGTTTTTCTATCTCAACTTCACAAGCAACACACTTTTTTTTTTGACTTTTTATTCAAATTGTCTAAATCCTCCAAAATAAAGTAAAATCTATGCAATGTTTATTCTTGAACTCGATTGGATTATAATGTTAACAATTGAGGCCTTAAATTAGTATCACAATTGATTTGAATTTACTATCTAAATGTAAACTATAAGGAAAAATAAGAGCAGGTATCCAAACTTGAGCTCTATTCCAGGATTACATTGCATACCTTGAAATATACATTTTAGGTTGGCTTAGTTTCGTTTATATATGTATATATATTTTTAGAGTTAAGAGAGGGAAACCTCGTTTAAATCTTGAACTAATTTGCTTCTTGTTATCCCGAGAGGCGTTCTATAATGACATGCAAGGCAGATCTGAAGTGTGTTGTTCACTTTTATTCTCAACATTAAATTTGACGTTCATTTGACCGTCATGTGAAAGTTCATTCATAAATTTGACTTCTATTGGACTCATTAAATAAATTTGTTTCTTTTTTCTTGGAGAAGTCAATAAAAAAATAGTAATATCTTGGTCATATAGTAATGTTTGGGTCTTTTTTCTTGAATAGATATTTTTGAGACCGACACAATCATGTAGCTAAATGATTCCATTTGCCACAAATCAATAGGAAATTGATAGAGAATTTAATGAAGTTGTTGATTAAAGAGGTATGTAAAAATCAAACTTAAGAACCTTGAAATTAATATCTATTGATGTATTTCATATAGATACATTTATTATAATATACTTATTATATTATATTTATTTTTAATTGTTACTTTTTTTGGTATACTTATACTACACTTGCATAGTTAGATAGGTGCCTTGTGATTGATATCTCTTGGCATATTTTAGATAAATGTATTTTAGATATCTATACTTGATATTAGATTTAACATAAAGTTTGTCTTAAAAACCAAACTACTACATGCGATAACTCAAACCAGAGAACACTATTTGACGGTATAGAATATACCACATTTGAAAGTGTGAATGAAAATTCTAAGTTCCAAGAACTTCACTATTAAGCATATTTTGCGTGTGACTAAGATTAATTATTTTGTTAATAATAAAGTGTGAACTAAAGCTGCTACTTTGGCTATTAGTTTTTTTGGCCATGAAAGATCATATGAAATATATTTGAGGCGACTTGTAATGGAGAAGCCGCTACTAAAATAGTGTCCGTCATGATTTTTTCACTACACTAAATTATTGAAGGTACCACTCTTTTAGGAGTACAAAAATCTAATTGTAGTAGTTAAAAAATAAAAAGTATGTTGATATTTAGGTTAGGTGTTTGAAAGTTCTTCGGCTTATCTCGCCAAGAGGTACAATTCCACCTTCATATTTTATTTATTGGTATCTCCTCAAATATATATTCTAGCGAATGACTAGGCAACACCTTTTGCACCATCATACACACTATTTGACTACAACTCATTTGATATTTACATCTCTTTTTAAATTTATTCTCAATTTTCTATGCGTTGTCCAAACATTTGAAATCCAACCTTGCAATAAATCACCGTCAAAAATAGGTGACCACTAGTTGCGATTTTTATTTATATTTGAAATAACCCAATCAAATTGCAAATCATAATAAAAATATTTTTATTATATGCAAAACCCTTTAAAGATGAGAGTGAACTTTAGTAGAATCTCAATCTTTGACAAATTTATTAAAACAATTCGACGCAAATATATTTTGCAAAACCCTTTAAAGGAGAGAAAACTTTAGTAGAATCTCAATCTTTGACAAATTTATTAAAAGCAATTCCATTGCATGTTAGTGTTTAACACACCCTTGGTCCAATACCTTGCAGTATAGGCTTTAAATTTGATGGCCAATTATAATCTTATAATACTTGTAATTTTTAAAAATAATAATCTCTTTCAATGTGAGAGAGAGAGAGAGAGAGAGAGAGAGAGAGAGAGAGAGAGAGAGAGAGAGAGAGAGAGAGAGAGAGAGAGAGAGAGAGAGAGAGAGAGAGAGAGAGAGAGAGAGAGAGAGAGAGAGAGAGAGAGAGAGAGAGAGAGAGAGAGAGAGAGAGAGAGAGAGAGAGAGAGAGAGAGAGAGAGAGAGAGAGAGAGAGAGAGAGAGAGAGAGAGAGAGAGAGAGAGAGAGAGAGAGAGAGAGAGAGAGAGAGAGAGAGAGAGAGAGAGAGAGAGAGAGAGAGAGAGAGAGAGAGAGAGAGAGAGAGAGAGAGAGAGAGAGAGAGAGAGAGAGAGAGAGAGAGAGAGAGAGAGAGAGAGAGAGAGAGAGAGAGAGAGAGAGAGAGAGAGAGAGAGAGAGAGAGAGAGAGAGAGAGAGAGAGAGAGAGAGAGAGAGAGAGAGAGAGAGAGAGAGAGAGAGAGAGAGAGAGAGAGAGAGAGAGAGAGAGAGAGAGAGAGAGAGAGAGAGAGAGAGAGAGAGAGAGAGAGAGAGAGAGAGAGAGAGAGAGAGAGAGAGAGAGAGAGAGAGAGAGAGAGAGAGAGAGAGAGAGAGAGAGAGAGAGAGAGAGAGAGAGAGAGAGAGAGAGAGAGAGAGAGAGAGAGAGAGAGAGAGAGAGAGAGAGAGAGAGAGAGAGAGAGAGAGAGAGAGAGAGAGAGAGAGAGAGAGAGAGAGAGAGAGAGAGAGAGAGAGAGAGAGAGAGAGAGAGAGAGAGAGAGAGAGAGATTATATTTTTATTTGAAATATTTTTTACATAAGTTTGGATAGGAAATATTGAAAAGTTACCATCACTTGATGGGCATAGATGACAATCAAATTTTAAATCATGTAGTTGCAACTTTGTGACTTAGTCATAAATAACGACGGAAATTTCTTTGAGAACATTGTTAAAAGAAGCTTTTAGATAAATTGTTTATAGATTTTTTACATTGATGTTTTGGGTCACATCCCATGATCCATCATCATAAGTTTTTTCCTAGCGATGGATCACATGATGCGATCTGAAGCATTGATGTAATAATCTATACACAATTTATCCAAAAGCTTCTTTTAACATTTTTATGGATTGAAAACATAAAATCATTAATTGTTTAAAACATAAATCTTAATAATTTTCAACAATTAATTCAAAATTTCTAAACCTCGTCTAACTAGAATTGGTGATAGGCCATATAATATGCAAGTACATCAACATTAACACTCAAATCTCATGCGATGGTGCACATTCCATATTTGGCTTACTCCACTTTATTTTATTTTTCTTCCACCATCATAATGCTACATGATGGTAACATTCTTTATTTATTAAATATATATATAAATCAATCATGACTCTTATTAAGATATTGCCAAGGAAGTAACCTTATAACTAACATAATAATTGATCGATTGAATATAAATATTAATTACCATCCTATGTGAATTATATTTTTTTAATGCATATTGAAATTATTTTATAATTTTAAAATCTTTATTTCAGCATATAACATTTTTCTCCATATTGGAAAGAAATGAGACTAGCAACATACTCTAAAACCTTATGGAGAAATGAGACCCACATAGTGAAAAGTGTTTTTATACCAAGAATGGAATATAATTAACCACAACACATTACAACTAGGTCTCATACTTAGAATTTTCCAACAAGCCATTTTTTTCACATGTTGGGAACACCTTAAAAAGACATGTATGCGGCTTGTGAAATCCTTTCTTGAAAAGAACAATTTACAATTTTCATTCATATTAACAACTAATTATTTATGTGGAAATTATGTTCAAACCAATGTATTGATATACATAAAACATATTCCCCTGAAAAAATAAAAAGTCTTGTATTGCAATAAACATTGAGCTTTTTAGGTCTATGTGGCTCGTGTATGATCATTTTAATACTTTAAAAAAAGTTTCGAGTTTAATACACACACACACACACACACAGACACACACACACACACACACACACACGTATGTATGTGTATATATATATATATAAATTTTTTTGGGCTCAAATTTATTTTTGATTTAACAAAGTTTTATCCCCTTCTTTTCTTTGCATATTATTATTGTTGTTTCTTAAATTTTAAACTATAATTAAATGGAGTGAATTTGACGTGATAAATAAATATGAGAGAAATAATACTTCACAATTTTTTTGAGATAAATAGCAAACAAAAAAATAACTTATACAAGATAACACAATATTTATTTTAGATTTTTTTTGGAAAAACTCAACACAATCACAGACATCCTAAAATATCATATTACGCATTCTAAACCTCTAAAATCATCCCGTAATTACTTCATAGTACATTACGACCATTTTCAAGTGACTTTCAACCACTTTCGATATATTTCACTATTTTACGACCTTTAATGGCATTCTACGACATTGTCCCACAACTCCCTAATCATTCCTATCATTCATACATGGTCTTGAATTATTAAATATTCACACTATGGACCCTATTACACTCATATCCCATTCCTATGATTAATTAATTAATCCTATCACTCTTATTATTCATCCTCTATCCCATTAGTTAATTTTATTAGCTAATTTAATATCAAAATCATTAAATAAATCCTACATTATCCATTTACACTTCACCTCTTATCCAATTAATTAATATCACTTCACTAATTAACATCTCAAGTTAACTAGAGCAAAACAAATCAATTCAAGATAAAGCCATTAAATATATGTAATAGGAAAATTTAGATTAAATCAAATCATGTATTTGACTTCAAGAAACATATCTCCCAAAAAGCATGGCATTCCAAAAATAAAGCAAATCAATGCAAAAGCTAAAAGTCACGCTCATTCAATCACTTTGCTCGTAGCTAATCTACTTCAATTGAACACCATTTGGAGCATCCACAAACAAATTTGACCAAGATATTCAACAAGCTCGGTAATTCATTCCAAGCTTCAAAGATCTCATTCGAGGTCAGTAAGGAGATATAAAGGAAGGAATTGGTTTGCTTTTATTTGCTTTGTTTCTTTTGTTGTGTTGTTTTTCTTTGTATACATTTTTGGCATGCTCAGTGGGACAAACCCACATATTTTTCATTTCTTCATCATTTTTTGTGAAATCAACCTTGTTTTTATGTTCTTCTAGCTATTTTAGAACTGCCACCAATTTTTAGGGCTTCTCATGGAGTAGATTGGGAGCAGTTTCAAAAAACCACCAAATTGGTCGTGTTTCTAGCTTTTTTGTGCAACTATATATACTTACGCAACCATAATACAATTTACGCCAACGTAGCATGTAATTCACATTAGCGTTACATCATCCGCACTAGCGTTAGACTACTTGCACTAGCATCACTACACATACTTTTCCATCCTCATGCATGCATTAATGTATATATAGGTGCGTTACCATTTTCCTCTACACGTTAGCATTTTCTAAGTTGTTTTCTTCTATGTTTTCTAGACTTGCACTACCGTTTAAGTACACATGCTACCGCTCAAGTACACACACTACCACTCTCTTGGATGCCTAGCATCTCACATGGTAAAGTTTACTTGATTTTTCCAACATTTTTTATTCCCCTACTATTTTTTATGCATTTATATCACCGATCTCGCAACCTAACTTATTAAAATAGAACCGACTTATATATATATATATATTTCCAATTTTTTATCAAAGTTTTTCTCAACTTTTTGACCTTTTTCCGAGGGTTTTTGGGTATTAAATAAATTTAAACAAAGTTTAGGATGCCTTCATATGATAGATCTTGTTCTAATATTTCCAACAATATAAAGAAGAGCTCAAATGGATTAACGAGCGAAAAGTTATGGCTTTTGCAATGAACCCTTATCAAAACTAAAAATTTAAAGTATTTCATTTCACTTCATTTTCAATTTCTAATCTAACTCTTGTCTTAATAACATTTCTAACCAATTTAGCTTATTTCCCATGTCTTTCCTCCATTTCTAACATCTATTTCGATCAAAATTCATGTATGCACTTCTCTTGTGCTCTTGAGTGATCTTGAAAATCAGAAACAACCACGATCTTTTGTCGTTATTTTCTTCTAACATTGTGTTTGCAGAATAACGACTAATCTTTTTATACAGACCACTTCGTTGGAAATATCTTACTAAAATCAAGCGACAAACTACTAACACATCGCATGCAGTTTCTTTGGCCAAAGACAAAATCAAACTTTGCTAAATTTTTTATGAACAAACCATTTACATTGCAGGTTTAAATAAGGGTTAATACACGTCTCGCTTAATTATGGGAAGTACTTTAACATAACCCTAAAACTCATTGCGAGGAATACCACAGGAACCCCAAACTAGTTGGCACATTGAGAGGACTTGCCAAAAAAATAGTTAGTGCCCCATCCTGATTAAGTAGTATTACTCACAAGGAAAACCAAAAGTTGTCCATGGTGATAACCCCACTCTTAATTGATTGAGGGGTATGGTCTGTAATAGAATTTTTTTTGATGCATGTACTCATTCAGACAAGTATTGGTGAGTGAATTTTTCAAATCCTTAGATAACCTAACAAACCTGGTCAACCATTTATGTTACTACTTATATTGTTAGTTCAAAAACAATTTATCAAAAAAACCTACTTCCAAATTCCAAAATCAAAATCAAAATCAAAATCAAATTTTTTTCCAATTCTGGTTAAAGTTAGTTTAATCAAAATCATCATATCAAATCCTTTTCCTTTGGGTATTCACTTTGTTAAAATTTAAGCCTATCAAGTCCTATCAATCAAAAGTCTTATCTTTTAGATATTCACTTTATCCAAATTTAAACATATCAATCATATCAATCAAAGTTTTATCTTTTGGATATTCACTTTATTCAAAGTTAAGCAAATCCCAATCAGTCCAAACATACTTTGAACTCAATTAATCCTACCAAATCAAAGTTATATACTTTCATATATTCACTTTATCTAAGTTTAAGCAAATCAATTAAATCTGAATTCATATCAGAGCAATCTTTCCAAATCAGATTCATCAATATCACAAACCACCTTTTTACTTTTGGTTCTTACCTTTAGTACAATGGTGAGCCCACACAACACATCAAACAAGGATTTATTAGAAAAACTTCATAGGATGTCAAAACAAATCTCTCATATGGCTTCCCAAGTCAATACAAAATCAAATAAACAACCAATCATAATCTCTAGTAAAGAAACTATTCCATGTGAAGTCAAATGAAGACAATTCACACCTCTCGGAGAAAGTCTTTCTAGTGTATTCCATCAATTATTAGAAGCTAAAATGGTTACCTATCTAATCACCAAAATCTTTTGAAAAAGGACAACCAAAACTTACGTGGTACAAAGAACCATAATATTGTGAATACCATTGCCATTCTACGGATCATTGTTCAAATATTTGACATTACATCTAAGATTTATTTGACAACGAAGACATTGAAGTGGAAGAAAATTCTAATACAACCAAACCAAATGAATAATTGGAAGTTATTTAGAACTCATTTACAATTCATGGTACCAATGAAAAATATAAAGATAAGGGTCAATCATCAAACAATGTTGAGCTTGATTCTATCCTTTCATTGCTAGATCCTACACTTAACACCATGACTACCATAAAAACTAACACCCCTAGCCTTATTGTAGCAACACTACAAAAATAGATTTGGACATCGTCCACAACACCTCAAACGTCCAATCCTAAGTCTACAACTATTTCACAACCATCCAAAGCAAAGTCTTCATCTGTTTCTTATGAAATTATCAAACAATCAAAGACGGCAACTAAATAAATCCCTCCCATGGATATGAATAAAACAACACCTACATTTCAAAACATCCTTACACGTGCACTCCACGATGTGTGTGTTCCTAAGAGTATCAATACACAACCATTTCAAGATTTAATAAAAAATATTTCATCAAATTATTCAATCCTATCATTTGGTCCTCATGACCTTTTGAAATCTAACATCATAAACATCAATTCCTTATGTATTGAAGTATTCGTCCCTAATCATAAAATAAAAAAAATTCTTATAGACAATAGAGAAACATTGGATATTTTTTCTACAAAATCATTAATATGCCTTGAAGGCCTATCTATAGATCAATCCTTCATTCCCATGTCACTCCATTCATGACTGAGGAAAACATTGATGTTGATATTCTTTTCAAACCCCAACCATTTATATCTTCTACTCTATCAACATCTTCTACTCCACCTACGTTGGATATCATTGACAAAGGTATTGAGAGTATGAACTCCAAAATGAAAATTACACATTACCTTTATCCACACATGGCCTCTTCAATGATCTAGCTGATATAAACCTACTCATCGAAAACCTTTCTATCCACACTATTGACTTGGACCTCTTCCACCCAAATCTCGTACATTAGGACCAATCAAAATTCAAAAACATGGACCTCTTCCACGTGATGAGTCCATTGAAAACCCTAATCCAAGAATAGTCAAAAAAATCAAAAAGCAAAAAAAAAGAAAAAAAGATTTGGCATATCAAACCCCTCATCACAAAGTCTTATTTGAAAATCAAAAGCAAAGAAGTAAAAACTTCTTATTCACGGGTATTGTCCACATTGGGGAGGTGACTTGTATTGAAAATTTTAATTGTTTCATCCATTGGAAAATATCTCTATCATTTCATTATCATATCTTCACACTCTTCACCTATAAGATGCAGGTTAATCTTGTTCTTGTGGGGTATTTTGCATCTCATTCTGTTTTGGATTCTTCCATTCTAGATGTTTTTACATACAATCTTATCTAGAAGCTTACTTGATGGAAAATCCTCCTTTTGAAGAAGCTTTCTACTTAACAAGAAAGCACTAAAATTATTTACCCATATCTTATCTCGCCCATCTCAGTCTAAGGTGATGAGCCCTTGCGTCCTACTAGTCACGCGGGGCTAAGATTTGGGGAAACTATCTTTCCAAAACAAGCACAATACACAAACAAGTAAAATCAATCAAAATTAAAAATTGTTACACATTTCGTCTTTCATAGGATTTGGTGTTGAGCCCACGCTTCTTTGGTAACGTGAGACTGGGAAAAGAGAAAGGTACCCTTACTTGCCTATGTATTATCTTCGGTGTTAAACCCTTACCTCTTATTGGTGATATGGGGAAAATGAAGGGGTTCATTTAAAAAAAAAAAAAATAAAGAAACAGAATGCATTCAAACAAGGGAATCAAAAGTGCTCAATCATGAAAAATCCAAAGAATCAATTTAGTTTCTCATGTTAAGAGAGAAAATTATTCTTTACACGAGATCTTGCCAACAGTAGGCCACCTGCGGGTCTAAATTTAGTTACGGCCTATAAAGTGAAATCATCTTGGAATCGGTCAAATAATATTAATTGGAGATGAGTCACATTTTTCCAAATGGACCATTGTTAACCTCGTGTCTTTGCATCCATCATCTTCATTTACACATCACTATCTCATTTGTCTTGCCCTTCTTGGCTCTCGGTGTTGAGCCCTCGCATCTTACTAGTTGTGTGGAGTCAAGGGCGGAGTCAGACATCCTATCACTATATCATCTACATTTTATGAATGGAATGAAATGTTTACAATTGTTTGAAAATTTGTTTAAACAAAGGCACCCTTTACAACAGTAAAATAAAAAACCACATATTTCAAAAAAACATTCAGAAAAAATCAAAATCCAAAAACATCTAGAACATTCAAAATCCATTTTTTTTTTACAAAATTCAAAAACATCCAAAAAAATAAAAACATTTAGAACAATAAAAATCCAAAAACATCATTCATAATCCAAAGACATTCAAAATACCAACAACTATCAACACAAATCAACAATATCAAACTTTTAACTCCTATCCTAGTGATTTTGCAACTATCTTACGACTATCTATATGCCTAGATTTGGATCACATACAAGATGGATTAGTAAAATAATAACCAAATCAATGCTACTAAAATAAAATGGGCTTATGCTGCCATTGATAAGAAAGGGACAATTATGGTTTCTTTCATTGAATAAAGTGGGTAAAACTCTTTAGATCTAAATCTAAACTTGCACACAAGCACACTTGAAAAATGTTAGTTATTTTTGGTGGTTAGGGGACCTGCCTCGGTCAGATCCCTAACCCTTTTAAGGAGATAAAATAAATTTTATTGATGTAAAATGAAAAATAGTAAATAAAATGACAAGTATACTTGACTCGGACATGAGACAATCACATTTACATTTTTCCAAGAATCGTACAAATATCACAAGCCAATCGCATTCGGATTCCCGTCCATGTTTAAATATCGCTAGAACAGTGTTGTAGTAAGTTAGATCTATCCTTTGTGCTTCTCCTTTTCTTCTTCAAAACCTGTAAAACTAAGATATGTGAGCAAGAGAGAAAGAAAACTCAAGTATAGTCTTTGTGCACTAAGATCCAGGGGCCAATAGTTGATAAGAGAGATGAAATGATGTGGGTGAGGGTTGTTTTATAGATTTGGAGTGCATAGGGGAGTGGGACACACATGGGTGCAATGATAGGGTCCATTATTGAGTAGAAAAATTGGCTAAGTATAAGCCACACGTAGAGACTATAAACTATGCATAGGAGGGCACACATAAAATACAAAGAGGCACTAAGAGGCCGGAAGGAACACATAGGAGTAAACACGAGGATAGGAAATAATGCAAGAGAAAGTTAGTGCGTGAAAGAGTGCACAAGGAGTAAAGAAAAATAGGGTGCAAAGGTCCGCACACAAATAGAAATAGGTTCCAAGACTTAGCTAAATTTCCAGAATGGGCTAAAAATGGGAAAATCAAAATTGGAATGAAAAACAAGAAAGGTCTAAAAACAGACCGAATAGATAAAACACAAACATGATTGATAAAACACATGTAGGATGATAAATCATGGACATATAATAATAGGATCAAAACATGGACGAGACTAAGCTATTTATAGTGTGAGTGAAGATTAAATCATGAGTTTGAAGGCATGCAAAATATAGTTAAAAGGCCTATTGTTAGAGTTAAAGCATGTAAACATGATGGATAAGTTCTCACCGTATATAAATAGGTATGCACAACCATTATAAAAAGAGGGATGTGCATAACATATAGCTAATATGAGTCATGTTTTGTATGTGAAAGAGTCTTTATGAGGTGCACACATCATTGATGAATATGTAAAAATGTGTTATTGTGATGTAATGCTCATGTGTTTGTAATAGGTAACATTTTATGGGTCGCTAGGGTTAAGAGAAGTTGACATAATGTAATTGGCATATAGATCATGCTATTAGTTATCTATGAATGAATGATCTAAGCTCTTGTTGTTCTTATTTGTGTGTTGATCTTATTTACTTTATCTTCTATTTTGTGTTGTGTAATGGTCTATTGATGAATCCACATCTTGCATGATCAACTAAAGAAGGACTGATAGGTTGCGCGCACTTCAGGTGAGCACTTGGGAAAAATCCCAAGTGATGTGCTAGCACTCACAGACCGAGAGTTGGTAAATAAAGGAATAGATTTTGGTTCCATTTATAGGGCCTCTTTTCATTCTCTTAATCAAGATGTGGCGTGCATATGGCGTTCCGACTATCAACTGCAGAATATTGAGAATTGGTACAGTGACGACCATGACGAGTTTGCTCAAAGATATAACACTTTGGATGAAGTTTTAATGCACACAAATGGGTGGAATAAAATTTATATGATTCACTATATGAGACATTTTTCAGTTTCTTCCCGGTAGAGTTATATAAATGGTTAGCAACTTACGCCTGAATAAAGGTATCCAGGATGGGAAAGAAGTAAGTGTGGAGCCAAGATAAGTACTAATAACTCTTTTATTTAGATGAACCATGAATGTTTGTTGTAGACCATTGGTGGGAAGGTGTGTTACGGAATTACACCTTGGAGTATGCAATTTCAACGTATTCATGCATGGAAGAAGTAGAGTTCTAGTTTTTGTGTGAGACAAGAGGATCGCATGCACGTTAATGACAAAGATATTAATGATTGAGCTAGGAATGGAAAACTTACCTATGGCAGGATAAAATACCACTTTGTGCATAGGGGAAATAAATAGGTTTGGGAAGGATGGCATTGATCCACGTGGAAGAAAGAGACAAAGAGAAGATACTATACATATATAATGATGCACGAGAGAGGGTAGTTGAGGAGGCACTAAGAATGAGAGGAATGGGTTGGGTGGAAGTGATGAGAAACCTATAAAAGGCAAGGGACCTGTAGGACCATGTCCCTCGAGATATTGGAGAATTACAGTAGAAGGACCACCTCGACATTTGTTGAAAGTGAGTCTAGTGAAGAAAGAATGAGATCCGTTGGCACGTATCTAACCCACCCACGAAACCATAGCCCTTGCGCTTGGTGATTGGAATTTGGAAGTTGTTATAGAAGATCATCATAGTAATGATGACAATGAACAAGAAGGCAATTGGAAATCATCATGATGGGTTGAGATATAGGAAAACATGTTTTAGTATCAACACAAGATGCATAATAGATGAAGGCAACACATATGATGATCTGCAACATGCTCTCGTATTTAGATATAAATTTTTTGGGAGAAATATGGTAGGTGCAACATTGGGACAAAGGAGTGACACATTACCCATTACAGTAACCATATAGGTGGAATAGCGTACGAGATGGTTGGGATACATTTTAAAACTACTACAAGGATGTGGGGTAGTACTTCTACACGTCCCCAAGTAGTAAGGGAGGCTTGGGAGGCTCGGCCCTACCCCGCAGGAGGAAATCTTGGTAGAGGCTCAGGATCGGGGTCCAAGCCCACTCTTGGACAAGAACCACAAGAACCACTATAACAACCTCAAAAATCCCCTCAACTATTATTCGATATGTCCCTTCATTTTTAAGAGTATTAGAGTGTAGAAGATGCAATAGAGCACGTGCACAAGTTTGAACTTTTGTGGTGGCCCAAAGGAATAACATCCCTAGACCGAAAGGCTAGTTAGTTTGCTACCACACTTTACGGCCACATGCATAGTTGGTATAGGAAGTATGATCCACACCAGGTGACACTGGACTATGATTCTTTACACGCCACTTTCTTGGCTGATTTCCACATACCTGAATTTTAATAATAAAGTATTAACATATTGAAATACATTAAGAATGGCCTCGCTAAAAGTGTTAGAGAGTATGATGCACATTTCAAAACCTTGCTATCTAAGCTTTCTTATGACATTCACTAGAGTCAACATGCACAATGGTTTGTAGGAGGCTCACTGATACCTTTGCAAAGGGTGTTATCACACAAGAAGCTCACGGACCCACGCAAGGATTTGAAGGTAGCAAGCTTGTAGAAGTGGTTGGATGTGTAGACACTGGAGTGAGCCCATTCCTTGAAGCTTAGATAACGAAATGGATTCTCGGCTAGAAAATTTATCTTTTAACTCAACACATGATGCCCAAAGTGGATTATGGTGCACATATTGTGAAGTAGAAGGGCACATGAAGGATAGCTACCACACAAGAGTGTGCACAAACTATTCTCAACTTGTGATATCTGTCATAAGAACTACAATGTATGAGATTTCCCACTATTACAATGTGCCACACAAAATAAGGTATCTATGTATGGAAAAATTTATGACACACACAACCATGACACAACAAACTGCTGGCTGATTGACCATATCCATGAGGCTTGTGAGATGGGGCTGGAACAAGATAGTACAAAAAATAGCTCCTAAGGACGTGAACGAGACAATGAGAAATGGAGAAATTCACCCAGAAACCTCCATTGCCATGAGATGAAGATTCAAACATTTCTCAAAAACCGGTGTGATAATCAAAGAATCATTTGTTGTTGTTTTATTCATTCTCAAATTCCATCAAAACATCATCTTCAAATCTCCCTTCCACTGCATAAATTTCCCGCAATAAAGAAAGCTTCATCTCATCCCAACAAGGACAAAAAAATTGATTTCCCGTCAAACCGACAGTCGGTTCAAAGAGAAATTTTAGTGCAAGAATAAGAAACAAAAACCCACGAAAAAATGTGATTTTTTTCACAAACGGAGAAGAAAACCATACCTATAAATTTCAATCTTTGTTAATGGTTGTCGCATCCGAGCTTCCGCCAGGTCAAAAATTTGAATTTTTAAAATCTCCCAAACTGGTGATCAAGTAAGTCTAAAATTTTAGAGGGATGATATTGGTATAAAACCCATATCATAAAACTTTGTTCTGTTGTGATATGACCACTGAAAGATCACTTTCTAAAAATAGCAGGTCTTTTACATAAGGGACTATTATTTTGGGTAAGCCACCATCCGAAGAAGTTGCGAAAGGAGGCAAAGTGAACACAAAGGAGGTATCATGGGATAAAATCATCGAAATGGTCATCTTGGCATGAAAACAACACTTACTAAAAATAGTAAGTGGCTCCATAGGCCCCTAGCTATAAATGGCCATTTGGTTTAAAAGGTGAGAGGAACGCAGATGAAGAAGGAATTCAAGCTACCATAATCATTTGAGGTCTAGAAAAGCTAATTTGTGCACTTTCCAAAAATAGTAAGTTGTCCTGTGGGCACTTACTAAAAATAGCAGTTATTCCAAAGGGTGGATTTCACAGAGGGAGCACACTGGGAGTTGAACATTCAAGTTGACATCACTAGTTAGAGACTAGAGAGGGAAAATTCTTGACACTTTCTAAAAATAGTTTCCTTTTCCAAATATAGTAGGTGTCAAGGAAAAATGAAGTTCAAATTCACAGGGGAAAAAATAGTACAGTCTCTATCATTGGACTATGTGAGAGTAGGTGATAGTGAGGTCACTTGCATGGATCTCAATAGTGTCTTTTGACACTCATTTCATGCTTCAATTAATATGTATGTTTCATCAGGATCATGCCCAAATCATCCAAGCAATATGGAAATGTTACAAGGATTCAAGGTAGGATTTGCCCAAAGCCTCGTATCTTCAAAGGAGATCTCTATGAGCAACGCCCATGGTCGTCAAAGGTTACATTCAACAGTGTTTCTAAACACTCAGTTTGAGGTGTCCATAGGTCGTCAAAAGGTAGTTTCTTATCTGCAATGAGGAGTAAATCATTTACAACAAGGAATTTAAGGGAGTGGGGATCTTCTCATCAACATGGGACAAAGAATGATTCGGCATTGAGTGCAAGTTTTAAGGATTTTTCAAGACACAACAGATTTAGAAATTTAGAGCTTCATCTCCTTGGAAGAATCAAGTGAACTTCATCAAGATTGACATCCTTTCCTTTCCTCCTCTCTCTTCTCCCTCCAAAATTCTCTCTCTTCAATGTTCTAATTTAGCATTGGGTTTTGTACTTTTTGATATGTCTTTAAGTGACTTTAGAAACATGATGTAAAATTTCAATCACTTTATTTTTATAAAAGGGACTTAATATTTGAGTAGGAATATGAATGGTCTAAATCCAAAAATAAGGCATGTGAAAGGTCTTTAGGAAGATGAGGAGTCATGTCTTTTCTATAAATTGTAATGAGCTCCTCATTCCAAAGGGTTCTAATTCTGAAATTCTTCTAGCTAGTTGTATTCTTGTAATTTCATGAGAGATATTTTTCCTACTTATGAGTGAAAATAGTTATCCATTTTTCCCTTATTCTCAATGTCTTCCATTCTCATATTGTGTATAATTTCTACTTCAGCATCAATACAAGAAGGATTTTCTAGCCTTTTCGACTAAGGGGTTTACCGATACTTTGTGTTTATTAAATTCTAATTGGTATTGTTGTTGTTTATGGTATTTTTTTTTCTTAATTTTAATGCATGTGATGAAACTTATAAATGATGTGTGCAAGATTCTGATTTTTTACTTGCATCATTAGTTCCTCCTACCTCATATTCTCATTCCCTTTCCCACTCTCTTGAAAAATTCCTCTCTAGTAAGAAATTGTTAGTTTTGTCGCATGGTCAGTGGAGTGCCCCTATTGGATCCCTAGCCAAAAGACCACCAAAAAAATCCACCTTTTTTACTCATGCATGCATATACAGAAATTGCACCGTAAAATAGAGAGACTTAGATTCCTAGAGCATTGACAAGAAATCCACCAATTTGTCCGTGACAAATTTTCATGCCAACAAGATACTATGGTTACTATCGGATCTTTTCTTGATTTCAACTCCTATCAATCACATACCAAGTTTCTTGTTGAAATTTTTTTTTCCTATGATTTACTTGAATCAACCATGGACTATGAGATAGTTGATCTAGACAACCCTTGGTATCATGACATTTACACTTGCATCTGTGACCAAATCATTTAACAAAAATATGCTTTTGTATAAAGCCTAATATTATAGAGTTGCATATGATAAATGAATATTAAAGTACATATTTGACATAAGCAATAAGATAATGAAATATGAAACCCTAAGTGCAAGAGAGGTAAATAATGAATTAGTTGATTTCACATTATCCCTAGAATTGATCTGGATTGGAAAACCAATGAACAGGAAGGGAAGATGGTCGTAACTATGCACGATAAATTCTAGAATCGCTGGATAATCCTAGACCATGGTACTTGGACTGGGTCAAGGGTTTCTAGGTGCTAGATACCTTTGCTAGACACATGTGACTATGTAGGAGTTTGAAACCTGGTTTTTTTGGTGTCACAAGATGATCATTAGTAATCATTGTTGGTCACCTATGTATTGCACTATGATCACATAATTCACCTGTAACCTATGGAGAGATGATGACCTGTAAAACCCTCAAGATACATCAAATCCCAAAAATAAAATATGTAATATAGGGATTCAAACTGACCCTAGAGGTCACTCGACTGAATGAACTTACAACTGAGCATTGCACTACATCTCAGACTCTATGTAGTTCTTGTGCGTGTGTGTAGAAATTGTGCCCTGATAATCCCTTGTGCAAGTGTACATGATAGCGGGTGGTAGCTATATGTACCAATGTAAATAGATGTGTAGATGGAAAAATGAACTTCCCCTTTCTATGAAGTGTATGTAGAAAATGCAGTTCCTTATCCCTTGTATGAGTGCTAAATGGATGCCTTTAAAGCTCTTAGATGCCTTTAGATGCAACCTTAGGTGATGATAATAGATGCTTAGATCTTGGTCATTTATTTTGGTCATATATCTTTGTATTTATATGATTCCATTGGTTGAATTTCATAATTTACAATTGAAAGGACAACCCATAAAAAAAAAAGATTCACAAAAGATAAAAGAGACCCAAAAGAAGTGAGTAAGATAGAAAAGGGTCAAGGGCACCAAAAAGGATGAAGGTGCCTAAGCACTAGTGTCCATAGTCATAAAAGAAATGTAATTTAAATATTGACTAGATTGTAGGGTGTGTAAGACCATAAAGAAGACTATAAATAAAGAAAAGAGGCCAAAGATAGTTGTTAATTACTAGTTTTATCACTTAGGAATCATATGAATGCAAGTATGCTTTTAGGACCTAGAAATGTACCCAAGTACATGATTTTGTGTCTACATTTTCCCCCACTTTATGTTTTTGAGTGAATAATCGATAACATAAATTAGATAAGATATGCGTACTTGATAACCATGTATAATGTGATGGTGATAACATGCCGAAGAGACAAGTGAAAGCATGAAGTGATTAAAAAAATCCTAGAAGCTAAGAAAGAGGAAGTAACCCTAGGGGTGAAGAGTATTGTGGTGTACCATGTTGTACCTATTGTTTTGCTTAATGTAGGGATGCTTCTTTTTTTGTATCAATGATGGACCTACAAAAGAAGAGTGAAAGAGTAATCAAAGTCATCTATTATGAAAAATCTTGCAAAAGAATATAAAAAGTATATAACTATATGTAAAAATTAGTAAAAGGAAAGTGTACACATGATTCATGAAGAATTACAAGGATAGAAAATGTCCTAAAATGATGTAGAAGAGTGATTTTTTTGGGTGATCTCATGCCAAGAGTTATTTTTTTGGGAAATCTCACACCAAGAATGAGTTTTTAGGTGATCTCACGCTAAGAACAATTTTTTTGGGTGATTTCACACCACGGAAGAAGAGTGTTGGGGATATATGTATAGTGTTAATATCCTTCCATGACTGCTTCCCAACTTTATACATCACTACAGATGCTGTGATCAGTGTTTAGTTCCAATTTGTAACATTTTTAGTTCTATATTTTCTCCATGTAGAAATAGAGATAGAATACATTCTGCTTATTGGAGGACCATTATTGTTTTGTGAAAACTAATCTGTGAATTTCTATAAAGTGTGCTAATCTGAGAAAGTTGTTATATTTTCCCCCAAGACATAGGTGCTTAGGGGAGGTCACGAGTGCCCACGTGCTAGTGTTTATATCTGGACATTGGTGTTTATGCTAAACTGAGGACCCAATTCAAATTCTTAGTTGTTTCAAAAACTATATCCTATTTTGATTATGTACTTAACTATGTTGTACTATTGTATGGGGTGACTAATTCACCCAATGTATGCCCCCTCATTTGGGGTGCATGAGAAATTGCTAGGATAATGTTTCCAAAGAGAGGCCTTGATGTTGAATTGAATGGTATCCCTACATGTGGGAAGGGAATGTGCATGGTGGAAACCAAGGCACATGTAAACAAGATGGCTAAATACATGTGTTAGTAGAAAAATAAGAAAACATGTCATAGAAAAGAAGTGTAACAATCAAATGTGCATGCAAAAGAGAGACCACAAAAGTGGATTTCATATGGGACATCTCTCACAATATCACAAGATAATTAGGGCCGAAGCATCTAAAATCATTTATTGTGCATACAAGACAAAGGGCATATCTCGCAAATAATGCCATACAATATCAAACAATGGAAAACAGTAGCAAGGAAAGTATCATATAGCCATGGCGGTAAATAGTTCTTATAAGGAAAATGCTACACACAAAGCACCCGTTAGCATGTTATAAAGATAAAGAGTATGTCAAATCATGTATACATCCATGAAAATTAGTGTGACAATAAGAATAGAAAGTAGTAAATAATGGAACAATAACACCTGTAGAATGTGAGAAATTAGATGCCCCCGGGAGCCTCGGTGGGACTGGTAAGAGGTACAGTGCCAAGTATCATTACAGCATGTAAATATCTATAAGAATTTTACATTCATAACTAGAGAACAAGTGAACATGCATTTGTATATAGAAAATATATTGACATACTAGATATCTAGCTAACATAGTAAGCAAATTGTAACATGTGAGTCTAAGAAAGCAATAAAAATTCCAACCAAGATATGCAATATGATGTGTGTATGAGTGAGATGGAATGGTATGTAATGTAAATGTGATAGGGGTAGTGTGCCCCCAGCTAATGTGTATGAGTATGAGATGAAGTTTCTTTATAAAAGACCCATCAACAATCAATAATGAACCATAGAACAAGAGTGCATCATTAGGAAATGGTTTGATAGTGTGCGCTAGATAGATAGATCATTAAGCATAGAATGCAAAGAGTGAATGTGGTGAATTTCATTTTAGATTTAGACCCTCGGTAGTTGATTATGAACTTGTGGAACTAGAGTACGTCATAAGGTAATAGTGATACAAAGTGTATCAAGTTGTGTAATGATGCTTAGAAAGATGCATTATGAAGCACGAGTGTAACACCTACTTTTCAATACTTCAAATTACGGGAATTTTTATATTTCCCATAATAACTATTTCCTTCAATGATTTAAATGAATAGCTTTTAAATCCAGCAAATACAGAATTACAATTCATCAAATAACCAAATAATTAATCATGTGTATATACTTATGAGTAAATTAGATCTATTGATCCCCCATTAATTACTCCTTCAAGATCAGTATACGAGTTTATTAGTAATACCCTTCTCGACATTGATTGCAAGTGATGTTTCCAAGTGTCTACCTAGAATTTAGTCAATTGAATCCCATTCGGCATCTCACACTCATGATTATAACTTGGTGAACCTAACAGTGTATAGTCTTACACCACTTTGGCCAAAGTTTAAAATTCATGCATTGCATGATTTGTTTTTAGACAACACACTCATCAACAAAAAACATGTCCCATCACCATATAACTTGGTTTCATTCTCGAATTGAATAAGTTAGTTGAGTCACTTAGTTTTAACTACACACAAGGTACAAATCTATTCAACCTGTGTGAAGAAACACATCTGTGCCAACTTAGATTTCTTATGGGAGAGAAAGTACTTGCGTAATGACTTTCATCATTGTGTGTGATGCCCGTTAAAACAACCCACTTGAGACCCAAGAAACAACCTAGAATTAGTCAGGAAAATTATAGAATAATTTTTTTAATAAGAAGTGTCCACAACCAGGTTACAAGACAACAATTGTCACTAACAGGTTCTGGAACAAGTTAAATCTACTAGAACATACTTTTATTTTATTAGCAATTATTAGAGGTCACAATGTCCAAAATTTAGGGTTATAAGTTTCAATTAGGTTCGGGGTAATTTATCCCCATACCCACTCTCTAACAGGCTCAAAGTTTCAACTTGATTTTTCTCACACTTAACACATTCAAAATTTCCCTAAATCATTCCCATTGGATAGGAAATTTTCTCACCTTTATATAAGGTAGTCCTCCTAACTCCTTGTAAAACTCCAGTTATGGACCAGCGGGCTTTGGGAGTCAAATTTTCCCCCAAAGGGACACGTGTCGAGCGGGGCTGAAAAGCACTCTTTCGGGTTGGCGGGTCATGGGGCGGTGTTTGGAAATTTTCCCCACATGGGGTGCAAAGTCCAAATTTCTCCCATGCCTCCGCGGGTCCTCCAAGGACACATGTTGGGCTCAGAGCCAAGCGAGGAGAGTATGAGGGAAGGGCGGGGAGGTGGAGGTTTGGAGGAAATTGTGCCAAGGAGGGGGAAAGGGGTAAAAAACATGCACAGGCTCGTGCATCCGCGGAGGGGATTTTTCCAAAGCTAGGGGCGGGAGTGTCGGGGCCACAGAGATTTCTATAAAAATTTCCAAAAAACCAAAAATTCAAAAGAACAAAAAGTCCCATGGGTTCCACCCCCTCCACTATCACCCCATGCTACCACGTGGCAATACCCAATGGAAGCGGGATTGCGGACCAGTGGAGGAAAATGGTAAAATTTTCCAAAAATTTTAAAAAGGTACCAAAAAGAATTTTATGTCGCGCCTCCACCATTTCCTCATGAGGCCACATGGCAGCCTCTAATTGGCTATGTGCTAGAGGAGTGGTGGGGAAAATGTAAAAAAATTCTCAAAAATTTTATTAAGTCCCAAGGGAAAATTTTGGGCTACGGGCCCGCCAAGGAAATTTTTCCCAAAATTTTAATGTTAGTGAAGAAAACTTCAAAAGGCCATAACTTTTGATAGAAAGCTTGGTTTTGGGAAAACAAGGACTTTCTGGAAATATCTCGATGCCCTCTTTGCACAAAAATCATAAATTTTACATTTTGATAAATTTTAAGGGGTCAATTTTAAGAAAATGGCCCACAGGATTTTAAAAGCAAACTGGTAAATTTTGACTTATAAATTTTTGTTCAATTTGATCTCCTCCTTCACTCAACATGTCAAACAGACATGGAGGATTAATCTGAGAAGGATTTATGATATTTTGGGAGGGTAAATTTTCTCAATTGATTTCCAATTTAAATTTTTCCAACAATTGACAGAAAAACGACTGTGAAAAGTTTGGGTCCGATTTTGCAATGTTTTAAATTATTTCCTTAAGTGTTTCTATCAATTTGAGTTCATTGATGTCATAGCATGCTAAATTTTAACATTTCAATGTTGATTATTAATTACAGGTTCGAACTATGCATTTTAATTAAAATATTTGCCAGTTTTAAATTTACAACAAAGATCCATTTCTAGAAAATTTATTTATCAATTTCATCATTCAAGTGTGGAAATTAATTTCTATTCTAGTCCAAGGCATTTAGTTTTTATAAACAAATCATTTAAAATCTAAATTGTAAAGTCTGGTTTCCAATTTAATATATTTCCAAAAGAGACAAAGTAATATAATTCCTTCATACGTATTTCTTCTTTTTCCATTTTTCTAAACAGGATTTCAATCACAATCTGATATTCCAATTTGAATCAACAATGCAAATGAGAAAATATCTTGCAATCCTTTATTAATTCTAAAAGAAATACATCTTTACATTCTTCCATTCCTTGAATGCAATTAGCAGATTTCACTTTCTTTCTTTCAAATGTACAAAACAGAATATAAATATCTTTCACATTTCGAATATGTAACTTTCATAACCAAGTACAAACATCTTTCCTTCATAAAAAATATTACAATCTCATCCACTTCAAAGTGGTAAAGGTTATAATAAAATATATATTTCACAAGGGGTAGTCAAAAGTCTTTCTTCTCTACTCCGGAACAACAAAGATGCAAAGTTCTCTTTTCTTCTAATTTGATCACAACAAAAGTGAGGGAAAGGCAACGCTCTCCACCCAACCAAGACATCCAATGAAAGGAGAATCCATCATTCATCATTTGCCCCTGAGCCCCAACCACAATGCAAATAGAAATGGATATCAACCCATGGAAACAATAGGCTTCCACAACACACAGCATTCCTTCAACATGCACAATTTAATTCAAAAACACAATTCAACACAAGACAACAGTTTACCACTGCATTGAAAACATTCAAATAGAACACATGCTTTATCATGCAAGCCAAAGGAGCAAGAACTATGGGGGAAGCTACTTATACCTCCCAAAGGGAATTGGGCATCCACCTATAAAAAACTACCAAAATAATTCATCACACATATCCTTATGCCCCTCCACAATCCCTCCTTATTCCCCCCACAGATTTTCCTTATACCCCTCACAAAGTAAGAAATGCAAGCTATTTCTTTTCTATGGTGGATCCCAAACCCAAACTCCCTCCACAAGAATTTTGATGCCACTTGTCATTCCCTTATGCCCCCATATGAATTCCCCATAGCCTTCTCCTACACCATTCCTATGGCAGTCTACCCAACTAGCCAACAATTACACAAAACACATGCACCATTCATACAAACACAAAAGAAATAACAAAGAGAAATAAGATCTAAGCTCCTACCTCTCCATGGTAGCTTTTGTTTCCAAACATCAAGATATTAATGCTAAAAACACAGTCCCAAAACAGCAACCAACAAGCATGCAAAGTTTTCCAAACTCCTTCCAAAATCAAGAGCTCCAAGCACAAGAAAATTCACCCCAAGGAAGCATGCAAAATGTTTCAACAACCCAAAACAAGGCAAAGAGTTTGAATTTTATAGAAGAGGGAAGAGAAGAGGATGATGTGGATCCATGTAGGATGCCACATCACACATCCTCAACTCCAACACAAAAGATAAATTTCATTCTCCCAAGCACAATAAAGAGGTGGGTGAAAATATGACAAATTTACTTGCACACTCCAAAATCCCACACCCCAAAGGAATGAATTAAATAAACTGTAAGAAGAGTGTAATTAAAACAATGCAACATGATTAATAAAAAAGCATTAAAAGGGTCTAAAATCAACCCTCCAACCATAGGTATGGTTGGTAAATTAAATTTAGAGGTATGGGACAAGTTTTACTTGTCCCACAAGCCTCCAAAAATAGCCTCCAAGGACAAATTCGAATTTCCAAGGAGGTGGAGTGTTTCATACTCCAAAATCTGACTTACACAACTCTTACACAAACTTACACATCCCTTAAATATTTAATATAAATAGCCAACAACTTCCATTATTACTTTCTTATATCCAAATTTAATTAATTAACTTTTAACCATATGTTTTCTCACATTAACTCTCCACAATCTTAATAAAATAAAAGAAAGGGACACATCACTAATAAAATACATACAACCAATAAAAGGATCCACATTAATAAAATATACAAAACCCATGGTCACATATAAAGGTGATCCCCCATGGGAATCCCTAGCAACAATCAAACACAAACACAACAAAACAAGTTGCCATGGTGACCTTGTTGAATTCACCTAGAATTTCATTATTGTTGGTCTCCAATCCCCCAATGTTTGTTGTGATTTTTAATGTGTAAAACACAAATACCTCCTTTAGCCTCGTGGCCATATCATAACATCCAACATGATATAAATAAAATCACAAAATCATCTATACCTATGAATCACAACAACATCGAAAATTAACAATATCACTTACAACTTATATCAACAACTATATCATCATCATATAATGTCCATTTTCTAAGTCTACTCACAATATCCAAAAATCACATGTCCGAACAACATTCACAATATATCCATGTCAAATAGTATATCATCATCCACATATGAGTGTCTCTAATAATCATCGTGCATCATAACCAAATCATGATCAACAATAATCCATGGTCCAACATCTATCATCATACTAAATCAAAGCATAATAATGTCTATAATGAAATCCACAGTATCAAGATTAGTATAAACAAGATGTCAAAGGGAAGTGGGCACTACATTGTGTAATCCCTTTCTTCCCCATAGCCAACATAAGTTTTTACCGAGGTACTTTCTCATACAAGTCAAACAACTTTGTATCCTATTGTAACACAAATTCTTAATGTATTGTGACATACATAATAAATGGACCTTGATAGGGAAACTTAGAGTATATTTTGTATTACAGTATCCCATTAATGATTTGTGTCATTAAGAGGATACTACCCTACATCCTCCGCTTGAATTTGACTTATCGGGTTCCATACATTAGGAACGCCATAATGCATAATTAATTAGTTATAAAAGAATTAATTTACGAAAGATCCATTTTATCGCAGTGACACTTTGTCGTATCGTTAATGACCCTAAGGTCCATAACTTATTTTCTATATAGATCATAATCATTTTCATATACATCTTAAAATAATTCAAGATAGTTTGTTATGTGGGTGATGCAGTCCATAATTTACTATTTATGACATTGTTGTATTAACTCAAATGATGCATATAATTGATCTCATCATCAATATAGTTAACTAACATTCATAGTTGTAGTTTTTCCACAAGTATAACTATATTTTACTTATTTTCTTCTCATTTACATGATAATTCATAACTCAATAAGTCCATAAAGCAATAATCAACATATTTCATATAAGGTTGAGTTAAATAAGCCAAACAATATAATAAACAATCAATTTTTGGAAAAACTTAATTAATAATACACATTGAGTATTACATGTTTGAATATTTGATTAAGAACAATACATCAATATACCACAACCAATATTGAACACTTTATAAATAATTTGATCAATATGATTACCTAACAATAATCCCTTTCAACACAGTACATTATCACTTAAAGGCTGATTTTCCATTTAACAGAAAGAAGGCAGCAGAGCTAATGCTCGCTCTACAATAATGTCAATCAAAGAGCAATTTAAGAATCATAAGAGATATATTTGAATCAATATATTATTTATAGATCATCCACCAATTTATACTTATTTTTCACTCGCCATCCGAAAATATTAGAAATCAACCATTCAAAATAACTAGCTTAAAAAATCTATCCACCTCATATATACTTTTTATAGCACTAAAATATTTCAATGATCAAATCCAATAGTGAAAGAATCAACTTATGAACAATTGAATATATCCAATAACATTTCCTTCTTCCCACTCTGTCTTTCTTTCTTAATTATATCATAAAAGAAAGTAGTATATTATTTACACACTACACAAAATGAATTTAATAAACTTAACTAAATTCATTAATAAATCCCAATGAATTAAATATTTGAATTAATTCCAAGCAACTTAATATTTTTTAGGTAATGACACCAACAAGACTTGGAAAAGACTTTCTATGGAACGAATTGAGCTGAAACAAACTACTTCCTCCCTTCAGGATCTTTTAGACCTCTTCCCTTTAAGTCAGCTGAATTCCAAGGATGAGCTGGTTTGGAGCAATTCACAAGATGGGAAATACTCAGTCAAATCTGGTTATACCAATCTTTCTCACAGTAACCAATCTGACTTTAACTGGAACAAGATCTGGATGCCTGAGTTAACCCCCAAAATAAATTTTTTTCTTTGGCTGGCCATCAGAGGTAGAATTCTCACCACTGACAATTTGATGAGAAGAGGATTTATAATTCCTAATTGGTGCCACCTTTGTAGGAATGACTATGAAGACATTAGTCATCTGTTCATACATTGTGCTTATGCCAATAGAATTTGGAGCTTTGTTCTTTCTAAATTTGATGCTCTTTGGGTGTTGCCGAAGAACCTTAATCAGCTATGGAATCAATGGAACCCACCATTCAGACATTGTGCTATCAAAAGAATCTGGAAATTAGCAATCCCACACTTAATCTGGAGGATTTGGAAGGACAAAAATAATATCATTTTCAGAAATAAGAAGCAAAATTATAAAATCAGTATTGGCAAAATTTCTCAAGGTATCAAAGAGGACATGGCCAGATTTAAACCTCCCAAGAACAAGTGTTATCCTGAGAATGAAGAACACATTTTATCTAATTGGCACATTGGAAATTGGAGCAACCCTGGGAATAGTGTTGATAGATCTTTGATTAAATGGCATCCTCCTGACTCTAATTGTTACAAGTGAACTTTGATGGCACCTCTAAGGGAAACCCAGGATAGCAAATGAGGAGGAGCAATATGAGACCACAAAGGTAATTTGATTGCTGCTTATGTAGGAAAAATGGGAATTCAAACCAATCATTTTACCGAAGCATTATCTGCTCTCTGGGGCTTGAGAGTTGCACGGGCTCAAAATATTCAGAACCTTATTGTTGAAGGGGACTCTCTTAATATCATTAAGCTTCTTAATCAGTCCTCATCTCCCAGTTGGAGTATTAAAGACTTTATCTCTGAATCCATAAGCATTTGCCACACCTTCAATAGTATCAGAATCATACATACTTACAGGGAGGGCAACAATCTGGCGGATGCACTGGCCAATTATGGCATTAATATAAATTTTACTGTCTGGGATAATGATAGTATCCCTAATCAGCTTCACAACAGCATCCATGCGGATCTTCACAAGTAAGCAATCTCTAGAGATAAGCCTTAATCTTTGGAGGAAAATCAAAATCATCAATTCTTTCACAAGTGCTGCTTTATTCTATATGGCGAGGCAAATAATATCTTTTTCAAATAATAGCAAGATCTATTTAAGAAACTTCAAGTGGAGTCATCCTGATTTGAAAATCACGCACGCGGGAGGTACAACAGCCGTTGATATCCGGATGCCAAACTCCACGAAAACCGATGATAAATACAAAGTGATTGTTGACAGGGAAAGGGTTTTCACACGCGACTTCCCGCAGGCTCAGTTCAGCAATTACGCAGCCGTTCGTGAGAAGACCAACGGCTACAGTTCCCAGTCTTATGCGATCTTCAACAAAAAGAAAAACGAATCTGCTCTTCACGCTCAGCGGCATTCTGGAATTTGTTGTAACCTGCACACCACTAAGAAGATGGGAGGACCTCCCTGTCAAATTGAGCCGTGCGCGGACCCTGATTGGAAGGATAACACCGAGCTTTGGAACATTCTCAGCATAGGCGGCTTCACCAGCTTTGTTGAAAGGGTGCAGGGACATGATCAAAGTATTTCAGTACGCTTTGCTAAGGAATGGAAAGAGAGGACTGTCGACTATGGGGGACAGAAAATTCTTGTCAATGAAGAGCTCATTGCTGAAGCGACCGGTCTCAGCCTGGATGGGTACCGCTTCTTCAACAAAAGGGTTATCAAAGAAACTGAAGAAAGAAGATTTGTGGAGGAAGATGAGAAGCTTATATTTAGCACAGTGGGTCTGCTTGTAAGCTCAATTCCTTCACCGTTTGATGAGGTCACTCGCATGATGATTCGTTTCATCTCCTTGGAAGGTAGGTTTGTTACTGTCCCAACTAAGCATCTCATCTTTTTAAACCACTTCCGTAGGAATAGATTGGTTTGCTTCCCTCATTATCTTTTAAACTCTCTTGAGCGCTCCATTTTGGAGTTCCAAAAGCATACCCGGGCGGTTCCCTTGCATCAAGGGCTTATTTTTCTAATTCACAAATCCTGCCTTCTCAAGTACCCCGGTCTTCCTTCCTCTCCTAGCCCGGCTCCCCCTTTGATGGGCTCTGCTGCGCCGCAGTCCTACTTCCCTGCTGCCCTTCTGCTGCCCCCCACCGTGTGTGCTACCCCCATGCCGGCTGCACATGATTCTCCTTCTATTCCTCCTGCTGCTCCTCCTGCCACCCACCTCGCCTCTTCCTCTAAACGTCCATTCACCAGGGCTTCTAGGAGACTCAACCTTGAGACTCTTGCAGCAGGGAAAGAGCCTCTTGATCTTGACATTGCACGTGACCTGCTGAACATAAGTAGTGCCAGTCCCCGGGAAGCACAGATGGATAACCCTTCTAAGAGACTGGAGGCCTTAGAGGCTGAGATAAAAATGCTGAAGGATGAGGTCAAAAACCTAGCTAAGCAAAAAGGTAAGAAAAGCATGGAGGGGGAAGGGAGCATTGACAATAGTCAGATTGAAGACATATACAAAAAGCTGACCTCCTTGGACTCCCGCCTTGGGAAGGCTAAGACTAGGCATGATTACAACATTGCTACCTTTAGGGCCATTGAGGAGTTCATCGTGGGACATGCCAAAAGTGTTTCCAACCTCAGCGGTGTCCCGGCTGCACTTTGGGGCAATGAAAAAGAGAGCAAAAGGACCATCGAGGAGCTCGATAAGACAGATGCTGCCCACATGACCGCTTTGGGTATGTTTCATGCTTGGAAAAAAGTCAAGATCAGTGTTGATCAAGCAGCCAAGAAGTAGTCCTGCATGCTTCTACTGCTCTCTTTTGTTATTCTTCTTCAAGCTTGTTTGTCAGTTCTTGTTTTTTGCTTTGTTGTTTTGCTGTTAAGTCTCGCTTGTGTAGCTGTTTCTGGGCTACGTTGAATTTCATTTTACTACTTGGACTTGGTTAGTCCTGCTATGCTTCTCACTCTTATTCCGGCTTAAAGGCCTTATTTTGTATTCAAGGGTATAGTCCCTTTCAAAAAACTATTTGCCAATATTAAAAAAACTTAATATTTTTAGCATCCATTTTATACAATCAAACATAATCGACATAATCGTATATCAACATTTCTTTACATGTTTATCAACATACGAAAACTATGCCATACAATTTCTTACTCAAATGTAACCATCTAATAAACATCGAATATCTTTTTATCAAAAGGAAGTTCAGTTTAAAAATTCTAATTTTTATAATTATAGTCGACATGTTGATTTCAACAAGAAATGATATTATATTAATACCTTAAAATCATCGAATTACCTTAATAAATCTAAATCCCTATTTAATGGTACTATATCATTACCTTAATAGCATCAAATTTACCTTAGTAAATCTGAATCATAGTACATATCATGTAAAACCTACATGTCAAATCAGGGTTTAATCCCCTCGAGCCTAAGTGCTTAATCTAATAAAAATACAATCGACTTGGGATCCTAAGGATCCGTCCTCCTGCCCTTTCCATTCCAACAGCCCTCTCTATCAAATGAGAAGGTCATTATGCGACTATGTATTGTTACGTAGCCTACAGTCTATGATAATAATAATAGTGATACGTATGAGAATATTTATATGTATATACATACATACATACATACATATATATACTACTAAGAATTCAAAGTGGCGATCTGTATATTAAATACATGTCATAATAGTATACAAGGAAAGCTCTCGGGATTTAACTATAAATGGATTTACTATAAATAAACTCCTAACAAACACACAAAAAGGAGATATATAGAAATCCTAAGTGGGTTTTTGACCCAAAGTGCTCTATTTTAGTAAATAACGGTTTAACCATGGCCTTCCCAATTCCATAGGTAATGACGACTAAGAAACAACTTTAAAAGCTTAAACAAAACAAAAGAGAATGAATACTTCCAACCTAGATGGGTTTTCAAAATAATAGATATACATATATGAACTTGATATTGTTTCTCTTTGTTATCAGGTCAAGAATATAATAATACAAAACTTAACCATGGAAGAAATATTTTATTCCCTTCGTATAGTATACTTGTGAAGGATAAATCGACCTGTACTTATACATATATGCAACTACAACTTAACTCTAATAGGGTTTTCAACCCAGCTTATATAGTATAAATAAAATGTATACAATCATAGTGGCTTCATAACATAAATATTCAAAACCCCAAAGACAAAAAAATCTCAAAGATTTACCCATGGCAATACCCTAACGAAAAACCATTTTATTTCTTAATAAAAAGCAAAAAGAATGATTTGAACCACAACCATCAAGATATTTTAATGCTATAAACAATAAAGATGGAGAGAATGATTTCATTCTTGTATACTCACCCAAATCCTTTTGAGTTCCCTTCAAGATCAACTTGGTGCAACTAGATCTTTCTTGAAATCTATTTCCACAAGTGCTATCAAAAATCCAAGCAATAATAGTCCACAAAATGAATAGAAAACCTCATTCTTAACTTAACAATCATTTAAATAGCCCTTTAAATTCTCTTCATAGTTAAGCAAAGTTTCTCAACATGCATGGACTGCATTTACAATTTGAATGAAAATAGTTCCAACACATTCCTTGCATGCAAATCTCAAGCAATCCAAAAGGAGTGCATGTCAAAAATGAGATTACAAATAACATTATCCACCACGGTAGCTTCCTCGAGAAGCATCTTGCTTCTCCGTAGGACCATGGAAATGGAATTAAATGTCCATTAATGTGAACATGTATTGTTTTGTAATTTCCCTCTCAAACTACCACTTCCCACCGCTAGCCAAATTTTGTAATTCTTCTACCTCTAGGGTTTTGATCTCAATCCTTCAATTGGAGCATTGAAAGTTCGATGACTATTTGAAAGGTTCAAACTAACACTTAGCAAAGTGGCCTTTGGCCTTTTACAATTTTGAGGCCATTTATTTGACATGACTGGGTGGTGAATTTCATGGTTAGCTCACCCAACATGGTGGCTCTTCGATCTCAGGTGGTAGCTCGACCAAGCTGCCACCATTTACCATTTATTTAATAAAATAAGCATTGATCATAAATATGGTTGAATACCATACCATATACAAATATATAAATATGTATATACATATCTATATATATATATATATTATATATGAGGCCATTTATTTGACATGATTGGGTGACGAATGTCATGGTTAGCTCACCCAACATGGTGGCTCTTCGATCTCGAGTGGTACCAAAATCGAACTGCCACCTTTTACCATTTATTTAATAAAATAAGCATTGATCCTAAATATGGTCGAATACCATACCATATAAAAAAATATAAATATGTATATACATATCTATATATTATATATTTATATATATCACTACAATTATTCCCTAATTTTATTCCAATTTCCCCATCAGTCAACATTTTAAATAGCCATTCTAATGGATTAAATTTAAATAAACCAAGAGCATAGGTCGATGATCGACCAAATGAATAATTTAAGGTAGATAATGTAAATCATAACCATGGTCAATGACCATTTAATTAATACACATGGTACCTAGTAATAAATGTTTCATTCATGTCAAAATTATTACAATAGTGGTGTAATCGTGTCCATAACAATTTGTCGTTATCACCCAGTGATGTTTTGTTAACAATAGATCTTGCTATGTTGCAAGTAGAATTATATCAAGAACTATAATAATGGAATCGTTAATAAAGAACCATATTATTATCAACATATAAGTACAGCAAGGACAGAAAAAGTAATCTAATCATAAAATAATAATTCCATTACTACCAATTTTTGATGTTAATTAAATCAATGAAAATTATAACAAGCACAACAGATATTATGGTATAATTATCATGACAAGCAAGATATCCAAACATAATATCACTTACAACCTGAAAAAATATGTACTCAACCAAGGTGAAACTAGCGGGGTATGACACACAGTGTGTATGAGTAGAAATGTTAGACACTTGATGATGCTAAGAGGGGGGGAAGAGAAGTAAGCATGATGTCTACCAAGTGTGTGATGATAAGTAAGTTATCCAAATGAAGGTAAAGGGAAAGGTTCCTCCTCCTCATGTCCGAGGAGATAAAGTAGCGTGATCATGCTCTAAGATCAAAGGTGGATGATACTAATGATGTATATGTGAAGGTAGTATAGGATTTGAAGGCCTTTGTGAGAGATACCTAGGAGGTGAGGAGCACCTCTGTGTAGGAGACCAAGGAGATGATGGGAAGTTATGTGAAGGATACCGTGGAGGTGATGAGTACATATGTGAAGTAGACCTAGGAGGTGATGAGCACCTATGTGAAGTAGACCTAGAAGGTGATGAGTACCTATGTGAAGTAGACCTAGAAGGTGATGAGAACATATGTAAAGGGGTTTCCCGAGTAAGGAACTTAGGCCGAGAACATGGACTAATAGACTGATGAAAATGAGCAGGTCATGTGTGAATAAGTTATCTAGGTATAGAAAATGCCTTAGATTTGAGAGGTCCAAGGGACCTAAATGCTACAACTAGTGAAAGAACGTCCTCAAGATGAGGTAGAGGCAATGGAGTGGATGGTGGAATACTTTTGAGAGTGACGACTTGCTTATTATGACTGAATTTTAGACACTGGTGATTCATGGAAATGATACCTTGAGTAGAACTAAGCTAAGAAATACATAAGAGCATGTCACAACCTTTGACTATAGGTGCCATAGCAAATGGCATGATCATGGTGAGAGGCCCAAATGTAATTGCAAGCTTGATGTAACCATAAGATTTAGGAATTGTATATGAAATTTGAGATAGCGAATAGTTGATAGCAATAAGGAGTGTAATAGAGCATGCACCAATAGGACTCAATGGATGAATTTTGATGTTATTGATAGTATAAGATCTAATAGAATCATCTATGTGTAGTGTATTAGAATATAATTTAGCATGATAATCATGATCAGAGAATGTAATGAATGGTGGAGATGCATCAAAGCATCATGAATTAGAAAATTAAGAGGCCCCATGGAGGAGGAGGTACAACATGATATGTATGATTAGCTGAATAATCAACAAATTTCTTGTCATGCTTGGGTAATGGATCATTAAATATTTTTATATTTTTGATGTCATTAACTGTTTGGATGTCGAAGGCTCGGGGAGCTCGATTACATCATTTTCGATGAGATATTGAATGAGATGCCTAAGTTTTAAATATCAATTAGTTGAATTCCCAACACATTGATGATAGTCACATCTATAATTTTTCATTATAATTGTGGCCTTTAGGGTGAGATGGATCTATATTTAGCAGTGGTGGAAGCACAATAAGATTTCTCTCAAGAAGTTGTGGAAATAGAAAGCGCAGAGCATAAGGAAAATTTGTAAATGTATGCTTTAGAGGTTTTCATTGAAGCTTTTCAAGAGTATAAACAACGTTAACAATATTTTTTCCTTTAGTAGGTTTTGGATATGGCTTGAAAGTGGATTTAATTTGAAACCAATTAGAAGATGAATAGGAATCATGATCATGATACTTGAGTTTCCCCATAGAGATAATTTTTCCTTCATGCAATTTGAGAGTGTGACATAGTTGATCAAATGAAGGATATGTTTCAAATATGAAACTCTCTTATAGAGGTCGTAAGATAATTGGGACACATAGGTCTTGAAGTTCTTAGTCAATGAGCACATTGGTCATCCTAGGTAGGTTGTTCTTATAACACAACACATAATCCACTAGATGCTTAGTAGATCCTTTTTAATTTTTGTAAGTTGGGAATCGATATTTTAAAAATTATATTGATTGAAAAATGTGTAAGAAAAGCATCAGCTAAATGTGTGAATGATGTTACTGAAGGAATAGGTAGATCGTAGAACCAATACATAACATAATCTAGGAGGCTTCTAGGAAAGAGGTTTTCTAGTAAAGTATGATCATCCACATAATCTATAAATTCCACATAAAAATCTTAGAGATTCACCATGGCCATTAAAGGTAGGCAGCTTAGGGTTGACAAAATTTAGAGGAAGTGCATAAGTGGAAATGGTAGGTATGAAATGAGTATGAAGGAGTAATGTGGAATCAAGAGCTGGAGATGCATGAGAAGTAGCCTACGAAGTTCAGGGATTTGAACTTGGAGATCCTAATAGAGAGAGGTTGGGTATTGAGTGTCGGTGGAAGATATTTTTCGTGTGTGAGTGATAAAAGGAAAAGTGAAGTGGTTAGTGGGAGTAGGAACAGATACGGGAATAGTAGAAGTAGGTGGAAGGGTGGAATTATGGGATTGAGTAAAAATAGGCGTAGAATCGGTAATGGATGTAGGAATATTAAGCTCACCAAGATTGGTGACCTCCTCACAAGCAAGCAAAATAACAGCATATCTAGATCTTGGGGATGTTCAACAATATGAGTATTGAGTTCTTGAAGGTGGTCTTTAGTAAAGGGCTCATAACATTGAGTCGTGATAAAAATATTGCAAAAATGTCTAGAAGCAAGGTTGGGTTTGAATGGATGGGTTCACCAAATGATTTAGTAAAAATATACTTTTGTATAAACCCTAATATTGTGTTCAAGTAGGATAAATGAATATTAATTTATATATTTGACACAAGCAATAAGCTAATAAAATATGAAACCCTAAGTGTAATAGAGGGAAAGAATGGCTTAGCTGATTTTGTGTTATCCTTGGAACTGATTTGGACTGGAAAAATGATGAACATGAAGGGAAGTTGGTCGCAACTGTGCATGGTAAATTCTAAAATCATCGAATAAGCCTGGACCAAGGTGGTTAGACTGGGTCAGGGGCACCTAGGAGCTAGAGACCTCTTCTAGGTTCCAGTGACTGCATAGGAGCTCATAACCTAGTTTTTTTGGTGTCACAAGATGGTCATTGGTAGTCATTTTTTGTCACCTATTTTTCACACTATGATTGCATAATTCAACTATAACCTACAAAGATATTATGACCTGCAAAAGCCTCAAACTACATCAAGTCCCAAAAAATAAAATATGTAATATATGGCGTCAAACTGACCCCAATGGTCACCCAACTAAGTGAACTTATGACTTAGCATTACATTACATCTCGGACTCCATGAATTTCATGTGCATGCGTGTAGAAATATTTCCCTAAGAATATTTTATGCAATTATACGTGATAGCAGTGGTAGTAAGATGTACCAATGTAAATAGATGTGTGGATAGAAAAATGAACTTCCCCTTCTTATGAAGCGTATGTAGAAAATGTAGTCCCTTGTCCCTTGTATGAGTGTTCGATGGATATCTTTGATTCTCTTAGATGACTTTATATACAACCTTAGGTGATGATAATATATGCTTAGAGCTTTGTCCTTTATTTTGGTCATGTAGCTTTATATTTATACGATTCCTTTTGTTGAATTTCGTAATTGACAACTAGAATTTTGACCCATAAGAAAAAAAGATGCTCAAAAGATAAAAGAGACCCAAAAGAAGTGAGTAAGATAGAAAAGGTTCAGGGGCACCCAGGTTTGACAAGGGTGTCTGGGTGTTGGCATCCTCTTTGGAGTGCGGTGTCTAGTTTCATAAGAGATAAGTAAGTGAAATAGTGATTGGGTTGTAGGGTGTGTAAGACCGAAAGAAGACTATAAACAAAGAAAAGAGGCAAAAGATATATGTCAATTAATATTTTTCTCACTTAGGAATCATATGAATGTAAGTATGCTTTTAGGACCTATAAATGTACCTTAGTGCATTATTTTGTTTCTACACACACTTATCTTGAAAACATGAACTCTTAGAATAAACAATCCTTCGCAAACCATGCTTTTTGTTATAACATACTTTCCGATGCCCTTTATCAAATAAGATATTATGGGACTCTCTTATGATGTCTCAACCAAGAAAAAGTATTAAAAACCTTAGAAGAGGTGTATGTTGGTATTTGTGGAGCACATACAAGTGACATGGTGTTAGCAAAGAATATCGTATGCATCTAGTTACTATTAGTCTACTATGGAGTCTGATACATGTAAATTTGTTAAGAAGTGTTTAGCTTCCCAAATGTATGGAAATATCATTCACGCACCTTCTCAATCCTTACAACCAATCACTACACTTTGTCCTTTCTCCCGATGGGGATTGATCTTATAGTAAAAATCAACCCCACCTCATCTGATGGCCACAAGTTCATTATTACAGCCACTGATTACTTTACCAAGTGGGTAGAGGAAATGCCTCTTACCTATGTCACGGGTAGTAATATTTCTAAATTGATATTTATTCATCTTATTTGTCACTTTGGCATTCCATCCTCTCTTTTTATAGATAATGATAAGTCATTCAAGAACTAAACAATTAAAGCCTTAGCTAAATGCTTTAATATCCACTTTCACTTATCTACCCCTTACTATCCTTCATGTAATGGCCAAGCTAAAGCTTCAAACAAGAAATTTAAGTTCATCATGGAAAAAATTGTTGACAAGCATGGACATAATTTTCATACCCAAGTTTATCTTGCTCTTTAGACCTATCAACCATCCTTCCATACCCCCACATGAACCACTCCATTTTCCCTTGTCTACGGATCAAAAGTTGTATTATCTATAGGGATGGAGCTTCCGTCACTTTGTATATCCCTTCAACATTTTATCAATGAAGATGACTATTGATAGGATTGGCTTGTTTAGCTTGATCTTTTAGATGAAAAATGGATCAATGCTTTGGACCATCTCAAAGTGTATCAAAATCAGCTTCAATGCAAATACAACAAGAAGATCAAACCATAATAGTTCAAGATTGGTGACCTTGTTTTAAAATAAAATCAAAAGAATACAACCAAATATCAGGACAAGAAAGGAAATTTTGAACCAAATTGGTTGGGTCCTTACCTTATCACTATAAAATTCAGATCTGATGCATACAAGTTATCCACCTAAGATGGCAAAGAGCTTAAAGAACCCATGAATGTGGTTCATTTAAATATATTTTATTCTTGATCCATACATACATACCTCTTCATGCTAGGGGAATTTAAGAGCATTCACTTATATAGTTCTTTCATCTTGTTCATCTTATCATTTCATCCCAAACTAGTTTTTGTTGTTTGTTCCTTACCATTTGGGCATGTGCCATCTTTTATTCTATCCATTTTAACTCACATCCATCCTTTGGTCTTCATAATCCTTTACATGCTTGTGTATTCTTGGGTGGTTCATGGATCCCTTCATTACATCTCATTGGTTATTACAGTTAAATCAAAAAATCCAAAAACATTTTAAATTCCCGTAAAATCTACAAACATTCAAAAAACACAAAATTTAAAAAAATAAATAATCAAAATCACAAAAACATTCAAATAATCACAAAATCTTAAAAATTTACAAAAACCCACAAAAATCAATACAGTTCAACAACATCAAACTTTTGACTCTTATACAAGTGATCATTCCAACCATCTTCCGACCATTAAAAATAAATCATCAAACCCTTCGCATGCATCCTTGTTTGGGGGAAAGTCAAATCAATCATATCTCTCATGTGTATCCTCACTTGGGGAAATATTGGCTCTTAATTTATCCCTTACATGCATCCTTTCTTAGGGGCAATGACCCATTCAATCTCAAATTACTCTTCAATACAGATCCAACAATAGTGTCATTAGGAGTCATTTTACTCTGCTCTTCAGTCTGATCCAATCCCCTTACATGTATCCTTAATTGGGGGCATCCAAATATCTTTAATCATCATTGTGTAAAATAGTAGGGGAATAGTTAATTGTCTTTATTTACAGTAGTGTTGCATTGTTGTTATTCTTTCTTGACCAATTACATGTATTTCATTATCATCTTAGTTCATTTATAACCATGGTGCATACTTTTACTGTGTATATTGGGTTTGTTTTAATTTTTATATTGTTTTTCCTTCGACCAATTATAAGTATTTTGTTATCATCTTGGTTCATTTATAGCCTTGGTGCATACATCTACTATGTATATTGGATTTGGTTTACTTTTTCTCTTTTTGTTTGTTGTGTGTGTGTTTGTTTACACACATGATGGGTTAAGCATGTCACAATTCTTTCATAATCATGGTGACAAATCTATTGTGTAACTACTTGAATTCGTTAATAGCTTCCTATCTTATTTAGAAGGGATCTACCATCATACTTCTAAATCATTACAACTTTTAAGTACTCAAAGTCATGATTTGGAAGCTCAAATGACTAAGCCATATCTATATCATCATTAAAAATAGAAGGGATGGAAATTACCTTATTTATGAAATCCCAAAAGTCCTCCATAGTTCTAGCATAAAAGATATCAGTTGAAGTAGCTCCTGGCAGTAATTATTTTAGATGTTCCATCATGCATATGTCCTTAAAACCATCTTCATCAGCAACATCATCATCTCTAATCAATGGCTCACAAGGGGAGTGTGGTAATAAAAATTTATTAGACCATTCAATGATGTGATCTTCCTCTACTAATGGCATCCTTGTTGTTAATGGATCTGGGACTGCTTTATTTTCTCTAGATACTTGTTGTTTATTCTCTAAACCCATAGTTCCTTTCCTTTGTCATCATCCCAGTGATCTCATTTGGGATGATTCCCAAATGTATTTTTTCCCTCGTTTTTGTGTTGAACCTGAGGATTTGAAACCAATCCTTTCCCTTCTCTAGCAAGCTTGTATGAGATTTTTGTGACCGCTCTAGCCAAATTTTTAACCACTTCTTATAAATCCACTACCTTACTTTCATATGGCTAATATAGATTAATTAGCTTGATACCTTCCCTCTTTACAGGCTTCCTAGCTGCTTTAATATTGTTATCAATTTAGACAGCCATAAAGAAATCCTGCCTCAAAGTTATAGGATTCTTATCCCTTAGATAATAAGTTGTTTTTTTTTCAAAGGCATCTGAGTACTTGATCAAGCAAGAATCATCACTAGGCATTAGATTAACATGCAATCTAGTTAAATTTTTATTAAACCTAGTGTTAAAGTATTGCACACACTCATTTGGATTTTTCTTGATATTTTCAAACTCATTCAAGAGAAACCTAGGATCATTTTTATCACCATATTGCAACTCTGAAAATCATTTTTCATTTCTTCCTAGGAGTCAATTGAATTTTCAGGAAACAAATTATACCATTCCCTAGCATCTTCCTCTAAATTATGTATGAATAAATTTACATAAAAATATTCATGCTCTACTTCATATTCATCCATAACATTCTAAAAATATATATATAAGATGTTGATCTCCACTTATGGAATTATTCCCTTGAAATTTAGACAATCTATTTATGATTTCATGGGGTACTTCATTTAGATAGCCCACCATCCCATGGAATATTATTGGTCTATAGGTATTAACCACAAAAGGAGCTCTTGGTGGAGGTGTTTCAAAATAAGGATTGAAATAGCGGGGAATCTGGGGTCTTTGAGGAAAAGGAGTATGATCTACAAAATATGAATCCTTCAAGGACTCAATTTCACAAAATACTCTATTCTCGAGAGTTAGAAAAGGAGGAAGATTAATAATACCTTTTTGCTATTAGATGTTGGACCTTCTTAAAGAAAAGTATGAAAATCAGCTTGAGAGCTACCCGATTGAGAGTTTTCGGGTGTACTAGAATAGTCTTCCACTAAAGGTTTATCAAACCTAGCAATTAGAACAATCTTGTCTTCTAACCTTTGACAACCCACTCATTTCTAAATATGCTTCCTTCTTGAATTTGTACTTTTTAGCTATGGAAGTAACCTTCTGGTAGGATTAGACTTGAAGAAGGATCTTCTTCCTTCCAACTTTGTAAGAGTGAAGAGTTAATCAACAAAGAGTAAATAATTTGCACTGGTATATGCCAGATTTTCTTTTAGAAGATGGAGCTTCCACTAAGGTCTTGCACCTTAGACGTATAGATCAACTCAGATAGCTCTTGAAATGATAGCTTTACAAACTAGTAGGAAAATATTTTTAGATCTTTATAAATTTTACCATGCTTTTCCCAGTGGAGTCAAATTTAATGGAAATCCTACTTCAACTGAGAAAATATTAGGAAAATACATTCAGAATGGACTTAATTTTCAAAAATATTTATAAAGGAAGGAATTGCAAACCTCTATTTGGATTTAATACCTAGTAGTGTTGCAAGAAACTTTTCTATTTTTCAATTCTAGGAAATAGTCCCCAGAAACAACACCAGGGCGTGTTGGTCCTCAAATTTGCACCCTCATTAGATTGACAACAATTTATCCTCAAGAAAGGGTGAAATGGTGATAGATCGATTTTTTGTGTTGTTTTGTATCTAGGGAGGGGTCTAACACTTCCTTGGTATCAAGCCTTGGGATGATTGAGGAGCACCTACAAATGAGATGGTATTTTCTTGCTACTTTTGGTCTTGCCTTGAACCAAGGTGAGAGGACCCGAGGTGTAACCTGAAATGCAGAGGGGGAGATGGAGGCTTTATTCCCTCAAGTTTCTTTTCAAATGGTGGACTAATCTGGGAAAAACATGGCCAAGGACACAACACTTCACTCTCACGAGTTGTCACATAAAGTATTGCATATGCTTATCACACCATACACAAGTTACTAAAGACAGTTAAGTTCAATTGCTCTTACATTCTCTTGATAATGAAATTAAGGCTAAAAGACACCTTTAATGATGTTTAGAGAAACAGGTAGTGAAATACAGAAAAATGATGTTTAAAAATGGGGGTATGGGGTCAATTATGGAAATTGTAACTTCATAGAGGGGGAATTATAGGTAGAGAAGTTCATTGTGACATAGCATTTAACACTCAAAGCATCCTGCAATCCTAGAAAGTACATAAAAATGGATCAAGAAGTAACAATATCTTAAAATAATTATTTGCATTTATTGAAACTCAATAGATGCAAAATATTCAACACAATCTCTAAAATACTTAACACAAGGGCTCATGTAAGCACTCTAATAAAGTATTTATTGTTTCATCTCTCATATACCCAAGATACACTCAAAGGCTAACAAAAATCTATCAGTACAAAAAATTTATGATAAGGATTTTACAATCTAGTCCAATATTACAGAGGGAAATATCACAACACAATATCAAACTTAATAACCAAAACATAAACATTAAGGAAATATATAGTGTATAACAAAGAGAAACATTAAATGCAAGACTATAGCAAAACTTATGACTCGTTAATCAGCAATTTGTCATCCATAACACATAAATTAAACTTAGAAGCAGACATATTTCATTTAGTTCTTGAATTTCTTAGCAAGGGAACATAAATTGAATGCTCTCAAATCTTTTCAATGGTTGTACACTTGCAACCACCTTGACACAAAAGATTGGGAAACTAAAATCTATATGCATTTCACAAAGGAAACATGCAGTATTCACAATTATATCTCAAGACCTCTTTAGAAATTGAAATACTAAGCCCCTTTTGATCATAATACCATAACTAACTCCCTAATTATGAGGACAAGCCCCATATTTATAGAATTTGATGTCTTCTTATAACCCGATTTTTTCCCCCAAAATAACAAGTAAATCTTCTCCTTGTTCATGAAGAAATATCTTTTGATTAGAGTGGGAATGCAACTTGTCTAACTGAAAATATCTTATTTTCTATTATCATTTTGGGATTGATTCTTGATTCTATGCCTTTACTTCCATATACGCAAAAATAGTTAGCTAATAATGCCAAGTGCATATGTGTACTTTTATGTTATCATTTTCTTCCGTCAAATGCCATCAATTTCTAAATATATATGTGCCAACTTGAATATCTTTAAGAAACATTTCCAAAGAGACCATTTTTTCTTGATTTGGAGCTCTGGATCGAACGTTATGGTCATTTGAATTTCTATAAGTCGGGATGAACAAGAGAGTAACACATTGCGGCCTTTAATTGGCTTGGGAATTGCCTCTACTTATGTGTGCATTTCCTTTCTTTTTCCATGTGTATTATGTGGCTTTGTATGTAGGTTAGTTTGTTTAAAATGTGAGCCAATAAGAAAATGCAACGTTCATTCATCTTCTTTAACTTTTACTAGCTATTGCAAAATACGAGCCAATTAAAAATATCCACGTCTTTTTGTAGTGTCGTGTCTTTCTTTTAATTGTACTAGCTACTATAAAAATTGGGAAAATTAGGTAGATCTACGTTCTTCACTTTGTCATTTTGTTTGATAATATTGACTGACACCCATGAAATGTGAACCAATGGGAAGGCTCCACGCTTTTTATCAATTCATACTTTTAGATGAGCACAGGTGATCCTTGTGAAACTTGAGTCCATGGGAAGGCTCCATGCTCTTTACATTGTCAGAATATTTGATAATATCTATTGACACCAATGAAATATGAGCCAATAGGGAGGCTCCATGCTTCTTGTATTGTCGAATATTTTGCAATCTTGACTAACACCAAAAACATGATCTAATGGAAAGGCTCCATGCTTCTAGCATTTTACTTTTATTTATAAAGGCTTTGTGTCGAATTTTTAACAAGCTCAACTGGAAAATGTGAAACATAAACTAATAAAAAATCTCCACACTTCCTTCAATATAAGTTCTTTCTTTAACTTTTATTAACAACTATGACATGTGAACCAATAGAAAAGCTCCACGTATGGCATGTGTTCACCTTTTATTGGTTGCACCTTCGAATCACAAATTTAAACTTGAGTAGACTTAGAAACTTTTTGGCTTCATAAAAATGTTACCACATATCTGCTTTGACTTTTCAAACCATCCATATCTGAAACCTTTTGAAATTTAGTTAATTCTGTGGACTTGAGGTCCACCAAGTGCATCTGCTTGAGGTATTGATGGAATGTTGACATGTATCATCTGCTTGGACCATAGATCTACTGCCACGTGGTCCATGTCTTATTGGTGTTGAATTTGATGGCCAAACTAACATATGTCGGGATTTTTAAATAGGACTGACCAATGCTTTAAAATGTATTCTCCTTTAGGTTTTTAAATGTTAATTAGCCAATGATTTTGGGAAGTATATTTTGAAGGTCGTATGAATTTCTTCTGCCCTTCAAAATGGCTAAGTTCATTTTGACTATGATTTTTGTACTTTTATACTTCATAATTGGGATGCATTATTTTTGTGGCTTTGAAGCTTTGGATTTTGGATCAGTTTAGATCATTTTGTGTTGATTTATAGCTTCTTTTCCTTTGTAAATAGATCCCAATCTTCTGCAAGTATGAAACTCTTTATATTTTAATATATCAATCCACTAAACTAGTTTTCTTGACATTTATATTGAATCTCAAGTTCTATTTGGCTAAGGCACAAAGCTTCTCACAGATTGACACTTTTCCTTGACTCAAAATGAACTTTGAAGTATGTGGAGCACTATAAAGCACATAAAACAGTTACATTTTTATAGCATCGATGAAAAAGATGTGCTTAATCCAAGGAAATGGATTGAGCACTAACAATGGATCCTGCTCAGGGATTGGCACTATATTCACTAAATCACACACTTTTGAGTCATTATTTAGTCTTGGTCTCATACTACTATTCATATGGTTTTTGAGTGAAAAATTTACTAATTAACCCATGTCTTTGGCCATTTTTACTTTGTTTTTTGTCATCACTTTTGGCCTTACACACACACATGCCTAGTCTGTACTATCATTTTGCATTCATGTTATCTCTGACTAGGGCACCCAATCAAGAATAGGGTGCCTCAGGTTCCTTGGTCCCCTCTGGGGCACCCTGATCCTCTTTACACTTTACTCTCACCTTTTGGGAACTTTCTAGTCATTTGAGCTTTCCATATTTTTAGTGGTTGGAATTTTTGGGGTTAATTAAGAAATTAGAACAAGAGAACCATATAAATATAAAGGTATGAAACCATAATGAGGGACCAAGCACTAAGAATCTACTATCACCATCTAGATTTGCATCTATCAAATACATCTAAAGCTATATTTTCATCCATCTAGCTCCATCACAAGGCACATAAGGCTCATTCATCTACATCACAATTCATAGGAGGGGAGTCAATTGTTTCCATGCACACATTTACTACATTCTACATCTAGTTATTTTCTGACTACTTCACAAAGTGAGAGGGGCACAAGAGTAACCTAGGGCACAATTTGCACACACACACACACACACCTAGAAATACATTGGTTCTAAGATGTAGTGTACCACTCAGTTAGTAAGTCTACCATTTTGGCCACTAAGGAATGTTCGACCCCTTCATATGCATATTTATTTTTTAGGGTGTTTATGCTTTCTCTAGGGATTTTCAGGTGTTTCCTCCATCTCTGATTTGTAGTGAGGTTTAGTGGCATTCACACAAAAGGAAGTGAAGGCAAAAAATCACTCAGTGATACCTCATAGAAGGTTTGCAAAGATCTTTATCAAACTATGGCACCTAGATTACATACCAAAGCACCCCAAGTGCCCTTTTCCATCTTTCAGTGCCCCGGTCCAACCACATAGTCTAGATTTATATCTTCTCAAGCTCATGTACATTCGTTTCCTCCTCCTTTCCAATCAGTCTCCACTACAACACAATCCCAACACATCTACGAATCAGCTAAGGACTTCTTAACCCTCTCTGGTACATTAGGGTTTCATATTTCACTTTCATAGTTGTTTGGGTCATTTCCTTTATTATTTTAGTTATTATTTACTGATTTACATAGCATTAGATTACACTAGAATAGTTAAGAACAATTTCTATGTTATTTAATCAGGCATCCCATGTGGGTGCCAAAAGAACAAAGACTAAAACAAATGCCTAGTCCATTGGGTAAGGAATCGGGGAAGCAAAAATTTCAAGGTCTTCTAAAAAGATACATTACATTCATACCAGAATCACCAAGTCTTAGAACCTAGTCACTATAGACCAGAACACAAAAAAGGGAAACAACAACACAAACAAAGGAAAAATATAAAAACAACACAATTGTACACGGTACAATGATTATACCTGATACCTTTGCTTAGTCCAAGAAATGTTTGAGGTTCCAACCATTGATAGGAAATTCTACCAAATTTCCTTCTGAGTCCTTCAAAAAGAAATAATTTCCCCTAATTTTGATATCAATAGAATAGGGACCCATCCAGAGGGCATCAAACGTTCCATGTTTGCCTTTATCTTCGTTTTTACTATCTCATAACAAAACTAAGTCTCCAACATGGAAAACTCTTGGAATGACCTTTTTGTCAAATATTTTCTTGAGAATTTCTTTGAACTTGAGATTTCTTTGGTGGGACTCTCTTCTTTCTTCATCTAATCCCATAATCTTATTTTTCCTTTCCTCATATGGACTTACTTCTCCATCATCTTCAAATTGTTTCATAAACTGATATGTTGAAAGTTGTAAGTGCAAAGGCAGAATGGCTTGAATTCCATTGACCAACTCAAAATGAATTTTTCCTGTGGACCTCTTGGTAGTAATTATGTCTACCCACAATGCATACTTGAGTTTCTCACCCCATTTCTTTTTATTTGTCTCTAATGTCCTTCTGAGGATTTTTAGCATGTTTTTATTACTTGATTCTACTTGGCCATTTCCTTGTGGATTATAATTTGATGCATAAGCCAAATTTATACCATACTAATGGCACATTTTTTCAATGGTTTATCTCTAAAGCTCATGGCATTATCAGCAATTATCTTGGTAGGCACACCAAATCTATAAATTATATTATTAAAAATAAAGTCCATGACTACTTGATGAGTTTATTTTCTATTAAGAATGGCTTCAACCCATTTGGTAAAGTAATCAGTGGCTACCAATATCCACTTATGACCAATACTTGAAGATTCTAGTATTTCACCAATAAATTCTAAGCCCCATTGTTTAAACGGAGCTTCTATTGACATGGGCTACAGGGATAAGGCCCTAGAGGCTTTTAGTATTCCATAAAAATGTTGACAACTTTCACATCTTTGAACCAATAAGGCAGCATCTTTGAACAATGAATACCACCAATAACCAACCATTAAGATCTTATAATTCATGACTTTACCCGTAAAATGACCTCCACTTACTCCCCCATGAAATTATGTAATTATTTTGGGGGATCTTCTTCATTTATACATCTAAGTAAAACTCTTTCTAGATTCTTCCAAGATAATGCGTGATCATTCAAGATATACTTCTAAGAAATCAATTTAATTTTCCTTATTTGATTCTTATCTAAATACATAGGACAATTCAAGTTTATCAAGTAATAGACAATATCCTTAAACCAAACTGAAGTTTCCACATTTTTATGAGGATGTGGCCCATCATCTTCAACTTTATGTATCTCTACCATTTGCAAATTACTCTTTGTCATCATTCTTGCTTAGCCTAATCCTTGAACCAACTTTGTGGTTTAAAACTCCATGTCATATTCTTACAATTTGTAGATCCAGTGGCATATTTTACTTGGCATCTCCATTTCTAAAAAATGTCCTTCACCATAGTATGGGGCACATAAGCTATGACTTTGGAGCTTAGAATATAGGGCCTAAAGATCTTAGTGGATTTTACCAAGGAAAAAAAAAATTCTCCATGATGGAATATTTCAACTTAGCTCCCTGTAAGGATTTTCTAAAGAAGACAATGGGATTTTCATGCCCTTCTTCATCTTTCTACAATAACACAGAAGAAATTGTATTTTCTAAGGAAATATAAAACATTTAAAACTTTTTCTTATAATCAGGGTTGGTTAAGATGGGGGTGGTCTTAAGTTCCTCCCTTATTCCTTTAAATGTTTGAACAACCCCTTCTTCCCATTTGATAACATGTTCCTTCTTCAGCATGCTTGTGATAGGAATGGTAATCTCAGCAAAATTAGAGATTAATCTCCTTATAAATTTTATTTGTCCAAAGAAATATTGAATGCACTTCTTAGATATGGGAATGGGAACCTTACCGATTTCCTCTACCCTTTCTCGAGCTATCATGACTCCTTGTGACACTATGTGTCCCAACAACTTTTCCTTTTGAACTCTAAAGTGACATTTCTTGGGATTTAATGAAATCCCATACTCTCTACATCTAAGCAACATCTTTTCAAGGTTCCCCAAGTGGTCACCCCTTTTCTTTGAGAAAACAATTATATCATCTTGATATACTTGTTATAAAATCATTGATAAGACTAGAGAAAGCCACATCCATAGCTCTCTGAAAATTTTATCTTGTGTTCATCAGTTCAAAAGGCATCCTAGCATAGACATATGTTTCCCACGGGGTAGTAAATGCAGTCTTGAACTGTTATAATTTCTTCACCACCACTTATTTATATCCATAAAAACCATCCAATGTAGATAGCAGCTCTGATCTTGTCACCTTTTGTAACATATTATCCATATTAGGAAATGGGTAGTTATCTTTAATTGATGCTTTGTTTAGATTTCTGAAATCCACACAAAGCCTTATGTCCCCATTCTTCTTTCTGACTAACACTAAGTTAACTACCCAGGAAGAGTATCTAATGGATAAATTATCCCACCATCTCATAATTTAATCATCTCTTCTTGCATTTTGGTTGTAAGGAGGGAATTGATTGATGGGTCATTGTAACTTCCAATCATTTAATCAACCTATTCAAACATTTATTTCATTCTAAAATAGGGTTGTGTCCAAGGTTGTATGCAGAGAAGTTGATATGTAACTCAGTATTATGGTGGTTCTCTTTTTGGGGGTTTTATTTTATGTTGGTTTTCTCGTTCTATGCTACTAAACTACTGAAAGTGAGTAAAAGATCTAAAATATTGAATGTCAAAGCTTCTAATCTATGGAGAACAAAGTATATGAACTACATCTACTCTACTAAAACAAATTTGCTGAAATGAAATGCTTGTTAAAGGAAATGTTTTCTTGAAATGAAATACTTGCTTAAATCAAATGACAGTAAAGGGAATGTGCTGAAACAAATAAATAAGATATTGTATTTAGATAATCATTAAACCGAGATACTGAAATTGAAACTGAGAACATATAAATATCTTACATGAAATACCAGTCCTTCAATCTCCTCAGTCGAATGGGCCCTTACTCTACTTCGGATTGAGGCTCTCAACACAAACATATACTCAAAATAACATGTATTATATTGATCAAAATAAGTTCATCACATACTCTAGAGTGCAACTGAAAATAAATTCTTCTATTAACTACCGTAATATTGTAAAAAAACTAAGTAATAGTTCAAAGGAGGTGTCTTATAGACACAGTTGATTACAACATACACCAAAAATATAGGTAATAGATTAACCGATAATAATTTCATAAAAGTTCCATGACACCCTATAATTCTTCTTGAAACAAGGACTCTCATTTATATATGTTTGTGGGTCAATCCTCTAAAATGGCATATGGTCAGGACTCGTTCTCCATGACTCCAACTGCTCAAAATGGTAGAAAATGCACCTCATCAGCTTACATATGTCACCAAATCACTCTACAAAGTAGTTAGTGAAATTTCCATTGGTCATTAGTTTGCATAAGACAAAATAAGGGGAAATTCATCACTTTATACTTTAGATATAACTATTTAGAACATTCTCATGCATAGATTAACATTTTTAGGAGTAAAATTTATAGTTATATAGATGCTATGATGAGTCGATTTATGGACTCGTCATCTCCCCTACACTTTACCTTTTGCAAGTCCTCGTGCAAACTATATTTTAACTTATATCTTCCCCAGTTACTTCACCATAGCTTATTATTCAAACTAATTTACATATTGTTTCCTTGTACTTTATATCCTTGGGTTTCCAACATAACCTCAACCCATGCATTAAATATTTCATGTGATTGGGGAGAATTGTTGGGAGAATTGTTTTTCCAAGTGCATTCCCCCTTCACATACTCTAGTTGATATTCTAAGAAGAGATAACTTCTCTTTGTTTAAGTGGAAAACTCAAAGTGTCCCATCTCTTATCACAATCTATCATAGCCTTGCCAAAGTTTTGGTGACAATAAGTTTCAAATTCTTTGACACATTTGGCCAAGATCTCATGTGTGTTTCTACCAATTCTAGTATGATAATAAAGAGAGCTAAAATCTTTTTTCGTAGAAACATCATTATGGTGTTGAGGATGTATGTAAAAACCAACAGTTTTAGCCTACTAAGTAAAGAGATCAATTTTTCTTCCCACATAATTTGATTCCTTACCAATGATTGAAAGGATTTTAACTAAAACTCTCCCACTGATAGATTTATAAAGAAATCAGGAACATTTGAAACCAGCATGTTATGTAGATAAAATCCACATAATAAGTTTTGGACTTCTAGAGTACAACCTTGATAAATCTGTAAGAATGTTTTTCCATTAGGAGCCTCATGAGGCTCTCCACAACAAATTCTATGTAACTACCATGAATAAAATTATTCTTGAAGAAATAAACTATAAACCGAATATGGTTTTATATAAGCCAAAAGTTTACAATCCAAAGGATAGATAGACTCAACAATTGTTTCCAATTTTCTCTTTACATTAGAACTTGACTCATCCTCTTATTTAAGTTTTCTATTTTCTCCTACCAACTCTTTATTTCTAAAATATATTTGAGCATAATGAGAGGATAAATCCATGCTTTCAAACCAATATTTTCCTGTCTCTTTAAACTATCAACTTCCATTCTCAAAGCAGTTATTTCTTTATCTTTTTATATACTCTTTTGTACAAACTCATTTTGAAGATACAAATGATTTGTTTCCATACCTTTTATTTATTCTTTCAAAGTGGAAAATTCATCTTGGTTTCACCTCAAAACCTCATCTCTTTATGATTTCGTTCAACCAACCTCTTCTGCAGTAGTTTATATAGCTTTTGTCTGGATTTCCAGAGCTGCAGACATACTTTTGAAGCTTCCAAAGGAGTTTCTAGTGCCTCAGTAGGATAGATATATTCTTCAATAATGGTTGATGTAAACTCAAAATATCATGATTATTCTCCTAGGGCATAGAAAGTCTCAGTGCCGGCAAACTCTTCTAAAATCTGGGATACACCTTCATCAAACATAGTAGGCTGAGAAACTTCATCTTTCCTTGCATGACCAAACCTTCTTTTTCTCAACAAACTCTGAGCAGGGGTTGATAGGATAGTATTTTTCTTTAAAGCCTGAGGCTAAGAGGGTTACTTGGAATCATTTGTAAAATATTTTATAAACACTGGGGTAGATTGAGGAGTGGATTGAATCTTAGGCTGTGATTTGTGGGATTGCTTGGAAAAGATTGGTTTAGGAGCCCCTTTAACCCTCTTCTACCTGGAATTTCTCCTCCAGTCACCTTTTCTACTTTTCTCTTGGGTTTCCTAGAGGCTTAGTGTGTGAAAATAAACTAAATAATCCATGGGTGCTTAATTTCAGCATCACCACCCCCACTCTTATACTTTTGTCCCACCTTTATGACAGCATCCATGAGGTATTCAGAAAGATTCACCTTAAGCTCATGATTTTCCCTACCTTCTTCAAATGGGTTAGAATATTCAATATATCACCCTCTAATAATGACAGTTTCCCATCACAAATGAAATACCTATTTACCCAAGAAGCAACCTCCCTCCAATGGCCTAGCAAGCTCTCCCACTTAATACCATTTTTAATTCCATAGGGATTAATTATTATCTAAGGCAGAGTTTCCCCTTCCTCATGAAAAAGTGCTATCAAATATTTAAGGGGGAGTTAGTGACAACCTTAAGCCCAAAATCTGGAAGACCAGAGATTGTGCTAACAATTTGGCTATCTACTTTAATTCTTTTCCCTCTTATTATAGAACAATTTGCTTCAAAATTTGATATAAATTCTTCAATTAAATCCTCATCAAACCCCTCAAATTTTTGAATAAAATCCAACCAACCTGCATCATGGAAGACCTAAGAGATAACGGCATTCCGTAGTAGTGGCTCCATAGATTTTGGCTCAGAATTCTTCTTCTTCCCCATAGCATAGACTGGTTTACAACATAAATGAAAAAGGAAGTGAGGGGGTATTTTTAGAACAATGGTGATGGTTTCATGAGAGAGACAAAGTAGTTGTATGCAATGTCAGTAGCTTGAATTTGAACTACTCGTGAGTTTATAATGGCATCAAGTTGGCATAAAATGGTGGCGAAAGGACTGATGTGATTTTTGAAGATGACGAGATTTTAATTCATTTACATGGCCCCCATACTTTAATTCATGTCACTCATGTCATATGTCATTCCTCAAATAAAATAACAACATTCATTTATTCATCATCATTACCCCTTATTTCTTCAATTACTTTGTTATATTTGTTGTTAAGGTTTTAATAAATGCATTGGGAAGTTCAAATATATTTAATACATTAGGCAACAATTAAATACACATTACCTTACCAGCTCAACATCCTTTTGACCGTTGGCACTCTACTTCTTATATTTGAAAAGCAATCATGTTCAATAGATATTTTGATAAATTACATCTCTAACCTTTATTTGCATACATGAACTAAAACATATTTTTGTATTTTTTAGATATAGGGGGGAAGAGGATGATAACTACAACTATGATATTCTTCCTTTATTTATAGATATCTAATAAACTACTCATGGCTAGAATATTTGAAGCCTTCCACTTAATCAAATTCCTATCACATCTGCATGTCCTTAGTGAAGGTTTTTTATCCTGGGGTTGTTGATATAGCCTCATTCTATGGTCTTTCACTAACAAATTTCTCCTGTCACCATCAATTAGAAATAGTCTCATCGATCCATTATCATATATCAGTTCAATTTAGTACAGTCCTAGCCATCTTGTTCTCAGTTTCCCTTTGAATTGATAGTATTTTGAGTCAAACAGCAAGGCTCAGTCTCGTCTTTGAATCTCTTGGTCTTGATATAAGATTCATGTAAGACCTTCCTTTGATGTTGAAGGATCTAAACTTGTTTTTGTGCCTCCATCCACATCTCGTCCAGTTCATTTAGCTGCATCACTCTATCTTGTTGATCTTCATCCAAATCAATTTCTATCTTCAGTGTTTTTCCGTGTCTATAATTCAAATTCCACTGGGAGCAATAGCTTCTTTTCATATAATAGTTCATATGGGGAGAAACCAGTGGTGGTTTTCCATGTTATGGATTTGGGTAGGCCATCTAGTTTTGTGGTTTCCATTCGATTGCCCCTAATTTGGTAGAGGATTCTAATGGCATCATCCAGGGGTTCTAAGAAAGTCTAGGGGCATAAGCAAACTAATTATTTGATCTTTGAACAAAGTTTACTGTTGTATATATCTTCCCCCCGGGTAGATATAGACAAGCAGGAGAATGGAGAAATCAAAGAAGCTCAAATGCCTGACATGACCATGGCGCACAAAAGGGGTGCACAGAAATGAGTGTCGACATAAGAAAGAATGCGCCCATGGTGCACAGAAGAGGCACATGAAAATGAGTGTCAACATGAGAATGTATGCACCAAGGCGCAGGAAAGTGGCGCACAGAAATGGATGTCGACAATGTAAAGGATGCGCCCTTGGCGCACGGAAATGGCGCATAACAATGAGTGTCAACAGGGAAAAAGTTGCGCCTTGGCGCACATAAGAGGATGTCGACACAAATGTAAATGCGCCCTTGGCGCACAGAAGAAGATGTCAACATAGAAATAGACGCGCCCTTGGCGCACAGAAAGGAATGTTGACACGGAAAAAGTTGCGCCCTTGGCGCAGGTAAAGTGGCGCACGTAAACATGTGTCGACACAAACATATTTGTGCCTTTGGTGCACAGAAAGGATTGTCAACATGCATATGGATGCGCCAAGGCGCACCTTCAGGAGGCGCAACATTCTGAGCGCTGACAGGAAGTAGACCCTGACCCAGATATTCAGATGGCCATAACTTTTGACTGGGAGCTCCGATTCACACAAGGTTGGACTTTTCGGAAAGCCTACGGCGTCCTCTACCTAACTATGATTAATTGGGTGGGAACAAGTTCTTAAAAATGCAAAATACAGTTTTCCACTTTTGGGGTTTGATATGGTCCTCACCTACCACCATAATGAGATGAATTAAATACAACCTGAGGTGGTTGGGGTAGATTTGGACTTTCTCTCTCTTCTCTCTCTCATTCTTCCTATAAAATGTAAGGAGGGGGCTATTTTTTAAAGGTCGAACATTTTTGTTTTGTGCCTCCTCCCTTCTTCTCTTTGGCAGGTGGAGTTGTGGAGCTCAAGCCTCCCACATGGACTGTAATGCCGTTTTTGCCTCTTGGCCTTTGCGATGTACTGTATCGACCCTTGAGCAATATATGTGTCTGTGATTGAACTTAAATCCTCTCATGTATTCATTGTTGTCATTTTCGATCTCTTGTTGCATTTTGGCTACCTGTGCATGGTGTTGTGTTACATCTGTATGGTCTGTGTTTAATTTGGCAAAACATATGTTCTTCATTCCTCGGTGCATCACCCCCTTAGCTTAGGTTTGTTTTTATGCATTTCTCTCTCCCTGTCTCCTTGGTAGTTAGATTAGGTTTTTGGGTAAACCTCTGCATTTCATTGGTGCATCTGAACAGAGGAATAGGAACCGGCCTTCATCCGGAGAGCTTTTCCGATTTCGCAAGGTCCCACACTTGGGAAAAGCTCCATGTTATGCAATCACACTGAGAATCTGCAACCCATCGAGTTACAGAGTCCCAGGGGTGCTGTGATTTCACATCAATAGTTTTGGCACGCCCGGTGGGACCAAGAAGTCATTCCATAGTTTTGAAGGAACTTTCAAGAAATTCGGACTTAAAAAATTACAGGTTTTACAATTTCATATTTTCACCTTCTGGGCTGAACTTTGAAATCAATTTTCAAGGACTTAACTTGCTCGAAACAAGTCAAAATTTCACCAGTTGATAGATCTGGGGATAATCTTCAAAAGGGTATTCTTAGATTTTTGAGATTTTGACTTTCAAAATTTCATGGTTTTTTGATTTTCGGATTTCAGGTTTTCGGAAGTCTGGCATTTTTGGGTTTTCAGGACTGTCATTCCAGAATCAAGTTCCAAACTCTAAAATATCAAAAATACAGGTCTTTCAATTTTCCATTTTTAAATATCGTCAGGTTTGGTGTGTAACTTGGCAGGATCTAGCCTTTTGAGGCTCACTTTCTAACACATCTGGCGACTCCGAAGGGGTAGAATTCAGCGGTGTAGCAGCAAAAGTTGCCCAGGCATATGAGAAGAATTCGAACCAGGTCTAATACTCGAGAAGAGGGGCTATTTGTCCAATTGCAACTATCACCAGGAGGAGGAAGGAGAGGAAGAAGACCACAAAGATCACCATCTCCACCTAACAGGACTTTGTCTACACCTCCACCTGGTAGGCCTTTTCTCGCATCGACCAGGGTTCTTAGGCCAATCATAATGGCACATCTACCACCGAATCCCTTTGTAAATTTCACGGGCAGTAGTCCACTTGCCCTAAATGCTCAGAATCAAATTCCAGTTGCAGCACTAAAGAATATACCCTATTTTACAGGAGAAAATCATACTACTCCTATTGATCACATCCAGGATATTGCTAATGCATGTGCAATCCACAAAATAAATGAAATGGATGTTGCAGTCAAGCTGTTGGCTTCATATTTCAAAGGTAAGGCCTTATAATGGTTTAGGAGCCTTACAACAGGCTCTATTACGAATTGGAACCAACTTTGTTCTGCTCTTTGCAGCCAATTCGGGGAGAGGGCGACAATTTATCTTTATTGGAACAGCTGACAACAATCAAAAGGGCTCCTAATGAACAAATGGCAGATTTCAACTTTAGGTTCCAATGGACATGGGACAGGATCCCAATAGTTGTTAGACCAACTACCGAAGGAGCATTCCTTTATTTCTTAAAGGCTATAAATTCAGACATAGCCATGATGATCCAATCAATGGGAGGGACAACGCTGCCAGGGTCCTATGACACAGCGATCAGAGCAGAGAACTGTTTGATCCAAGCCGGAAAGCTTGCACCAAGGCCACCAATGCCTCTCTATCCAGACATGGGAAATCCTACAACCAGTCAAGCACCAGAGTTGAATCCCATTCCAACTCCTAGAAATCAAAGCAATAATGAGGCGTCGACTTCTTCAAATACTTCAAAGGAATTGCAGGAGGTCATGAAACAATTGCAAAACCTTGGAAATGAGCTTGTGACTATCAAAAGACAAAGCAAGCTCAAAGTGCTGAACAGTATCGCCTCAAGCACGGTAAGCTAGGCCCCCATACCAACAAAATAGACCACCACCTCAGGCTGCAAATCAAAACCAGAACCAAGGACAGCCTCAAGCTGCCAGGCCATTTCGACCATATGATCCAAATGCAACGACGTCCTCAAGAGCCTTGGTTCCAACACAAAATAACATGGCACAGGAGTACGACTGGTGTTACCCTTGCAATCTACCTCACAATCAGTCAGCATGTTTCAATGGTGCACTGAATCAGGCCTTGATGGTGCAAACCATTGGTGTTGCTCAAGAACCAAGCCAGGAGGAGAATCAACAGCAACAAACACAACAAGAAGGACCTCCAACAGAAACCACATTGGCAAATTGGCAAACGGAAGACTTCTGTGGAGTTAACCAACAGCCTTTTCAAGGCGTGGCTGCCAACACACGGTCAAAGAAGAGAAATATAGGAGAGGGACAACCATGTAATCCAGTTGTTTCTCAACCCACTCTTACACAACAAGGGGTCAGTAGACCAAACGCAGCTCCAAATGTGCAGAATCAACCTAAGGTACCTGTTGTAGCAACACATGCACCTGTTCAAGCTCCAGAAAAGGTTGCGCCAAGCAAGGGACAGCAAAAGGACAATTCATCCCCCTTCAACATCATCGATCAAATGAAGAAGACACATGTGAACATTTCCATGTGGGAATCACTTGCGATCCCGGGGCAACGAGATTTATTGCAAGCTGCAATGGCTAATTGGTCTGCCACAAATGTATCAAACCAGGGACATGAGAAAGTTCTCACTAATGCAGTGCAACATGATGGGGGCCAGACAAGAAAAATTTGAAGCCTCCACCATTCTATGTTTCGTTGATTGTTGGAAACCACTTGGTACACAACTGCATGATTGATTCTGGGGCAAGTAGTTCAGTGATGCCGAAGCAAATAGCGGATCAGCTGGGTTTGAAATATGAGCCAGTGCTGAAAGGAGTAGTACAGCTAGATGGAACGGCAGTAGGAACAGTTGGGGTCATCAAAGGGTTAAGCCTAACACTACATTCCTGTCCTAATGTTACAGTTCTACAAGATGTGTCTGTGATTGACCTTCCACCACTCTTTGCGTTGTGTCTATCAAGAGACTTCACTGCAAAAATCGGTGGATATTTATCTGCAGATTGGTCGCACATGATTTTTAGGACAAGGTATGGAGCCAAAGCAACAATCAGGTCAGAACCAATTGCCCATTTCCATATTGAGCCTCATGTACCAAATCCTATCAATGCAAATTGCTCGGTTTTTGATCAGGAGGAGTGTTCAAGTGATCTAGAAATAGGTACTAAGGTCGAGGGAATTCCTGATTTAACTTTGGATGAATGGGAAAACAAGAGTCATGAATTTGACCCATACAAGGAAATTGAAGAATCTGAATTGGGCGTGTATTGTATACACGAAGAAAATTCACCCATTCCCGACATCATTCAGCCTGAACAAAAGGATGAAAACAAAGTTTGGAAATTATTTTTCGATGGTTCGAGAAGCAGACAAGGTGCTGGAGGTGGTGCAATGTTGATTTCACCACAAGACATCAAATATTTTTCAGCTTTTCATTTCCAGTTTTCCTGTTCAAACAACACGGCTGAATACGAAGCATTGATTCATGGAATTCATTGGGCCAAGAAAAGGGGCATAAAGAACTTGCAGGTGTTTGGAGATAGCGAGCTAATCGTCAACCAAGTTAGGGGACAACATGCTACAAAGAACGACTTGCTAAGGAGCTACAAGAATAGGGTATGGGACCTCATTGAGGATTTCAAAGCTTTCAACATTGTATCCATACCCAGGAAGAAAAATGAAGCCGCAGATAGGCTCGCAGCAGTTGGAGCGACATTTGATGTGGTTGACAGCATCAGGAGAGAAAAAACGCAGCCACACATCCATGTGGTTGTGAGGCCAGCAGTTCCAGATAACAACACAAGCTGGCAGGTGTTTGAGAACGATCAACAGATCGTCAATTTCTTACAAGAAGAGGCTGAATTTTCAGCTAGGAATCAGGACAGATTAGAGCAGCAGTATGGGGATCAAGTAGTACAGCTGCGGACAAACAAGCTTCCTAAGGGTTTGGTAACATTGGAGTCTATCTTCAACCCTAACGACCAGTTTCGTAAGGAAAAGGCAAACATACAGGTCAAGAGAGAAGATTCAGAGCCAATTCCGGTTGGGGAAGACAAAACACTTCAAATTGGCAAAGTGGCCACTGAACAGGAGAAATCAGATTTCATACAACTTTGCCAAGAATTTCCAGATGTCTTCGCTTGGAGCTACGAAGACTTGAGAGGATTCGATCCAAATTTGGCACAACATACCATAGAATTGGATCCAGATGCTAATCCCGTCAGGCAGAAACAGAGACCGGTCAACCCTCACATTGAGCCTCTAATGAAGAAAGAGCTAAATAAGCTGATAGAGGCAAGCATTATATTCCCGATCAAGCACTCAAGCTGGGTTGCAAACTTGGTTCCGGTCAGGAAGAAGAGTGGAGAAATCAGGTTGTGTGTAGATTTCCGAGACCTCAACAGGGCATCTCTCAAAGATCATTACCCACTTCCTTCAATGGAACAAATATTGCAAGTAGTATCCGGTTCAGAGAGATTCTCTCTCCTAGATGGCTACTCAGGGTATAATCAGGTGATGGTAAAAGAAGGTGACCAATTCAAGACGGCTTTCACCACCAAATGGGGGACCTATGCCTACAAGAAGATGCCATTTGGGCTATCAAATGCTGGGGCCACTTTCCAAAGGGCAATGGATATGGCATTCAAGGGGTTGATCAATAAAATAGTTTTGATATATCTTGACGACATCACTGTATTCTCAAAAAATGCAGCGGATCACCTCTATCATTTGAGGCAAGTATTTCAGAGGTGTAGAAGATTTGGGGTATCATTGAATCCCAAAAAATGCATATTCTTGGCTCACGAGGGAAAACTTCTAGGCCATATTGTTTCAAAGGAGGGGTTGACAATTGACCCAGAAAGAGTTGAAGCAATTCAAGCATTGCCATTGCCAAATCACAAGAAGGCTCTTCAAAGCTTCTTAGGAAGGATCAATTTCGTCCGCAGGTTTGTTCCAAATTTTACAGCTCTCGTAAAACCAATAACGCTGATGTTAAAGAAGAGCATGGCATTTAAGTGGACATCTGAAGGCAAGGAAAGTTTTGAGGCAATAAAAGAGGCTATATCTCAAGCCCCAACTCTCGTCAATCCAGACTTCTCTAAGGACTTCATGCTATATGCCTTTGGTGGTGGGGACACGATTTCTGCAATCCTGGTACAACAAAACAAAGAAGGATTAGAACAACCAGTTGCTTTCTTCAGTCAAGGCTTGGAGGAATACGAAACTAGGTACTCTTTCATTGAAAAGCATGTCCTTGCGGTAATCAGAAGCTTAAAGAAATTCAAACACCTAGTCTCAAACAACAAGATCCAATTATTAGTCTCTCATGCGGGAGTCAAGGACTTCCTTCTAAACAAGGATCTGAATGAGAAACGTGCAGGATGGATAACTCGTGTCATGGAATATGACATCGAGATCAAGGTCACCAAACTAGTACGTGGGAAGGGACTATGTGAGCAGCTAGCCTTGAGTCAACAAGTTGAAGCTGGTGATGAAAAGGAGACTACCTTGGTACTACAGGATGATCAAGAACAAGAAAATGATGACGTGCCTACTCCTTGTTGGACTCATAATATGATACACTTCCTACAGACAGGCCTATGCCCTCCAGAGATGAGCAAAGCAAAGAGGAGATACTTCAGATTACAAGCCATTCCATATGTGCTTGTTGATGGTGTTTTGTTTAAGAAAGACATCAATGGAGTTCTATTGAGGTGCATTGGGATAAGTCAAATTGAGAGGGTGTTACGAGATTTTCACGATGGAGATTCTGGAGGACATTTTGCCCCACGAGTAACAGCTCTCAAGATAATGAAGGCAGGGTATTATTGGCCGACAGTCTTCAGTGACTGCTATACATGGATAAGAAAGTGCAAGAAATGTGCACTCTTCACAGGCAAAGAAAGACAAGCAGCACTTCCATTGCACCCAATTCTGGTTGACCAACCATTTATGCAATGGGGATTGGACTTCGTCGGGGTCATCAATCCAAACTCAAGCCAAGGCCATAAGTGGATTCTCACGGCAACGGACTATTTCACCAAGTGGACTGAAGCAGTAGCGCTCAAAGAGGCAAACGAGTCTAATATACTAGAATTTTACGAAGGAATAGTGACCAGGTTTGGTGTGCCGGCCACTATTATATCAGACAATGCATTGGCATTCGTAGGTTCCAAGATCACGGAATGGGCTGTCAAAAATGGAATCTACTTGAGCACCTCTTCCAATTATTACCCGCAGGGTAATGGACAGGCAGAGTCCACGAACAAAAATTTGCTAAGAATCATCAGGAGGACTCTGGATGAAAATCAAAGAACATGGCATACCAAGCTAAAATCAGCATTATGGGTGGCTGTGAATAACACCAAAGAGGTCTATAGGTAATTCCCCTTATAAGTTGGTCTATGGAAAAGAGGCGTGTGCCTATATCATTAGAACTACCTGCATTAGAATTCATGAAGCAGTTGGAGTTGGCTGAGTTCGAACCAATGGAGGCTAGGTATGCAGAGTTGATGGAATTGGAAGAAATTAGAGAACATGCAGTTCAAACAATTGAGAAAGATCAGGCCTTAGTGAAAAGATGGTTTGATAAGAAAGCAAGAGCAAGGACCTTCCAGGAAGGGGACCTAGTTCTGAAATGGGATGCAGATCGGGCAAAACCAGGAAGGCATTCCAAGTTTGATGCCATTTGGAGTGGCCCCTACATGGTCACGGGATGTAAAAGTAGTAATGCCTTCCAATTGTCTACATTGGACGGAGAAGAACTTTCGATTCCGGTCAACGGAATCTATCTTAAACATTGCTACTGAAAAGAGAAAATTTCTACCCTTGTAAATATTAGCTTAGATTTCAATTCCTCTAAGTGCGTTTGCACATTGTCTTGTTATAGTTAGGTTTCAGTTTCCCTAAGTGCTTTGGCACAGGTTTCGTTGCTCTCAGGTTGTTTCTACAGTTCAAAGTGCTGTCGGAGAAGGAGTTGCGGTTTCAGGCTCGGGATCAGAGATCAAGTTGGTTTCAAGTATTGCTTATGACTCCATGCCCAATGGATTTCTAAAAGGGCCACTGATCTTCTACCTAGCAGGCAGGTGATCCCGTTGAGTCACCAAATTGTTGTATATATCTTCCCCCCGGGTAGATATAGACAAGCGGAAGAATATGGAAACCAAAGAAATTCAAACCTCAGCCCATGGCGCACAAAAGGGGCGCACGAAATGAGTGTCGACATAAGAAAGAATGCGCCCATGGCGCAAAAAGGGCACACGACAATCGGTGTCGACATAAGAAAGAATGCACCCATGGCGCACAAAAGGGGCGCACAGAAATGAGTGTCGACATAAGAAAGAATGTGCCCATGGCGTACAGAAGAGGCGCACAGAAATGAGTGTCGACATAAGAAAGAATGCGCCCATGGTGCACAGAAGAGGCGCACAGAAATGAGTGTCGACATAAGAAAGAATGCGCCCATGGCGCACAGAAGAGGCGCACAGAAATGAGTGTCGACATAAGAAAGAATGCGCCCATGGCGCACAAAAAGGGTGCACAGAAATGAGTGTCGACATAAGAAAGAATGCGCCCATGGCGCACAGAAGAGGCACACGAAATGAGTGTCAATGGGGCAAAAGTTTCTCCTTGGCAAACGTAAGAAGATGTCGACACACACACGGATGTTCCTATGGCGCACCTTCAGGAGGCGCAACATTCGAAGTCTTGGCAGAGCGACCACGACCCGAGATATTCGATGGCCATAACTTTTGGTAGGAGCTCCGATTCACACAAGGTTGGACTTTTTGGAAAGCCTACGGTGTCCTCTACCTAACTACGATTAATTGGGTGGGAAAAAGTTCTTAAAAATGCAAAATACAGTTTTCCACTTTTGGGGTTTGATATGGTCCTCACCTACCACCATAATGAGATGAATTAAATACAACCTGAGGTGGTTGGGGTAGATTTGGACTTTCTCTCTCTTCTCTCTCTCATTCTTCCTATAAATTGTAAGGAGGGGCTTCTTTCTAAAGGTTGGACATTCTTGTTTTGCCCCTCCCTTCTTCTCTTTGGCAGGTGAATCTGTGGAGTTAAAACCTCCCATTTAAAACTGTAATGCAGCTTTGCCTCTTGGCATTTTGCAGTGTGTTGTATCAATCTTTGGAGCAAATTAATGCATGTCTGTGGATGATTATCAACCCTCTCAGTGTTTATTTGCATCTTCTTGATCTTTCACTGCAAATCTGGTTATCTGTGCATGATCTTGCATTACATTTTTATGGTCTGTGTTTATTGGCAAGACAGGTGTTCTTCATTCCTCGGTGCATCACCTCTGTTAGTTTAGGTTTTATTTTCTACATTTTCTTACCCCTGTCTCCTTGGAAAATTAGATTAGGTTTTGAGTAGACCCTCTGCATTTTTACGTGTGCATCTGAACAGAGGAATAGGAACCGGCCTTCATCCGGAGAGCTTTTCCGATTTCGCAAGGTCCCACACTTGGGAAAAGCTCCATGTTATGCAATCATACTGAGAATCTGCAACCCATCGAGTTACAGAGTCCCAGGGGTGCTGTGATTTCGCATCAACAGATAATTAGTGTAAGTTATGTTATAACATACACTGTTATCTGCACAACCGGTGTAATTGGTCCAGCCATAATTGCCCACTTTTCAAATAGTTATGCACTTGGGATGAGGTGCAATGACATTTCATCATCTTTGGACCGACTTTCCCATCCTTTGAAAATGATCACATGTTTTGATGAATTCCTTTTTATCCTTGTAGAGTGTCTCCCACCATAATACCATGAGGAGTATCTTGCTCGTGGTGTCTTCCCCAACATAATGGCCTCCCACAATTCCACCATATGTATTTGTCATTATTGCTTCTCTTTCATGTTCTAGGATGCACTGTGTAATACCTCATCATGACCCATCTTATAAAGGTCTCCTCCTACCAGTTGATAGGGTGCAACACATATGGCCAATTACTTCTTCTCCATGGTCTTCATCCCTTTAGGAGAAATGCTTATGCACAAGAATAATGTGATATCTTCTAAATTTATAGGCACGTGTTGTATCCTAAATAATTGTGCATCTAACATGTTCTCAATACTTTGTGCATATTACCCAAAATTGATGTGCGAAAGATGGTTAGGCTCCAAATTACTTTTCTTAGGCTTGACTATAACTGTAAACTCAAATTCCTGAAACAACAAGATCCATCTGCATATCTACCCCTTTAATACTAGCTTGTTGACTAAATATTTTAACGCCATGTGATCAGTGTAGAAGAAAAATTGTGTCGCCAAAAGATACTACCTAAATTTGTGTAACGCATACACTATTGACAATGCTCAACACTCTGTTGTGGGTTCTTCTCTGCATGTGTTAAATTCCTACTTGTAAAACAAAGGGGATGATCTATCTTTCCTTCCTCAAGATGAGCCAATATAAATCCGATTGTTAGACCTAAAGCATCCACATGTACATGAAAGGATAAAATCCATGAAGGAAACCAAACAATGGGTAAAATAGTTAATATTTCCTTCAATTGATCAAAATCCTTCTGTTATGCATCCCTAAATAGAATTTTCCTTTGGCCTTTAAAAATTACTCCAATAACGTGACAATCTTGGCATACCCTTGAATAAATTTCCTGTAATAGCTTTGTATGTGTAGTGCCCACTTCCCTTTGACACCTTTCGATACTGTTGATTTCATTATGGACATTATTATAGTTTTGATTTAGTATGATGTTAGACATTTGATCATGGATTATTGTTGATCTTGATTTGGTTATGATGCATGATGATTATTAGAGACACTCCATATGTGGATGATGATATACTATTTGACATGTATATAGTTTGAATGTTGTTCGGACATGTGATTTTGGATATTGTGAGTAGACCAAGAAAATAGACATTATATGATGATGATATAGTTGTTGATTAAATTGCAAATGATATAGTTGTTACTTTGATGTTGCTGATATAAATTGTGAGTGATTTTGTTAAATTTATTTGATGTTGTCGTGATTCACATACTTAGATGATTTTGTGATTTTATTTATATCATATTAGATGTTCTGATATGACCACGAGGCCAAAGGAGGTATTTGTGTTTTGCAAGTCAAATATCACAACAAACATCGGGGGATTGGAGACCAACCACAATGGAATTATAGGTGAATTCGACAAGGTCACCATGGCAACTTGTTTTGTTTGTGTGTGTGTGTTGTTTTGTTAGGGATTCCCATGGGGGGGATCACCTTTATATGTGACCATGGGTTTGTGTATTTTATTAATGTGGTTAAATTTTATTTATTGTTTATATGTATTTTATTAGTGATGTGTTCCTTTATTTTATTTAATTAAATTGTGGTAGATTAATGTGAGAAAACATATGGTTAAAATTTAAATAAATCAAATTGGGATATGGGAAAGTAATAATGGAAGTTGTTGGCTCTTTGTATTAAATATGTAAGGGATGTGTAAGTTGTGTAAGTCAGATTTTGGAGTATGAAACACTCCACCTCCTTGGAAATTCGAATTTGTCCTTGGAGGCTATTTTTGGAGGATTGTGGGATAAGTAAAACTTGTCCCATACCTCTAAATTTAATTTACCAACCATGCCTATGGTTGGAAGGCTGATTGTAGACCCTTTTAATGCATTTTATAAATCATGTTGTGAGTTTTGATTGAACTCTCTTACATCTTACTTATATTGCAGTCCTTTGGGGTGTGGGCTTTTTAGAGTGTGCTAGTATATTGTCATATTTTCACCCACCTCTTGATTGTGCTTTGAGAATGAATTTTCGTATTTTGTGTTTGGAGTTGAGGATGTGTGATGTGGCATCCTACATGGATCCACATCATCCTCTTCTCTTCCCTCTTCTATAAAATTCAAACTCTTTGCTTGTTTTGGGTTGTTGAATCATTTTACAACTTCTTTGGGGGCACATTTTTGCTGTTTGGAGCTCTTGTGGTTTGTGGAGGAGATTGGAGATAATTTCATTCTTGGCATTGCTATTTTGGGACTTTGTTTTTGGCATTGAAGCTTTTTGTTTGGACACAAAATCTACCATGGAGAGGTAGGGGTTTAACTCTTCTTTTATGCTATTATTTTCTTGTTGTGTTGTGTGAATGGTCCATGTTTTGATTTATTTGTTGGCTAGTTGGGTAGACTACCATATAAATGGTGTAGGAGAAGGCTATGGGGAATCCATGTGGGAGGCGTAAGGGAATGCCAATGGAATCAAAATTTTGTGGAGGGAGTTCGGGTTTGGGATCTACCATGGAAAAGAAATAGCTTGCATTTCTTACTTTGTGGGGGTATAAGGAAATCATGGGGGCCATAAGGAGGGATTTGTGGGGGGATAAGGATATGTGTGGTGAAATTTATTAGCGGTTTGTTCTGGTGGATGCCCAATTCCCATTGGGAGGCATAAGTAGCTTCCCCCATAGTCCTTGCTCCTTTGGCTTGCATGATCAAGCATGAGTTCTATTTGAATGGCTTAAAAATGTAGTTGTAAACTTGTTATTTTTGTTTGGATTGTGTTTTATATTGAAATATGCATGTTGAAAGAATGCTGTGTTGTGGAAGCCAATTGTTGCCATGGTTTGAATCACACCTGTTATTGTATTGTGGTTTGGGCTCGGGGGCCAATGATAAATGATGGATTCTCCTTTCATTGGATGTCTTGGTTGGGTGGAGAGCGTTTCCTTTATCCCACTTTTGTTTTGATCAAATTAAAAATGGAGGAAACTTGCATGTTGTTGCTGTTTTGGAGTAGAAAGAAGACAAATTTTCCATCCCCTTGTGAAATATACTTCATTTGTAACCTTTCCCACTTGAAGTGGATGAAATTGTAATATGTATTTTGTGAAGAAAAGATGTATGCAATTGATTATGAAAGTGTATATTCGAAATGTGAAAGATATTTACATTCTGCTCTGTACATTGGAAAGAAAGAAATAGAAATCTATTTGTTGCATTGAAACTTTGAAAGATGCATTTCTTTTGAAATAAATAAAGAATTGCAAGAATTTCTGTCATTTGCATTTTTGATTCAAATTGGAATATTAGTCAGTGATTAAAATCCCCGTTTAAAAAAATGGAAAAAGAAGAAATATGTATAAAGGAATTATATCACTTTGTCTCTTTTGGAAATATATTAAATTGGAAACTAAATTTTACTACTTAGCTTTTAGAATGGTTTGTGTAGAACAACTGAATGCATTAGATTAGTATAGAGATGAAATAACCCACTTGAATGATGAAATTGATATACAAAGTTTCTAGAAATGGATCTATATTGTAAATTTAAAACTGGTAAATAAATTTAATTAAAATGTACAGTTCGGGCCTGCACATTATAATCAACTTGGAAATGTTAAAATTTAGCATGTTGTATTATCAAGGAACTCAAATTGACAAAGAACACTTAAAAAAAACATTTAAAACATTGCAAAATTGAGCCCAATCCCTTTCATAGTCGTTTTCTGTCATTTGTTGGAAAAATGTAAATTGAAAATCAAACAAGTGACTTTACTTTCCCAAAACATTCTAAATCCTTCCTAGAACAATCCTCCATGTCTGTTTGACATTTTGAGTGAAGGAGGAGATCAAATTTAATCAAATTTATAAGTTAAAAATTACCAGTTGGCTATTTAAAATTTTGTAGATTGTTTTCATAAAATTGACCCCTTAAACTTTATCAAAATGTAAAATTTATGATTCTTGTGCAAAGAGGGCATCGAGAGATTTCAGAAAAGTCCTCGCTTTTCTTGAAACCGAGATTTCTAGCGAAAGTTATGGCCCTTTGAAATTTTCCACTGGTGGGCCGCGGTCTTAAAATTTCCCGTCGAAATATCCTTAGAATTTTTTTTTTTGAAAATTTTTGTGGAAAAATTTTAAAATTTCCTCCGCTGGGCCGCAGCCAATCAGAGGCTAGCACGTGTCCTCATGGGGAAGTGGTGGAGGTGTGACATTATTTTAGCCTTTGGGCCTTTTAAAATTTTGGAAAAATTTCATCTTTCTCCCAGCCGGCCCGTAGCCAACCAGACGCTGCCACGTGGCAACATGGGGGTGAAAGCGGGGTGGGGAAACCCTCACAACTATCTCCTTGAAATTTTGTTTGGGGAAAATTTCTATCTCTTTCCCCGCGGCCCCGCAATCCCGCCTTTGCCCGATGAGACCCTTTTGCGGGTGCGCGGACTTGCGCACGCCATTTACCTCTTTCTCCCCCTCGGTGAAATCTTCCAAACTTCTCCGCCACCCTACCCCTCCCTCTTCCCTTTCCTTCATTGTTGGTTGAGTGCCACGTGTCCTTGGCGGACCCGTGGGCACGTGGGTGCCAATTGGATTCTTTCCCTCCCTTTGGTGAAATTTGCCAACCTTACCCGTGTGAGCTCAGAGCCTAATACGTGTCCCTGGTGGCACAGTGGAGGCACGAGCACAAATGAGAATTTTCTCCCATGTAAGAAAAATTTCAAACACCGCCCGCGACCCGCCAACCCAAAAATTGCTCTTCTTCCCCACTCGACACGTGTCCCCTTGGGGGAAAATTTGACCCCTAAGGTCCGCCGGTCCATAACTGGAGTTTTACAAGGAGTTAGGAGGACTTCTTTATACCATTGGAAAGGCGAGAAAATTTTATATCCAATGGGAATGATTTATGGAAATTTTGAATGTGTTAAGTGTGAGAAAAATCAAGTGGAAACTCTGAGCCTATTAGAGAGTGGGTATAGGGATAATTTACCCCCTGAACCTAACTGAAACTTCTAACCCTAAATTTAAGTATGTTCTAGTGATTTTAAACTTGTTATAGAACCTGTTAGTGTCAACTATTGTCTTGCAACCTAGTTGCAGTACACTTCTAATAAAAAATAATTATTCCATAATTTTCCTAACTAATCCTTGGTTGTTTCTTGGGTCTCAAGTGGGTTGTTTTAACGAGAATCACACTTAGTATCATATCAGTTGTTCAAAAGCTTGGATCATTGGGCACACTAGAAAACTTGGGACATGGAACTTAAACCTAGCACACTTTTAAAATCTAGAAAATAACTTAGTTAGAATTTTTATATTTTAGTAAAGATGGAAGTTGTGTAAAACTTGGAAAAATTAACTAACTCTCGCTTTGGTCTGTGCAGGAGACGCAGACGGGGCAAGAGAAATTTTCACAGAGACTCAAACTTACCACCACCACCACAACCACCGAATCGGGGTATAGCAGCTATCCTACCCCGCATCTTGTAGACTCTTCAGATGTTAATGCCACTCTATGTGGAGAATTAGGAGGAGGACATGCAGCCATTCATGACAGAGCCCCTTCCATTAAGGGTCAGGTATCTCCTCGACCTAGTAAGGAGCATAGAGGAGAGATCTCCCATGTGGATTTAGTTAGAGTAGAGTCACCACCGAGGGGATAGGTTGACAGAGTTCTAGAGCATAGAGAGAGGTCTCGGAGCCCTAAGCTTAGGGATGAATGTGTAGAGAGACCTAGAGGCCGTCAGACCATAGCTACGAGATCACATCAGGGAGATCCTGAAGCTTTGGTCATCACATTAATCAGGTGACATGGGTGGATTTTAGGCAGAGGCCTAGCTAGTGAGCTTGAGCGGTTGCTTCAAGATTTGTCCTTGTTCTAGCAACATGAAATCTCGTGTTGCGATCCATCTACTGAGGGATGGAGTAGGAGTATGGTGGAGGACAGAGGAGTAGAAGCTCCATGTAGATTATGAGATAGTGACCTGAGATCTATTTGAGGAGAGATTCAGGAGAAATTATTTTTCATGGAGGTTCATACAAATGTAGGATCTTTGAGTTCTATGACCTCCGCAAGACATCTCTTTCAAGAGTAGCAGTATGAGAGTAGATTTTTGGATCTACTCTAGTATGTTGAGTATATGCAGGATGAGTAGGTGCGGATTCACAGGTTCATTCGGGGCTTGAATTTAGATATTAGAGGTGTAGTGCAGATCCACTACCCACAGACATTAGCTGAGGCCATCGAGAAGGCCTATATTGTAGAGGAGACTCGGGGAAAGACCAAGCAGGCTAGAGACCGAGTTCGGAGTCGCATACACTAGATGTAGGATGGTTGATCGAGGGGGTCAGTGCCCCTTCCTCATGGTGGATAGGGTTCAACACAGTCATCCTTTAGGCCACAGTAGTAGCAGCAGAGAATGCAAAGCAATAGTCCCATCTACCTCATAGACCTCCACAGAGAGCTGATGCATAGAGAGGTCAGAGTATGGGGCCTCCTCCTAGGGTTCCCATCAGAACACAAGGTAGACCTAGAGCTCGGTCCAATGGGAGCTCGACTGTGAGACCTCGGCAGACCGCAACTGCATTGTCGTGGTCCATGCCACAGACTTCTAGGGCACCTACTAGAGGTGCTACTCATTGGGGAGGATCAAGAGGATGTTTTGGTTGTGGTGTTACTGAAAATTTTGGAGAGACTACCCACAAAACCCTAACAACAAGGGTAAGACACATATTTCGAGCTAGCCAATCCAGTTGGTGACATGGGATGTAGCCACAAGATTTATGCAGCTGGTTGAGAATCTGCCAGCAGAGCATTGCAGCAGACAGCCATTGAGACCACAGTAGTATTGGTGGTTTTTGTACCTCTGTATTGTTTGATTATGGTTCTTCTGATTCTTTCATTGCACCATCTTTAGTAGAGAGATGCAGCTAGTGGCGAGTTAGGCGGGTTCATAGTTGGGATGTCGAGATGGCTTCTGGAGCCAAGATCTCTGTAGAATCCTTAGTTAAGGAGTGTGTAGTGGATTTGGGACCTTTCACCACTACCTCAGATCTTTGTATCCTTCCTTTGGGCTCATATGGAGTCATTTTGGGTATGGATTGGTTATCTGCACACAGGGCCATGATGGATTGTTACCACAAGACTATATCTTGTGCAAATGATTTGGGAGTGGATTCGGTGATTTTAGGGGTTAGGAGACCCGTTTCTATTCACACCATCTCCACTATGCAGCTTAAGCAGTGTGTGTGATGGGGTTGTCAGATGTATGTTGTTACAACGGTGGATGATATGAGGAGGGTCTAGTGGACCATCACTAGATGATCATCCCATTTTGAGAGAGTTTGTAGATGTCTTTCCAGGGGAGCTACCAGGGTTACCACCCCCACGTGAGATTTATTTTCATATAGATCTAGTTCCTAGAGCAGAGCCTATCTCATGAGAACCTTATCGGATGACCACCCCAGAGCTCTATGAGCTCAAGTTGCAGCTTGAGGGCATTTTGGAGAAAGGCCTTATCTGTCCTAGTGTATCCCCTTGGGGTGCACCGATGATCTTTGTGAAGAAGAAGGATGGATCCTTACGGTTGTGTATTGATTACCGCTAACTGAATAAGGTAATGATCAAGAATCGTTATCCCCTTCCATGTATTGATGAATTGTTTGATCAGACGAAGGGGGCCACAATTTTCTCTAAGATTGATATTAAGTTGGGCTATCATCAACTGAGGATTTCGGAGGTGAACATTCATAAGATCGCCTTCCACACGAGATATGGGCACTATGAGTTCACAATGGTGCCTTTTGGTTTGACTAATGCCCCCATAGTGTTCATGAGTTTGATGAATGGGGTATTTAGGACCTTCTTAGATCGCTTCATGCTCATCTTCCTTGATGACATTTTGATATAATCACGTACGCGTGAGGAGCACAAGGGGCACCTTCACTAGGTTCTTCAGTGTCTTCGGGAGCAACAAATTTACGGGAACTTGGAGAAGTGTGCATTCTTTCAGATAGAGGTACAATATTTGGGTCATATCATTTATGGGGAAGGTATTGCCATCAATCCTTCCAATATTAGAGCCATTATGGATTGGCTAGCACCCACTACAGTGACCGAGGTGCATAGTTTCATGGGATTAGCATATTACTATAGGAGATTTGTTCAGGATTTCTCTCGGATTGTGCACCCTCTACTCACTCCCTTTAGCAGAAAGGGAAGAAGTTTGTTTTGTCGGAAAGATGTGAACAAGCCTTCAGGAAACTGAAGGAGTGCCTCACTACAAGACATATTCTTGCAGTGCCGGATCCACAAGGTGAGTTCTTTTTTTACACAGATGCTTCGTTGGTAGACCTTGGGGGTGTGTTGATGCAGGAGGGTAGTGTAGTGGCTTTTGAGTCTTGCAAACTCAAAGATCATGAGCTTAATTATCCAACCCATGATCTGGAGTTTGCAGTAGTTATGCATGCCTTAGTTTGATGGAGGAATTTTCTTCTTGGTAGGAGATTCACACTCAGGACAGATCATTTGAGTCTTCCCCACCTCTTCACGCAACCCAATCTTAACGCTCGTCATCGGTGTTAGATGGAGTTGCTTTGTGAGTATGATATGGAGATCGAGCATGTGAAAGGGAAGGAAAATATGGTAGTAGATGCTCTTAGCAGACGGAGACATGTGGCTATGGCCACTTTAGTGAGCACAAATTTATGGAGCAGGATTCTTTAGTAGCTTCCTCTTGACAACTTCTACATTGCAGTTCGAGTAGAGATCGAGTCTCAGAGACCCCTCGAGGGGAAGTTTGATGGTTTTTCCTTAGAGGTAGATGGTCTTCTCAGGCACAGAGGCTGGATATATGTACCCAGAGATGGAAGTTTGAGGCAGGACATCTTGGTAGAGGCACATCATGCACCCTATTCAGCCCATCCCGGAGTGAAGAAGATGCACGCCACCTTGAGACAATTGTATCATTGGAGAGGACTTTGTTGAGATGTGGCCCAATTTGTGTCATGATGTTTAGAGTGCCAGAGAGTTAAGGCTGAGCATCAACATCCAATAGGCCTTCTTTATCCTCATGCTATACCGGAATGGAAGTGGGACACCATTTCCATGGACTTCATTGTTGGGCTACCGATGTCAAGATATCACCATGACGCCATTATGGTCATGGTTGATAAATTGACAAAAGTGGATCACTTTTCTCCGGTGAAGACCACTTATATAGCTAGAGAAGTGGCACGGGTATACTTAGATGAGATTGTTAGGTTGCACGGGATTCCATGGAAGATCATTTGTGACTACGATCCTTTGTAAACTTCACATTTCTGGACTACCATGTAGTATGTCCTTGGGACGAGAATCAACTTCAGCATAACATATCACTCAGAGATAGATGGACAGACGGAGAGAGTGAATCATATTTTAGAGGATATGCTCAGGATGTATGTGATGGATCAACAGTCTAAATGGGAGGAGTACCTGTACTTAGTGGAGTTTGCCTACAATAATAGTTTTCAGAGTTCCATAGGCATGGCTCCTTTTCAAGATTTGTATGGTAGAGAGTGCATGACACCTCTTAGCTGGGACAGGCTAGAGGACATAATATCTCTTGGACCAACTCTTTTACAGGACATGGAACGACATGTGGTGTTGATCAGGCAGAGAATACAGGAGGAACAAGATAAGTAGAAGAAGTATGTGGATCAACATAGGATTGACCATAGTTTTGATGTGGGCATGAAGGTGTTCCTTCATGTCAAGCCACATAAGATCCCTATCCATTATGGAAAAGGTTCTAAGTTAGCTCCTAGATTCGTTGGTCCTTTTGAGATCTTGGAGCGTATCGGATCTTTGGCCTACCGTCTAGCGTTGCCACCCACCTTGTCTTGCGCATATGATGTTTTTCATGTTTCGGTTCTCGTGGAGATGTATTGCAGACCCTTCTCATGTGCTGGATTGGCCATCATTGCAGGTGTAGGATTAGGGGCAGGTGATGGTGGAGCTCGTTCGCATCCTAGATCACAGGACCCTAGGCCTTTGAGGCGAGAGGGTTGATCATGTTCGGGTGCAAAGTGGGATAGATATGATGGGACTGCAGCTACATGGGAGGATGCTACCTTATTGTGAGTTCAATTTCCATATTTGTTCTAGTGACTTCTAGGAGGAAGTTGAGTCTAAGGGGAGGGGGATGTAGTGCCCACTTCCCTTTGACACCTTTTGATATTGATTTTGATATTGTTGATTTCATTATGGACATTATTATAGTTTTGATTTAGTATGATGTTAGACATTTGATCATGGATTATTGTTGATCTTGATTTGGTTATGATGCATGATGATTATTAGAGACACTCCATATGTGGATGATGATATACTATTTGACATGGATATAGTTTGAATGTTGTTCGGACATGTGATTTTGGATATTGTGAGTAGACCTAGAAAATGGACATTATATGATGATGATATAGTTGTTGATTAAATTGCAAATGATATAGTTGTTACTTTGATGTTGCTGATATAAATTGTAAGTGATTTTGTTAAATTACTTTGATGTTGTTGTGATTCACATACTTAGATGATTTTGTGATTTTATTTATATCATATTGGATGTTCTGATATGGCCACGAGGCCAAAGGAGGTATTTGTGTTTTGCAGGTTAAATATCACAACAAACATCGGGGATTGGAGACCAACCATAATGGAATTCTAGGTGAATTCGACAAGGTCACCATGGCAACTTGTTTTGTTTGTGCGTGTGTGTTGTTTTGTTAGGGATTCCCATGGGGGGATCACCTTTATATGTGACCATGGGTTTGTGTATTTTATTAATGTGGTTAAATTTTATTTATTGTTTATATGTATTTTATTAGTGATGTGTTCCTTTATTTTATTTAATTAAAATGTGATAGACTAATGTGAGAAATCATATGGTTAAAATTTAAATAAATCAAATTGGGATATGGGAAAGTAATAATGGAAGTTGTTGGCTCTTTGTATTAAATATGTAAGGGATGTGTAAGTTGTGTAAGTCAGATTTTGGAGTATGAAACACTCCACCTCCTTGGAAATTCGAATTTGTCCTTGGAGGCTGTTTTTGGAGGCTTGTGAGACAAGTAAAACTTGTCCCATACCTCTAAATTTAATTTACCAACCATGCCTATGGTTGGAAGGCTGATTGTAGACCCTTTTAATGCATTTTATAAATCATGTTGTGAGTTTTGATTGCACTCTCTTACATCTTACTTATATTGCAGTCCTTTGGGGTGTGGGCTTTTTAGAGTGTGCTAGTATATTGTCATATTTTCACCCACCTCTTGATTGTGCTTTGGAGAATGAATTTTCATATTTTGTCTTTGGAGTTGAGGATGTGTGATGTGGCATCCTACATGGATCCACATCATCCTCTTCTCTTCCCTCTTCTATAAAATTCAAACTCTTTGCTTGTTTTGGGTTGTTGAATCATTTTACAACTTCTTTGGAGGCACATTTTTGCTGTTTGGAGCTCTTGTGGTTTATGGAGGAGATTGGAGATAATTTCATTCTTGGCATTTCTATTTTGGGACTATGTTTTTGGCATTGAAGCTTGCTATTTGGAAACAAAATCTACCATGGAGAGGCATGGGTTTAACTCTTCTTTATGTTGTTATTTTCTTGGTGTGTTGTGTGAATGGTCCATGTTTTGATTTATTTGTTGGCTGGTTGGGTATACTACCATAAAAATGGTGTAGAAGAAGGCTATGGGAAATCTATGTGGGGGCATAAGGGAATGCCAATGGTTAATATATCGATCTAAGCATACATACAAATAAAAGTGGATATTCTACCGTAAGAATTATACAAAACAAGAGACATAAATCAACACCAGATTTAATGTTCCTTCAAGCTTTTTGATTCTTCACCAAGAATTCTCTCTCACATAATTATCTTGTAATTATGATCCATACACCTACTTCTAAACCCTAGCTTTTATGCTTATATAGTCATTTATAGACTTAGGGCACTTAGCCATGTAATTACATTAATAAATCTATTTTAATGCTAAAAATAGATATAATTCCCGAGAGTTAATTAAAACTTCATCACACAAGTAACCGATGCCAATTTTGCCTAACCATGGTCGGTTCCTTACTTGCTTGACTTGATGCGGTCATTCTACTGATGCCATGATCTTGATCTTGCCGATGCGATGCTTAATCGATGTCGATTCTTGTATTTTTTCAGCAAGTTCCAATTGCATGCTAAAATGAAGTAATTAAGCTTCACAACTCAACAATCTCCCACTTGGAGTTTAATTACTACACCATACATGTACATCATCATTCTTGGATCCTTCCTTGGCTTTGTTTCTTCCTCTTCAAGTCTCAAACTCGAAGACCAACAGAAGTGGAGTGTAGCTCCAACTTCTCCTTTGTTAATGGCTTCGTTAGCATATCCGTAGGGTTCTTGCTCATATGAATCTTTTCTAGATTCAATTATCCATCCTCCAATACCTGCCATATGAAGTGATACCTCAACTGAATGTGTTTCATTCTCGAATGAAATGCTTGAGTTCTTTGCCAAATGAATTACACTCTGATTGTCACTAAACAGTTTACAATCACTTTTCTCCTTTCCCAACTCTTCCATGAACCTACTCATCCATATCATCTCCTTGCTAGCCTCTGTAGCTATAACATACTCTGCCTCTGTAGTAGACAAAGCCACAACCTTCTACAATCTTGAAATCCAGCTAATTTCTATTCCACCTACTTGTGAAAATATATCCAGTAGTGCTCCTCCTACCATCCAGATCTCCAGCCATATCCGAATCAACATAGCCACGTAATGAAATATCTAAACCTCCATAGCATAACTACATGCTAGATGTCCCTTTCAAATACCTGAGTATCCATTGGACTACTTTCCAATGCTCTTTACCTGGATTAGCCATATATCTACTCATAACTCCCACTTCCTGTGTAATGTCTGGTCTTGTACAAACCATAGCATACATGAGACTTCCAACTGCTTGAAGCATATGGCACTCATGTCATGTATTTGACCTCCTCATGTGATGAAGGACATTGATCTTTACTCAATTTGAAGTGTCCAACCATAGGTGTGCTAACAGGTTTTGCATTCTGCATGTTGAACCTTTCTAACACCTTGTAGATATAATCCTCCTGAGACAAATACAATTTCTTGTTTTTCTGTCTCTATGTATTTGCATGCCAAGGATTCTTTTTGCAGCTCCTAAATCCTTCATTGCAAATGTGTGAGCTAGCTTTCTCTTAAGCTCACCAATGTCTTGCATACTAGATCTGTAATAAGCATATCATCCACATATAGTAACAAAATAATATAGCTCCCATTTTCAAGCTTCTTGAAATAAACACAATGGTCAGATTCACATCTCAAGTAACCATGCTCATGCATAAAACTATCAAACCTCATGTACCATTGCCTTGGAGCTTGCTTGAGCCCATATAGGCTCTTTTTCAACCTGCACACTAATTTCTCCTTACCCTTGACTTCATACCCAAGCGGTTGCTGCATATAAATCTCTTCATCCAAATCACCATGAAGGAAAGTCATCTTCACATCTAGTTTCTCTAAATGCAAATCTTCTACTACAACTAAACTCAATACAATATGAATAGAAGTCATCTTAACAATAGGAGAAAATATTTCACCAAAGTCAATACCTACTTTTGTGTAAATCCCTTTACTACAAGCCTTGCCTTGTACCTTTTTGTCCACCCTCTTCTTCCTTAATCTTGTAAACCCACTTGTTCTGTAATGTTCTCTTACCTGCTGCAACTTAACCAAATCCCAAGTCTGGTTCTATTCCAAGGAGTCCATCTCCTCATCCATGCCATGCTCCCACTAGACCGTGAGTCTTATCTGCATTGCTTCTTCAAAGCTCTATGGTTCACCACTATCAATCAATAATAAATAAAATAGAGAAGGTGTAAATCTTTATGGAAGTTTACTTACCCTTTGTGACCTTCTCACAGGAGTTTGGGGTACGGAGACTCAATCTGGACCTCCTGGACATTAGTATCAACTTCGATAGTGATCAACGCTGGTCACCTCTAACCGACATCGGTTCTGCTAACCGATGCTGGTTCGATTTGATCCTCTGTAACCATCGGCGGTTCATCTGACCAATGTCGGTCAGGGCCTAACCGACCACGGTTACTGTGTATTTCTGTAGGTGTTTCTTTAAAACCCGAGAGTTCATTTTCATCAATAAACTTCTCAATTTTCTCATCCTTGGGTACCAAAATTTGATCCCTGTACATTCTCTTTTCATTCCATTCAACATCACGACTCCTAATAATTTTAGAATTCTCTAAATCCCAAAAATGAAACCAAAATCACCAGATCCATAACCAATGAAAGTGCACCTCTTGGATTTTGCATCCAACTTTTTCTATTTTCCTTATCAACATGCACAAAAGCTTCTGAACCAAAAACTTTAAGAAAAGAAAGATCTACCTCTTTTCCGGTCCATGCTTCCTCTGGTATTCCTCCATCTAGTGAACTTGAAGGGCCACGGTTAATCAAATAAACCATTGTATCAACTACTTCTACCCAAAACTGCAAGGGCAATCCAGAATGTATCCTCATACTTCTAGCACATTCCATGATTGTCTATTCATTCTTTCTGCAACACCATTCTCTTGTGGTGTTCTTGGAACCATTCTTTCTCTATGTATCCCATTCACTAAACAATAATCATTGAAAGCCTTGCTACAGATATTCACCACCATTGTCAGATCTAAGGCACTTTAACTTAGAATTTGATTCATTCTCAACAAGGGCTTTCCATCTTTTAAAAGTCTCAAAAACATCATATTTACGTTTAATACAATAAACCCATACCTTTCTTGTAGCATCATCAATGAAAGTAACATAATACTGGGATCCTCCATGAGAAGCTACCTGAGTTGGTCCCCACACATCTGAGTGTACAAGCTCCAATTTTGCTCCTTCTTAGTTGCCCCAACTTTGAGAAATCTCACTCTCTTTTTCTTTCCAAAGATATAATGCTCACAAAAATCAAGATCTAAATCTTTCAAATCTGATAACTTACCCTTAGCCTTTAAGATCTGCATTCCTTTTTGACTCATATGACCCAACCGATTATGCCACATGCATGCATCTGAATCTGAAGTAGATAATGCAGAAAAGGAATCAATAATACAAGTAGATAAATATAACGTTCCTACCTTCTTACCTCTTGCCACAACAAAAGCACCCTTGGTGACTTTCCAAGAGTCTCTGTAAAAGTAACCATGCAACCAGATTCACCTAGTTGCCTGTAAAAATAAGATTCCTCTGAGGCTTGGCACATGCCTCACATCTTTCAATACCCATGTATTTCCATTCTACAATTTTAGATGAACTTCCCTTTACCAATAATACTGCAAGGTTCATCATCACCCAAATAAACATGCCCAAAATTTCCCTGGACATAATTTCTGAAATAACCCTTATTAGGGGTTGCATGGAAAGAAGCTCTGAATCTAAAACCCATGATTCAATTCTACTATCTAAAGAAAGTAATAAGAGCATCTTGCATTACCTCTGATGCAGCAAGATTCACCTCTTTACCTTTGTCTGGTTGTTGGTTCTCTTTATCCTTTGACCAACAATCTTTCTTTGCATGTCCTTTCTTTCCACATTTCCAACAAGTAATTCCCTTACTTTTGGATTTAGATCTGCTATCCCTTGACTTTGATTTCCCATTACTCTTACTCTTGGATCTCTCCTTCTACCTGCCCCTGCTTTCTACATTCAAAGCATTTCCAGATGATGTTTCCTCTGTACTCTTCCTGTGAATTTCTTCATTCAAGATTATACTAACCACATCATCAAACTTCAAAATATTATTAGCAGATGTTGTATTACTAACACCATTACCAAGTTGTCCCAACTATCAGGCAAAGAACATAAGAATAAAAGTGCTTTTACTTCATCATCAAATGGTATTGAAACCATTTTAACTGATTTACAATAGATCGAAATCATTCAAATGACTAGAGGCAGATTCACCTTCATGCATCTTAGAACTAAATAGTTTCTTCATCAAATAAACTTTATTTGAAGCACTAGGTTTTTCATATAAATTAGCAAGAGATTTCATTAAGTCTACCGTAGAAAGCCACTTCGTAATATTGGAAGCCACGGATGTTTGCCAGAGGCTCAATCTTATAGATCCCAAAGCCTTTATATCAAGAATCTTCCATTCTTCATCAGTCATCTTCGTAGGTCTAGACTTCTCATCCAACGGTAAGTACAAATCTCTTTGATACAGATAATCCTCAATCTGCATCTTCCATAATTGATAATTTCAGCCGTCAAATTTCTCTACCTTGTATTTATTATCTTCTTCCATTGTTGTAGCTCCCACTCAATCAGAAAACCCTCTGTGAGTAAATATGTCAACACACAAAACCCTCAAACAAAGCTCTGATACCAGTTGTTGGGGTTAGCACACCGGTTGTATAGACAATATATCAGATCTAAGCATACATGCAAATAAAAGTGGATATTCTACCAGAAGAAATATACAAAACAAGAGACATAAATCAACACCAAATTTAACATGGTTCACCCAGTGTGGGCTACGTCCACCAAGAAACAAGCCAATCTATTATCCAAAGCTTTGACAAGATATATAATGAAGATTTACAATCTTCCACACCTCTCAGATGTTCAATACTTTCTTCCCTTCAAGCTTTTTGATTCTTCACCAAGAATTCTCTCTCACATAATTATCTTGTAATTATGATCCATCATACTTCTAAACCCTAGCTTTTATGCTTATATAGTCATTTATAGACTTAGGGCACTTAGCCATGCAATTACAATTAATAAATCTATTTTAATGCTAAAAATAGATATAATTCCCGAGAGTTAATTAAAACTTCATCACACAGGTAACCGATGTCGGTTCTACCTAACCATGGCCGGTTCCTTACTTACTTGACCGATGTTGGTCATACTGGCCGATGCTTGGTCAACACGACCGATGCGATTACTATATTTTCCATCAAGTTCCATTGCATGCTGAAGTAATTAAGCTTGACAACTCAACATGGCATCGATTTTGTGAAGGGAGTTTGGGTTTGGGATCCACCATGGAAAAGAAATAGCTTGCATTTATTCATTTTCATAAGGAAATATGTGGGGGGCATAAGGAGGGATTTGTGGGGGCAAAGTTCCATTGCATGCTAAAATGATGGAGTAGAAAGAAGACAGTTTTCTAGCCCCTTATTAAATATACTTCATTTGTAACCTTTCCCACTTGAAGTGGATGAAATTGTAATATGTATTTTGTGAAGAAAAGATGTATGTAATTGATTATGAAAGTGTATATTTGAAATGTGAAAGATATTTACATTTCTCCTTCTGTACATTGGAAAGAAAGAAATAGAAATCTATTTGTTGCATTCAAACTTTGAAAGATGCATTTCTTTTGAAATAAATAAAGAATTGCAAGAATTTATCTCATTTGCATTGTTGATTCAAATTGGAATATTAGTCGGTGATTAAAATCCCGTTTAAAAAAATGGAAAAAGAAGAAATACGTATAAAGGAATTATATCACTTCGTCTCTTTTGGAAATATATTAAATTAGAAACTAATTTTACTACTTAGCTTTTAGAATGGTTTATGTAGAACAATTGAATGTATTAGATTAGTTTAGAGATGAAATACCCCACTTGAATGATGAAATTGATATACGAGTTTCTAGAAATAGATATATATTGTAAATTTAAAAAGCGGCAAGTAAATTTAATTAAAATGTACGATTCGGGCCTGCACATTATAATCAACTTGAAATGTTAAAATTTAGCATACTTGTATTATCAAGGAACTCAAATTGACAAAGAACACTTAAGAAAAAAATTTAAAACATTGCAAAATTGAGCCCAATCCCTTTCATAGTCGTTTTCTATCATTTGTTGGAAAAATGTAAATTGAAAATCAAACAAGTGAATTTACCTTCCCAAAACATTCTAAATCCTTCCTAGAACAATCCTCCATGTCTATTTGGCATGTTGAGTGAAGGAGGAGATCAAATTGAATCAAATTTATAAGTTAAAAATTACCAGTTGGTTGTTTAAAATCCTGAACATCATTTTTGTAAAATTTACCCCTTAAACCTTATCAAAATGTAAAATTTATGATTTTTGTGCAAAGAGGGCATCGAGAGCTTTCCAAAATTCCTCATTTTCCCAAAATTGAGATTTCTAGCTAAAGTTATGGCCCTTTGAAATTTTCCTTCCTTAGCGGGAAAATTTGGGAAAATTTTCCTTGGTGGGCCCGCGGCTCAAATTTTCTGTCGAAATATCCTTAGAAATTTTTTTGAAAAATTTTTGTGGAAATTTTTTAAAATTTCCTCCACCAGCTCATAACCAATTAGAGGTTGCCATGTGTCCTCACGTGGCAGCGGAAGAGGTGAGGGATCATTTTAACCTTTGGGCCTTTTAAAAATTTGGTAAAATTTCATCTTTCTCCCCGCCAACTAGCAGCCAACTAGAGGCTACCACGTGGCAGCATGGGGGTGAAAGAAGGGTGGGGAAACCCTCACAACTCTCTCCCTTGAAATTTTGTTTGGGAAAATTTCTACCTCTTTCCCTACGGCCCCACACTCGCCTTTGCCTTGATGAGACCATTTCAAGGGTGCGCGGACCCGTGCGCGCCATTTACCTCTTTCTCCCCTCGAAAAAATTTCGTAAATTTCTCCACCACCCTGCCCCTCCATCTTCCCTTTCTCTCATTGTTGGTTGAGCACCACATGTCCCTGGTGGACCCACGGGCGCGTGGGCACCAATTGGATTCTTTCCCTCCCTTTGGCAAAATTTGCCAACCTTCCCCGCGTGAGCTCGGAGCCCGACACGTGTCCCTGGAAGCACAACGGAGGTGCATACACGAATGGGAATTTTCTCCCATACAAGAAAAATTTCAAACACCGCCCCGCGACCCACCAACCTGAAAATTGCTCTTCTTCCTCGCTCGACACGTGTCCCCTTGGGGGAAAATTTGATGCCTAAGGTCCGCTGGTCCATAATTGGAGTTTTACAAGGAGTTAGGAGGACTTATTTATACCATTGGAAAGGTGAGAAAATTTCCTATCCAATGGAGATGATTTGGGGAAATTTTAAATGTGTTAAGTGTGAGAAAATCAAGTGGAAACTCTAAGATCATTAGAGAGTAGGTATGGTGATAATTTACCCCCTTAACCTAATTGAAACTTCTAACCATAAATTTTGGACCTTTTGACCTATGATACTTGTTAATAAAATTAAAGTATGTTCTAGTGATTTTAGACTTGTTCCAGAACCTGTTAGTGTCAACTCGTCTTGTAACTTGGTTGTGGACACTTCTAATATAAAAACAATTATTCCATCATTTTCCTGACTAATCCTAGGTTGTTTTAATGGGCATCACAATATGAAGAAAGAAACCATGAAATTCTATCTGATTAGTTGGTTATGATAATCCCAATATCAATTCTACCTTGGTTGGATCAACCAAAAGACCCTATTTCCAGGATGACATACCCTAGTGGTGTGCAAAAGGTGTTGTAAAGATGCACTTCTTAATATTCAATGATATGCGAAATTACTTACATCTTTTAGACATCAGTATTAAATAGTCACAATGGTATTTTATTAGACCATACATAGTCTAGTCATCAAGATACACTTGTAATAACTTGTGGATAAATTATTCAAATTCCTAGAAAATAATACGAGAGAACAATGTTGGGTATGCATAACTATTTATGCATAGGACCTCCATTCTCGTAGAAAAATTTATCTTAGGATGATCCTTGTGTGCTATACATACTTTATGGTATATAGAGAAACCATATGTGAAAGAGTAAACCTCGTGCCCCACCACACCTTTAATAATCTCTTCGGTAAAGGGTGTGGGAAAAGGATCAATGAAATAAGAGGCATTTAATACCCTATAGTCCACAAAAATCCAAAATTTTGGATATTTTCTGATGATTATAACCATTAGAATGAGCCACTCGATTCCTCTAGTAGATAAATAATACCAGCTTTAAGCATCTTATCTATCTCATGTTTCACCGTGATGTGAAATTTAGGATTCATTCTATAAGGCATCTTTTGTATTGGTTGCACACATTCCCTTAGCTTGATCTTCATTTCCCCAAGTGATGGATGAAAACCCTTCAACTCATGGTAGCCTTGAGGAAATAGATCCTGGAATTTGCACAATAGTTCTATAATCTTTGTAACTTCAGACTTTGACTAGTAATCACCAATTATTTCCTATTTAACTACATCCTTTATTCCAATGTTAGCTTTATTTGTTTTTCAAGTGCTTTGGTGGTACGCACATGCATGATCATATGCTCTGGAAAATACCTCACACTCTCCCTCAATATTATCAACATATAGATCTTTGACCTCTTCATCATCAATCATGTACACTAGCTTTCCTTTATCTTTTTCCTTCCATGCGCACTCCAAGAGGTGCTCCTCATAATCCATCAAGTTTAAAGTGTTCGTGTGCTCGGTTAGAAGATTCTCACCTTGTAATTGAGTTACAAGCTCTTCTACCTTAGCGTTGTCTCCCGAGTGATGTCCTTACTTAACTGTAAAGTTATATGTAAATGAGGTTTAATATAAGAGTAATCAAAGGTATGTATCATACCTAAAGTCATTGCCTTCCAATCTGCGGTCTCCTACTTTAACTCAACATGTATGTACCATGCACATGCACATACTTGTATTATTGAATAGAACTTATGTACCCATAGAGAGGGATGTAATGCATCAAGTCCCTTAATCTAATCCATTTCACAACCTTGAATGTGAGATAGGGGAGAAGACACTCCATCATAACTTGATATCTTCAAAGGTAGGTTACTCTTAACAAACCGAGTTAGGAAAACAACCCTAATCTTGTGCCATAGTAGAAAGTCATCTCGTGCGTAGCTCAACATCACGTTGCCATTCCCTTGAGTGAATACATAAGAAAATTTCTCCTTTGACCTTTGTCACATAGCTATTAATACATGGTGTGCAAGAATATATTTTTCCTTTCTTCTCTAGTGAACCTTGGTAGCATGGTCTTCTACAATCACCTAACTTCCCGAGACCTTATCATTCATGCGACTCTTCCATGACACTCATGGCTAATAATTTCATATGTACCTTGGGCCCAATTGTCACAAGAAACACTAGAAGTTTCGCTAATGGAATGCGTGTCTTCCCACTTGAGCATCCCTTCATTCATCGGCTCAACATAATATGGGTCATACACTTTTGTCTACGCATAGCCGTGGTTAAGATATTCTTAATTTATGGACTTGATGTAGGTGTAACCTTTATACCATATATAGGGATCAATAATCTTTGCTCATCTGCATTCTAAAAAATGATAAAATGTTTTTTTAAAGTGCAGCTCTGTGTTTGTTTGCATAACACCATGGACGAACAAGAAATGCTAGAAATTTTCCTACCTCCACCAACTTCAGGACCTTGAAATCCCCTTTGAATTTTGCTCCCTAAACAATGATGCTTACATCCTTCAAAACAACAATGAGTATGGCCCTTGTTTTGTTTTCCATATATAACACACTTGAGGATGGCTATAATGGTTTCTTTATGTCTAAGAATCAACATGTGACTCTAGGATGCACTCAACCTCCCGAGGTCATGCTAGGACAACCAATATGAAATGGAAAGATGGGTACAAAATGGATAAATAGGGTGAATAGGTGAAATGTGCAAAAATGGTGGAAAATGGATAACAACTAATCAAGGAAATCAAATTCCTTATATGGCCACAATGTGAATCTACTCATCTAAAGTGATGAATGCTTATCTAACTTGGGCAGGAGAAATGGAATGGTTGAGGAGAAAGGACACATGAAGGAGTCTATCAATGTCAGTTTCACAAAACACCCTCTGAGAATCGGCATGGGATACATGGGAATTGTCCTATGCTTTCCTTGTAAAAGTCTCCACAAGGTCATGGAGGTGTGAGAGAAAACATGTGGGTAGGATGAATGGGTGAATTGTGGAATCTAAACCCAACCAGGATGACTATCCTAGAACATGTAAGCACTATCTGCTTTGACGTTCAAATCTATCAACTATGAGATAATAATAGGTAGAAGAGGTATGGTTTGGAAAATGAGGTGTCTGAGGCCTTGATCAACGTCTATCAATTGTGGAGCTAGGTTTGGTTGAGACACTTGTGGATCACATAAAAATCCATGTGTTTCCTAGGGCCTTAGATGGTCATGGGGATATACAAACTACTAAAACAAAGAAACAAACAAACTCACAAAGAATCCGCAAGAGGGAAAGGTCAATGTTTAGGAAACCTAAGCCAACTAAGGATACATAAGGAGTTGTGTTAATTCCTTTCTAATTAACTCTATGTTCCTAAATTAACAAATGAAAGCAAGAAGATTTAAATTAAATCAAGTTGATTACTCTCCTTGAACCTAATTAAATATATGTGTGGCTAGCTAATCAAACAAATGAAAGCCAATTACTTAAACAAAGAAACAAAACTAATCTATTTATTTTTGTGCTTTTCTAATGATTTTTAAACATAAGGGTGTAGTCATTTTTACCCTTATTAGAAAATAAAGGTACCCCATGTGCGCCGGTCTATCACCCAGTGGATGCTGGGCACTCACCCGAGGCACGCATGGGTGTCGAGTCTCTCTTTTATGTGAGTTAAGTGGGAAACATCATCTATGATTTGTGTCTAAGATATTTAAAGAGGATTTATGACATACAAGAACCATAGAGCTCAGAATGGCCTCTAGATCCTTGCAGCCATTCTAGATAGATAGTACTTAACAAGACTATATGACTTGTATCATAACAGAAAGAAGTATACAAACATCCATACCTAGCATAAACATAAATGAAAGAGAACCTATGAAAAAGATGTATGTATCAGAACCATTGATATTCATATATATAAACTGGTAACCTCATTACATCCATGGAGCCATTACAAAATGTCATAGAGAAGCAGACCATAGTCATGCATTACAACTGGACTAATGTAGCTAGGCCAAAAAAATAAAAATTACAATCCCCATACCCAATACATCCTTTCCCAAGTGCAATTACCCACTAACAGAGTTCTTGCAGTATTTTTGCAGAGCTCTGCCCATTCTCTAGTTCTCTTTTGTTTACTCTATAGGTGCTAGTATTTATAGCCTTTCTGGGCTACCAACTCATCCTCTAGTGCCCTCAGATCCGATGCCAAGTGTCTGAATGTGGTCCTCCATGTGAGCATGCTCTCCCAGGCCTGAGCTTTCCACTTTTCACCATGATGTGCTTCTAGAAGTTTCTACCATAGGCATGCTCCTTCCTGGGCCAACCTATCGCCAAGATGGCACCTTATCCACACAACATGCATAGTTGGGTCATGCTTTTCACGTGTTCTATCCTGAACGCCCAATTTGGCTAAGTCCTAAACCCTTGGTTCTATCTGTGTGCATCACGCATGCCACAAGATTCCTTAAAAACTTTTCTTAAACCCCCCCTACTATGCGCTCTATCCATGCGCGCCTCTCTTCAACTAGGACTTGCACACATATAGACTTTTTGTACTTAGCCAACATTTTAGGGGCCCAACATCACCCCACACTATGCCTGTTCTCCGTCCGTGGGAACACTTCTCAAGTAAAAGAAAGAATACAATACAGCTTACACCTTGGAACAAGAATAAGGGGATGAAAGAATGGGGAAGAAGAAAGAATGGGAGAGTGAAGGAATCACTGCAACAAGCTAGGAAAATCTGTTTGCAAGTTAACCTCCAACTTGTTCCAGGCATCGACTTCTTCTTGTGCTCTCTGACAGAGGTTGCCAACCAGGTGCTCACCTCCCCAAAATTTAGTCCATCTCCTTACGTGCTCATGGTATCAGTGATTTTCTCCAACTCCTTGCATATATCCTCCAGTGCATCCATTCTTTGTGTAATATGTGGATATAGTTCCTTCAACCAATTTTTGATTGAACCTCTTAAGGTTTCAATGGATTCAGATTTCCTTTCGACCTTGGCAAGGATTTTATCCCTTTCCCCCTATTTCCCTTGTTCTTCTCTTGGAACTCCTTGAGTTCTACTTCATGAGTGGTGACCAAGGTGCCTACCACTTTGTCTCTATCCACGTAATTGTCGTACGTGGCCTCAACAGTCTGAGAAGTAGCCCTTACATCAGCAAGAACCTTGTTGTATTCCGCGATGAGCGCTACGATCTTTAACTTATCCTCTTTTTTTAGGCACGCAGCAAAATCTTTCTGCACTCCAAGGCTAGCGGCTATCTTTCCATGGTGAGGATCCTCATTAAATCCTCCAGGCATCCCAAGGCTAATCCATACTTCTGCATGGGTGATGCTAGGTCTAGATGCTTCAATACGATAGCCTCATTGATGGATTCCACCTTCTTGTACATAACGCATACCTTAGCCTTTTCATCCTTCAATTCACGCTGCCACTGGGTGCTGATCAACCTCTCCTAGCTTAGCTCCTTTGTCAAAGTAGCGAGCTCTTCCTCTTTCTTCTTTAGCTCCCCTTCCAGGTCTCGACCTATCATTCTCGCTCGAAGAGTCTAGCCTCGATCTCAATGGAGACTTTGTTGAGTGCATTGCATAGTTGCTCATCCGAGAGCTCTGGGTATCCACCACTAGGTTGTCTTCTCTTGGTCCTAGAAATGTTATTATTTCCCGTGGCTTACCTCAAACTCTAGCTCATCAAGGTGGGACTCTATAGCCCATGAGAGCATCTTCCTTGTCCATGGATATGTAGCCTCCTTGTCAAAAGATGACATTGCTACAAGATCCTCTACCGAAATGGTACTTTGGAACCACACACGTAAAAAAATTTCTTGGGGTCATCAATATAACCCATCTCCAGCCTCTCCCCTCTCGCACACCTTCCTCCCATGTGCATACCCTTAGGTATACTTATAGTCAAAATGGGGCCTCTAGTGCTACCATGTTCCTCTTCTATGCTCTCCTTCTTCTTTTGTTCAACACTAGCTCGCAGTCTTTGTGTTCCAATTTGTTCTCCACCATGGTCTCAATGTTCTTGGTCTTTTCTCCTTCTACTACCTTGGTTTTCTGTCTATGCACAAAACTTGGAGACTCTTGCTTCTGCGCTAGCTTCCTCATCTTTTCCCATGTCCTGGGTACCTTCTCCTACTTGGCTATCCTTCTGCTGTATGAACTGGAACCCTTGTTCTTCTTCTTCACCTTCCTCCTTTGAATCATGTATATTAAAGATGGGTGGTTCTTGATCCTTCCCGGGTCCTCTTCCCACTTACTTCTTCTCTACTCTCGTCCTCTTCGCTCTCATCTTTTTCTCTTATGTACTTGTCCAAAATCCCAGTCTCTTCTGAGACGGTATCTTCCGAGATGGTCTCTTCTTCTACCCTTTTCTTCTTCTTAACTGGAGATTCTGGTGTAGGTGATTCTGTTTCTTCCTCTCCTGATGACTCCTTGTCTAATGGATTTTCTAGCTCTGAGTCTTCTCTTTTACTATGGGTTTTTTCTTGCGTGCGTACATACTGTTTCGCGCTTGTCCCAGGGGAACCTATTACCTGTGTCTCCACCACACTTGGTATTTTATTCTCGACTCTTTATCCTCTCGTTTGGGTGTGAGTATCTTCCTACCTATTGTATCCTCGAGGTATAGATACCTCATTCTCCGAGATATGTGCCCTTCTTAGACTTGGGTCTTATGTGGATGTACTAGCTGGTTTCTTGGGTGCCATTATCTAGGTCTTCTTCCCACTTCAATCACTCCATGTTACTCTGTTCTTTTGGTCTCTCCAACCTTAGATCTCAAACTTGTGAAGAAAATTACTTAAACACATGCCCTAGTTCTTCAAACCCTAACTGGGATACTCCCTTCACAAGATGGTGCCTTCTCACAACTTCTCCTACGCCTGTGAAATCCCTTCCTCTTGGTTCATAAACCTGAACTACCCACGCTTCAATCTCTCCAAATTTTTCTTCACATGGATCAGTTTTTTGGAAGCCCTAGTTTGCAAAGGTGCAAAAAGTGCTTCATTCTTCTTATACGCAAAGTGAAAAATGAAGTGCCTTGACCCCTTTATTTATAGTTTTTCCCTTTTTAAGCATTAATTGCTACTTCACCTACCACCATACTTTTTACATTTAATGCAGATTTTTCAAACAAAGCCCATCTTCAGTGCTTTCACTCATGTGCCCCAACCTACACGGAAAAACCTCCAACCTTCTCGGTGTGCAACCAAGCCAACCTTTCCACAGAGACTCTTATGCACGCGTACCCAATGCTGAAAGCACTTCTTTTATCCTAATTTTTGCTCTTGCATAACTCATTTTACTTAATGTGCTTTCTCCTCCTTTCGTCGTTGGATCTCGAAAGTAGCTTTATCTTGACACCAACAATCCATTTTCCATCTTTTATTTTCAAGCACCTCTTTTAACAGGGGCCAATTCAGCTGAGTTTTTAACATAACGTTCTTGGCACTTTAACCATGCACTCTTTTTTTTGGTTACTCAACCCCACACTAAAGTGACGCATGGTCCTCCGCGTGACTCACAAATTCTTAAAAGTAGTAATAAGGTTACCGCACCCAATGCGCAAAACAAATCAACAACATGAAAGGGAAACACGAGAAAATAAATGCATAAAGGAAAATTCTAAACTAACTGGAAAACTACCTTACAACCACCGAGAAGACTTATTTATAGTAGGGTTACAGTGTACTCCCATTAAAGTGTCCAAGAAAATTCGTCCCATCCAAACTAATATAGCACCATTGCACCCAAATCAAGGATGTACGAGATTGTGTAAGGACCCAACCAATGGTATTTCAACTTCCCAGGATGGCACAAAAATTTAGAATCATAAAGTAAGACCATCTGCCCAACCTCAAACTTCTTGTTTCTTATGTGCCGATCATGCCAAGTCTTCTCGCTTTTCTTTCTATGCTGTTTGGATCCACTTGGGGAGTGATCGTCTCTCATTAAACTTCGTTAACTTATCAATTATCTCTTCTGTGCTTGCTCATCAACTAACCCTCATGTGCGTGCTATTCAAAGAGAAGGAAACATGAATTCAACCCATGCCTAATGACTTCGTGCCAAACACCAATTGAAATGGTGTGGATTTGTTCAACCTTTTATAAGTTGTCCCAGTAAGCCCATAATATCCCTGCTTTTTACCTTGTCATCCCAATCTTGTCTTCCAAATCACAAATGTTTGTTAGGTTATGACTCAAGATTTTTGTTGAATGCTTCCATGGTTCCATTTTCTTATGGGTGATAGGGTGTATTCTTGTGATGAGCCACCATGAATTCTACTAATAGGATCCTCACGGTCTCATTCAATAAATGCGTACCCCTATCAGTGGTTAAAATCAAAGGACATCCATACCTCCTGATAATATTCTCCCATAAGAATCTTCCCACTATGGCTGCTGTGCAGTATTTAGTTGGGGCTGCCTCTGCCCACCTTGTCAGATAATCCATGCAAGTGATGACATAGCATGACCCAATCCTACGCGCCTATGGTGCAATAGGGCCTACAAAGTCTATTTCCCACTTCTCAAAAGGTTCGCGCTAGGTATAGGGCACAAAGGCATTTCATCTCTCTTTCTTGGCTTGCCAATGTGCTGAAAATGGTCACACACTTTACAATAGTCTTTATCCTTGTATAAGGTTTCCCACCACAAACCTACCATTAATATCTTACGTGTGGTGGCATCACCTACATAATGCCCACCCGCACTTCCTCCATGTGCTTCCTCCATGATGGCAAGGCACTCATGCTCTAATACACACCTACACAACACCTCATCACGTCCCAACTTGTACAAGTCTCCACTGATCAACATGTAGGGTGTGGCGCGTATGGCTAGCTGCTTCTTCTCTAACACCTTCATTCCTTCCAGCGCCACACCTTCCTTTAAAAATACCACAATTTCCTCCAAATACGAGGGCGTGTAATGAAACCTAAAAGTTACACATCTAGCATTGTCTCTTTAATACTCTACATGTCCTTCCCTGAATCAATTCTTGAAAGATGATCAGGTCCATAATTACTCTTCCCATGCTTCACTAATACGGTGAACTCAAACTCTTGAAATAACAATACCCACCGAAATATGTGCCCTTGTAGAATGAGCTTGTTCACCAAATAATTTAATTCCATGTGGTCGGTGTAATATACAAAGGGTGTTGCCAGCAGATCATTGTCTAAATTTGAAAATCACGTAGATCATTGAAAATACTTTGCGCTCAGTGGTTGTGTAATTCTACTCTATTGGTGTCAACTTCCTACTTACGAAACATAAAGGGTGATCAACAATCACCTTTACCTAGATACGCAAGCACCTTTGCTCCAATAGCGGTTTCGAGACATCTACATGGACATGGAAGGGCTTATCCCAAAAGGTAAAATGTAATATAGGTGTGGTGACAAGCCTATCCATTAATGTATCAAATGACCTCTACTGCGCCTCTCCCCAATGGAAGACACTTTTATGTCTGAGCATCTTCTCTAAAGGCACGACAATCTTAGCATACCCCTTGATGAATTTCCTGTAATAACCTGTATGCCCAAGGAATCCATGCACCACGCTCTGGCTAGTAGGCTCCCCTAACCCCACAATAACTACAACTTTAGTGGGATCTACCAACAAGCCCTCCTTACATATGATATGACCCAATAATGTGCCAAAGGGTGTAGCAAATATGCATTTATTAATATTGAGGGATATCCTCAACTGCCTACACCTCTCAAACATTAACCTCAAATTATCACAATGGTCTTTTACTAGACCATACACTGTCTAATCATCCAAATAGACCTAAAGAAACTTATGGATGAAGTCCTGGAACACTTGCACCACTATGCGTGAAAAAATAGCAGGTGCATTATTCAACCCAAAGGGCATGACCAGTATATGCAAAACTTCCCCACTCAGTGGTGAAAGTTGTCTTCTCCTAGTCTTCCTTTGCAATCTGGACTTGGTGGTACCCCGAAAATCCATCCGTAAAGGAATAGATTTTGTGCCCAATGACTCCTTCCAAAATTTCTTTAGTGAAGGGGGTTAGAAAAGGATCAATGACACAAACTACATTCAGCTCCCTATAATCCATGCAGATCCTAATCCACCCATCCTTCTTGATGTTGATTACCATCAAACTTATCCATTCTAATTCCTCCACTACTTCAATGATCCTAGAAGCTATCATTTTGTCTATCTCCTCCTTAACCTTTACGCACAAATTGGGATTCATCCGGTAGGGTCTCTTCCTGACCGGGCATGCACCATCCTTCAACTTTATCTTCATCTCCCCCAAGGAATGGTGAATGCCTTTGAGCTCATGGTACCTACACGGGAATAAATCCTCAAATTCACACAACAGATCAATGATCTTAGAGACTTCCTTCTCCGACCAGTAATCTCTAATAATAGCTTCCTTAGGTTCTTCTCCTGAACCGATGTTAACCTTCTTTGTATTTAAGGGCTCATGGTAGGCACGCGTGTGAGTATCAGCACTGTCCACTACCTTGCGCGTCCCTATAGAATGGCTAACATCCAAGATTTCTGATTCCTCTCCATTAATCACATACACCAACTTCCCTTTCTCCTTTTCTAAACACGCATGCTCAATCTGTAACTCTTTTGTTTCCTCTACTTCTTCTTCAAAGTGTGCCTCCAAACTTGGTCCACCTAGTAACTCCAATAGCCTATCCTCCACCATGGCACTATCCCCCATGGTAAGGCACTTGATACCCTACAAGGCCTTATCAACTAATGGCTTGGTACTCCAATACTCAAAGGTTTGAATGAGGTCACCGTGAGCTCTTGCCAATTCCTTGTCCGCAGCGGCGTGTCTTCGAATGAGTGTATCATGCACGCGTACACAACCCTGCAGTGTAGAATACAACTTGTGCACCCAAAGGGATGGTGGAAAATATTATGCACCTTCTCTCCAGATCCTTTCACACTCTTTGATATGGAAAGAGGTGGGATCCTTCCCATGGTATTCCTTGATGGTGGTGGGCATGTTACTCCTATAGAATCTGACAGAGAGAGAAATTCTTACCTCACGCCATTCCAAAAGGCCCTCCTGATGTGTAGCCCACCACCGTGCCACTGTACCGAGCATGACATAGCTTAACATCCCCCTCCATTCCTTCTCATTCTTCCACTAAGCTTCCATTCCCGTAAAAAGATCTTAGGGAAGGCTCCTCTTGAATACTTAGGCAACTCCTTTCCTCGTAGGCACCCAATTATGTGTGCCTTTGTCACCTTGGTCACCAACCCTCTCAACTACCGTCCCATCAATTCATAAGTTCCATGCACCTAATTGTCACATGCTAGACTAGTGGTATCAATTTATGACCTGAACATCTTCAAATTGGATAAATTCATTAGTAGGATGTATTATCTCCGGGTCCCCGATTAAGTGCACATATATCATGTCTAGAACTTCTTCTCCCGTGGGTTCGGTATAGGGCATCAACTTCCCATCAGCCATAGGGTATAATGAATTGATCCTCCTTGTTTCAAAAGCTGATGTATCCTTTGTTGAACCAAAGGTACACATTGTTCTTGTAACACCATGAGCATGCAAGGAGTGTTGGAAAATTGTCTACCTTGGCGAGCGCCAAGACTTCGAAGTCTCCAGTAAACTTAGCTCCCTGGATAGTGATGGATGCATCCTTTAGGACACCGATGGGCATTGCCTCAGTCTTGTTTTCCATATATAACACATTCAAAGATGGTTGTAATGTGGGTCTTCCCATCTGATGTCGTGCATCCAGACTTAGAACATTAACCTCCATGCTTGTGTCAATGAGGATATTACTAAGGATCCATCCATCTACAACTGCATTCAATGTGATCTCCTTATCATAGTCAAGGCTATGAGGGGGAAGGTTTGTGTGCAAGATCTACCTCTTGTGCTCTCCTCTAGTGTGTGGTACCTTCTCTCTCAACCATGATCCTAACAAGGGAATGCTATTCTCTTACCTTAGCATTTTACACACCTCCTTGACCTCATCCAAGTCATCCTTTGGTGCCTCGACTCTCCTTCCTTATTCCTCCCTCCTAGACTGCTCCTTTAGACACTGGATTTCCCCTTGTAAACTTTGAATAACATCCATGGTGTCTTGATATACCTCCTTTTACGTGTAGGGTTTGGGTACTTTCCATGAACTACTTCCTCCCTCGAAACCAAGTTCTTATGCCTTGGTATCTCTTGTGCACGCACGGCTTCTACTCTTGTTCTTACCAAAACTGGTTCAAAACCTGCATCCCATGTTACCCGTGGCATCCACTGCATGTCTACCTTTTTAATGCTAACCATTACAGGCCTTTGTATTTTCGGTGCTGCTGACTCATGTGCTCAAACAACTCCGGGAACTCCTCATACTTGTGCTTCTTTCCACACCATGAGCACTCCAACAGTCCTGGGTATTCTTGTTTGTAATGCTCTGTAGACCCACAATTGAAACAGGTCCCTCGCGGGAACTTAGTCCTTCCTCCCCCATGGTTACCATGACCATGGTGTCTTAATATACCTCCTTTTTCTGTGTAGGGTCTGGGAACTTTCCATGAACTACTTTCTCGAAACCAAGTTCTTATGGCTTGGTACCTCTTGTACATGCGCAAATTCTGCTCTTGTTGTTGCTACCAAAACTAGTTCCAAACCTACATCTGTGTTACCCGTGGAATCCACTACATGTCTACCTTTTAATGCTGACCATTGCGGTGCCTTTGTCTTTCTCGTGCTGCTGATTCATGTGCTCAAAAAACTCCAAGAACTCCTCATACTCATGCTTCTTTTTGCACCATGAGCACTTTCGAACATGTCTGGGAATTCTCATTTGTAATGCTCTGTAGACCCACAATTGAAACAAGTCCCTTACGAACTTAGTCCTTCCTCCTCGTGGTTACCATGACCATGGAATCATTCTCAAAAACCCCTTCCATGCGCACTCCATCTCGTATGCTCCTCATGCAATCATCACCCTTGGAACTACCGCAATATCGTCCCAAGTGCACCCCATGATCAATGGCCTCATGGATATGATCAATGAGCCTACAATCCTTAATATCATGGGTTGTAGAGGTGTAGATATTATAGTAGCAAGACACATTATTTAGGATTACACGCTGTAATAAGGTGCATCTACTTGTATCATGATCCCTGTGATAAATTTCACAATCTACAACCACAATGCGTTGTCCTCTAGGGGAAATTATGCTTAACATGCCCCTCTACTTCACAATTTGTGCACCATAAACCACTACGAGTCTCATGGGCTGAGTTCACAGATAAATTTTCCAGCTGCTTGGCCATAGCAGTAATCTGAGCCTCCAGGAATGGGCTAACGCTAGTATTAACACTACCAATAGCCTCGGTGTGTAGAGTAGCTTCCAATGCCTCACACGGGTATGTAAAATTTTTATGAGATAGTGCCCTTCTAAAGGGCGTGATCAATCATCCAAAAAACCACTGATCATGATGTGAAGGGTGAATATCATATGAGAACTTAGACAAGAGAGTTTTAAAGTGCACATCATACTCCCACACACTCTCTACCATTCCTTGTTGAATCTCCTTCAAAGCATTGATGCTCTTCTGTTCAAACTCAGGGATGTGGAATTCTACCAAGAATGCGTTCTTTAAAGTAGTATAGTCCACCACTATTTGATGAGGGTCATATTTCCTATACTAGCTATGCGCACACCCTTACAACATGGTTACAAAATGACTAGCCTTCCATTTTGGGGTTGTGATACCCTTTGTGCGCCATAGTAGTTCACACTTGTGAACATGTTCCACAACATCCTCAATACCTCTGTAATCTAGTAAGTGTAATGAAATCTCAAAAAAACTTGAGGGGGTGGCTGGGGCCCTTGTCCTCTGAGCCAGAGCCTTGGTTTCCTCCGGTGTTTCCTCCACCACTGGATCCACCAGTCCACTAGGTCTTATGCCTCCTGAGCCACTAGATCCACCAAAACCACTAGGTCCACCCGGTCCTGTGCCCCCTGACCCACCAGGTCATGTAGTAGTTATGCCAAGAGTCCCCACGGTTCCACTAAACTAGTGCACGACAATTTGTGATAGTGCCCCACTACCACTATTGTACCCCATGCCACTCCTAAACATGAGCAAGACCAAGGGCTTGTATACTAGCTCCTTGTCCAAAGACTCCTCTCGAATACTAGAATATGTGTAGCCATAGAAGTGGGAACCAAAAATTATACCTCCTAGGCGTAGGTCTATCACTTCCACTGATATCAACTGGGTCAATGATACTCCTTCCTAGTTCGGAAAACCAAGTGCCAGGGTTTGGTCACTGGGTGGGATCAGATACATGCCAATGACTCTTCTTTCTCTATGTGACAAACTCTCACCAGAAGTCGAAGGGGTCTCTCTTACGCACTTTCCAAGATGGGGTAGCACAGACTGCTCAGGTTCCACATCCTCCACGTGAACCTTGACTCCTTCCCGCAATGTCTACCTCTATAGATCCATCACACTTGTAGCCTCGCATTGTCTAGCAATCTCCCTTTCACGCGCTTCACTATACTTGAGCTATCTCTCCTCCCTTTCCTTCTCCGTTGTAATATCTTCCATCTTCCTCCACCCTAGCTTCCTTAACTAATGCTCGAATGGTTTAGATGGCCATTGGGAATGCCTCTAAACTCATGGTAACCATCAATCTCTTCATAGCCGGAGGGACAACATGTAGAAATGATTCTCGGGGTTCCCACGAAATTCAAACTCAACAACCTCCGTATAAGAATATGTGGAAATGGCGCATTCCAGAGTGTAGCTAGCTAGTACTCCTTTCCACCAATGATCCACAACATGGGTCCACGTAAGATCTGCATCCTGCAACCTCTGGTATTATTCTTGGGTCCACACATGCAATTCATAATGCTAACTTGATCTAGACACATAGGCTGAGAGCCATTCATACAGTTCCACTGGGAAGCAACAGAAAAAAGTTTCATATAGATCATGGTAAAGGTTCTCTTCTACCCATCTACGTGCATCAAAATCAGGTCCAGTGCTGAATCTCTGAGCAAATTCATCCTCCGTGCTCTTGAACCATGATTCAAAACTTTCCAACATTAACCACTTTGTCATTACTCACTACATAGATCATGATGTATGCTATTTCCCACTACAACTTCAAAAAGAGGTCATGGCAACGAAACCAATATGTAGTCATTTTTACCCTTATCATAAAAGAAAGGTACCCCATGCACGCGGCCTATCACCCAAATGGATGCTGGGTGCTCACCCGAGGCACGCGTGGGTGCCGAGTCTCTCTTTTATGTGAGTTAAGTGGGAAACATCATCTATGATTTGTGTCTAAGATATTTAAAGAGGATTTATGACATATAAGAACCATAGAGCTCAGAACGGCCTCTAGATCCTTGCAGCCATTCTAGACAGATAGTACTTAACAAACTATATGACTTGTATCATAACAGAAAGAAGTATACAAACATCCATACCTAGCATAAACATAAATGAAAGAGAACCTATGAAAAGATGTATGTATCAAAACCATTGATATTCATATATATAAACTGGTAACCTCATTACATCCATGGAGCCATTACAGAATGTCACAAAGAAGCAGGACCCAGTCATGCATTATAACTGACTAATGTAGCTAGGCTAAAAAAAAGAAAAATTACAATCCCCATACCCAATACATCCTTTCCCAAGTGTAATTACCCACTAACAGAGTTCTTGCAGTATTTCTGCAGAGCTCCACCCATTCTCTAGTTCTCTTTTGTTTACTCTACAGGTGCTAGTATTTATAGCCTTTCTGGGCTGCCAAATCATCCTCCAACACCCTCAGATCTGATGCCAAGTTTCTAAATGTGGTCCTTCATACGTAGACATGCTCTCCCGTGCCTAAGCTTTCCACTTTTCAATATGATGTGCTTCTAGAAGTTTCTACCGCAAGCATGCTCCTTCCTGGCCAACTGTCACAGGCGTTAGGATGGCACCTTATTCGCACAACATGCACAATCGGGTCATGCTTTTCATGTGTTATATTCCGAATTCCCAATTTGGCTAAGTCTTGGACCCTTGGTTCTATCCACGCACGCCATGAGCTTCCTTAAACCCTTTTCTTAAACCCTGCCCTGTGCGCTCTATCCTTGCGCGCCTCTCTTCAACTAGGACCTACATGCATACGCACTTTTTGTACTTAGCCAACATTCTAGGGGCCCAACAAAGGGAATAAAACAAATAAAAGAGTTAATTAATATAATCTAATGTTTTTGGATTTTTGTGTTTACTAGGAAAATAAAAGAAATGTGCACAAATAAACTAACTTCTTCTAATTTAAATGAAATTTCTTCTACACTAATACTAATTAAATTAAATAGTGAAATAACTGGATGTGGCTACTTCCATGTTGTAGAGGATTTAATTAATATAATAAAAAAATTCTTTTCCTATTTTTAATTGTGGATGCAACTTCCTCTGAGTCTACCTCAGAATCATGGGAAGAATGAAAAGCTTTTCAGAAGCAATCCTTCCCTTGAAACTTCCCTGGTAAAACAAGAGATTTTTAATCAAGAAATGTAAATCTAACACACACAAAATATTCTAAAACTAACTTCCCATGAAAATCCACAGGGATAGGAAAAGAAGTAAATTTTCATAGAAGCTTTGCTCGTGTGCAACTAATACTAAATTTTGAATGCAGTGAAATTTCCTAAACAATTTAATAATGAAGAAATGATAACAAAAAAATATAGCAGAAACTTCCTCCAAATCCTTCTCAGAAAATCCACATGGATAAGCTGAGAGGAAATCCTCAACAAAATATTTGTAAATGAAATCTACTGTCACTACTATTGCAATTGAATATTTCTAAAGAAATGTGTTTAATCAGACTAAAGATTTGAATCTATTCAAAATAAAAAGAAACTTACAGGAATTTAAAGATACCCCAACTTGGAAATGTTGTACAAAGACAAATACAATGTTGGCAATGCTTCTTGGTATCCCCTCAACTTCTTTTCCAATGAATTTACAACATGTCCAAGGAGTCATGTCTTTGAAAGTGTGCGAAAGAAAGGGATAATTTTGGATTTGGCTGGTTTGCAAGTTATTTGACAACAATGTGAGTAAGAGAGAAACATGGAAAAAGAATGGGTTTTCTTGCATACTTCCTGGAAGGATTCTAAAAGCATAACAGTGTAATCCCAATCGAGAAACTCCAACCAATGCTTTAGGAAGAAGCTTGGTTCTCATAGAAATTTGGTAGGGAAGTGGTCTAACCCACTTGGAAGCCAAAAATTCCACATCACTCAAAGAAGGGGAAGTTAACTCAATAATACTATTAAGTTAGGAAGGAGAGGTTTATACGCATATAAAAAGCTCAAGAACAACCAATTTGGTCAAGAAATGTGTGCTAAAAATGAGTTTGAAGAAGGTGACATGCATGTAAAACATGTTGGAAAAGGTGTGATTCTGTTAAAACAACCCACTTGAGACCCAAAAACAACCTAGATTAGTCAGAAAATTATGGAATAATTTTTTTGATTAAAGTGTCCACAACCAGTTGCAGTAAGACAACAATTGACACTAACAAGTTTCGAACAATTTTAATCTCCTAGAACATAATTTTATTTTATTAGCAATTATCATGGGTCATATGGTCCAAATTTTAGGGTTAGAAGTTTCGCTTAGGTTTAGGGGTAAATTAACACCATACTCATTGTCAAACAGTCTCAAAGTTTTAACTTTATTTTTCTCACATTTAACAAATTCAAAATTTCCCTAAATCATTCCCATTAGATAGAAAATTTTCTCACCTTTCCAACGATATAAATAAGTCCTCCTAACTCCTTGTAAAACTCCAGATATGGACCGGCGGACCTTAGGGGTCAAATTTTCCCCAAGGGGACACGTGTCGAGCGGGAAGAAAAGTAATGTTCAAAGTTGACGGTCACGGGCAGTGTTTAGAAATTTCCTTATGCGGGAGAAAATGTCAATTTTCCCCGCGCCTCTACTATACCACTCAAGACATGTTTGTGCTCGAGCCATCACCGGGAGAAAAGAGGGAAGGGCGGGGTGATGGAGGTGTTGTGGAAAATTCACCGAGGGAAGATAAAGGGAAGAAGGCACGCGTGGGTCCACGCATCCATGGGGGATAACATTGAGGTGAGGGTGGGAGTATGGGGGTGCGCGGTTATTTAAACAAAATTTTCCAAAATCCAACAAGGTCGCGAGGATTCCGCCTCCGCCAACACCCCCCATGTTGCCACGTGGTAGTACCCGATGGATGCGGGATTGCGGGCCGGCGGGAAAGAGGTAAAATTTTCCAAATTTTTAAAAAGGCCCCAAAGACAAAAAAATAATGCTGCACCTCTGCTCGTTACCCGTGAGGACATGTGGTAGCCTCTCCGATTGGTCAGGCCGGTGGAGGATTTTTTTAAATTTTCCCCAAGAATTTTTCTAAGGATTTTTAAAGGGATTTTTTCGAGCATGGCCCGCTTAGGAAAATTTTCCCGCCAAGGCAAGAAAAATTTAGAGGGCCATAAATTCTGTTAGAAAGCTTGGTTTTGGGAAAACAAGGACTTTCTGGAAAGCTCTCAATGCCCTCTTTGCACAAGAATTATAAATTTTACATTTTGATAAAGTTTAAGGGGTCAATTTTATGAAAACATTCTGTAGGATTTTAAATAGCAAACTAGTAAATTTTAACTTATAAATTTGATTCAATTTGATCACCTCCTTCACTCAACATGCCAAACAGACATGGAGGATTACTCTAGGAAGGATTTAGGATGATTTAGGAAGGTAATTTTACTTGTTTGATTTCCAATTTACAATTTTCCAACAATTGACGGAAATGACTGTAAAAGGTTTAGGCCTGATTTTGCAATGTTTTAAATTGTTTTCTTAAGTGTTATTTGTCAATTTGAGTTCCTTGATAATACAACATGCTAAATTTTAACATTTCCAAGTTGATTATAATGTGCAGGCCTAATCGTACATTTTGATTAAATTTATTTGCCAATTTTAAATTTTACAATAGAGATCCATTTCTAGAAAATCTGTCTATCAATTTCATCATTCAAGTGTGGCATTTCATTTCTAATCTAATCTAATACATTCAGTTGTTTTAAACAAACCATTCTAAATCAAAATGCAATACTGAATTCCATTTTACACATTTCCAAAGATACAAAATACTACATTATTTCCACGTGCATTTCTTCTTTTCAAACAGAGATCTAACTATCTCTTTTGCCATACAATGAAACATTTAATTCAATCCATGGTAGACTTAAGTGTTTTCCTTCTTCAAGCAATCATTAAAACAAGAATCCAGTTTCTATCTTTCCTCAAAATCATATATTTAAAACAAGGCAAAATAATACAATTACATCTCACGTGTTTCTTCCTTTTTCCATTTTCCAAAATAGGGATTTCAAATCACAATTTTATATTAACACAACAATGACAATGAGGGAAATTCTTGCAATTATTTATTAATTAAAAATAAATACACCTTTACATTCTTCCATTCCTTGAATGTAATTAACCGAATTCTATTTCTTTCCAATAAACAAAAAATTATAAATGTATTTCACAATTCGAATAAGTAACTTTCATAACCAATTACAACATCTTTTCTTCACAATATATATTACAATTTCATTCACTTCAAGTGGGAAAGGTTACAAATGAACTTGTTTTAATAAGGGCTGGAAAACTTTCTTCTTCGCTCTAGAACAAAAACATGCAAATTTTCTTTCTCTTCCAAATTGATCACAACAAAAGTGGGGAAAGGCAACGCTCTCCACCCAACCAAGACATCCAATGAAAGGAGAATCCATCCTTCATCATTGGCCCTCAAGCCCTAACCATAATACAATAAGAGGTGTGATTCAACCCATGGCAACAATTAGCTTCCACAAAACACACAACATTCTTTCAACATGCATATTTCAATATAAAACATAGTCCAAACAAAAACAACAGTTTACAACTGCATTTGAAAACATTCAAACATAACTCAGGCTTGATCATGCAAGCCAAAGGAGCAAGGACTATGGGGGAAGCTACTTATGCCTCCCAATGGGAATTGGGCATCCACCGTAATAAACTCACCAATAAATTTCACCAAACATATCCTTATGCCCCCACAATCCCTCCTTATGCCCCCACAAAGTAAGAAATGCAAGCTATATTTCTTTTCCATGGTAGATCCCAAACCCAAACTCCCTCCACAAGAATTTTGATGCCACTGACATTCCCTTATGCCCCCCACATGGATTCCCCATAGCCTTCTCCTACACCATCCCTATGGCAAGTCTACCCAAACAACCAACAAATAACAAAACATACACCATTCACACAAATACAAAAAGAAATAACAGTATAAGAGAAGAACTCATCTCCTACCTCTCCATGGTAGCTTTTGTTTCCAAACAACAAGCTCTCAATGCCAAGAACATAGTCCCGCATAGCAATGCTAAGTATGAAATTATTTCCAATCTCCTCCAAAATCCACAAGAGCTCCAAATAGTTAAAATTCACCCCCAAACAAGTTTACAAAATGATTCAACAACCCAAAACAAGTAAAGAGTTTAAATTTTATGGAAGAGGGAAGAGAAGAGGATGATCTAGATTCATGTAGGATGCCACATCACACATCCTCAGATCCAACACAAAAGACAAATTTTCATTCTCTAAAGCACAATAAAGAGGTGGGTGAAAATATGACAAATTACTTGCACACTCCAAAAAGCCCACACCCCAAAGGACTGTAAATTAAATAAAATGTAAGAGAGTGCAATCAAAACTTGCAACATGATTAATAAAATGCATTATAAAAGTCTAAAATCACCCCTCCAACCATAAGTATGGTTGGTAAATTAAATTGAGAGGTATGGGACAAGTTTTACTTGTCCCATAAGCCTCCAAAAATATCCCCAAGGACAAATTCGAATTTCCAAGGAGGTGGAGTGTTTCATACTCCAAAATCTAACTTACACAACTCTTACACAACTTACACATCCCTTACATATTTAATACAAAGAGCTAACAACTTCCATTATTACTTTCCCATATCCCAATTTGATTTATTTTAATTTTAACCATATGTTTTCTCACATTAACCTACCACAATATAATTAATTAAAAGAAAGGGACACACCACTAATAAAATACACAAAACCCATGGTCACATATAAAGGTGATCCCCCATGGGAATCCCTAGCAACAAACAAACACAACACAATAAAATAAGTTGCCATGGTGACCTTGTCGAATTCACCTAGAATTCCATTGTGGTTGGTCTCCAATCCTCGATGTTTTGTTGTGATATTTTTAACCTGCAAAATACAAATACCTCCTTTAGCCTTGTGGCCATATCAGAACATCCAAAATGAGGTAAATATAATCACAAAATCATATAAATATGTGAATCACAATAACATCAAGGTAATTTAACATTATCACGTACAATTTATATCAACAACTATATCATCATCATAAAATATCTATTTTCTAGATCTACTCAAAGATGTCCAAAATCACATGTCCAAACAACATCCATAAAACATCGATGTCAAATAGTATATCATCATCCACATATGAGTGTCTCTAATAATCATCGTGCATTATAACCAAATCAATATCAACAATAATCCATGACCAATGTCTAACATCATACTAAATCAAAACATAATAATGTCCATAATGTAATCACAACATCAAAATAGGTATCAAAAGGTGTCAAAGGGAAGTGGGCACTATAAAAGGCTCAAGTAAAATGTGCATAGAACCACTGGTCTACATAGATCGTGTTTGTGCAACTGCTGCTTAGGGAAGACTGATGGTTACACAACCACCGGGGAAGTTACATAACCGCTAATGCAGTTCCATAACTTAAAGTTAGAAAGATAAGGAAAAGCTTGCAAAATTATAAAGGAAATCAGGAAAAGTATGGAAATAGATAAGGAAAGAAAACTAGGCTATAAATGTATTCTCAAAATGAGAAATTGGACTTGAACATCTTTGGAAAGATAGTTTTTCATCATTGGGGATTTAACTATTCTGACAATATTGCACCATGTAAAATTGGGTGCTCACATATTGCCCCTCAGAGAAGAGTTTTAGCCATGAAGAGGCATAAAATGTAGAGTTTGAGTATGGTGATCCTAAATGGGAAGGTTAGAAGTTATACCTGACATGACCATGTGTTGGTAGTACACCAATCCAAGCTTCCCACCACCTATAAGAAGAAAACATGAATCAAGTGCAAATAAACGAAAAATCGATAAGACATACTAAAATAAAATGACAAGAAGACTTACCATATCTACGGTGATAGAAATACACTGCACTAAAGTGTAAAGATCCTACCTTGCAAAACACACATACTAAAAATAGAGTTAAAACATGTTATATATATCAAAATTACTATTTTTAGAAATCATTTGTACTACCCACCTAGCATATTTTGATCTCTGGATCAATTGTGACGGTTTCAAGTGATATTACATTCAAAATGATGAGCATTATGACATGATGGAAGCCTAACCAATGGGAGGAGAAGCGGGTCACAAACAGGTGAGTTATTTACATATATGCATTTTCACTCTAAAATGTCAAAAATATGAAAAATTCAATCTAGTGGGGTTATTTTCAATAATTTTAGAGTCAAAATTTTTATTAGGGGGCTCCAAATGGGGTGTGGATTTTGTTTTATTAAAAACTATCTATTTTTTTCCTTTTTTGCATTTTGGGGACCTAGGGTGCCACCCGTTTTCCACAGATAGAAACTTCGCAGAAATTACGCAATCACTACTATGTATAGCGTGGTGGTTGTGCACTCACGGTAGATGAAACCACCACAATGATTGCACAACCACCGTGTCATTTACGTAATCTTCGGAAGGTTAGAGTAAAAGTGGGATTTCCATGGTGGTTATGCAACCATTACTATGAATAGAGGGGTGGTTACGTAACCACCTCTTTCACAGAGCAAGCGCTTACGTAATTGTAGGGGCAAGACCCAAATTTGACTAATTGTAGAATTTTTATTGGTTTTTATGATGTTTTTAGTGAGCTTATTTTACATTGCTATGATTCTAACTTTCTCTTTTTGATGTTTATGAATGAAAGGGCCATATGTCAGATGGAGCCGAGCTAGGGAGTGTGAATGATTGTCCCCATCTTGGATTCATTGACTCAGGGTGAGAGGGACTTATTGCACAGGGATGTGATATGGAGGATATTCTAAACACAATTAATAACGCCGACTAACCATTTGTTATGTGACTTGTTAAGTTATTGGGATGCAAACTAGAACACTTTATGGCTACACCAAGTAAGAGGGGAGTGGAAAATTACATTGGAGGATGTCTACAGGATTTTGGGTGTTCCTGCCACCTAGGAAGATGACTATTCGAGTGATACTTTAGTGGAACAGTCTCACAGCTTGGGACACATATATAGGATACACATTGGTGCCTAATACTGGTTCCAAGAAAATGACGAGGTTATTGTCAGTTTCCTTCGCTCATATCCCTACCTTATGCAAGGCCATCATTGGAATTTTAGCTTCACACTTAGTTGGGGACAAGTTACTTTATTACTAGGACATGATCATTTAGAGCATAGAGCGATGACCAGACTTATGCATGGGGAATCGACATCCTTAATGCCACTTATCATGATATATACATGGTTGTTCTAATGAAGGGAAAATTCCTTAGTCATCTGACATTAGCGATGAGTTGGGTATATAAGAGGATGATCCCCTACCAAAGGGGCATTGGGATAAAAATCCCAGGGCAATTTGAGCAGCAATGCGGGTTGGTATGGCTCCTCTCAAGGGGACATAGAGATCAATTTCCACACTTACCACTGATGACATGATTGCACAACCATATCTGGACATGGCTGGTTTATGGGGTGAGGATGTTGTTATTATGGATTCATACAGTTCTACTACACAATTTGTGGACTGAACTAAGAGATTGGAGGTCCATCCATTTTATAGGGTACCCTAGTAGTTCGATTACCTTACATTGATGTTTACCCAACAGTCCCAATGGTATACAAGGGATCATAGAGGCTAGAGCTAGCCAAAAGGGTAAGCTCGAGTGGATTATTGTCACACTTGGGGTCCCAATCGGAACTCCAAAGGCTGCCCTAGATCCAGCTAGATCAAGGTTGCACTCCGAAAACAATGGGGAGGAGGAGGAGGAAGCTGAGACAAAGGTGGAGGTAGAGGCTCGAGGTGGATAAAAAGGAGGGAGGAGAGGAGGAGAGCGATATAGAGTGAGCCATCGGGAGGCTTCACGTGGCATCCAGAGCCAAGGTGGAGACATTAGACATTGAGGAGCCTTTGACTATCAGTGGAAGAGGGGATGAGGATTCCATGTATGGACAACATATGAGCACCGGAGAAATCGGCGGAGAGGAGATTAGATTGAAGGAGACATTGGCTATAACTCCCGCACCACCACTAACACCAGTTGACCCAACATGGATGCTAGGAGATCTGAGTAAGTAAAATACTCTTCCCTCGACTCTACTTCTTAGACTAGACTTGTTAGTGAACTATGCACCGTTCTACATTTTTTTTTTGTTTTCAAAAGTTTTCTCGACTTGTTTATCTAGTTGTGTTTTACAGCTAATACCAAGGGTTGGCGAGATATTATTCATAGGATTCTTATGGATACTTTCAAACATCCTATGGTAATGACGTGAGATGAGTTTCTCATGGACTCGGGACAACTAGCCATGGCAGGGTAACACATAGATGTGTTTTCACCGACATAGAATGCAACGGAGCCATGACCAAGATGAGGAACACAATGTCTGCGTTTGAGGTGGTTGAGAGGGCATGAAGACTAGATTGCTCTTTGAGAGGCACCACCACCACTAGAAAATCACCTGGTTCTTCTTCTCATGGTCACTCCCACATGTATGGGTATGGAGGATCTCACTCCCATCACAGAGCCACGAGGAGTCATAGCCATGCACCTTCCTAGGGATCCCATAGAGAAGGATATGCCATATGCCTTTATTGGTTTGGGTCATTTGTTATACATATATTGATTTTTTTGTAATTTTTCAACTCCTAGATGAGTATTTTGACCACACTTAGGTGTGATGGCATTGTATACAAATTCAACTTTATTGGCATATGCATATATACATCTCTTTTTGGTTTAACTATTTCGTGTAAGCGTTGACTCAATGATGATTTATGTTGCTTATGTACTCTTAGATGTTTAGAATCTCTGATTTTTTTATATGATTTTATAGATGTATGCTATGGATGATGAATATGCAATTGTGTAAACAAAATGATTTTTTTATGATGGTGCACATGAGCAAAAATGTAAATTGACACTTTGGTTTTTAAGCAATGTTTAGGACTTTCATTTTATTGGCAAAAGATGATGAATGTGATAAAATAAGCAAATGAACCCACTCAACCCCTAACCCCATGTAATCGGTAAGATGCGAGGGCTCATCACCAAGAGCCAGGAGGGATGTGAGTTGTATGATTTGATGAGTGAAAATGGTGAAAGGAAGACAAAATTTTGACAAATATCCAACTAGGACTCACAACCCAACCCTAAACAAGGTCAACTAACCAACCCATGATGTGTTTTCTTGCAAGTTTAACTAGAATTAGATCCGTGGATGGCCTCTTGATTGAAAAAATATGGTTTTAATGATTTGACTCTCTCTTGTAACATAACATATAATTAATCTTCTTGGGATTTTGAGATTTTAAAGCACTTTTTATTCATTAAATTATTTACAACTTATTGACTTGTTTTGATAGGACCCCCTATACCTTGTCCCATGCTACTAGTAAGAAGCATGGGCTCATTATCAAGAAAAGACATATGCAAGTAAGGGAACCTCCCTCCTTTCCCAATCTCATGCCACTAGTAGGAGGTATGGGCTTGTCACAAAATATTGGTAGGGAAAAGAGGTGTAACATTATTTATTGAAAGAAAGCATTTTTGTATTTATTGTTGGATTCTACATTTTTTCTTTGATTTTGATGTTAGGCTTATGCTTTTGGGAAGGAACAATTGCCTCTAGCCTCAACTGCACACAACTAATAAGATGCATGAGCTCAAAAATGAAGGTTGAGATAGGTGAACACAAGTTACGAGTGAAATGTTTAGACTATTACTATCATAAAGAGGTCTTTAGGGAAAGATGTGACACCAAGAAGCTTTTAGTACAAAATATGGAAAAATACACCTGAGCTAGGAGAAACTGTGAATAGAGCTAGGCATGCAAGTCTTAGTAGGACCAATGTAAAAATTCCACCTAATGGATGAGATGATGAAAATATTAGAATAATTTAGTGATGATATGATGAATACTTAAAGAGGTTTGATTGAATGTTTTTGCCAATTTTTGAAAGTTTCTTAAAGTTTTCTTTGAAAAGTAAGTTCCAGTTTACAATTTCACAATATGATAATGCAATATGGATGTAGTATGAATGTAATAATGTACAAGTGGAGATGCAAATGAATTATGCGTAGAAACATTTAAGGTGAAGCGAATTAACTGATTCATTGAATTCCTCACCTTCTAGAGTACATAGGTGATACACACCATTTTTGAAGTCTTCTATTACCTAGTATGGGCCTAACCATTTGGGTCTAAATTTCCTCCTCGTCAGTCTTCTTGTCAATATGAATATTGATTCTTAAGAATAGATCTCCGACGCATATTTCATGCTCGTATACTTTATTATTATACTGATAACACATTTTGTTAGCATAAATGCTATGGCATTGCTCAACTCTAAGTCGAGCTTCATCAAGGGTTTCCAATTGAACCAATTACATTTGTGGTATGCATCTTCATAAAAATGCCTTGCAAAGATATGTGAAGGATAAGTAACTTGATTTCCAACGGTAAAACCACTTCACATCCAAAGACTAAAGAAAATGGAGTTTCCCCCATGGGAGTTATAATTGATGTCCTATAGGCCCACAAGGCTGGAAATAACTTGAGATGTCAATCCCTTTTGTTCTCCTTAACCGTCTTAAGGAGAATAGAATTTAGGGTTTTATTTGTTGCCTCACTTGTCCATTAGCCTGAGGGTAGTATAAAGAGGTTGTGTGGTGAGATATATTAAACTATGCACATAATTCTTGAACCTCTTCATTCTTGAAGGGTGTGTCATTATATGAAATAATGACTTGTGGGACTTCATACCTGCAGATGATCTGGTTTAAAATAAACTTAGCGATCACAGACCCAAGTATAGTCATAAGAGGCGTAGTCTCAACCCAATGTGTAAAATATTCTATTTCCATGATGTTGGAAGCACAAGGGAATGAGAGGGGGAGGTGAATTACTTTTACAATAATTTTTATTTCACTTAACAAACCATACATTCATCCATAAGATTGATTATACAACATCCATGATCAAGAGTTCTTATTAAGATATGGAACATCAACCAAAAGAGAAAGAAAGTAAAGTACTCAACACAAGAACATAATATGTAAATAGGAAACCCTCATGGGGAATAAAACTCACTAAAACTATGCTTATATTAGACAAAGCAAAGTAATTTAGTGAAGCACCAACTTCACAAGGAACACCAACCCCTAGTTTAGTAAAGCACCAACCCTACAAGAAGCACCAACCCCTAATTTAGTGAAGCACCCACTCCAAAAGGAGGCTAAAACCCCTAGGATGACCAATAAATCTGATCTCTCGAAAATGCTGCTGCCACAACTGATGGATATCACTTATTAAACTCACAAACCCTAGGTCTTCAACCTTGCTATTTCTTCTTCCTTCTCACCTTGTCTTGCCTCTAATATATTACACCTATAATCTCAATAATTACTCAACTTGTCATGCATCATATCAGATCTCAAAATATTCCCTCATACTTGTAATTAACTCTTCTCTAGGTCACTTTACACCCCATGTAAGACTAGCTCACAAAATGAGCTCAAACTTCACTTTTATATGCAAATCTTCTCTCCAACCCAAAGGAGGTCAGTCGATATTGAAAAATTATACCCATACACATTAATTAATTTAAAATACATTCATTACAATAGTCACAAGTGAAAAATTCAGCCGGTCTAGCCAAAAACCTCATTACATGTGCCAAAAATGGCTCAAAACCCATAGGCACATTCTTAAAAGTGCCCTAACATTAGTAAAATAAATTTTCATGACCAAAAACCCATTATAAATTATAAAAATAAAATTAAAAATTCATAAATGGTTTCAATTTATCTTAGCCGATTAAATTATTTTGTTTATCGGGCCCAATTCCCTTTACAAATCTCAAAATAGATGTTTCTTGCACCCTTCAACACCTTGGAAACTTCATAATGAAACCAAATGGATTAAAATAAACCAAAAATTTCATGTGAAAAATAAAAATAAATTTAAGAAACTTTATAACACTTATAAGCAAGTTATAAGTCATTAAACATCCTTTAATTCAAACCACATCAACATTTTCCTTCACCAAATCAACCTGCCAAAAAGTTGTTTCCAAAGGTTAGATCATAAAATCATTTATAAATACATTAAATAACTCAAGATTGATTAAATTTATTTTCAATTCATCCCTCCTCACATTACATGTGATAGGAATCATCACCCAATCCATATAATTCTTCAAACAACACCAAAAGTTCACTAAGACAAATGTTGTCTTAAACTGCCAAAAATATTATTTCTCAAATAATTACCCATAAACCTTTTCAAATTACCTCATCATGACGAATTAAATATATAAATGGAAATATATCTAAATCTAATTTCCAACACAACTTGAATAATATCAAAACTCCACCTGTAGCTCAAGATATACTCATTTTACTGGACCCTACAATTTGAGATCCCAAAACTGCCCTTTGACCACTCAACCTATTTGGACCACAAAACATCATGAAAATGAATGAAATTTATCTAAAAAATCCATTTAAATAAATTAAATCTCCCAATCATCACGCACAATTAATTTTTCATGCTACCCTTTGACAATCTTGTCCTAAAACCTTCTTCTCTAGAAACTACTATTTTAGGTGGGGCCCACATATCACCATGACCTCAACCATAAATTGAAGGAAATCCTAAGGATTACTATAAAACATATAAGAATCAATTTTGATGAATCAATACAAACTGGGTCACCATACTTCACTTTTTGTCAACTGCTCCTAGCTAAGGTTTAACTAGGGTTTTAGACCTCTTTACTTTCTTAACATTCCTTCATAAAAATTGAGGATAAAACAACCTGATTATTTTTTGAAACCTTATAAACTCACCTTATAATAATAATTTAAAATAACAAGGTCCCATGTAAATCACATTGTTCACAATGAGCATTAGAAGGTCCAACTTTACTTCAAAATCACACTAAAACTTACCCAGTTTCACCAAAACTTGCATATCTTCAAAAATATTTAGCATAATTATTTGAAACTTGACATGAAGCACCATGAAAACATATTATAACTTCAAATAATCACCACACAAACAAAATATATTTTAAAATCTCCATCCAATCTCATTTACCTATGCTAAATTGTATGTTTCTCCTTGTTTGCTTCCTAAGAACCTCATAGAAGTATCAAACCACTAAATATTGGCATGAAACTCACTATAAACTTTAGGTAAAATACCAATATGATGAAACCATTCTCCAACAAGAAATATCTGATCCAAATCTTGTACACCTACAATCTGAATACTCCGTGGCTAGAAGCAAGCCTGAAATGACCTGACTTAACCATGAAAAACCATGATGAAAAAAATTCAGACCCATGAAAAATCATGACACATCATATGAATCATTTTTGAACTCATGAAACACTCCAAACATCTTAGGAGAACTCATACTGTGACTCATCCCACTATACCATGCACTAGGACCTTCTGAACTCAACAAACCACTTGATCAACATGCATGAAAACTGAATACCATCATAGGGAGACTCATACATCACCAAGAAACCCTTTTCCATCAATGGAGGTTGAAATCAATGATTTCACAAACCCACAATGGACAACAATCTCCCCATTTTTCATTGATGACAACCATCATTCAAAACTTAATGACAACCAATATGATAATAACACACATGACCTCAATAAAAGTTTCTAAGATTCTCTCCCCTATTCCATCTATGAACAAGGCTAAAATTACTCCTAGCCATGAGAAATAATAACACAAGACTAGAAACAATTGAAACAATTTAAAACTTGACTTACTTGACATATAAGCTCCCCATGGGATTGAAATGCCTACTCTTTGAATCCTTCAACAACATATAATGATGTTTTGGAACTGATATGAGCTCAAAGTAGCTCCCCCTCAGCTAATATCCACCTTATTTTTCCTTAATTCATGCTAAAAATCTCATTTAAGGTCTAAATCAAGCTCAAAAACATAATTTTTCCTTCAAATTTAACATTTTCACCTTCAGACTATTGTCCTTGAATGATAGCTTTAGTGAAAAAAGTCAGTCTTCATCTCCTTCTATAAGCACATGCTCAACATTACATAACTCCTTATGAATCCCCCGGGCTTAGGACCCCCATATGTAGCTAAAAAGCACAAATTTGAGTCATTTACTTTCTTACCATGTCTAGAAATCATCTTGAGTAACAATGCTCTGCTAAAACATAATTTGTAGTTCTTGACAATCCTAAATGACTCGAAATAAGACTTCTACCCTTAAAAAGTTTAAATTTGTAAGAGTCATACCTTATAAGCTTTGATACCTCTAACAAACCATCTAGAATCAGGCTTACTTGCTCCCCTATCATGAATATCTCAAACACACTTGTAGGAGCATCATATGGTCATGTAGAAACAAATTTACTAATTTTCAAGTTTTCAAACTTCCTTTGGAATACCAAACTGACTGTGAAACTTTCATGGATGAACTGTTGTACTTGTTCTTGGTTTGTATTTGCAAATCCGAGACTGTATCCTTAACTTAGTCTTTATGTCCAACTCAGGCACTTGTGCATCTTTCATACCTGACTTAAGTCAATGTAGCTTCTTCCTCTATCACTTTGTAGATGAGTATTCACAAAACATCATATCATACTTGGTTTTCTGTGTTTAATTTCTTTTTAGACCTAATCTCATCATAAAGAATTTACTTTATGACTTGAGTGCCATAAATCAACATAAAGAAACCATGTAGTTTTACCATCACATGCTTAACACTATTTCTAGGGCATAAGTATACTTTCACACATACACTCTACTTCTAGAGGGTCAATCATCAAACATCTCATTGCACTTCCATAAGACTTTTACTCTAAAGTTTTTTTCAATCTTCTAAAACCCGTAACATGCTTAATTTATCCTGTAGCTTCATACATCTTTGATCTTTGATTTGTTCACCACTTAATATGCTCAATATACCACCTTACACTTGTAGAAACTCATTTACTACTTTTGAGACCTTTTTATCACTTTGAAATCCTCAAGCTCACCTAAAGACCTTCAATATTTGACAATGACTTTCAATGGTTATATGATCTTACTATATTTTGACCTCTCCGAGCATCGAAGGAAATCAATACATCCTTCTCTCGTGATAGATCGTATCATGAAATAACACACCTTGAAACTCGTGAAAGTGCATACATTTGTCACTTCTCTTCTTATATAGGCGATGAAACATAACCTTGCACTAATCATGCATATGTCTCGAATATTGAATTTCATTCATGTTTAACATCCTTAATACAATCACATAATAGACTTATGGAATCAGGTGTAACCTAAAATGAACCTACACAAAACTTAGGACTGATGATCAATCCTATGCAAGTCTTCATAACAACAAACTTCAAAACAAAGGACTCTAACATGATCTAGATTTACATGAAATTAACATGTACATAATAAGACTCACACTTACCGATTCTTAGACACACAATTCTTGCAATAAATATCTACACTTTCCTTATAGGTCTCTAGAACACATTTCATTTTACAATCTGGTCATGTAGAAGTGCATTTAGATCATCAATATTCCAATAAGCATGTTTTTGACTTTTATTCTTCTCAATACTTGATGCTTGATTCATCTGTAGGAGGATACATCTCTAAAACTGCATGGATCTTTTCTGAATCAACATGAATGCCTCAAGATGAAATGATATATCCCAAAAATTTACCTCCCATCACGTGAAACACATATTTCTCAAGATTTAACATTCCTCCATATTTAATTAGGCATGAGAGAATGACACAGAGCACTTTAGGGTGATCACCATGCTTCTTTTCTTTTGCCAGCATGTCATCAAGATATGATTCCACAATATTGTGAATAAGATCATGAAAGATATATGTCATTTCCCGCTGGTAAGTGACGCCAACATTCTTCAAACCAAAAGGCATGACCACATAACATAAGGTTCCCCAAGGAGTTGTAAAGGTAGACTTTGTATGGTCTTCCTCGAAATTCTTATTTGGTTATAGCCAAAAAAGCCATCCATAAGAGAAAACAACTCATATCCAACCATTGCATCTATGATGACATCAATTGAGGGAAAAGGGAAATCATCTTTGGGAAAGTATTTTTAATGTCTCTGAAGTCAATGTAGATGCGTATCTTCTCATTCTTCTTGAGAACTAGGACAATGATTGACAACCGCATGGAATAATATACCAGATTAATAAAACCTAATTATAGGAGCTTTATTACCTCCTCTTTCACCATTAAATTCACCTTGGGATTCATGGGTCTCGATTTTTAATTCAAAAATTTTGTGTCAGGATTCATTACTAGATTGTGCACTATAACATCAAGAGAAATGCCCTTCATTTCCTTATAGCTAAAAACAAAGGATTTTGAGTTCTCTTTAAGCACCTTTGTATGCACTTCTACCTCCTTTGGAGTCAGATAAGAACCGAGCTTCAAGATTTTAGGATCCTCCTCCATCCCAATGTTTATATCTATAGTTCCTTCGATTAAAGAGGCATTACCCTCTTCAAAATCAGGTGGGGCTGGAGGTAGTTCTAGTTCTTCTTCCTCTACCTCATAGATCTCAAGACCTTCTCGATGAGGAAGGATCCATCGTGCAATCCCGAAGTAGGATGAAGGGTGAGGTATAAGATAAAATACCCTCTTATGGTGTGCAAGATGGATATCAATGTATGCATTGAGGTATCCTAGGATTGCCTCATCATTCTCTACATAATCCAAAGTGGCAGGCTTGTTCTCAATCTCAACATATGCTAGAATTACATTGGTTGGCATCCTTTGAACTAGAGGTTTAGATCAGATCGAAACAATGAATTCGGTTTCTTTCAATTCCTCACCTAGAAAAAAGTGAGAGGAGGAAGTATCCATATAATTAGACAATAGGTTTTTCTCGTGGGATAAATTTGATAGAGATGAAGTCAAAACCCTTGAAAATATGTAGATGATGGACTTGTAGAGTTGTAGGTGCTCCGATTTCATATCATAGACTTTCATGACTTGATTGACGATGAGTTGAGAGTCACTCAAGACCATAACATTTTTCACACCCATCCTCTTGGTTATGATAAGACCAAGAAGTAAAGTTTTGCACTCGATTCGTTGTTTGTAAACTCAAAGTTCAGCTTGAAGGAAAAGGCACAACCTTCCCCTCGGAGAAGTGAGGATCACCCCATCCCTAACACTAAAGCGGCACTTTGCACCATTGTATTTGAGAGTCCAAAAGTCATTTGGGAATATGGAAGCTTGATCATTCATGGAATCTTCCTCTTTGACTTCCAAAACCTCAACCATGCAAATCTCTTCAAATCCATCACCGAGGAGTAGCAATTCCAAGAGCATGGCCTATGCCCAAGGAATAAAAAGGAAGAATGATAGGAAAATCATTCTCCAAAATATTAACTATCTTAGTTGTAGTTTTCGTTGATACCATTTCTACTATGGAGGATTTGTTTTCATTAGGATTTACCCCTTCAATTACCTTAGGGGCTTCCAACTTAGTCATAGGGACAAGATTAGACATAGGCATTGGTCCTTCTAGATTGTTTAATTGGTTGGATGGGAGCTTGAATTCAATATGAACCCTTGGTTTCTTCTTTAAGTTGGCCAAATGGAGATCAAATGGATTTGGGTCACCCTGAGCCACAAATACCTTCCCCAGATGTAAGAACCTAACCTCTTAGAACAATGTAGAGGGAATGGCCTTCATTTGATGAATCCAGGGTCAATTGAGAATCATATTATAGTTGGTTTCCCGCTCTATAATATAAAATTAGTCAACACAGTCTTAGGTCCAAGAGTGACTAGAAAGACTATAGTTCTGATAGAATTTGCTTCGAGACTATCATATTCTCTCAACGTGTTTCACGTTGAAGAGCAATTTGTTTCTCCATAGCCTAGATTTTGAAGAAATGAGAAAGGGAATATATTAACAACAACCCCATTGTATATCATTACATGCTTAACATAGTTGTTATAAATCCAAACCTACCGATACAACACATGATCACCTCTTCGTACAATTCGATTAGTCGTAGTAGGCATCTTACTGATATCAAACATGAATCCAACATTTCTCTCAGGCTGCCTCAGTGGATAGACATCAAAGTCTATATGATTTATTTTGGCCTCCAGAGGAGGAGTGATGTGGACAAGATGTCCAAGACCTAGCACTTCTAATAAAGCTGATCGATGCAAAAGATAATTCTTTAACATATCTAAGAAATAAATGAGGAAAAGGTATTATTCGGATCCGTGATCAAGTCTTAAGCCCCTATTGGTTTGGTCACCAATGGTGAAATAAAGATAGAGGGATAAATGGGAACAAGTTGTGAAAAATAATCTCGGTGTAGGTCACTACATCAATTTTAGGTTATGTTTCTAGCTCTACTAGGCCTACAATCTTAGTTTGATTTCGAAGGTTTAAAGGGGAGCTACTAGAGGGTTTACAGATGTAGACATTTCATGATCGTTATTTCCAACGAGGAGCCCCTTGTTGGTACTATGAGGATTAAGCTTTCTATTGTTAGGGTGTTTTAGAAGGGGATCTATATAACTCCAAGAGTTACATTTTATGGGGCAACAGTCCCATGTGAGTGTTTTGCATGTAGGTGCCGTGGGATTAGCCAAAAAAATATCGATGAAGAGATCTCTCTGGTCTTATGGAATCCATTGTATAAATTTATTAAATTAATGACACATATGAGCATCATGTCCTCTAACTCTATGGAAACCAAAATACGAAACATGATAGTATTCGTGAGGTCTTTGATTCTAGTTTTGTTCTTATCCATAGTTTCTAATGTTGTTCTATTGTTGGTTATTATAGTTGAAGTTTTGGGGCCTCTAGCCTTTGTTCGATCCTGGTTTGGAAATTGATTTAGATATTGGTTTGGGTATTGAACCGAGCCTTGGGCTTGACCTCTTTGTGGAGGTGGAGGATGATGACTAAATTCCACCATATTAACTGAAGGAGTGAAGTTGTTACTCCTTTGGTTATTCACATTCACATTTTTGTTATCATTATTCATGCTATTTATGTTGGCAACACTTGTCTTTCTAGATTGATCGGTTATCTTATGTCCCATTGTTGCACCATGGTTCTTGTTAAGGAATTTGGGTCCTTGATTATTATTGTTTGAACCATTCGGGTAGTTTGAATTACCCTAAGAGGGAGTGACCAGTTTCCCATTTGATCCATATGTCTTTCGGCCAATATCAATTTCCACTTGGTCAATGCAGAGAGCACCCTCAAAGACCTCCTCATAGCTCATGAGATGGAACTTTTAAACCTCCTCCTTAATTTATCAATTGAGGGAATGGAGGAACAAGTCACAAAGATCCGTTTGGTCCATGTTTGAAGCACTAGCTGAGGAGTAGAGGCCCTACTTCCATCTCTGGATGAAATGGATGGAAGATTCATTATGCTCTTGCTTGATATGTAGGAATTATCTAATTCATGTTATTAAAATTTTGTTCATATCAAACGTCTTTATAAACTCTAAAATGAGTTTTTAAACGAATGAATCGAGGCTTCTGGTATCCTGTAGTACTAGTTGAGAGAAATCCCTTCAAGAGTCTTGGGAATATCTTAGTCACAACCACATCCCATGGGAGTAGTTGTCTAATGGTAGTCACATACACTTTGATATGTGCATTTGGACCCCATCCCCTTTGAACTTTGGAAGATCAAACATCGGTCGTGGAAGCATTACACTTCGTATGGTAAAGTCAAGGGGATCGTTGAGATATTCGACATAAGTTACCAAAGCATAAGAATCTACCATGGATGACCCTTGATGGGGAGGTGGAGGTGGAATAAGAGGTTGATAAGGTGCAATATAAGAATTTGTGGGAGCATAAGGCATCCCTTGAGGCTAAGCATATGAACCAAGAAAGGAAAACATATCCCCTTGGGTGTTTTAGAATATATGTGAAGGTATGGGGGAGCATTGTTTTGATACGGAGTGGTAGGTGTGAAACAAAGGAACGTCACATTGCTAGTTGGAATGACATTTGAGAACAAACTTACGGTAAGTGCCTATGGAGGATATCTTTATGGAGTGTGAGAGGACATACCTAATGTGACCAATCCAGTAAGGACGCTCTCGTGGCTAGGAATACCCATGTGGACCGGAGGAGGTGAAGGTACAAAGGGTGCATATGTGTAATTATAATGGTGGCGGGGGACCTTACCTTGCCCAACAAACATGGTAGAATGAGAAGATTGGGAAAGCTCAAGCTACCTAAATTTATCCACCAATGTTAAAATTACATCACCCGAAGATGGTGTTGTATTTGGCTTAGGCGTATTCCGAGTCTAGTTAGGAAGAAAAGGCACGTGATGTCCTATTATGAATTGATCCTTGGGAGACCACCCTTTTTTGATGCATTTCCTGTTGTAGGAGGAGGGGTAGTAATGTTGTTTTGAAGAAGAAAATCAGTGTAATCTTGAATCTAGTCCAAGGACTGGTCTATTGGGTTAAGACGCTCATCCCTTCGGGTGAAAAAATTTAGGAGTTCATCATTTGGACACAGATAGGACATGAGTGAATCAACTTGCATGCTGATTTGAGGTCTTGACAAGACCCGAGGATATAACCCTTGTTCTCTAGTAAATGTCATGTTATTTTAGTGGGAGGACTCCGGTTGTGGAATATAGATAGGTTGATCAACCTCCTCGATTATGAATGATGAACCATTATTGTCACCTCGAGGAGTGTGACGGGAAGATAAATTGGATGAGTAATTATCAACCCACCCTGATAGCAAGGGTAATCTGTTAAATACCCATATGGTAATAATACACCTCAAGACCCAAGATGGGCCTGCCGTGTATTCTTGACCCGACATATTTAGGGGGTGTATAAACACCCAAAAATAATGGGAGAGGAGAAGGATGGATACAATAAGGAAGAAGTAGAGGAAATGAAAAGTAACTAGTCCTTCACGTCAAGTTCACAAATCTTAAACTTATAAGAATCAACACATGACTCTAGGATGCACTAAACCTCCCAAGGCATGTGATGGGACAACTAATATGAAATGGAAAGATGGATATGGAATGGATAACTAGGGAGAATAGGAAAATGTGTGAAAAATGGGTGAAAATTTCTAACAAGTAATCAAGGCAATCAAATGTCTTCTATGGGCACAATGGGAATCTTCTCATCTAAAGCGATGAATTCTTGTCTAACTTGGGTGGGAGAAATGGAATGGTCAAGGAGGATGGACACACAAAGGATTCTATCAATTTCAGTGTCACCAAACACCCTCTGAAATGGTAATGGGATGTGTGGGAATTGTCCTAGGTTTGCCTCGTAAAAGTATCTAGAAAAGGTCATGGAGGTGTGATAGGAAACATGTGGGTGAAGTGTGGAATCCAATCTCGACCAAGATGACTATACCAAAACACATAAGTTCTGCTTGCTTTGATGTTCAAATCTATTAACTATGAGATAATAATAGGTGGAAGCAGGGTGGTTTGGAAAATGAGGTGTCTGAGGCCTTGATCAATGTCTTTCAATTATAGAGCTAGGTTTGGTTGAGGTACTCATGCATCACACACCAAATCCATGTGTTTCCTAGGGACTTAGATGGTCATGTGGGATATATAAACTAATAAAACAAAGAAACAAACAAAATCACAAAGAATTTGCAAGAGGGCAAGGTTAATGTTTAGAAACCTAAGCCAACTAAGGATACATAAGGAGTTGTGTTAATTCCTTTCTAATTAACTCTATGTTCCAAAATTAACAAATGAAAGAAATAATATTTAAATTAAATCAAGTTGATTACTCTCCTTAAACCTAATTAAATCTACGTGTGGCTAGCTAATTAAACAAATGAAATCCAATTAATTAAACAAAGAAAAAAAACTAATCTATTTGTTTTTGTGCTTTTCCAATGATTTTTAAATAAAATGGAATAAAAAAATAAAAGAGATAATTAATCTAATCTAATGTTTTTAGATTTTTGTGTTTACCGGAAAATAAAAGAAATTTACAGACACAAACTAACTTCTTTTAATTTAAATTAAATTGATTATACATTAATACTAATTAAACTAAAGAATGAAAAATCCGGATATGGCTACTCCCCTATTGCGAAAGGATTTCATTAATCTTATAAAATAAACACTTTTCTTATTTGTAATTATGGATGCAACTTCCTCTGAGTCTACCTCATAATCACAAGAAGAATGAAAAGCTTATCAGAAGCAATCCTTCCCCTGAAACTTCCGTGGTAAAATAAAAGCTTTCTAATGAAGAAATTTAAATCTAACATAGACAAAAGAATATTCTAGAACTAACTTCCCGTTTAAATCCACGGGATAGGCGAGAAGTAAATTTTCACATAAGCTTTACTCGTGTGCAACTAATACTTTGAATTTTTAATGTAGTGAACTTTCCTAAACAATTTAATAATGAAGAAATGATAACAAAACAATATAGTGAAACTTACTCCAAATCCTTCTCAGGAAAATCCACAGGGATAAGCTGAGAGGAAATCCTCAAAGGAAGCTTTACAAATGAAATCTAGTGTCTCTATTATTGTAATTGAATCTTTATAAAGAAATGTGTTTAATCAGACTAAATATTTGAATCTATTCAAAATAAAAAAGAAACTTGCAAGAATTTAAAGACACCCCTAAGTTGAAATATTATACGAGACAAATCCAATGTTAGAAATGCTTCTTGGTGTCCCCTTAGCTTCTTTTCCAATGAATTTCCAATGTGTCCAGAGAGTTGTACTAGAAAGTGTGTAGAAAGAATGGGAGAATGCTTTGGAGCTGGCTAGTTTGCAAGTGGTATGGAAACAATGCGAGCAAGAGAGAAACAAGGAAAAAGATGAGTTTTCTTGTGTACTTCCTGGAGGGATTATGAAAACATAAAATTGCAATTCCAATCAAGAAACTCCAACCAATGCTTTGAGAAGAAGCTTGGTTCTTATAAAAATTTGGTAGGGAAGTGGTCCAACCCACTTAGCAGCCAAGAAATGCCACATCACTCAAATAAGGGGCAGTTAACTCACTAATAATAGTAAGTTAGGAAGGAGAGGTTTGTACGCATCTAACAAGCTCAAGAAAAACCAATTTGGTCAAGAATGTGTGCTAAAAATGAGTTTGAAGAAGGTGACATGCTAGAAAAGGCTCACCAAATGTGCACGAAATCGCGGTCTACACAACTCGCCACTTAGGGAAGAGGATGGTTACGTAACCGCTAGGGCGGTTGCATACCTTAAAGCTAGAAAGCTAAGGAAAATATTGCAAAATGATAAAGGAAAGTGGGAAAATCATGGAAATGGACAAGTAAAGAAAACTAGGCTACAAAGGTATGCTGCAAATGAGAAATTGGACTTGAACATCATTAGAAAGATAGTTTTTCATCATTGGGGATTTAACTATTCGATAATGTTCCACCGTGTAAAGTCAAGTTTGTATAGTGTCCTACCCAATCTATTCCAAACATCAAGAGGAAGGACATTAAATTTTTCACCTGTATCAATCAAAATGTTACCTACTAACTAACCATTTATAACCACATCCAATGTAACATCCTTATCCTATTCATGGTTATGAGATGGAAAATTAGTATGTAAAACATGTCACTCCTTCTTTGTTCCTACACCGACACTTTCTCCCACAACCATTTTCCTAACAAAGGGATGATATTTTCTTGTCTAATCATCTTGCATCCTTTTTTGAGGCCATTAATATGATTATAAGGTATTTTAGTATGCTTGGTGTGCACTCTGTTCCATGCTTATTTCTTTAGGAAAATTATGTCTCCCTACAATTCTATGATTAATCCCATGGTCTCTTGGAAAATTCCTTTTCTATCATGTGTCTAGATATTTACGGTTACAAACTCTCAACCCATCTTATGAGCGGACTTGATCTTCCCTTCTCACGTGCGCATGAATGTTCTATGCGCCTAGTAACAATAATGATTGCTACTCTACCAAAACTAAATTATTAGGCTTCTATAGTACCTTCCTAAAAGCGCTAAACTTGTATCATTATTTTTCCCATATCCTTCTTGATTTCACATATATGCGCGTATAAGTTTGGTCAATCTTCTTCTTTGTGACCCTTTCCATAGTATGTGTATAATTGGTTATTCGACACTCATGCTTATAATGGTCTAGTGAACCATATGTATAACAAGTTCCTCGGCCGAACCTACCTCTGTGACCTCCACGGCCTATGCCACGATATCCTCCTCTTGATCCTCCATTTTCATTGTTACCTACATTGTTATTGTGTATGATTCCATTAATTTCTCATTCAGTCCCCTCGTGAACTACTCTCTACTCTAGCCTAACACAATCATGTCTCACAAGCTTCATGGATATGGTCAATCAGCCAATAATTAGCTATATCATGGGTTTGCATGTAACAAATATTGTAATAGAGTGACACATTAATATAGGTCATGCGCTGAAGAGTGGGTAGTCTCAGACATCATGATTTTTATGGTAAATATATCAAGTTTGAGAGAAGTCCATGCACGTTCCTACACGAGATAGTTATCCTTAGTGTGTCCTTCTATGTTGTAATCTGTACACCATAGTCCACTTTGTAAGTGTCATGTGTGGAATTAACAAATAGATTCTCAAACTATGTTTCCATAAATATGATCTACACTTCAAGGAACAAAATCACTTCAGTATCTACACTTCCAACTACTTATGTGCGCAGACTTACCTCTAGAGCATCGTGCGGGTATATGAACATTTTATGATAATGCCCTCCTAAATAGTGTCAGTAATCTACCCATGAACCATTGCGTGACTTGAATTTCATGGATGTCATATGAGAATGTAGAAAAAATAGTTTTGAATTGTGCATCATATTCTTAGAAACTCTCGAGACATGTGCCTTTCTTAATCTCCTTGAGCACACTAATGCTATGCTACTTGAACTTAGGTATGCAAAATTTAGATAGGAAGGCAACACACGGTGTCTCATAGTCCACTTTGCCATTTGATGTGGGTCATACTTCATGTACCGGATTATGTGCGTTCCCTTACAACATGGTCATAAATCGACTTGCCTTCTGTATGAGGTTGTTATTCCCATGGCCCTCCATAAGAGTTCACACTTATGCATGTTATTTTCTGAATTTTCAACTCATTGGTACTATGGTAAATGAAGTGAAATCTCAAATAAAATTTGAGGAGACTATTGTGGTGGTGGGTTACTTTCTTGTTAGGGATTACTTCCGGCTTGGCGAGGACCGATCTTGACCTCAAACCTCCACTAGGGTTACCTCTATTTAGGGAGGAATAAAGCATCTCAAGCCTCCTGCTACTACCTAAGGACCTAACGATGTTACTTTGCATCCTTGTAGTAGAGATAAATTTCACACCAATTGTCTATCTTGGTATCCCTCTTATAGGATTACTTCCGGTGGGTAGTGTGCTAATGTTCTATCCTAGCATCACACCTACTAGATTACTTCCAAACAAACTTTCTTTACCGTCTGGATACGAGATCCCGTTGCACTTTAATATGTGCCACCTTTATTGATTGTGCCTCCTAATCTAATAAAACATATATCTTTAACCCAAAATGTCACATTATAGTCTAGTAAGGCAACACAACATAGTCAAAAAGCGCTGTCACCTCACTTAGAAACATGTCAAATAAATCACCTAAAGTGTTCAAAAATCCTTAGAGTTCCTTATTTTTCTCCATCACTATGAAGATCCTCTATATGAGCTCCCGATTCTTGAGTATGAAGCACAAGGGATAAGGTTCTAGGGTGGGTCAGATGCAAGCCAATGATTCTTATTTCTTCACCAGACTCAATTTCATCAAATATCAAGGGGGTCATTCTATTGCACTTCCCCAATATCAGAGGTACATGGTCCTACATTCCCTCACCTCTCGTAGGGTTCTCATCACATCCACTAGACACCATTCATCTCTTTCTTAGTGCCTCTTCGACTACCCGATCTCAAGCATCACTATATCTACAAAGTATTTATTCTCTCTTTGCTTCCACCCGAGTCAACGCCATTCTTTCTAACCCCTTCCCATGTCCTTATGAGTGACAGTGTCTAGATAGCCATCGATATGTATTCAAATCCCATTTTAATCATCAATATATATATAGATAATTGTGCAAGCATAATTATTATCCTCTAAGCTCATGAAGGAATCGATAATCTATTTCCTCACGGGCACAAAAGTGTTGAGATCATGTACTCTAAAGTGTAATTTTGGAAGATGCCTACCCACCAATTATTTACTACATGCATTCACAATTTATCTAAGTCAGTCAACACCTGATACATATTCTGACTCTAGACCTCCTTTTTCCTGATCCTACTTCCTTTGTTCTGTGCATAGGATTCTAACCATTCATAAAATTCCCACAGAAATAAGCTGAAGAATGTATTATAGAGTGAATCATATAGGTTATCTTCAACCCATTTGCATGGATTAAAATTAACGCCGATACAATATATATGTAAAAATTCATCTTCTCCATCATGTATCCACCTTTCAATGTTCTCTCATGACTACCAAAACTCCATAAGCTCGCCACATCTTGAAGGCATTAATGAAAGAAGGTCCCTGAAATGGAGCCAACACGTCATAATGTAGTCTAGTAAATTAGCACAATTTAATTGGGAACGTTGGCACCTCATTTAGACATATGTATAAGATCTCACTCTAAGTGCATGCAACCATACCGAGTTCCTTCTAGGGTAGAAATCAAGACATGGTCACTACAGACATGATTAACATAACATGAAATATATATTCCATATGAAGATTATGAGTTATTACAATATGCAAAAATATAATTGTTCATCAAAGGAGATTGCATTCATTATGTAGACATATTTTCCCGACCACACCCATCACACTATATTTTAAAAATCCTAAAACCTATCTCACTAAACCATTTCTACTCCTCCCGTAAAATCATGTTTTACCCCCCGTAAAACTTATTTACCCATCCTAAACCTCCCTAACCACCCTTAACCTATCTAACCCATTTTTACCCTCATCACTCAACCTCCTAACCTCCCACAAAACCTCCCAACCATTTTACAAACAAACCCAAATCCAAAAAAACCCATTTGGAAGTGGTTGAAACCACTTCCAAGTGGGTTTGCCCACTTTTCTTGGGTAGTCACGATGTGAACAAAATTGCCGACAATTATAAATAGATCACTAAAAATCATCCAAAGCAATCTGAATAACCCACAACCAAGATCTATTGCATTCAAGACCAAGGTGACGTAAATACCAACACTTGGACATCCCCAACATCCCTGTCAAGCCACCAGAAGCTCCACTGTTCTTGTAAGACCCCTTCAAGCTCTGTGAATCTATTTTTTATAGAAAATGTAAGTTATCCATATTTGTTCATATTTCCGATTCTTCAAGCATCACTTATATTTCAAAATCAATCTTTAAATCAACCACTTTGGATTAAATTTACATTCTATTAAGGAATTAATCCTTTTATAAGCAATCGCAACCGATTCTATCTGAATCACCAAATATTACTGTTATATTTTATCATTTTAAGCACATTTACATGTTTTCATTCAATATCATATTTGTTTCTATACAATCATTATATTCTCAAGATATTTCTCCTTGTAGATGAAAATGATAGGTGATTCACATCCAATTAGCAACATCTACGATATTCTAATCGTGTAACAACCATTCTTATGGGAATAATTTGATATCACACACAAAGTCATCCTGTTGAAATATCCACATCTAAACCATGATGGTATCGAGATAAATATTATTTATAGGTACCATCAAGTCCGAGGCCACAATATCGAAAGGTTTCATTCATTAAAAAATGTCCTCGAGGATCTCATTGACTAAGGTGAATTATAACTTGATAATCCGAATACAACTCCAAATCAAAGCTTGTATATGTTTAAATAACCTTTCTGAATCATCCCATGTATACTAGTCAACCCCAATCCAATGCCATCGAATACCATCATACTATTAATATTGTTAAAGATCTCCCACTTACACCCTCGGTTGCCTAGTGTTTTTTACGAACGAGCCACCAACCGAATTGTATGAATCTTCTATTCTTATCACTCCCAAGATCATGAATCCTCCTACCTCTATCACATCCTCTTTAGAATCAACCATTTCATTTTTGAAAGCTACAAAAAATAGTCCTATCAGAGAAATATTAAAGATCTATTTTGAGGACCATGTCACCCAACACCACATTAAAAATCTTAATAATCCAACTAGACAATCCATAAATCACTCATCTAGAAAAGTAGAAACTATACCCAATATTCACCCGAAGACCCTATCATGAAGTGTACAACCCCTACCATCCATCTTGGGGCATCATCCTTCATCGAAATTCATGATAAAAATTATAGAATCTAGAGTTGTTGCTTGATTATCCTCTAAACGAGCCACCCAGGAGATAACCCCAAGAGCTCAAACATCTAAATCATCAAACGATATCCAAATTCCTTCTCCACCATCATCCCAATTATCTTCAACAAGTTATTATGATAAGACCCTTGAAAATATTGTTTGGTCATCTATTATGACATTTCCACCTTCAAAGCCATTTGATCCTGGAGGGTGGAAGCCACCATGGTACAATTATGAAGCGTTTTGTGTGTACCATCGAATACTATGACACTTAACCAAGGAATGTAAATCCCTCCATGCTATAATTTGAAGCCTTTCTAAAAAGTGATTTCTCCCCATATATACAAATCATCCATTATTTGATCTAGATATAAACAAACACAGTCATAAAATCAAACCAACCTAGCAAATCCCTAAACCAATACTTTTTAAACCCTCACCTAAAATTACATCCACATCCAGATAGATTATGGATTCCTCTAGCAAATCCCCACTCTATAAAATAGACATTGTTCACATAAATACAAGAGCACATGAAAAAGACTTGAAGGTTCAAAATGGGCCCGAGGTATCTATCTCCCTTTTCCCATGAATCACCTAATCCATTGCCTTCTAAGGCCAATATTTTCATCCTTGCTTCCCCACACACCCATTCTACCACATCCATGCAAAAACCATCATCAAATATTTACATCAGGCTCCTATAAAGAGGTCCCTCTACAAGCTTGTTCAAAATTCTCCACAAGTACTAGGAAGAAATTATTAAAACTCTTTAATATATCTCAAGTACCATTAGATGACCCACAACCATTTTCTAACCTTTTTGAAACTCTTAAAATGTCTACTGTTATCACTTTTGACAATTTTGAAATCCCATCCCTATAACCCAAGGACCATGGTCTTCCTCTTTTTGTCACCATCCAAATCAATGAAACTCTCATTAAGATGGTTATGATCGATAATGGTGACAATATAAACATAATATCATCTCATGATTTCAAACAACTTTAGTTACTGACACCATCATTTCCCAATCCCCTATCGTGTTATGCATTTTTAATGATACTGTCACCCTATACTAGGCACAATAATTTTACCCATTAAATTAGGTGTTAAAATCCTTCACAAGGTCTTCTATCTCATATACGGGGAGTTCTAATATAACATGCTACTAGGACACCCTTGGATACATGCTATGCATTTTATCTCATCAACACTTCATTGATGTCTAAACTATGAACATTAAGGTAAAACATTTACCGTGCCCTCCGATACTAATCCTTTCAAAGATTGTCATATGAATTACAAGCCCAATGATGTGATCCATCCACTACAAAACTCTACATCCTGAGATCATGCTTCAATAAGCTCTTCCATCCTATCATCCAAACTACCAAACAATAAATCCTTTGAAGACATTGTGCAATTCCTTTCACTAGGGGAGTACCGCCTTCTAGCTCTTAATTCACTCCCTATGCCTAAGACATACAAGATACCTGATAAACAACCACTTTATGATCCTAATGTAGGATATATCATTTCCTTTGATCCCTTTCCTCCACATGTAGTTAGTATATGGAGGTATTAATTGTCCTCCTGCACATCTAAATAACCAATGACATGCAAAACCATTCTACTCGAACTTCTCATTCTTAGAAAAACCTTGATTCACTAGGACTTACCTCCACTTTTTTGTGGAAGGGCTTCCATATGGGATGATATGATCAGGTTCGCATGACCCACCATTTAAAAACATGAGGAAACCTTACAAGATATATAGTCTTGGCTTCAAAATCCCTTGTTTAATTTCATCTTTGTCCACAAAAACATTTAACACCATCATCACCATCATCGATCCACCCTTCAACAATGATGGCACCGTATCCATTCCTCTTAAATTTTTAATAGTCAATAGTATTACTCTTGGACCGTTGACCTATCGAGTTCACAAAGAGACTAAAACCCTTCCCCTCTCACTACCACGATGATAGAGGAAGAATGTCCTATCATCGACATTATTTATTGTCACAATGATCATGCTGTCTCCGACTTATATGGGAGCTAATGATCACCATCTCCAAAAATCCCTACCCTCGACACATCCACGTTCCTTAATGAATCAACCATCGATGTTAGTATTCAAACACCTCAAGAGCCACACATTGTTAAGATTGGCCAAGCCTTAGACTGTGTGAACTCCAATAATTCACTTCCTTCCTATTCAAACACAATTAATCCTTCAAAAGGTCCTAGAACGACATGATAGGTATCAACCCTAGCATCATTATACACAACATCGTTACATTCCCAAATACTAAACTTGTGAAATAAAAGATTTGTAATATGCATCCTTGCATCACGTTGCTCATCAAAGAAGAAATCCAATGTATTCTTTCAACAAATTTCATATTACCCATTTATTATCCATAATGGGTTTCTAACATTGTACCTACCACAAAGACATTGGAAAATTTTGCATCTACATGGAATTTTGAGACCTCAATGTCACTTTACCTAAAGATGATTTTCCTTTACCCAAAATTGAAAAAATATTTGATATGAAAGGCTTACATGAGATGTTATCCCTTATGAATGGTTTTTATGGTTACAATCAAATCCTTATCGCACTAGAGGATAAACATGAGACATCCTTCATCACCCCACGTCGGACCTTCTGCTATAGGGTAATGCCTTTTGGTATGAAAATGTAGGAGCTACATATCAATGTGCTATAACCCATATATTCCATGATCTCATCCAAAAATTGTAGAATATTATGTCGATGATCTCTTAGGTAAATCTAAACATCGAAGAGACCATCTTGTTGTCCTAGATGTGATCTTTGCATGTATATTATAATTATTTCTTCAAATTAACCCCACAAAGTGTGTTTTTGGAGTTCTCATAGGAAAAATCCTTGGATTTATCATATTTATCAGGGGTATTGAAGTTGATCCCACCAAAGTCAAGTCTATTATCAAAATGCCCCCACCATATAATATTAAACAAATTTGTAGTATTCAAGGGAATATCTAATCCATTCATTGGCCCATCTCTCAATTATCATATCATTTGTCAACCTTTCCATCATCTTCTTAGAAAATACATCCACTTTAAATGGGATGATAATTGTCAACAGTATTCGATGCTCTTAAAATTTATCTCCTATCATCACCCGTGCTCAAACCTCCAAGAGAGGGTGATCCATTCTATATTTACATATCCATGAAAACCATGCCTTGGGAGCCATGTTTACACATTGAGATGAACACGATAAAGAACATGTTGTCTATTATATTAGCCACGCCTTCCATGAGTATGAAAATAACTATTTAGAAGTTGAAAAGTTATGTTGCGTGCTATACTTTTGCAACTTCCAATATTCATTACTATATACTCAATCAAAAACTTAAATCCTCACAAACCTCAGTCCACTCAAAACCATGCATGCCAAAATGTAACATAATGATCACATTACTAGATGGATCATGCTCATGATTGAATTCAACCTCGAATTCATCCCCCATAAATAAATTAATGGGAAAGTAATTGTTAACCATACTGTTGAATCTCCCCTTCCTACTAATCAATTACCTTGTAAAAAATTCCCTGATGAGTCAAGTAACACCCTCAATCATGAAAACACCCTTCTTAAAATGAACTGTTATTTGACGGTTCTAAATTTAGACAATGGGAGGAACTAGGATAGTCATAGTTCTCCCTTAGGACAATATTATCCCATTATCCTTCAAAATTAACTTAAAATGTACTAACAACTGATGGGTCTCGCTATTCCCTTCATTTAATCAACTCTTTGTTGATGTCATATTCAAACCATGGGTGTGTCTAAAGCTATATGCAACAAGAGGAATCTTGGCAATCTAGTAATTGATTGTAGGTATTTTTTATTTTATGGGGGATATTTTCAATGTCTTAAGGACTTCTTGGTTAAAAACCTTATTGGAATCAAACTATGAAAACATGTTGGAAGTAAACACACTTTACAAAAATGAATTACGAAATAAACACACTTTGCCTTGGAAGTAAACACACTTTGCAGAAATGAATTGCTTGGAAATAAACACACTTTTCCTTGGAAGTAAACACACTTTTCATAAATGAAATAGATTGCTGAAAACAAACATTACATAAATAAACACATAATTGAGAATGCTTGGAAAATGATTGCAAAGAAATAAGAACTTAATCTAGAACACTGTAGGGACAAGTCTACAACATATTTTAAATTGAAAGTGATACAGAATTAACAGATCTAAACTATTTTCTTTAAAAAATATAAATACCAAAAAAATGAGGATCTGGTTCTTGGAGGAGTGGGCCCTTGCTCTCGCCTTGAAACAGGATTGACAACTTAATTTTCTCTCAAAATAGGAATGGCTATTTTATTGATAAAATGTTCTGCATTACAAAAACTTGCTAGATCTATGTATCAATCTATATCTATCTCATCCTATATCTATATTCCTCTATATTCTCTATATATATTAATCTATCTGTAGGTCTATATGTATATACTTCTTCCAGGGGTGCATTTATGGCCGTAACTATTCCACTTGACATGATGGAACTGAATCGAGCCTAGAATAGATCTTGAATTGGAACATGGCTGGACATATAGCTGTGTGATAATTATCCTAGATCTACAAGTATGGAGAGTCAAAAGTCTTCTAATCTGCTCTTGATTGATAGGATCATTTGAAAAATTGCCGGCCATTTGGAATAGATTCTTATCAGTTTCAAAACTCTAGAAGAGTTCCGAACTAAAGGAAATCATTCCAAGTTTAACCGAGAGAGTTTTAGAGCTATCTGCAGGAGTTCCGGAACTAATTCTAATAATTCTGGAACTAAGTACTAGAGTTTTGGAACTAAGTCCAAAAGTTCCGAACTAGGTGATAAAGCATGTGACTGTGTAATGAGTTTTGGAACTAGTTTAGAAGTTCCGAAACTCTGCTGTAGTGAAACAAATGCTCTCAAAACATGTTGACCGCTTCATACTTCATTCTTCCGCTTGATTGCGGCCTGCTTTATTATAAAACCTAGTTTCCAAAACACTTTGTTACGAATTACAAAGCTATTAAACATTAGAATCATAATCAACAAAAGATGGAAAATTACATCCTAACTCATATGAGATCAAACAAAAGTCACAAAATGTAGTCAGACTTAATAAAAAGAAGAGTAAGATGAGATCATTTATTGTACATTTATCGGGCATATTTTGGCCTCATCAACAACATGGCATAATACAAAGCTCTTATCACAGGGACTTAAAACTGCTACCTTCTTAAGCGTATAAATTATTGACATCTACGATGATTCAAAACTTTTCATTAATAAAATAAAAGGCATATATTAGTGTAAAAATGAGATCCTTCATAAATATAAAACCATTGTTGAATACTTACTACAACTCTTTGACCATTACAAAATTAAAACCACCCCTTGATCATCTAACAAATTTGTAGACACGATGGCTTCTCTTTCTTCTCTCATTCCTCTATCACTAGAAGATTCCAAACTCTTTTCATTGTATACAAACTTGATCAACCATCTTACACCAATATTGATCTTCCAACTATCAATCATGTAGAAGACAACTCATCTAACACATGGTACACACAAACTTATGAATATCTATCCACTAATAAACTACCTCCCGATCTTTCTAGAAATGAAAATGATATTTCAATAATGCACGTCCCACTACATCATATTAGGGGGTATCATTTCCAAAATAAAATTTTATGGAATTCTCCTCTTGTGTCTAAAAAATATAGAGGCTTGTCCTGCCATCCAATAATTCTATGACGACATATGTGGTGGAAATTTCAATGGTTTAGTTGTTGCTAAATGCATCCTACGAATGGGATATTGCTTGCCTACCCTTAAATCAAGATTGTTGTGACTACATTAAGAAATGTGTCAAGTGTCAACAACATTCCAAAATTACACATGTTTCTATTCCCGCTCTTCAAGCCACTTAGGACCTATGGAACTTTTCACAATGGGGGTTGACCTTATAGGTCTCATCAATCCTCACTCATCACAACGACATAATTATATCATCACAACCACTGAATAATTTACAAAATGGGTGGAAGCTATCCCCCTCATCTCTACTAAAGATGATAAATTATTAACTTCATCCACCATCAAATTATCTCTGTCACTTTGGAATTCCTCACAAAATCATCATAGATAAGAACAAATCACTCAATTTTTTTTTCAAAAACTTTTTAATACATATAACATAAAAATAAACTTGTCATATTCTTATTATCCACAAGAAAATGGTCAAGTAGAAGCATCTAACAAAACACTCAACAAAATCCTCATGAAGGATGTTGACCAAGATGATAGAGATTGGCATCTCCAAATCCCATTTGAACTATGGGCATATCAGACCAAATTTCACACACTTATGGGTGCCACACCCTTCTCTTTAGTATTTGAAACCAAATCTGTTCTTCCTCTTAAAGTACAAATCCCATCCTTACATAATTCTCTCAAAGACCTCTCCTCTGATGAGGACTATTGTCATGAAAACTCATCACAACTTGAATTATTAGATGAACATAATTTAACCAAACTCAAACACATCAATGTATATAAAGAAAGAATGAAGAGAGCCTACTATAGACACTAAAATTAGGTCACACTCCCCTTTGGTCCCTCAACAAATAAGCACCCTTCATCACATTCACCTAGCCATGGCCCCATTCACCTCACTATTATTATTTTAATTAATTTAATCAAATTAATTCATTATCCTCACCATATTTATTATTCAAATATCTTAATTTAGATAATTTCCACACATACACTTCACCTGACACCTCATCAAGCTAACTCACCCTAAGACCTATTCTTAGTAAGTTGCCATAACTAACTAAAACTTACCAAAACCCTAAAAATAAATACCTACATTCTCTCTAACCACATTCTCACATGCTTACAAGAAGCTTTCATTTTAATCCATGGGTTAACAACATGAGATCCGAGAAAATCAAGAGGATCTCCATAGTTTAGTAAACCTAGGAAATCCCACCTTAATCGACACTTTGGTTACCCTTAATCATCACCGGTTAAGCTAGAACCATCATCGGTTACCCTTTTAACCCCAAAAACAACCTTATTATCAAGGTTGGCAAAGGATTGGAAGAAGGTTGGCAAGCATTGAGATCTTCTGAGAGATATCGCATCTTACGAGATTGAATTTTAGTAAGAACACGCATGCAAGGAAGGAAATCAAGCATTTTCTTCTGCACAACCACCCAGAATGATCTGATCTAATCGAGAAAAGAGGAATGCACATGCAGCCCATGCAGAAGCTCTCCTACGATTGGTGATCACTTGCAGCCTTCAAGCTCTTACTAGCACCTCCATCCCTCACTCACAGTCGTCCAGGATCAGAATCCAAGTAAGTAAAATGTTATACTTCTCTGGTTCACTTCATTTCGTCATTATATTATCACCTATTGCTTACCTATCCACCCATTAAAAACCTTGCCAAATCCTACCCAAATCACCCAATACCTCATTCCGACCAACCAAAGTCCTTTGTGAAATCACAAAGGAGACCCAAAACTCATTCTGTGGCATTCCCAATTTTCCAAAGTAACTGGCACCGGTTACACCTAACCACCATTGGTCACCCTTAATTGGCATTGGTATCTGTATTTTCATATACTGAGATCGAACGATGACCTATCCACCTAATTCTATATCACCCTCATGCACATGTGATCTATTTGAGACCTTTGTCGGACTTGCGAAAGAACCGAACCAACTATTTGACCTTGAGATCCTTTTCTAACCTAGCTTTGTTAGATCAAATCTTTCTTATTATTTTTAAGTGAGATACCTAAATCATTTTTAATTAAAATAGGATTTACTTCATTTCCCGCATTAAATTGTTTAAAACAGTGGACTGACAGCCATCTAGGAAGTATCACACTTCCTGGATCTAGCACATACTAGGTAGTTCATTGCACATATTGTTTAACTCTTTTTGGTGGTCTTGCTTTTCATTACAGGTAGTTCCTCCTAGCCAAAAGGAAGCTCTCACAATCAGTTGTGGATTTAGAATTCATACACACATAACAAACCATCAACCTACATTTGAATATGTATTCCTCCTATGCTCGTTACCCTATCTATTTTGTCAATATTTCAAAGAAACATCTAAGAATCAGGTGAAACATTTTGGCATGCCCGGTGGGACCCATCCGGGGTTCCTTGCATTTTATTCATTCCTAGGAAAAGTTGTGTGTTTGTTTCCCTTCTGAAAAAGCATACACATTAATATTCTTCGTTGGTAACCCACCTTTTCTTTCTATTTTCTCTAAAGGAAACCTTTCTTTTGGTGTAATTAAAAAGAACCACTACTCCGTGTGTTTTTGCATTGTAGTGAAAGAGCATCCCTCTTCCTCTTCATATTTTTGTGTCATCCAACTTGACACTTCGATTTGGGATTTAAAATAAGTGCATTACATTCTGATTTATCACATTAGCTCACATTAATTGAGGGCAACCTATATGCTGGAAGTCATGACCAGCTGATGGTTGACAAATGAATATAGAAAGCACATATCTCTCTCTTTGTCTTTGAGTCTTGCCAAATTGCACAAATTCAAAACAAATACATATTCTTAAACAACATATTTCTTGAGAACGCTCACAACGATCACACTTTGATATGAGGATTGGTAGGTACTTCCCAGCTCACTACTCTCTCAAGTCATACTTTAGAGTGAAGCCCGCCCCCACCATAACATACCTGAAACCTCACCTTTTAGATCTCCTTCTTCGTAGGAAGCCATCCTCACCAAAAAAAACTCTTTTTCATAGTTCATGTGTTAATCCTTAAATAACATAAGCTAAACAAACATAATAGAAAAGGCACTCCTACGATCACATTTTTCTTAGTGTTTCTACTTGGCTTGTGTTTTTGAGGTGAAAGATCATGTTCTTCATTCTTCTCATTCATCCTTGCACACTCCTCATCATAGCTGGTGTATTCGACTTCATCCGAGTGTGCACGGGCCATATTCTCATCATTCTCGAGTGCAGGTTTGATTCCACATCAAATTTTAATTCAAAACCACTATTCTTTCATCATTGTTTCAATTTCACGGTGGTCGGTGTCGGTCAGCCCAACTATATCATCGGTTACCCTCTCGATCCTCATCGGTTATACCCAACCGGTGTCAGGGTCTAGGTCCTTTTGTTAACCTACCCAAAAGGATGTTTTATTCATCTTCTTCCAATTTTCATAGTCCCTGTCATTGCCATCATTCCCATTGACGTTGTAAAACTCATTAGATTTGGCATACTTGTCAAATTTGACCTTATACCTAGTTTTTCACTCACTGTCCATTTTCTACGATGGTAGTAGCGGTTACCCCTCGACCGGCGTTGGTTTTCCATAACCAACATCGATTATCTGTTCACTTTCACACCAACATTTGGTACCTCATACACTTTTTACCACCCAGATTCACTGTTCTTGCTATTTTTGTGTCATTTACGAGAAGCGGTCCTACGATTAGTACTGGTTCACATGGTGCTGACTCGAAGACAAGAAAACACACTCGTATTTCATGCCAGTTGTCAACCACTCCCACCTAGTCCTTCACCACCTTCTATTTTATCATCAACCATGGATCCCATCCAACCTACCACTATCGATACCATAGATGAGGAGTTTGCACGAATCCTTGACCAAAATCCTACCGCTTTGTAGTTTTACCTTTCCCACTTGTCCACTCGAGATGCCTCGGGTCAGTTGATATACAACATTCCCATATCTATCCCCCTGAATCTCCCTCCCACTCCTGCGTTGACCCCATTTGGATCCGTGTTACCCGCATCTACCTTACCCCCAGTTGTTTTGTAGCTAGGTCCTATACCCACTATGACCGCTACATTTTCCACCTCCGTGGCACCCGCCATGTCCACCATACCCTCGAAAACTACCGACAACGCAACCTCATCTGCCCCTAATGTCTCACACATACCCATAGCTACACTACCACCTCAGGTGTCAGTGATCCCTACCCCCTTTCGAACATGCTCCTTTCCATTCCACAATCATTAGCCCCATTTCCATTAGGGTTACCATGACCCTTCCACCTCCATATACATACTATTAGAAGCCTCTTGTTTAATCTATTATTCCGTCTAAGTACATATCCCTGTTTCACTACCTTCTTCTCAACCAACCTACATGGCAGGCACACCATACACTAGAGTGCCACCCCCGTTATATGCCCAAAAACAACCCTCTCATGCTATAGGAGGTCCCCAATCATTGTAACCTACCAATGACCTAATCAAATAATGTTGGACAAGATGCACGGACATTGGAGGCATCGGTTTCTAGCTCCATAACAATCTCACCTACGGCGAGATTTACAAAAACCCATCCACCCATCCATTCCTATCTCGTCCATACCCCATGCATTGGGAAATTCCTAAATTTAATCATTTCAATAGTAAAGAAGACTGCAAAGCAAACATTTACGGTCGTTCAAACACAGGTGTTATTTGATCACTCACGATGATGCCTTGTTCTTGAGAACCTTTCCCATGTCCCTCACTTTGGACTTGCATTAAATTGGTATAGTGGGTTACCTAGACACTCTATATTCTCATTCAATCAGGTAGCTCAAGCCTTCTTGGATCATTTCTCTATTAATATCATCAAGAAGATTACCATGACCAACCTATACTCCATGCGTCAAGTATGAGGATGAATCTATCATAGATTTTTTTGCTCATCACTGGCGTGCTGATCAATCAACTCACCTTCCAACTGCCCATGAAATAGAACTCATTGATCTCTTCACATGGGCTTGTGCTTTAGACATATCTCACTGACCTTATAGGTCCAAACCTTGAACATTCAATGAAGCATTCACTATGGCATGAAAGTTAGAGATTCAGGCCATCGAAGAGAAGAAAATCTAGTTACGTAATAAGAATTCGGCATTCAAGTCAAATGATACCGCTTCTTCTTCCAAACCAAAAACAATTATTCAAAAGCTAAGGGAACAACTAACGCGTGGTCCTCAAGGCTGGCCCAACTCATCTGTCAAATCAGGCTACGCCCTCATCTAATCTCTCACCCGTTCGGACTTTTCAATTCGGGCGAGAGCAATAGAAATACACCCCAATTGGGAACCTTACTCTTCTATCTTAGAAAATCTTATCAAAGCTGGAGCCATCACCCTTCCACCTATAAAACCACACACTTTGGTTTTGACCTACTCTCATCCCATTATAAAGAACATGGCTTTTGTAATTATCATCGACTAAATGGTCATAGTGATAACATTGCATCACTTTCAAAAACATTGTCCAAGAAATGATCGAAAGAGGCAAGTTAACCATGGATAATCCTAATGCACCTACCAACCAAAACCTACACATCTTGAAGAAACCATTTCCTAATCATGCCGTTTAAATGCAGATCAAACCGGTGATACCTCGACTCATGACACCCATATCCGTGAGGTCCACGCTATCTTTAATGATGTACTGTCTCCTCCAAATTACCTCACACTCCTTCCATAGAGGAAATCCTAGTCTGAAGTCCTCCTTTCACATTGGAACCCACTACACCTACTCCTCCACCCATAGAGGAACACCTTTCATCTCCTTCATCACCTATGAAGGAGTCTTCTGCTAACATCGGGACTATTTCACTTTTGGCTTCTCCACTTAGAGAACCGATACCCATAGTACCTCCTCCACCCACAGAGGAGCACATATCCATTCCTCCACCTATAGAGGAGCACCCATCATCTTCTCCACCCATCATAGACCCAGTCGAGATAGCTTTGCCTCTTGGTGAGCATTCTCCATCAGCTACCCAAAATCCTGCCGACCTACTTTCGGCTCTTTTACCCATGGAAGGCTGAAGCTAGCCAATTTCCCATTTCTAAGAAAATTTTACGAGAATTTCCATTAGGTCCTCATCAACTCCACCCATAGACATGCCATTCTCACATCTAGCTGATCACTTAGATTATGTGGATAGGGCTTTATTATGGGGGAATCTTTTAACTTCCGAGTCTCAACGTAGATGTAGATGTCACTTCTTGATGCTTCCACTATCTACCCAAATGTATTTTGACAAATCGAACCAAACGTAACCACCTCTATCACAATCCCTTCCACGAAATTTTTCATAGCTCAAACCACACCCTTACCCATAAGCCAACCTATCTCTAAACCCAAACCCACACCCACACCTATGGCATCTTCCTTGACTAAACCTATTACCATTTTAGGGGTCACCCCAACCACCACCTTACTCATCCATCTATCAAACTCGATTTAGCTACATCCTCCAAAGTCAACACCACACCTACTTCGACACCCAAATAGGAGCACCAAATCCATAGAACTCATACCCTAGCTGCGCCACACACCTTCACACTCGTCACGCCTATCTTAGGACCTCGTATTCCCAACATGGTCAAACTACCTCCACCCATAAATAAACCAAAAACACAACAACCCATTCCTTCCTCACAAACCTCTAACCTACCCGGATACCCAACACGACTTACACCCGTACCTATAGCATCTTTACCACCCATACCTCTAATACCCTCGGCTATTTATTCACTACCCACTACACTTCGGTCACTATCCCTCACACCCCATGTGCAACCTATATCATCTACCTTCACCACACCCATTATCCTCATGGGTAACTCATCCTCTTCACCCATCTACCTTTCCTTCTAGACCTCGTACACCCATATCACCTTTACCCAAAGGTGCAACCCAAAAACAAAACTCCACTACCCCACAATAAGGTAGTCAAAACATCCATACACCCTCGTTCTCGTTCACTTACTATATCCCTACCTAAACAAGCTGACCAACACCTAAGACCACGCCAAGCACCCATAACCATAGCTCGATCCACTCCTCCTCTTCCAAAGACTATTCCTCAACAATCAACGCACATATACCCAAACCCATGTTCGGTTCCCATTGCGATCCACTAGCGGGATCCTATGCAAAAATTTTAACCAACCTCCTTGAGACTTCTATCATCACATTACCTCCATTTAGACCTTATGACCCCCTCAAACCCAAGCCAAAAGGGTTTGATGACACTAAAATTTGTTCCTACCATCATGTGACAGGGCACGATGTGGAGAAATGTAAGGCCTTGAAAATCATCCTTATCTAGTTGTGTCCTCCAAAAGCCAAATTTGATGATGATGACCTTCTCAATGAGGACCTGCTTCACCGAAACCCATTCCCATACTACCCACTCAAAAACTACGACCTACACCTCCACGGCTCCTCGAACCACCGGCAAGATTTGAAATTAAAATGTTAATATCGAGAGAACTTACCACACCATCACCTAAATGTCGTTGCACTCACTCACTTCATAAATATTTTCTCCTCTAGTAGGTTTTTTCCCGTCATGTCATTATACCACTCACCCTACACCTTATCCATTTCATCCCCCTCAAATCAACATGATACATGTCACTCCATGTGCTCAGAAGGATAAAGGTAAAGAAAAGGAAACCGACCCACCAACCAATCCCATACCCAACATACCATCTGCACCCATACCTAAAATCACTATCTGTGGCCCCACATACCCCATTTCTAATGGAGTCACACATCACACCATGCTCAAACAATTACACTAATCTCCCCTCAAAATGTCCTTATATGACCTCATTCAAACCTCGGAATCCCATCGTCAAGATCTCATGGAGGTTCTTCAATCTATTGAGGTTTTACCCAATGACCCTACACCCATAGCCTCCATTATCACACCCCATCACATAGCCTCTTTCACTAAATTACCACCTTCATCTGCGCCCACCCTATTCACCAAATAGCCTCCTTTAGCTTCTTAGAGGAAGAGATTGTGCCACACCAAAATGATGACCCGGACCCGACCCTCTTCATCTCTATCCACATAAATGACATATCTCGTATGATGTGTGATGATTGATGGGGGAACTGGCATTAGTATCATTTCATCCCATGCATTCGCTCAAATGCACATACCTGATAATTACATGCATAAACATCCTATCATGTTACATTCATTCAATGATGCTATTACCTCTACACTAGGCACTATCATCCTCCACATTCGCGTGGACCCCACACTATTCCAGAACTATTCTACATCTTGGAGGGGGAATTCCAATATAACTTATTGCTTGGTAGACCTTGGATTCATGTCATGGGTTGCGTTCCTTCCACTTTGCATCGTTGTGTAAAGTTTGAACATGAAGGGCACACCTATACTATCCCAGCTGATCCATCACCTTTTAAAACATGTAACATGCTTTACCGACCCAATGATGTGCTCATACCCGTTAAAGCGTCTACCTCCATGACCACCACCACTTCACCTACACCTCCACTTACCAGTATAGTCACTACCTCAACCACACATACCTCCTCCATTCCTCTCTACTGCTGCCCCAACCTCCACGATGACCCATCGGTTTCCCAATCCATTAACTCTACCTCTGCATCGACCTCAGACACTTTTTCTATTCCAGCTACCTACATACCAACCATAGATCCCTTGGAAGGTGTTTTTCATGCCTCACTTTGTGGGGAGTACAACATATATAGTGTCGATACATTCCTTACTCCACAAGAGTATGGAAGCCTTCACCAACACCCACGTTATGATCACCGTATAGGAAAATGTCTCTGTATGGTCCTCCTCATCTTCGTACTAGTCTCACCTATGGGGGATTTGATACTACCACTTACACACCCAAACCACCATCACAAACTCACTCATTTTCTACCGAATTCCAATCACTTACCAATTACCGTTTTGCCCACACCTTCCTGCACTGATGTGCATGGAAGGGTTTTGGTTTTGGATTTTATGAGTAGGGCTACCATACCATTATTCCATGTACCACCCACAAACATAACAACCGTAGTGGTATCAGCTTTCTGAACCACCTACCAAAGAGGCCTACATTGAACTCATCAGGAAACTAGCCCTTCTCCACTTTCTTCATCCGCTCCACTTTCATCACCACCATCACCAATGGAGTCGATGGATCTTGAATCTATTCCTCCTAATTTTTTTCATAAACACCATTTCTTTGGGGCCTTTGACCTATCAACATGAGGGTGAGGCTCCTTCCACTATTCCCTTCTGTATCTTGAAATGATCGATAACAATACACCTTCAATTAATGTCGTTCAATGTTAGGATGATGAATCTATACTCACCTACCTTGGTGCAGAAGACTCATATATTCATCGGTCGTTACCTTCTGAGACGTAAACCATGTTGAATGAATTGACTATCGAGATCAACATTCATACTCAGGATGACCCGTACATCCTAAAGATTGATCAATCTTTAGATCTTTGTTGAACATGAAGCCATCACTTCCTTTTCTCGGAGATCATAACCATAATTTTGCTTGGTATTACATAGACATGCTCAGTATTGACCCCACCATAGTGGTCCACAATATCATAACTATTCCCGATGCCAAACCCATCAAACAAAAGCTGAGGAAAATACACCCTCGCATTGCCCTTCTCGTCAAAGAAGAACTTCAACGTCTTCTTTCCATTTCCTTCATCTTACCCATCGATTATCCTCGTTGGATTTCTAACATTGTCCCTATCACTAAAGTGATTGAGGGACTTCACATTTGCATAGAATTCTATGACCTCAACCTATCATGTCCAAAATATGACTTTCCCTTACCTGGTATTGACCAATTGGTTGACCTTACCACTGGTCACAAGATGCTATCACTCATGGATGGCTTCTCGGGTTATAACCAAATCTTGCTTGCCCTAGAGGATCAACACAAAACCTCATTCATCACCCCTTAGGAGACCTTGCTATCAATTCATGCCTTTCAACCTTAAAAACAACGGTGCCGCATATCGTGGGTTATGACTTACATCTTCCATGACATCATGCATTGCATATTGGAAGATTACGTGGATGATATCTTGGCCAAATCTAAACACCGCTCTGAGCACCTTGCCATCCTCAAAACCATCTTTGACCATCTCATTAAATATTACGTCCACCTTTAGCCTAAGAAGTGTGTCTTCACGGTTCTCTCAGGAAAGCTCTTGGGATTTATCATTTCCCTATGTGGTATAGAAGTTGACCCTGCTAAAGTCAAGGCCATTCTTGAAATGCCTCCACCTACTAACCTTAGAAAACTCCGTATCCTGTAAGGTAAGTTGCAATCTATTCATTGTTTCATTTCACAATTATCTGATCGGTGCTAACCATTTCATCATCTGCTCAAGAAGGATGTCTCCTTTACATGGGATGATGATTGCCACAAAGATTTTGAGGCCCTAAAACAATACCTTCTCCAACCACCCGTACTCATTCTACCTAAAGATGATAAACCTTTTTACCTATACATCTCAGCTACCAATCATTCCTTGGGAGCCATGCTCACTCATCGTAATGAAAACATAGGGAGCAAGTGGTTTATTACATAAGCTTTGTACTCTTTTGGACTATGAAAGCCAATACACCCACCCCAAATTTTTTTTCTTAGCCTTAGTTTTCCTTGCCACCAAACTCTGTCATTACCTACTCAACCAAAAACCTATGTTGTGACCAACACGGCCCTTACACTTCATGTACGCCAAACCTTATCAAAATCAGCACGTCGCACGATGGCTTATGATTTTATCTAATTTTGACCTTGAATTCATTGATCAAAATTCCATCAAGGCCAAGCTATCACCGACCAATTGGTTGATGCACCTATTTTTAGGGATCAACCCTCTGATTTTGACTTTCAAGATGAGTCAATTCTACCCTTTCCTGGATGCGAACCCCTTACCAAATGACACTCTTCTTCGATGGTTCAAGTGTCAGCATGGGGGTGGGGCTGGTATTATCCTCATTTCTCTTGATGGTGAACCCATGCCTTTGTCTTTCAAACTAGATTTTGAATGCACCAATAATATTTCCAAATATGAAGCACTCGTACTAGGTCTCCAAGCCACTTATGCCCTAGATTTCAAATCCATCAACATCTTTGGTGATTCTCAATTGGTCGTAAATAAAGTCAATGGTATATACCAATGTCATAACGAGATACTTCAAAAGTATAAACATCATGTAGATGTACTTTTGACCACCTTTGACTATTACATCCTTCAAACCATCCCACGTTTAACCAAAAAATTTGTAGATACCATGGCCTGCTTAGCTTCCCAAATACTCGCTTTAACCGCTGATTCTAAAATATTGTCACCGTATAATTCCTCCAATCACCTTCTTATTTACCTCACGATGTTTGCTCCATTGGAACCTATTTACCCCCGACTCGAGTGACCTTTGGTATAAACAATACTTCAACTACCTTTCTCTCTCCATCTTACCTCCCAGATCTCACTGTAACAAACAACGCGCCTTACTTAAAAAGGTCTCTTGTTACGTCATCATGGGGGCCTCCTCTATAAGCATGGATTTTATGGTATTCTCTTATGATGCCTCATGAGTTCTGAAATTCCTTATACCATTCGGAAGGTTCATGATGGAATATGTGGAGGTCACTTCGGTGGCCTTCTTGCTTGCTAAGCGTATTCTTCACCTAGGCTATTTCGGACCAACCCTTAACCATGATTGTTGTGACTACGTCAAATGTTGTGTAAAATTCCAAAAACATTCCAATCTTCATCATACACCCAGTCATGCCTTATAGGTCACCCATGACCTTTGGCCCTTCTCTTAATGGGTTTAGGATCTTGTTGAAGAGATCAATCCCCATTCTTCCCAATGCCATCAATGGATCATCACCACTACCGAATACTATAAAAAATGGGTTGAAGTCATACCACTCATCTTCATAAAAGTTGAGAAAATATGTGAGTTCATTAACCACCGGATGATTTTTCACTTTGGTGTTCCTCATCACCTCATCATTGAAAATGAAAAACAATTCACAAACAAAACATTGCAAAAACTTTGCGACGCCCTTCGGCATTCAACTTAGTTTCTCATCACCCTATTACCCACAAACCAATGACCAAGCTGAATCCACTAGCAAAACCCTAAACAAGATTCTCATGAAAGTGGTAAACGATACTGGGAAGGATTGGCATACGCACATTCCTTTTTCCCTATGGGCATATCGCACTAGTATTCACACTTTCACTACTACAACACCATTTTCTCTGGTCTATAGTATAGAGGCTGTTCTACCTCTCGAAATTCAGATCCCCTCACTCCACATTTCTCTCCATGACATGCTCCATGATGATGACTTTCATCAGGACCATTTATCATAGCTTGAATTATTAGACAAACGTCATCTTAACGCTCTTGATCACCTTCAAGTTTACCGAAAATGTATCAAACATGCCTACGAAAAATGTGTCCATGCAGGAAAATTCCAAGTCAATGACCTTGTCATGAAATAAAATCAACATGTAACCAAAGCAGAAAAAAGCAAATGAGGAAAATTTGCACCTAATTGGATTTTACCATACATCGTGACTCATACCTATGGATTAGGTGCTTATTGTTTATCTTCACTTGATGGTAAACCCAAACCTGAGCCCCTTAACACCTTGCATCTTCGACCATTATATTGTTGACTTGTCATCCTACCTCACCTTTTGTTTCTTTCCATGCTCATCCCTTGAGCACTATCCCTTCATCCACCTCACCAATGATTAAACAAGAATCATGTGAGTACCCGTCACTTGTTATCTTCTATTGAATATGTGTACCATGGCGCTACACATAACATGATTCTCATGGACACTTTTCTTCTACCTTTAGATGTCATCCCATGGTCGTTTCACCTTTCCTTTTGCATGAGAGTATTATCTTCCACCTTGGTCTTGTCCATGACTTCAAAGCCCTCACATGGGATATAACTCCTTGAATCAGACTTCCACTTAGAAGATGAATCCCTCAAAAGGTCATCTTCCTCTAGATAATTGCTGCTATAAATAGAATACTCCCTCAAAGGACAGCTATGTCAAGCTCTTAACAAAAAAACAATGAGAGCAATCAAATCTTCCCTTATCGATCAACTTCACGAAGACCTCAAGGAGTTAAATTTTCTTCATCCCATATAGACTTCCCACATTGATCAGTCTATCTCAACTATAAGTCAAAACAACAAACCTTTTAGTCATGGACTTGCCCATTGTGACCTAGGTTCTCTTGCCCAAAGCATATGCTACCTATACCATATAAATAATTACCCACGTTTCGCCTTTCAAATCATGCCCACTCCCATTTCCTACGCCTCGAGGGACTTCTTGGAACTTAGAAATTTGATGATCATGTGGCTATTTCTTACCATAGAACAATCAATCATGCAATGTCTTTAAGGTCTTATGTTCATCACCTCTCCTCCAAGGTATGATCCTACCCAATCAGTGGCTATATTGCTCCCTCTTATCTTTTAACCATCTTTGTTTACGTTTTTATTACCTTATACGAATTGGTCCTCAACGCTTACCTTTGGGGTAATCTTCTTCTTTTGCCACAATCGACCCCACCTACATCACTTTGCCTATAATCCACCCACACCATGCCTAAAACATACTAACTCATTTTTATACCTCACCATATTCTTCCCTAGCTTATGGGAGAACTACATTGGCTTTGAAGTCCCTTTTCACCGGGGGACTATGTAGGCAACAAGCACTCGAGGGCATGGGGCCCTTGGAGGTTTGCTCAACCATTCTCTACCCTAAACAATTCATCTTCCATGTTCATCACATTACATCACATCTCGCTTAGCTCTCCTTTTATACCCAAAATTGGAAATTAAACCAAATACATAACAAGTTGCTTCATATGTATTGGTTCACGGGAGGTACACATTGAGAGCTCCATAAAAAAAGGCTGGAAGCCTTAGAAAATGACATGTTGCTTTGTTGAAGAAGAAGTTTAAAACTTGGCAAAGAAAAAGGTAAGAGGAAGGAGGAGGAAGAGGTTGATATTGACAACAAACAAAGGTTGAAGATATCTCACAAAAACTGAACTCCACTGACAACTTTGTCTTGGAAAAGCCAAGACTCGCCATGACCATAATATGGTTATATTTAGTGCAATCGAAGAATTTATTGAGCAGCATGTCTGCAGCGTCTCTAATCTCAGTGGAATACCAACAACTCTTTGGGGCACGAAAAGGAAAGAAAACAGACCATTCAACAACTGGATGTTTCTGACTCTACTCATATGATGACATTGGCTATGTTCACCTCTTGGCAGACTATCAAATCCATAATCAACAAAGCTGCCAAGAAGTAATTGTGGGCTGCGTTACTATTGCTGCCTTTTTGCTATTTATTTGCTATTTTTTGGCTGCTCTTCTGCAGTATTTGAACTAGTTTGATGTTTTGGGGTAACTGCTCTTTGGTTACATTGGGTTTTTATGTCTCATCTAGATCTTGATCCTTTTTGTAATGATTTTCATTCCTATTCTGGCTTCTAGGCCCCTTTTGTATACAAGGGTATAGTCCCTTTCAAAAAACTATTTACCAATAATAAAAAAACAAGTTGCTTCATATTTTAATCATTATCACAACATACATTTATTACACCTACCATTTCTTTATCATCACTATGCATAGATTATACCACATCTCACATATGACCCATATTATCATTCATTGTGTAAAATAATAAATCATAACTTCACCTACTTTCAACTCAACCATGCCTAAAAACCTAACTCCACCATACCTATGACCTGACTCAACCATGCCTATAACTTTGACTCAACCATGCCTAAGACTTGACTCGATCCATGCCTAAGACCTGAATTGATCCATGCCTATGACTTGAACACAACCATACCTAGACTTGACTCAACCATGCTTATAACTTGACTCAATCCATGCCTAAAACCTGACTCGGTCCATGCCTAAACTAACTTGACTCCATCATTCCTAACTCACCTAATTTCCATCCATATCAAAACCACAAATCAAAATCTCATCAATGCACCAATAACTCAAAATCTCATCAATACATCAACAAATCTAGAAATAACATGTATCTCATCATATAAATAAATGTGTATCTCAAATATACATGGCTATCTCCTCATGTCCATCATCTCAAAATCATCGGCACGCAGGCCGATACACAATACAAAATGTCATCATCACGCAGGCCGGTCTCATATATACAATAAAATAATGAATCAATACAAAATCTCTTCGGCACGCAGGCCGATATATGCTCAAAATAGACAAAACCTCTCATACATCCTCACTTCATCATGCATCGTAGGCCGGTATGTGATAAAAATACAACTATCTCTTGGCACAATAGGCCGGTATATATCACAAAAATGACTATCATACATCAAAAACCAGGTGACCACATATCAGGCATCTCGGCGGATGTCCTCCATCTCTGTATCACTGTACCCTTAGCCTCCTGGGTCCCTGTTGGCACCTCAAATGCAGCTAGTCTCCGTATGTTGGTAGCCTCTGCACTTGATCAAGCCTTGGAGCTCGGCTGAACCCTGTGCTCTCCACACTATGAGTGTGGGATCTCATCCTCTCACTGGATGCCTATTGTGCCCTATACTCGACATAGGATATGAAGTCTATCCCAGCCACCATCAGCTGGTCTTGATAATATCTAGCCTCACCTAGGGCATCCCATAACCTAGATACAGGCACGGTCTGTGGTGGTCCCATAGGTCTCGGCCCCTATACCTGTCCTACGGGACCTTGTCCCATTCTGCTGTGTGAACTGGGACCCGGTCCTGGTGCCTATGATGGTGGTGCCTGTGGTGGTGTCCCTTGCTCCTATGCATATATTTGGGCTTGTAAGACCCCAATCTATGCCTAGGTTGTGGCCAACTGGCCCTGTAAACCTGCCACCTAAACCTATAAGGTTGCCACCTGACCATCCCCCTCCTCTCCATCTCCATCTCCTCCACTAGCCATTTGGGCTGCGGCACGCCGCCTGTACATGTAGCTCTGCTACCTCCTCCTCAGAGCCCTCCAGCTGTGTCTGTAGTATACCTAACTGGGTAATGAGAGTAGCTACCTTCCCATGTAGGGCATCTCTCTACACCGTGATGGTAGCTAGATCCATTGCCCTGTGGTCAGGTGGTATGGCTTGTAAGTGAGCCACCCACCAATGTTTATACTGTCGTGTGCACACGTCATCTATCTGCTAGTCCACTACCAGCTCCTCTTATCCTATGGGAACTATAGGCTATGGTAGAGGTAAAGGCCTCTCCATGTCATCTCTCCAGTACTGTGAGAAAGGTGGAGGTATGTCCCGTACTAACTTGAACTACCGCCAGAATTTGTCTACCAGGATCATCTTATACTCCTCGGCATGGTGACCCTGTATCCATCTATCTAGCTGGAGCTCAGGTAGCTCCTCTTGTATATGCCTATATGAAGGGAATCCCACATATGGCCTCCATATAATGTCCACTCCGAACAACCCCTCTAGTAACTACGAAAATAGGCCACATCATGTGTGGGCCTCTCAAATCTCCACTCTCCAATCACCGGAACCCATATCCTATACCCCACCTACACAAATCTCACTGGGAATGCATCTGCTTGGGGCATCCCTATAGGCCACACACAAACTATGTGCTCATACGCCCACAAAGGTGCGGTAGGAAGGTACAAAATAGGATGAACCTACGTAGCTGCCCCATATGCCCACAACTCCTATACAATTTTCCAAGAATGCTTGGTGCCTGTAAAGCAAGTCTCATCTACCATCATAACATGGAGTACCCCCATCAGTGATCAGGGAAAACGTCCACCCTCTACATCTGGTAATGCAAAGCAGCACAATGCCTCCATCAATAGAACCACTAGCCTCATCTCCTCTCGGACGAGCTAGGTACATCTCTCCATAGCTGAAGATGGTGATATGGAATCTCAGGTTGGCCATCCCCTCTCCAAAAATAGTCACAATCAGCTCCTCTAGGCCTTGGAGGAGATAGAGTAGACCTTTGCACCCAATATGGGTAGCTAAAGAATCTGAAACATGTGCTCCAGGGTGATAGTAATCTCACCCATTGGTAGGTGGAATGTGTTGGTCGTGATATCCTATCTATTGATGAGTGTGACCATTAAACTGGGCTGACTCTTTGGAATATGTGTCTATATCACGGACTCCACTCAAGCCAACCACCTCCACATGCCGCAGCTACTTTTGGGGTCATTGCATCGCATCTGTCACCGGTAGAGGTGGAACCCTATCCCGCATATGTAGTTGCGCTCTCCCCTACATCTAATACAAACAAAACATTAATCTACATTTATCATATCCATATTTACCAATTATCTATTTCCTACACCCTATTTTCACCCTACCCATCTCAACCACCTAGCCCACATCACTTTTGGACCCTTGTTCCCAATAACCCAACTAGTACCGGTTCACCCTTACGACCTGGTCACCCCTTAATCGGCATCGGTCACCTGTTTGGTGACACATACCGATTCATCCTTACCGACCTTGGTCACCCCTTAACCGACATCGGTCACTTGTTTGGTGACCGATACCGGTTTAACCTTACTGATGCCGGCCAAACTTGACCAAGCGCCAGTCACTTTGCATGTAGGAAAACCCGTGATTTCCCAAAACCCCCCTTTAAAAAACCTCCCCCTTACCCCTTTTACCCACCTACATGCCTAAACTACCCTTGGACCTCCACTCACCCCCTATCCCATTTATTACCCTCCCCATTCCTCTTTTCACCCACTATTCCCCCATTCCCAAATTCAATTTTTAACCACCCACAAAAACAAAAAACAAACAAAACCTACAAAAAACAATATACTAATCCTCTAATCTATCTAATCCAATACACCTAGAGTAGGGTGCTTACGTCATCGCACGCCTTCATCTCGGTGGTACATCCTAGCTACTACACAAATGGCCCACCTCCCTCTCTCCGACCTCCTCCACCATCACCAAATCACTACCCAATCAAATCCCTCACACTGATTTGGTGGACCCGCTTCTCACCAACCGATCACCCATCGTTCACACTGCCAACTCAATGCTCCATTCTATCTGACACTTTTCTCTCTTTTCTCTCTCTTTTGTCATTTTCTCAAATAGCTAAAAGACAAATGAATAACAAAAATGTGGATTTTTTGTTTTTATAACAAACCTGACCTAACCGATGCAAGTTATCTTTGACCGACATCGTCGCGTGCCCTTCCTAACCATCTTCGGTTGACCTATACCGCCATCGGTTATCCTTTACCGGCATCGGTCACCCTCACCTACACATTGCCCTATATTTTACCTCTTTACCCTACCCCTACTTCCTTTTTTTCCCCACCTAACCTTCACCTTGATCATTTACCCCTCCTCACCTTTACCCAAACCATTTACCTCATCTTCCCGACCTCATTATTTTCTACCTCCCTTTTTGCTCCTTTAGGGACTCATTATTTTATCCCTACCTTAGCTTTACCCATGCCATGACCTAGATATTTGGACCCAGGACCATCATTAGTGACCTTTGACCTCATGTGTTTGCTATATACCTTGTGGCACCATTACTGTGTTGTTGACCTAATGACCTTACCTAGCCTATTTCCATGACCGTTTATCCTACCCTACCTTTGGTGTACCAAAACATACCTAAACATTCCTGCACCTAACCTACGTCATGTTTCCTGACCATATCCTATACCTTGGATACCGGAATCACTTCAACCTCATTTGGATAAACCTATCGACCTTAGACAATGTAGAGTTTTCCTACTCTTCAACTTGGTAGCATGCTTTGCAGTTTATACGTGTGTGTGCATTTGACTATTGCTACCTTTGACCACTGAACCCATACCTAGCTTACCCGAGTAGACCTTGCTCCTTTTTCTCCCATTCCCACCTTCCTTTTCATCACATTTACCTTTTATCAAACCACTCACCGATTTTGCCTTCTGCCTCATCAGTTCCTAGTTTGAGGGGGATCACCTTCATCCACACATGGGGCAACCATATCTTATTTTTGTTAGTGTCGCTTACGAATATAAGCTACGCAACAAAAAAGGGGTAAAATGTAGACACTAAAATTAGGTCACACTCCCCTTTGGTCCCTCGACAAATAAGCACCCTTCATCACATTCACCTAGCCATGACCCCCTTCACCTCACTAATATTAATTTAATTAAATTAATTCATTATCCTCACCATATTTATTATTTAAATATCTTAATTTAGATAATATCCACACATACACTTCACCTAGACACCTCATCAAGCTAACTCACCCTAAGACCTATTCTTAGTAAGTTGCCATAACTAACTAATACTTAGCAAAACCCTAAAAATCAATACCTACATTCTCTCTAACCACATTCCCACATGCTTACAAGAAGCTTCTAGTTTAATCCATGGGTTAACGACACGAGATTTGAGAAAATCAAGAGGATTTCCCTGGTTTAGTAAACCTAGGAAATCCTACCTTAACTAACACTTTTTACCCTTAACCGTCACCAGTTAAGTTTGGAACCATTGTTGGTTACCCTTTTAACCCCCAAAACAACCTTATTATCAAGGTTGAAAAGGATTGTAAGAAGTTGGCAAGCATTGAGATCTTCCTGAGAGATATCACATCTTTTGAGATCAAATTTTAGCAAGAACACACATGCAAGGAAGGAGATCAAGCATTTTCTCCTGCACAGCCACCCTAGAAATGATCTGATCTAACCAAGCAAAGAGGAATGCACATGCAGCCCATGCAGAAGCTCTCCTATGATTGGTGATCACTTACAGCCTTCAACCTCTTACCAGCACCTCCATCCCTCACTCACATTCATCCAGGATTAGAATCCAAGTAAGTAAAATGTTATACTTCTCTGGTTCACTTCATTTCATCATTATATTATCACCTATTGCTTACCTAGCCACCCATTGACCTCCTCTAACACTCACCCCTCCATATACCCATTAAAAACCTTGCCAAATCCTACCCAAATCACCCAATACCTCATTCCGACCAACCAAAGTCCTTTGTGCAATCACAAAGGAGACCCAAAACTCATTCTGTGGCATTCCCATTCCCAATTTTCCCACGATGGCGGCACCAGATTACACCTAACCATCATTGGTCACCCTTAACTAGAATCGGTCTCTGTATTTTCCCATACATCTCAGAACAGTGACCTATCCACCTAATTCTATATCACCCTCATGCACCTGTGATCTATCTGAGACCTCTGTCAGACTTGTAGAGAACCAGAACCAACTATTTGACCTTTGGATCCTATTCTAACCTATCCTGTTAGATAATATCATTATTATTGTGTTTAAGTGAGATACCTAAATCATTTTGAATTACAATAGGATTTACTTCATTTATCGCATTAAATTGTTTAAAACAGTGGACTGACAGCCATCTAGGAAGTATCACACTTCTTGGATCTAGCACATGCTAGGCGAGTTCCTTTGCACATATTGTTTAACTCTTTACGGTGGTCTTGATTTTCATTACGGGTAGTTCCTCCTAGCCAAATGGAAGCTCTCACAATCAGTGTGGATTCGAAGTCATATGTGTGCAACAACCCATCAACCTACATTTGAACAAGTATTCCTCCTACGCATGTTACCTTAGTTGTTTCATCAATATTTCAAAGAAACGTTTAAGAATCAGGTGAAACACCTACAATAAATATCTTATACAACGTGAATTCAATATTGGTGATCTTGTTATTAAATAAAACCAACATGACACTAACATGGAAAAGAGAAAACGTGGAAAATTTTCTCCAAACTGGCTTGGATTGTACATTATCACTCATAAATATGGATCTAGGGATTTTCATTTATCCTTCCTTGATGGTAAACATGAAAAGGATCCTCTTAGCGCCTTTGCACTTGTGGCCATTCTTCGTTATCCTATTAATTTATGAGAGCTTAGTTAAACTATGATCTCCCTTATTATCTCACACACCCTATCACTTCTGTAATGATATAGAATCATGTGGTCTTCCTTCGGTATACATGTCAAAACCTTAAATATTGGTGCAATGAATCTAATCATAGACTATTCCTCATGGACAAGTTCCCTTCTCATGACTAGGGTACCCCACTATCATTACTCCATCATCCCCATATCTCATCCTGATTAACATGAAAATGCATATGTGTAGTTCACATGATTATCTTATCCCCTTCTAAGTGGTTACTTAGGATACCCTCAACTTAAAGTCACAAATATCTATGGGATGTATTTAATTAAAATATAGACCAATCCCTCAAAGGAAGACTTTTCAAAAGTAAATCATATTAAATAAAGTTGTAGACCACTCCCTCAAAGGATGGATACCATAAAAACAAGTCAATAAAAGTGTAGACCACTCATTTGAAGGATGGATACCTAATCAAATGAAATATCTAGAAAAGGACTTCCCACATCGATCAGGTCCTCCTATTAAAACAAGGCTTCTGTATCAATCAACCCTTATAAAAATCAAAGAAAAATAAAATCATTCTAGGAAATCTTCCCTCATCAATCATATTTCCCATAAAATGCAAGCTTCCTGCATCAATCAATTTGTTCAAATAAAAAAACTAGGAAAATCCTAGGAACTATCTTGAAGAACATGTTTTCTTGTGTTTCTTTGCATACACATTTTGTCTATGTCAAAAAAGAATGGATATGAATACCCCATCTCTATCTATGATCTTAGTATGAATAACCATTGTAATTCGTACGTTAACATCTAGTATGGGGTCACATGTGCAATATCATATGTTTTAAATTAGTTTACCATCCTACATTATTTATACATAGGATGGTAAATATGTAAACATTTCACGTTTTGCTCTTACCTATATATATTACGTAAATCATAAAAAAGTTCATCACTTCTTATGCAACATCAAAATCATATTATAACATAGAAATTTACAATCTAAATCATACACTTTAAGTATTTCCATAACACATCATATCTTGAACAAAATCACTAATCAAAACACAAAAAAACTCAAAATGACAAAATCATATATATCAAAATGTTCATACATAATCACGGGTCTCAAAAACCCCATGTATCAAAAAATTGATCATCTAAAAATGGCTTCAAAAGAGCCTCATACGTTAAAACTATATCTATACATATACTTGAGTAAATTGGAATTTCATCAAGAAAGCACTCCCATTGCTCCTGCAACACCTTCACAGGCCTCTATATGGTCCTTTTCTAAGACCTCCCTCTAGACCTGTGGTGATTGTCCAACACACGCAACACTACGTGATGGTGTTGTATGTCTCCGTGCTTTAAAAAAATATAGTGAGGTTCATCCGACGTCTTCGTCATACTATCTACTCATAAATTCTTATCTCCTCATACAATGATTGGTAGTTGGCCATACCCATACTACTAGGTGGCCCCATCTAACCACTAACTCAATTTTGGTTTCTGTCACTCAACCCTTGAGATATATGTGTTGGAAGAAAATAAGCGGGGGGTGAATCAATGTTTTAAAACTTTTCTTTCAATCACACATGCACATTCATACACCATTAAGCATTAAGAAGAATAAACAATGCACATATAACCATACACAAGAGAAATCAACACAATAACACAAGATATATATGGGAAACCCTTAAGGGGAATAAAACCCACTGAAATATTTGCATGTATTAAAAAATACAAATATATCTTTGGTGAAACAACCACTTCGTAAGGAACACCCACCCCTAACACTTTAGTGAGGCACAAACCCCACAAGGATCATTAACCCATATTTAGTAGAGCACCCACCCTACAAGGAGGCTACAACCCTCCAAGATAACTAATCACCCACTCGCCACCTAAATATAAATATCACCTCTGAAAACTTTTTCTTAACAACTGATGATGATCACTCCTTCATCTCCTTCCACTCATTCACCTCTTAAACCATGCCTTCTCCTTCCTCGCTCATACATGCACCAATGTGTGTTGATTATGTCATATGAACTTGTAGTAAAACCTATCTGTCCTTGCTATAATTTCATGGAATTTTTCTATCTTTCCCTTATACCATTTAATCCCTCAAACACCTCTTTCTTATTCACTTTTAGTTGATCACTCTCTATCTCTTCATCACTAGATTTGGCCTTATCATGCCTTACATTTATACAAGTTACATGCTCAAACCATTCTAGGTCATCCATGACCAATTTACCATCAAGGTTAGTCATTTAAAACATGTTACATACATTTAAAAATTACAATATATGACCATATAGGTTATCATAAGCCATTACAACACAATACTTCTTAACTAGGCCTAAACATTAGGTCTACATTCCTAACAGTAACAATTTGAACTTCATGGGAACTTAACATCTTCATCAAGACATAATATATTACAAAAACATCAGCACCATCCTCATAACACCATCTCCATGCTTTTATAATTCTCTAATTTTCAATATCAATGTGGACCACTCCATTAGGCTTGCTCCTCCAATTAGGTCTATGCACCTAATTAACTAGTCTTCAAAAGCAATAAAGTTAGCACATAAAAACACATCGCCAAGGAATATATGACACATGTAAAGAAAATAATTGACCTAAAGGTCCTCACAAAATCCATGACATGCTCTTTTTTAGGGTTTTAGGCCTGAAATCCTTCACTTCTTTAAGACAACTTAAAATTGCCTTTAGGTCTCAAGAACCAATCTTGAGATCTCAAGTATTCAACACCTGTAAAATCACCTCCAATATCCTCTAATGATTGGAACATATATACATGGACTTGAAACACATATTAAAACAAAAACTCATATGCCACTTAGGATATATGACAAATGCATACACAAACCTCAAACCTTCTTAGCTTATCTAGATAGGCCTATTAGACTTCTAGGGTTTCAACATGAATACTGCACTTCCAGTCCTCCTATGAGATCTCACAGATCATACATGAACTCTACCTCATGACCATATGTAAATTACACCATCAAAACATGTAAACGTAGTAGAATCCTTCTCGAGTAATATGACTTTTTTTCTTCATTATCTCTTTAGTAGTAGGCTACCTTAGAAAAAGAGTTTTCTAATTTATTTTACCAAAACTATCTAGAAATTTTCACACACATATAACATGACTTCGATACTTTCTCCTTAGCCAATTTATCATCATGAACCCTAAAACTCATGACTATAATTGTAAATTCTTCACAAACTAGGGTTTTCCTATAGTATACCTTGACACAGAACGCATCACCACTATCTAAAGAAGACTCAAAGAATTATCTATAAGCCCAAACCATCACATAAGATTTTCCATACCATTTAGAGGCACAAATATCAAGATTTTGGATATCGCTATCAACCTAGGGCGTAGAAGGGTTTAGACCACCTTGGATTCTTAAGGATTGTTCATAAAGCTCTAATGATCAAATGAACTCATTCCACTTGGAAATCCTTCTTAGTAGACCTATTAAACTTTTCCAAATATCTATGGTCCCATGCAAAGCACACATGTGGGTGAACACTTAAAGTTTCATATCGAGTTGGAAACCACTGTTTTGAGAGCTCAATAGAGCTAAAAACATAAAATATGACTCTTTCCTTTGACCTTTGACCTGGAACTTTTTCCATACCTTTAAAATGAATTCTCCACCTATGCCAATGTTCATATGATCTCAACCACCTTAGAATTTGAATCTCCTACCTTGTTTTCCATGCTTATATTTCCTTTCCTTCTAGTAATGCACCTTGAATCTACCCTTAAAACCTATAATAAACACTCTTATACGTTCCTCACATGCTTATGTAGTGTCAAAATTCTTCTCTCATGCTCATACTCACTCCTCCTGGCTTATTCTACTCATTTCTTCATGTCACTCTACCCATGCTTGCACTAGGTCTTGTAATATGCTAAGACTAGGCCTTGACTAAACTACTTCATGACATGTCACATGTTTTATGCACTTGTCAACATCTTAGGAACAATATTAAACCATTTACATACCCACATGTACATGTTTGACATCACACTAACATCATACCAATAATGGAGCACACACTAGACCATACATGCAAACCATGCTTACTTGACTATGCACCATGAGACCATAAAGAAGAAAACACACATGATTACTTAGTTTTCTTCAAATTCTCTCACTCATTCTAAACCAATCAACCTTAACAAATGATGCTTCATTAATGAAAACTTCTGCTCACACCTAATCACCCTTTGACATCAATGAAACCTTGATATCAATGACATGTTCAACAAGAAGTACCTGTCACTTCATAGGTTTTTTGCAAGACTTATTTATCCCACTAGTGCTTATCGCTTTGTGACCTTGGCCTATGTACACTCCGCCCGTATGGTACTGATCTTCATATTCAATGCATCTCTCTTAGCTACCAATATAACCTTCTCGGGCTCTAAACAATCCACTGTAGCCTCCAACATTGACACCATATCCTTCTCATCTTCGCCCTCAACATCACCACAAACCTCTAGAGGTGCCACCTCTATACCAAGGAAACTTTTATTGTTGATTCTCTCTAATTCACGAATACTTACATTTTTGATATTTGCATTTGGTGATTTTTAGGAGTTGTTTGGAGCAACATTTCACTTAAAATTTCAAGGTGCAAGTTAATTTTGTGGTTCAAGTCACATAGTGTTTAAAGTAAATTTCATATTCATGCATGTATATCACTAATGCCTCAATTTTTTTTTTTTACATTCACTAATATAAACTAGTAAATAATCTAACCATATACGAAATTCAAATTCCATAAGGCTCTTTCAACAATGGTCCAGGACTCAAGATGCCCATGTGCATAGTCCAGACGCACAACCCAACAACATAGTCCAAACACACCACAAAAATTCTAGATGCATGGTCTCATTCGAAGCATGATGTATTTTCTAGATGCCTGGATGTACCATAGATTCTCTACTACATTTCCTAAATACCCGACTATACCGCAATAATCGAAATGCATTTTACAAATGGCCAACTATACAAAAATACCCAAACTAAATTTTACTGGATGTTCAATTTATTGCTTTAGACACCAGGTTGTTTTCTCCTAACACCCAATTATATAGCTCAGACACTCATCTACAGACGTTAGATGCCTTGTGTAGACACAAAATCATGCACTTTGAGTCATTATTGAGTCCCAGTCTCATACTACTATTCATATGGTTCTTAAGTGAAAAAGTAATAACTAACCCATGTCTTTAGTCAATTTTACATTGCTTGCTATCATATTTTTGATATTACACTGCACTTGCCAGTCTATATTTTCGTTATGTGTTTTTGCTGTTTATGACTAGGGCACCCAACTAGGACCAGGGTGCCCTGGGCATCCCGGTCCCTCTAGGGCACCCTGATCCTCTTTACACTTTACTCTCACCTTTTGGGAACTTTTTAGCCGTTTGATCTTTCTATTTTGGTGGTCGGCCTTTTCTGGGTCAATTAAAAATTAGAACAAGAGGACCATATACATATAAATTTACATGACCATAATGAGGGACCAATTACTAAGCATCTACTATCACCATCTAGATTTGCATCCATCAAATGCATCTAAATCTATATTTCCATCCATCTAGCTCCATCACAAGGCACAAAAGGCTAGTTCATTTGCATCACACTTCATAAGAGGGGAGTTTATTATTTTCATGCGCATATTTACTACATTCCACATCTAGTTATTTTCTCACCGCTTCACAAAGTGTGAATGAAAAAGAGAAACCTAGGGTAAAATTTTGCACACACACACCTATAACTACATTGGGTCTGAGATGTAGTGCAATGCTCAATGATAAGTCCATCCATTTGGAAGCTGAGGACAATCCGACCCCTTAATATGCATATTTATTTTTAGGGTTTTGATGCTTTATTTGGGGTTTTGTAGGTGATTATTCCATCTCCTATTCACAATGACACCGACTCAATTTAGTGACATTGGTGAAATAGGAAGCGAACATAGCCGAACATCCAACAATACCTCGGAGGTTTTTGGCCATTTCCACGTACTAGGGCATCTAGATATCGGACTGGGGTGTCCACAGTGCCATTATCCCTTTTTAGGTGCCTCGATCAATGCAAATAGCTCATATATGTGCTTTCTCATGCTTTTGTGTGGTCATTTCCTCCTCTTGTTCACCTGGTCTACACTGCCACATAGTCCCGCGATATCAACCAATCAACTAAGGACTTCTTAACCCTCTTACACATTAGGGTTTTAAATTTTCTAGCTTAGTTTACTTGCGTGTATTTGATTAATTTATTACTTCATTTATTCTAGTCATTTTACTGCTCTTATAACATTAGATTACACTAGAATAATTCTATTTTAGTTAATAATTTTGGTGAAACATACACTCGACACCACCTTCCACTTAGGGATCTCTTTCTCTTCTTTACTATGGCTCAATATTCTAAAGATTTTACTGAAGCTCATCTTAAATCCATTAATGATCATATCATTGAGCATCCCCAAGATCTAGACTTACTTTTATATGCTACTCATGAGGAAGCTACAAACCTTGTGGAGCTTAAGGAACTTGCCACTATTCCCACCACAATTATTACCCAATCACTTGTTTCTACTCTTCCACCCATCTCTACCATTCATGTTTCTGTTCCTACCCCTACTAATAACTATAACCCGCCTCTTGTTTCTTATACATGGAAACCTCCGTCCACTGGAACTCAAGATCTAGCCTCCCTTTATCAAGAACTTCATGTGCAAATTTATCAATTATGGTAGGCTACTTCTCACGTGTCTCCATCTTTAGATTCCACTCTATTATTGTATACTCGATTTGTGCCACTATGTCCACTTATTTGCTTCCACCAAATTTTGTTATCCCTAAAATACCTATTTTCAATGGCCAAGGTGACCCACAAGAACACCTCTGATCATTTCATGTGGTTTGTCTAGATTTTACAGATAATCACATTCTCCTAGCTAAGCTCTTTCCTTGTAGCCTTCATGATTATGCGATGTATTGGTTTTACGACCTACCTATCCATTCAATAGTCTCTTTCACGCATCTCATTGATGATTTTCTCACTCATTTCTCTATCAACATTGGATCTAAGATCTCTTATGCCCAACTTGCACAACTTAAACATAGATCTAATGAACACCTAGAAAATTATGTATTGCGTTACAAAAATAACTTAGCTAAGATTTCAAAATTTCTTACAGGACTCGAGCTTCAAGATTTATTCATCTAGAGTCTACTACCTCCTCCAATAAAGTATACGATTTGAAATCTCTCCTTCATTTGATCAACTATCTCATACCCTAAAGCTTTGCGAAAATAAGATTTTATCCATCAATAAGCTTAAGTATCAGGAACAAGCATCATCATCTATACGCTTTCAAAGAAAGTCAACATTTAAACCTTCCACCACAAAACCTAATGATGCCAAAATCATCACAATGTGGTTGCTACTCCTAAATAAGTTCAATCGCAACCACCTCAACGCATACATTCAAAATTTTTCCTATTTCTCCACAACTCATATTACAACAACTTCTTGAAAGCAATCTTATCATGCTTCCTCTGCCACTTGAATTGGATCCATTACGACCAAAAGGAAGAAATTACAATGAGCACTTTTGATGTGATTATCACCACTATGTGGGGTACTCTACCAATAGGTGTTTCAAACTCCACACCATCATCCAAGATCTTATCGATAACAACAAGATTGAATTTCTAGAGGCTACAAACTCTACACTAGTTAATGAAAATTGTAAGCTCAAAATATTTAATAACCAACCTCCACAACACAAAAAGAAAACCAATGATTTATCAGATAATCATACTTATCATGTCATACCTCCACCTACATTGGGGCCCTTGATTTCTTATTTGCTAACATTGAAACTTCTCCACAAATCATTTCTTTCTTTGACCACAATTATCATGCAAATTTTACTTCTGATCACTTACACATTAGTGCATCTATCAGAGAGGTCCCCATCAATAATACTAAGGTTGATCCATCACGTCCTGTAAGTACATGTTCTATACCACTTCTTGATGCTATTGGTTATTTACATTCACACATTTCATATCCGATGAACAATTCATATGGTGTTGTCAAACTTCATGTTATGATAGGACCCGTTACTATGCTTGTACCTTTCCTTGTTGGAAAAACAATCCATGGTTATGACATGCTTCTAGATATCAACTGGATTTTTAGGTCTAAGTCCATCTCTATGAATCATTTTTGACTCAAATTTATTCATATAAATTAAATTATTTCTATCTTTGGTGTACCTCCATCTCCTCCATAGTCATCATCTCCTTGAGCACCGATCACTACATCTCCTATGTCATTTAGCACATTGCGATCTCTATTCCTTAAAGCACAATATACTCCTAGTTCACCTACTCGTACACCATCTATGTGGCCTCACCGCTCTACTATTCCTACACATAGGAATATGCATATTCCTCACATAATTAATTTATCTTGACATAGGTCACCACCTCATTTTATTCCACATGGGTGTCCATCACCTCCGCATTTGACTTCTCATATGTCTCCATCACCTACGCAACGTTTATTTACTATAACACTAGTACTAACACATGGCCATGAGATTTCATCGCCACTAGAATCAAATGGGGACCTTCATCCTTCACTTTTATTGGTTATTTCTTTCACTCACTCACACTTGGGGGCATAGAATTCACACACCCCCACCATCCTAACATCGCCACATGTTTTGTCATCATCTACACATTATCATCTTTATTACTCAATGAAACACTCTTGTGCTTTGGTTCACACTCAAATTTTGAGGGAATTATCTACACATGAACCCCACACACTATACTATAGGCTATACACATTGTGCATCTTCATACATCATACATTTGACATCATACATCTTACACTTTGTCTTATATACATCATACAAACTATATACATGTCTTGTACCTTACATCACATCTTGCATCTTACATCCACTATGCATCTACACATCTTAGGTCATCTATGCATCTTGCATTACACACCATACACCTTAATATGCATAGTACACATTTTACACATCTACTTATATGCATTACACTCATTACTCCGATGATGCACTCTAGTCTCGCGGTCTATACTTGAATTGTTGAGGGTATACATCATAAATGAACCTCATCACACTCAAACATTCATCATTCAATCTTGTTTTTCTCATGAAAAATTCCTAGATTAAGTGATATATGATTTAGGCTACAAGGTCACTTATTCTCTCATCATCTTGTGATAGGAAACATCATCACTCTCACTTCATTTAGTGGTATACAATTTAGGCTACATCACCACTCCTTTTTTACTCATCTTATAGTGATATATGCTTGTGCTACAGAGTCACACACATTTAATCTCTATGTCACATATCATCACCACATACTCATCATAGTGCACTACACATAACACATAGTTTGACCATTTCCTGATGAAGCACTCTCGTTTATGGTTCATTCTTGACTGCTAAGGGGGAATAATAAATGAATCTCACTACATACAACTCTATTCACTTGGGGGGTATGTGGGTCCTATCCTCCACACTATATTCCATTCCATCCATCCACATCATACTGCATTTTATAGATTTATTTACTCTTTCTTGCATTTACTTGTGAAAATTTAATATCGTAATTTCATAAATCAAATTTGAAAACTTATTCTTCATTATTATTATTTCATAGAATGTATTACACCCATTTATATAGGAGAGGTTGTTCCTATATTTAAGGAGAGATAATCTCCATAAATATCTCCACACACAACTCCTAAAACAACTCCATGTTATTTTACGTGAGATTTTGTTTTCTCACAAAATAATATTGTTAACAATTGTTTACTCAACAAATCATAACAATATTTACTCACCCACTCATAATTACATTTACCATAATGTAATTAACTATTACAACACATATTATATTATCCTAGATAATATAATCACTCACATAATATTCTATGTTCACACTACAATATAAATATTCCTAACATTCACCCCCTTAGTGTGAACATGGGGCAAGAGCACCTGAAGACATGAGTATGACAGAGTTCCACAGTTTCTACTGGATCTTGTTGCACATGATCACCTCTCTGGCTCACTAATTGATCATGATCACCTCTTTGTGTGAATCTATTCACTGGTTGATCATCTTCCAATGAAGTACGATAGTTAGAGGACCGTAAAATAGTCAGAGGATCGTATGTAGAAGCTTCCCTCCTATAAAAAAAGTATTACAATCTTTCTTCTTCCACACCATATAGACATCTCAGGAACAATTTTTAGAATCACATAGAAACACATCAGAAAAATTAACCACACATGCTAAATATAAATTTCCACCAAATCAATTTGTGGCCCCATTGTTGGTGACTGATGAGAGGCCCTAAAATTCCCCTTCCTCCGATTCCTCCTTCCTCCAAAAAGTGAACTATTTACCATAAGAATTCCTCATCACTAGGACAAGAAAGTTCTTCATCTTTAGAGTATTCATCCCAATCAGTTTCTTCTTCAACCAAAAGATATTTTTGATCTATTTTGTCATCAAGTAGATATTTTTCCCTCTTTTTACAGTTCAAGGCTACATGTCCCGATTCATCACAGTAATAGCATTTCATTTTACCTTTAGAAGGGAAAGGTTTTGGTTTGAAATTTCTTTTCTTAGATGAAGTACTTGCTTTATTTTGTACATACATTACTTCTTCATATTCTCCATAATTACTCTGATCAAGTAATGTGGAGATTACTCATTCTAAGCTAATTGTTACTTTTCTTAAAGTAAACACAATATTTGAATTTCTTTTAGGCATACTATTTAGGAGTATTGCTTTAACATCATCATCTTTTACTGACTCTTTAATTCTAGCTAGTTGATTTAGGAAAGAGCGGAACTTACTTATATGATATGTCATTTTTGAGTTCTCTTCCATTTTCAACCCATACAGGTGTTGCTTTAGTATAATCTTTGCTGTATCAGCTTCATAACCAAATAATTTGTTAAAAGAATACCAAATTTCTTTTGCAGATTTTGTGAAATCCACATGATGTAGACAGGCTTTTGATAAGCCTAGACCAATGATACCCAAAACTCTCTGATATTTTGCATTACATTTAGCTAGATCATTTGTATTTGTTGGTGTAATTGCATTAGATTTAACTACATCCCATAAGTCCTTTTCTATTAAATTCATTTACATCTGTAGTTGCCATGTATGGAAATCTTGTCCTTCAAACTTTTCAATTAGATTTAATTCCTCCATTATTTTGTACAATAATAATAAAAATACGAATTGAATTAGGTACTTAAATTTTTATATATAATACCTTTGAACCTCCAAGCAAGCCAAGACTCAGTATTAATAATTCAACATTATTGGAAATTGGAGAAAACTTTTAGTAGAAGAATTAATGCTTTGAATTTGATATCTGCATAGTGAAATCCGTATATCTTCAAAAATACGCATTGGGTTCTACTGAATCTATTTTTGTAGTTTTTAGACAAACATGTGGTTCAGCGTGCAAAATTATAGAAAAACCCAAATCCTAAAATGAAAACTACAATCTATTCTTTGAGACGGATTTGATCAAGAAAATACTGAAATTTCCCGCATCAAACCTGCTCTGATACCAAATGAAAATTTAATATCAGAATTGCATAAATCAAATTTGAAAAATTACTCTTCATTCTTATTATTTCATAGGAAGTATTACACCCATTTATATAGGAGAGGTTGTTCCTATATTTAAGGAGAGATAATCTCCATAAATATCTCCACACACAACTCCTAAAACAACTCCATGTTATTTTACGTGAGATTTTGTTTTCTCACAAAACTAATATTGTTAATGAATTGTTTACTCAACAAATCATAATAATATTACTCACCCACTTATAATTACATTTACCATAATATAATTGACTATTACAACACATATTTATTATCCTAGATAATATAATCATTCACATAATATTCTATGTTCACACTATAATATAAATATTCCTAACAACTTGTACATATTCGCTTTACTCTACATGCTAGATAGATCTCTTATATGTCATTATCTTTACCATACATAAATGCACATTCATGTCCTTTTCTAGTTGTGATAGCAGTTACAAAGCTTCTACATGCAACATTGATGCTTGAAACACTACCTTCCTGGGGGCATCCACATTCGTACACTACAGGTGCCATTGTTTCATTTTGTACTTAACACTTTCTATTATCAGGTTATACATGATTTGACATACTTGATATTTTTATAACATGCTAAGATGTGCAACATTTTTGTTATGTAGGGATACTTGTCTCCATACTTGTTTGTTACATTGATTTCTTATTATTTTCTCTTGTTTGCAGGATTTTCCCTTTATCTTGTGTGCACACTTGTTTGTTTGTGGCCACTACAGCCTTGAGTGTCTTGTGACACCGTGAGTGGTGTCCCATGGTTTCAATCTGGTTTTTTTGGCCTACATTGTATTCTTAGGTGTTTACATTATCTTTTTATGTTCTAGCTTACACATTATTTGTTTGGCTTACACTTGTTTTCTACATGCATGTTCATACTAACACTTGTTTCCTAGCCACTTGTTTGTGTGTGCCTTGGTCTTTACCAAGCACATTCCCTTCCCCTTCAGGGTAGAGTTTTATTATACATGGTTGGTCCTCTTTTGGGGCCATATTCTCCTATCCGTGACATCGCATGTGCCCTTCGATGGAGGCATAATTTGGGTTTACGCACAATATCTCGTGATTCCAATCTACGGTCTTTATCCATCACACAAAGTGGGTTATACAGTGAGTGGGTTCAGACTAGTCTATGAACCCCATACATAATGGATTTTACAGGGTAGATTGTCCTTAGCATTCTGGGGAGTAGTTACAGGTTGGAGGAACATATTTTTGTCTATATTGGATTCCATTATTATTTCTATTATTCCCATTAGTAGCATATTGGATTCCATATTGTCATATTGGATTATTATTACTATTTTGGATTTAGACTATTTGGATTCCAATTTCACTTATTGGATTATTCTAGTTCCAATTCACTATTATTGGATTCCAATATCATGATTATTGGATTCCAATTTGGCTAATATTGGATTCCAATAGCTGCTATTATTGGATTCCAAGTTCACCACTATTGTAATCCAATTTATAAATCCCATATTTTTGGATTTTAGTTTCACTATTTTAGGATTTCTATTTTGTTATTATTTGAATCCCCACATAAGCCAAGTGGCCACTATCTTACATAAGCTTACTATCTTACATAAGCAATGCCACTCTTCATAAGCCAAAAGCCAGCGGTTCTTATATTACATAAGCCAAATACATATCCTTTCATCATAATCTTGCAATAAGCCTAGGTTTTTAACTTACATGATGAAAGTGCATGCTAGGTGAAATCAGCCTAGTGGGGTCAAAGTTACATCTTTTTATTGGCTGATTTGTACATGTGACTTGATTTTACTTGTGTTATTTGGCTACCTTTTTCTAAATTTTTAGTATAAAAGTTATAAATGTTGACTTCATTTTTACAACTAGTGGTACTATACTACACATTACCACTCATAGTCATTGGCTTATGCATAGTCATTGGCTTCTTTCCCCTATGGATTTCAAAAGTTGTATAGCCTAGTGGCCTTGTGACGTAGTTTTTTTTACATGCTAAAATTCAAATATTGACTCCAATGGGAGGCCAAAAGTTGGTGATCACACTTCAATGTGTGAGAGTGAGTGCAATTTCAAGTTTAAAAACTCACACTTGGACATGACAGTGCTAGCTCATCATAGTGTGAGAGAGTCATGGCCTCATACATCTACAAGTGTGATTCATTACATGTGTGATCCATCTCACACAAAGTGTGATCCATCTCATGTCATGAAGTGTGATCCTCTCATATCAAAGTGTGATCCTCACATGATGAAGTACATTTTTTCAAAATGAAGTGTGAATTCACACTTGGAATAATGATCACTCACATATCAAAGTGTGATCCCTCACACGACATGTGATGATACCTCGAATGAAAAAGTATGAGAATTTTCAAGAAGTGTGAGCATTCACAATTGGAATAACGGGAATAGGGAATAGATTTCAGGAATAGGTTTACATGGACTAAATCCTATCCAATTTATTATAACCACTATTGTAATCCAATTTATAAATCCCAATTTTTGGATTTTAGTTTCACTATTTTAGGATTTCTAGTTTGTTATTATTTGAATCCCCACATAAGCCAAGTGGCCACTATCTTACATAAGCCTCATGGCCACTATCTTCAATAAGCCTAGTGGTTGCTAACTTACATGATGAAAGCACATGCTAGGTGAAATCAACCTAGTGGGGTCAAAGTTACATCTGCCTTGTGGCCACTAAGTTACATTTTCCTTGCAGGCCATAAGTTACATAAGCCTTATGGCCTCTAAGTTACATAATACCATGATAAGCCTAGTGGGCTATTTATCTTACATAAGCATATAGGTTGTTAACTTACATAAGCCTAGCGGCCATGCTATCTTACATAAGTGTATATAGGTTGTTAACTTACATAAGCCTAGTGGCCACTAATTTACACAAGAGTAGATTCATCTAGGTGAAATAATCCTAGCGGTTGGAAAGTTACACCAGCCTACTGGTAGCAAGTTTCATAAGCCTACCAACCACTAAGCTACATAAAACTAGCAAGGCTACTAAGTTACATAAGCCTAGGCACCACAAAGTTACATCAAGCCCTGGGGTTAAATTTGATGGCCTTTTATACCTGTCAAAAATTTTTAGATGATGGTAATTTTACAATATTTCCCTTTAAAAAATACAAAACAATAGTTATTGAAATACTTCAAATTTATATTTATTTAATATTTTATGTATATTATATATTGATATATATTTTTTTATAAATATATATAAAAAAACCATGATATTGTAAATATGCAAGTTGTGTGTGATAAAGTCAACTACTTTTATGCTTTTCCATTATTGTAAATCATAAAGAACAACAAAGAGTTAAGAATTACATTAAACAAGTTGTTTTGAGGAAATGGATTTGAAAATGTATTTCCATAGGCAATCAATCCTTCGAGAAAATTACATAAGCATTGATCCCTCGCAAGGGTATTAATTATTGTTCTTGAATTTGTGCAAGGTATTGTTGGATAGCTTCATGACCCCATTTTGGTATTTTAATTTGAACTCCTTTCCATGTTTTTCTTGGACTCCATGCCCAGATGACATTGTCTATATCAATATCTGATGTGTCCCTTGATTTTTGCCACCATTTTTTTTCAACAAGCATTCCTCATACCTTTCTTTTTTATTTTTTTCCTTTTCTGTGGGTTCCCACCAATGGTACCCTTATCTTTTGAGTGTTTGTGTGAACATCTTGTATTAGTTTTAGTTCTTCCTTGCCCATCCATATAGGTACATTATCATCATCTGGTCTTACTAGTATCATCTTCCCAACATTCACATCCACTACTTGGGTTGAATTCCTCTCGAGGTCTATCACAAATAGGTCCAACATATATATCCTTATTTGAAAGGACATTTTGACAATAGTAGTTATCCATGTCAAGATGTGGTGCACCCACTATCTAATCATACATTGTGCTATCCTGAATTGTTTTTGCCAAAAAAATCTCTTCTCATCATGTTACAATTGACAAAGGGATTCTCTAGGGCACATAGAACATTTTTCCAATATGCAATCTTTGGAACATAGTATGCTTCTCCACCATCTGTTGAACTCTTTTCCCAGTGTGTGATGTATGCCTGAATGCCTCTCTACATGTATCTCCATCTCTTTGGGTTCTTTGAAGGGTGCCAATGGAGGATCCCCTTCAGAAAGAAAGGTTTCCCATCCACTATTTTCTAGATCTCAATTGAGTGTGACCAGATGGACTCCAAGATTGATGCTTTGAACTCCATGATGGGCTTGTTGTCTTTGACATAGAATTTAAACATCTTTGGTTTGTTGATACCCATGATCTTGTGGTTACCATCTAGCAAGTGTGGTTCCACAAAGGCCTTAAAGTCATAGAATTCCTCGATAAGGTATGGAAAGTGAATGTGTTGGACTCCTCTTGGCATGTTCTATAAGTGTCCATTATTTGTGGCAAAGAGAATGTATCCAATTTGCACAATGTTGTTGATAATCGGCCAAATGTCCCATCTATGTCTTCATGTGTGTGACCCACTGGAAGGAAACTCACATACACTGTTGAAAACCCTTCTAGTTGTCAACATGGATGCAAACAAAACAATGTGTGATTTTTTTTGTCACTTGCAACATTATCTAGTTGTAAGTAGAGAGTTGGTGGTTGTTTTCTAAATGAACTTGAACAACTACTTACAATATTAGTTGTATGAGCACCCTCATTTTTCTTCTTGTATTCCTTGCACTTTCATATGCATCATTTTGCAATAGTGCATCATGTAATGGGTGTTTTGATGTCCCACTACTATATAAAAAATCACCATACTGATCTGTAAGTGGTTCTTCTAGCTTCCGGATACATAGTGTACAATGATGTTATTGTGAAGTTTTCCTCACTCAACAAAAGGGAGACCAAAGTGCCCAAAACCCCCCATTTTGTGCCCATGTGTCAACATACCAGTCAAGGTGATGGGGAGATTAATAGCATTGCTTATTGATTTTGATTTTTTTTTCCCATCCTTGGTATTGTAGTTTTCATCTTGTCCATTTTTCATGCACAATGCTCAAATAGCTATTAGGATTTTGTTGTGATTGCACTCTATGTGCATAGTAAGTTACATGAAAAACTTTGAATGTAATCATTGTGCCATTTCTAGCATTGATCTATTTGTGCCAGTGTTTTTGGACATGAGGTCATTGCACATTTGTTCTTAAGCTCTGTGCACTCATCACATTTGGTGAAGAAGTTGTTCTTGGTGATTGAAACATGGGAGAAATGTTCTTGCCATATTTTGTTGAGATTTGACTATGACGTTTGAGGAAGGCCCAATAGTGAAAGGCCCTCATTACACTTTTTTAGTATGTAAGAAAAACTATAACATGCAGGAATATAGTCTCATTGTTACTTTAGTACCATCTTGTCCCACTGAATGAGACATGTGTGGGGATATATCAAATTCTTCTCCACCATTTTGGATATCAATGCAATAGTTGCAACAATGTTTGGCATTTGTTTTTGTTTTCTTATATTTCCATTTACTTCCCTCCTCTCACCATTAATCCAAGATTGTTTGTATCTATAATAGGTGCTTTTCATGATTCCATGACATCTATACCATGCATTCTACATACATCCCTTCCACATAACTTCAATTTATCTATACTATGTTATGAAGTTTGACCTTGATCACAACTGATAGCATTTGTGGTGAATGTATTAAGTACAAAGTTTTTGATGGTAGGTTCATTCATATCTAGAGTTAAATTCCAACTTGTGATTGAAAGCACTTAGAGATAGATTGAGAGACATCCTTCCTTGCAACAAGGTTTTTTCTCAACTTCAGAAAAAAATTTTCTCTTGATTTTTCATCATTTTCCATTGCCTTTGATGTACTAGATGGAGTAGAATTTACCTTTTGGCATTTTTAGGCATTGTAAGGTATTTTTTTATCAAGTTTTCATTACTACTACATATGGAGGATTCATATGAATTTGGGTATACCAGTTGAGGCAATGGATCTTCAAATGCACTCCACATTTCTACCGAAACTCTTCTAGAATTTCTTTTAGCCTTACTTCCATAATGGAACCATCTTGATGGGCCAACTAGCTAATTTAGTAGCCATTGGATGAGAGATCCTTCTGATATGGAGAAACCCTTGCAAAAAGGCATAATTAATTTATCAACATGCACCCCAAATGTATTTCCATCTAATTTTTTAAAGTGCACCATGTCTCCTTCACAGACATTTGTAATTGTTTTCTACAACAAATTTGTGTTCTTTTGAACAAAAATGTATCAACTTGGCATTAACCCCCTTGAACTTCAAATTGAAGTCATTGTTTGATGTGGTGGTTGTTTCTTGGAGTTCAAAATTTCCATTCACATGAAGTGTAGTTCTTGTTTCTAGATAAACTAAGTTTTTGATTGGCTAGGAAACTTTTTTGTTGTTGTAGACTTGGATAACAATCATTGCATGTAGTTATAATATTCTCCACAAAAACACCAAAGTGTGTGGGTCCCAACACCACTCCCAAATCACATGTTGTTCTTGTACTAGGGATATAAACCCTTCAGCTATGTCACCTTCTTTTAAGGACACTTATGTTTTAGCACCACGTAGGTTGTAGAAAATTCATCCCTGTCTTTAGGAGTTGTGAAACAATGGCTATCACTAGTAGAATTCAAACCCTCATCCTCATTAAATGTATCCTCTGAGTCACTTCTCATGATGTTTTGAATGCCATCACCCCCACATGTGAAACATTTGAAATCACATGCTTAATCATTTTCTTCCTTTCCCATGGGATAAAGTATCCCTTGTTTTCAATTTCTTCTAGGGTTTCACAATCATCAATTGTGTATGGCAGTCTCACTCTTCCATTGAATACAATACTTATTATGACAATGAATAAGCTAGACCCCACTCTCTAATGGAGTGTATCTTTGGATGGATAAACTAGTCCCTCCATAACTTTCACACCTTTGGATAGTAAATCCACATGTGCTCCTTCTTCAAAAAAAAGAGTTCATTTTCAACTTGTATCCACAAATAAAAAGATAAAATTAGTACAAAGAACACTTAAATCTTTAACATTAGTATGGAGAATTGAAATCACAATGAGAAAATAAAAATATACATCTTATATGAACATCTTTAAAACCTCATTTAATCCAAATCTTTAAACATATAACAAATTGTTTTACACCCTTTAGATCCCACTGTTGTGTGTATAATTTTATCCATAAACCACATAGTGTAAGTAAGATTAAGATTTTTTTAATGCACACATTTTATTTTGTGCATTTAAATTTTGTTGAAAAAGTATTTCTAAGGGATTAAAAATAGGTACTTTTTAGTACAAAGAAAATTAATATTGGCCCTTGCTTGTGAATGAAATCACCTTTTCGGGACAACTGATGTGTCACCTTTTTATTGGTTGCTTTGTACACATGTGACTTGATTTTACTCATCTTATTGGCTACCTTTTTTCTAAATTCTTAGTATACAAGTTATAAATGTTGACTTTGATTTTTACAACTAGTGGTACTATACTACACATTACCACTCATAATCATTGGCTTATGCACATCATTGGCTTCTTTCCCCTATGGCTTTCAATAGTTGTATAGCCTAGTGGCCGCTTATGACATAATTATTTTTTTTTACATGCTAAAATTCAAATATTGACTAGAATGGGAGGCCAAAAGTTGGTGATCACACTTCAATGTGTGAGTGAGCACAATTCCAAGTTTGAAAAAATCACACATGGACATGTGATGAATGTAGATAGATCATAGAGCGAGAGATTCATGGCCTCATACATCTTTACCAAGTTTGATTCCTCACACAAAAAAGTGTGATCCCTCCTCACATGATGAAGTGTGATCTCCCTCACATGTCAAGTGTGTGATCCCTCACATCAATGTGTGTGATCCCTCACACGTCAAAGTGTGATCCTCACATGAAAAAGTACGTGCATTTTCAAGATGAAGTGTGATTCACACTTGGAATAGCGATCACTCACATATCGAAGGGCATATTTTCACCTGCCATTCTAGTCAAAATTTTCTATAGCCTAGCAGGTCTCTTGGACTTAAATTTAGGGCCATTAATATTGTGTCAAAGTAAATCATTCATGTATTTAATTCTCTAATTGTATAGCTATGCTTATTTTATGGTATAGAGTTCAAGTTTTAGTCTTTATTTGATTAACGATGGTGGTATATGCTTTGATTCAATTATGTGTATTAATTGTTTCTAAGCTTTTTATATCTATGTAATATTTTAACAATATAAGTTTATTTTTAATAATTTAGACTTTATTTGATTAATGATGGTGGTATATGCTTTGATTCAATTATGTGTATTAATTGTTTCTAAGCTTTTATATCTTTGTTTTTAATAATTGTATATAATATTGAGTAGAAGTAACACATGCTACATAGTTTTTTTATTAATAATTCTCAATATTAAAGACTTAATTTCAATTAAATTTTGAAATTAAGTCTCAAACAATGTCAATTGTAGTTTTCATACATTAAAAATTATGTTATAAAAATGTTACCTTAATTTTAGATCATGTTGTGTGTGTATAATTTTATCCATAAACCTCATAGTGTAGGGGAAAGATTAAGATTTTTAAATACAATAACAATTACACTTTTTGTAAGGTCAAATGTTACATAATTAATATTGTGCTTCCCTAAACATTAAATGGCCATTAAACCATGTAATGTAAAATCCACCACTTTAGAGTATGTTTTTATTTTTTCATACTACATTTAATATTAAGTGGTACAATATTAAATTTTAATCCACACAAAAACTCTATAACATGTTTGTATTTAATGCAATAAAATGGAAAATTGTATACTCATTTTGAAGGTGACCACACCAAAACAAGGAGCACATACACAAATGGGGAAGAACAGAGTTATAGAAAATTAAAAGAGGTAAAGCATTGTTATTTTATTTTGAAGAATTTTAGTTTATACACCCATTTCACAGTGATTATAAATATTGCATTTGTTAGTAGGTAATTAACCAATTTTCAATGGTTCTCCACATGTTTTGATTATGTGATTTTACAGAGCGCAGGACCCCTTGTATATTTATTTTTAGAAAATGGAAAATGAAATTAAGTTTAGATAAAAGATGGAGTACGTAAATTGTTTCATTTGTGATTGTTTATAGTAACTAATAAATTTGTAGGACATGGAAATATCACCATTTTCCTTGTTTTCACATTTCAAATCACAAGTTTTCAAATCAACCAAGAAACTATGCAGACAATATGGTTTTTTCAACACAACTAAGCAATTGTCATGTGTAAAGGACTTCTGCATGCAAAACTTAGATGGAAATAGTGTCTCAAATTTGTAAGAGAATACAAGTGGCACACAAAAATTGGGTCCTTGCATTCCACATTCACAAATCGATCTAAATTCTCCATATATTGTTGATGATGTTGATGATTCAAAATTAGAAGAAACATTTTCAATAACCCATGCATATGAAAGAGATAGAAATAAAGAGGAGATGATGAAAGAATACAAAGAAGAGTTGTGGTCAAAATCTGATGTGAAAACATTTATTTCAAAATACAAGAGGTGTATGAACATTTAAACCATGGATATATTGGAAAAACATTGGGATAATATAGAAGATGCTTTGAATGAAGTTTGTGGAAAAACATTCACTAGGAAGCAATGTAAATACAAGATGAACAGTTGAAGAAAACCTCAAGAAGGAGAAACAATTGGAAAACACAACATTGGCAACACAGTCAACATGGACTTTCTATGAAGATATAGATCACATTACACAGAAAACACACAAGGTTATTGGTTTTAATGGAAAAGAGAGGGTTAATACAACCACTTCTACTTCTGAAAAAAAACACGAGAGGGAAATCAGAAATCCCTTCTATCAACATTGAAAATTTGGAAGGAAAATAGATAAAACCCCTTTGAATAAAAATGGAATTCGAGAAAAAGATGTGAAGAGAAAAATAAAACTCTTATGGATATTTGAAAGAGGTAATAAAAATAACATGCATATATTCAGTCAGAAATTGAAAAATAAATTGAGCAGGAAGGCTTCAACTAGAGTGTGAAAGAATGGAACAAGAGAGAAAGCTAATGGAGAAAATATTGGATGTACAACTTCAAGTCATGCAAGTCTTTTTACCCAGGTAAATTACAGTTTTTTTAACCTAAGTAATATAGTATTGCATCATTCATTCCATCTTAAAAGAAAAAAAATATCATGCATTGGAGTTAGCTAATACTTCTCTATTTTTCATTCTTCCTTTTTATTTCAAAACAATGCCAATGATCAACATCATGGGTGCCACCAAGATCATTGACACACACATCCGAAGATATTGTTTGTGTAACAAAACAATTTAAAAATGATGTTGGTAAACATGTATATTTTTTTGTTGAGGACAATATGATAATTCAATATGTGAGACATCAATTGAACCACATATCACTAGTAGTATAGTCAAAGTATGGAATACTTATATACTCTCTATGTAATTTATAGACGATAATATTGCCAATGAGCATGGTGTTCTTTTGTTGATAATGTTGATAATTTTGATATTATTTGTGTGTGGCATATATGGTTAATATTTGTGAGTGCCATTAAACCAAACAATGTAAAGTTCATGTGATATTTGAAATATGATAATTCAATATGTGAGACATCAATTGAACCACATATCATTTGTAGTATAGTCAAAGTATGGAATACTTATATACTCACTATGTAATTTAAAGATGATAAAATTGACATTGAGCATGTTGTTCTTTTGATGATATTGTTGTTAATATTGATAATTTTTGCATGTGGCATATATGGTTAATATAGTGGTTCCCCTAAAATTAATTGGCCATTAACTAACAAAGTAAAGTTCATGTGATATTTGAAATATGTGTGCCATTTGATAGCCATTAATTATTAAATATAAATAAATTAATGGCAAACGCATGTGTCTTTTTTGTAATTCATGTCTTTGAAGAAAGTGGTAGTTGGAAGTGTCCATTCCATATAATTATAGATTGTCATTCATTAGTATATTTCAAGGACACTTAAATTTGTGAAGCTTCGTGTGAGAACATTGGCATAAGGGAAAAAAATCTCATAAGCATAATAATTCATTGGAAAATCAGATCATGGTTTGATTGCCAAAATTCTTGAGCACGGTTTGTTTTCGTGAAGGCATGTCAAAAATTGGTATGCATTCTCACCTTTGCTCCTTCCAAAATTTTGAAAATTCTATGTATGTAGAATATTATGTAGCCTTTTCAACAAAACCCTATTTTCTCTTCTTCCAGTAGTCAAATTTGTCTATTCTTTAACGCTCTTTGACAAACACTTCTCAACTGATAGGGTTTGACATCATTTTTTCATTCTTTTTTTTGATCCCTAAATGATTTGCTAAATATGTGTGTACCCCACTTGAGTAATGTAAAACATGTTATGGGTATTTTTTTTGACAAGAGGACTGAGAAATGATTCGTAAAATACCTAAGATGGACATCAATGATTACTTATAAGTGAAAAAATGGGTGTTGCTGAAAAGGATGAGGAAAATAGATTTTTTTTCGGTTAGGGTTGTTAATCATTTAGGGATTTTGGATTTTAGTTTTAGACATTTCATTTTAAATTAAATTTTAGGAAATAATGATATTTTCTATTTAGTAACATAATTGACATTTAATTTTTTGATTAAATTAAATTATAGTAATGAAATAATGATAGTAACCTTTTAAAAGATGAAATAGTAATAGTAAAACAAATAATTTTTACTTGTTTACATAATTGTTTTTTGATTGTTTCACTTAATTGATAGTTTGGAAAGACATATAAAACATTTAGAGATTAAAATTACAGGATCTATATTTGTTTTAGTTAAATTAGCTAATGATATATCAACACTAAAAAAATTTATAAGATGTCATGGCTTTTCTTTCTTAATTGAAAATAAGCATATGGAAAATAGGGAGATGTGATATCATGAAAAATTATGAGGTTTAATAAACAAGAATTATACATAGGGTTTCAGTTTCTATATTTTCATACTAACACTACAAAGAGTGTGTTCATTATATTTATTAGAATTATACCATGGCCTTTGAGACTTCATTTACTAACTAATTATAGATCACCATCTCTTTTGAGATTTCATTTATAATTAAAATGTGGAATTTTTATCTTCCTTTCAATAACTTATAGTAAATAGTATGAGAACTAGTTAAGGCTTGATCCCTCACGAGGGTATCTAGTGCAACACTTGGCTCAAAAAAATTGTGGAACAAACTAATGAGAGCTAAGCAATGTGACCCCTAAAGAAAACATGTAATGCAACTCTTTTCTCGTTCAATAATAGATGTCCAGTGAATGATGCCTTGTGAACACTAAGTTCAAAATATTTTGTCGATGATCTGATCATAATGACCACTAAGCTTGTAAATATTTTGTTGTGGCTGACCTTAGAGACCACTAGGAACAAAATTTCATATGTGTTGACTACTCATTGTGATATTTAATGACCTAGGAGATTATACAATTATAATTAATTAAAGAGATGTCCATTGAATGGTGTTTTTCTAACACTAAGTTCAAAATATTTTATCCAGGTGGATGTTATTGACCACTAAGATTTATATAGTTTCTTGTTAATGCATTAGTAGTTTTCTTGTTAATGATGCCTAACAACGACGCTAAGCTATAGGTATATCCTTGGGGCTGATCATAGTAACAGGAAGGATAAAAAAGCACATATTTATTTGTTAATGATTCCTATACACCATTAAGCTCCAAAAATATGTTGCGGATGACCCTAGTGACCACTTTAGGATAAGAAATACTTATGTTTGTACCCCTCAGTAGTGATCGGATTGGCATTTTTTTCATTGCAATAACTATTGTGCTTTGAAATAAGCCTAGATACAAAGAAGGTTTTAATAGGTCATTGTGGCTGAACATAGTGACCACTAAGATCAACACTACATATATCTTGACCCCCACCAGTTCAAAGAATGTAGAAATTTTTCTCATTCTAATAATAGTTGTCCTATGAATAAAATCCTAGATACAACCAATCTCTAAATATTTCATTGTTGATCAACTTAGTGACCACTAGGATCTAACTACGTAAGACTTGAAGCCTCAAGAGTGCTTGTATTGATAGAAATTTCTCATTGCATTAATATTTTTATTGAGTGACACCTAGAAACATCCATGGTTAAAAAAATGTATATCTTGACCCCTCAGTGGTGCTTGTATAGTAGTGCTTTAGTCATTCCATTAATAGTAAGTTTGTGAATGATGTCTAAAAGAGATATTCATGATCCTACAACAAACTAATTAGACATAAGTAAATGTTGATCCCTTACGAATACATGTATTACAACAATTTTCTTAAGTCAATGATAGATGTCCATTGAATGGTGTTTTGCTAACCCTAATCTCTAAATATTTTGTCGAGGTGGATGTTATTGACCATTAAGATTTATATATTTTCTTGTTAATGCATTAGTAGTTTTCTTGTTAATGATGCCTAGCGACCTAAGCTATAGGTATATCGTTGTGGCTGATTGTAGTAACAACTACGATAAGAAGTACATATTTATTTGTTAATGATTCTTATAAACTGTTAAGCTCTAAAAAATATGTTGCGGCTAACCCTAGTGATCACTAGGATCATAAATACTTGTGTTTGTACCCCTCAGTAGTGCAAGGATTGGCATTCTATTGCTCATCGCAATAATAGTTGGGCTTTGAAATAAGCCTAGATACAATGAATCTCTAAATAATTTTTGTGGGCTGAACATAGTGACTGCACTAAGATCAACACTACATATATCTTGACACCCCACTAGTTTAAAGATTGGAGAATTTTTTTCTCATTCTAATAATAGTTTTTGGTGGATAATACATAGATACGACCAATATCTAAATATTTTGTTGTGGCTGAATGTAGCCATCGCTAGGATCTGAACTACGTAAGTCTTGAAGCCTCAAGATTGCTTCTATTGACAAAATTAGATCAGAATTAGATCTACGCAATGTGGATGGTTGTCATACAACAAATAATCCTTCCAAAATATGTTGCGTGTGAATTGTCAAGAATAATTTTGCATAGTTTCTAACTTAGCGATCCACAATTGAATAGATAGTGATTACAATGGAAAATTTTAATGATAGGAGCCCAACGACTACTAAGCTAGACTAATAATGGAGCTTAGTGGTCACTAAGATTTTATTTGATATGAAGAGAAATTCTTGATCCCTCTCGATGGAAAGTAGTGCAACAATTGGCTCCACTAGGTAACGTGTGGCTAACTTGATACAATTATAGTCATTGACAATTACAATCATTTCTAAAGTTGTATAGCTAATGATTACTATGACAAGAGGTAATGAAAGTATCTCTCTTTTTAAATTAAGAACCAGAAAATCCTAGTAGTCTTTAAGTCATTCCTTTCAATTAGTAATGGATTTTCATGGCTCACGAAGCATTTTATTTGATACAAATGGATGTGAATTACAACATACTCCAATGCTCGATTTCAAATAAAACTAGTTAGGTATTTGGGGGTCCTATGTTATTCTTTGTAAAATGTGTTATGGGACAACTAATTTTTTTTTGTTTAACAAATTCTACTTAGTGACCATTGGACCCATTATTATGTTTTGTTTCTTGCACACTCTTTTCAAAATTCAAAAAATTAAATCTTAATGGCATTTACGCTAGTCCATTCAATTGGTGTTAATTACCAATAAGTAATGTTAAAACTTGTCCATTCATATGTCGACTTAAATCCTATCTCTTGCTAACATTTATGTTTTCAAATGTTCCTTTCATGTATCTAACTGGATGGTTTTCAGATGTGGATGGTTTTCGAACAATGGAAAATCCTTCAAAAATATGTTACGTGTTAATTGTTAAGAATAATTTTGCATAGTTTTGAACTTAACGATCTCTAGGTAGGTTGTATACAACCAATTACATTAATAGTAAGTATTAAAGCCTCAAGAGTTTAGCTTGTATTGACCGCTAGACTCAACACTTCTTTCATTTATTTGGAAATTATTTTCTAAGCTTACCTAATATTCGTTATAAGGGACATATAAATGTTTCCATAAAATCAATTACGTCATTTATCTCATAATTTGTTTTTGTTAATGATGTATACAACATGCTTGGCCCTGAATTTTTCAACATGGTGAGAGAGTAGGAAATGGCGATGGTAGATACTTATTTATATTCCAATGATGATGAAAAAGTAATAAGAGATAGCGTGTTCGATCCAACAACCTTAGATGATGAATTTTAACATTACTCACCTCTATATTCCATGAGTTTAGAATGAAAGTGTTGATGTTGATGTCGTAGATATACTAGGTATACTGGAAGAGCAAGTGCTATGGTTTTGAGATGTAAGGGTGATAAAAAGAGCTGGTATCCATTTAATTTCTACTAAACTAGAGGTGCTTCCATTTCTAGATTTGTTCACTTCCTATCTATTTCATGCAAGTCCAAGGATTTGTCATTATTTTCTAAATCAAGGAAAAAGAGAATAGGTTTGTTTTCTAGGAATGCATACAAAAGTTATTATAAACTTCCAAAGCTAGACTTCTTGTATAAATCAAACACAATCGAGTCTTGGATGGCCAAAAGGAGAGTAAGAGATGTTTTGCAGAGTTGGGAATTTGACCCATTAGATAATATGGATGATTCTAAGTTGTCCTAAATCCTTATTAAATTTAGACCAGAGTCTGCATTGGCATGAAAATCATGAATAAGCTATATAGAAATTCCTCAATCTCTAAGGTGGATGTTTCCTAGATCATGTTACTTTCTTTTATTATTGATGAAGCCAAGATTCCATCCTTAGGTCAGGTGCTCTATTTCAATTTAGTAACACACAGAAATAATTTCATTGACCATGAGAAACAATTTTACATGGCTTCCTATCTTCTCGATGCTATTATTGGTGTTCTCAAATGTACTGATTTATGTTAAATTTGGTCTCCTTTGAGCCCTTTGAGGGTAAATGAGAAATATTCAAACTTGTATGCCCATAATTTCAGATCACATATTCAATATATATGCACTTATTTATATCCTGTTCTCTACCAAAAATTACATAAAATTATGCCACCAAGAATATCTGATGCCATCCTCACTTCCATAAGGAATATGGGAGCTGTATTCTTCTATCATAATATACAATTATCATGATCAAGGGGCTCCTTACACCTCATTTTTAGTTTCCATATTATGTGTCAGAAAAATTGGTAGTACAAGAGGTCACATATCAAATTTACAATGGTATTGCTTTAAAGTGTAAGGAGAAGAAGCTAAAAAAAAATCCCTCCTTCCCAGTCTTTGTGGGATGAAACATGTTTAAAAGGTGGCCCAATTTGAAGGCTTCCTTGGCCTATAGATATTCATTTCATCTCCCTAAACACCCTTTAAGGAAATATGAAAAAATGAATAGGGTTGCCCAACACCTTAATTCCCTTAAAGGATAGTTAAATATACCGTATGCTCACATGCATGATGATAATGATTGGGTATGGATTACCAAAACATAAGATATAATTTTTTAGATGAATATGAAGGAGAAAAGGGTGGTTTCACATCTGGGTGAAATTATTAAAAAGGAAGCTACAAAGAGAAATCAAGCTTTGTATTCAAAAAATTCACAACCATGTGCTCCCTTATCTCCACAAAATGAATCTAGATCTAAGTTTCGAGAAGTCTTATCCGAACCAAATAAATATCCATCTAGTAAAGCCCTAGTGCAACCCTCTCAATCTTCTCCCTCCACTTCACAACAAGCAAGAAATGATTGGGCAGAGTAATTCATAATTGCCTACAAAGAACATCTAGATTGGGAGGCACAAGAAGATCCCTTAGTGAACATTGAATTCAATCTAAATATGAGAACATTGAAAAGGGTAGCCAAAATGGATATTTCAACACAACAAGCCATTGTTTGGCATGAAACTTCAGAAGACCTCTTCACTCTTATAAAGAAAAATAAATCCAAAGGCTCCCAAGTGGTGTAATATGAGGAAGATCCAAAATCATTTATAAGGGCCATAACAAAAGAAGCCGTAGAATTAGTGAGGGGAATACGTGCTAGAAATATAGAGTTTGAAACTCAATTAAAGGCCATAGTTCCTCCCAACATAGTTTCTAATGTAGAAGAGGCATTGCATGGTTTATACAATAATACAAAGAATTGCGTCCATGCAAAAAAGCAAGAAAAAGAGTTCTTGGAAAAAATGAAAAAATAATTACATAGATGACATCATTGCATAAAAAATTAATATAGATGGGGTAGGTCATTGAAAAATTCATTTGTAAAGACCCTATATTTATGACCATGGACGATATTGGTATATGTCAAACATATGCTAATTATACAAAGTAAAGACTAATTGAATGGAATGAACAGGTAAGATATAATTCTTTGTTGTTTGATGACATTATTTCTAGAGGAAATCATGTTTTCATAAAATTTTTGGTCATGGAAATATTTAAAGAAAACCATGCATTGGTTTCTAATGAAGAGTTTGCGACATCCCTTTAAAAATTCATGGTTAATTTTCAAAGGAGAATAACTGAGGTGAATGAAGGAGAAACTTCACATTTCATTGATATTGTTTCCAAAACAAGGGAAAAAATGCAAAAAAAGATACTCTGAATAAAATTGCCAAAAAGCATGTGGTAGCGAAAAGGATTTTCTTGACAAGTCTATTGTGCTATATAGAAGCACGATTGTGGATATGAACAAGATATCCAACGATTATCAGATTTGCAAAAATATTTTGAGGAGGCACACTAACAAGATGATAAAACATGTCCCAAATGAGAGCAACAAACCCAAGAAGCAACCATGTCCATGGTCTTGGATCAACAACACCCCATAGTTAGGGAAGAACCACAATGAATCATAAATTTTAGTTTGTGAGATATGCAAGAAATCACAGCTGATATGTATGACATGTTAATAGATGAATATTTATAATTGATACAATGATCATGTATATATTCCAAATGTTATACTTATCTAAACATGCATTTGTTGTTTTGATATGCTAAGCTCCAAATTTTTCATTGTGGCATAAACTACAAATAATATGTTGTGGTAATACCTAGCGCACACGATAGAATCGAAATATATTTCTCTATTTTGTTAAATCCTGATGGCCGTTATGTTCCAACTATTATGATGTGGTAGTATCTTAATAGCCTAAGAGTTCATAATATCCTAGCGACAACATATCTTCAAATAATATGTTGCAAAATAAGCTTGCGGACACCAAGCTTAAAATTTCACTCTTTGTCTTGTTAAATGTTCAAGACATCTAAGAACGAAATATTCTATTGTGGAAGCACCTAGATGCCGTGTAGCTCAAAACTCTAGCCACCTAGAATCTTAATGTAATGTGTTTAATCATTTCAACCGCTATGCTCCAAATTATGTGTTAAATACTAATGAATTTTAAGTGTAAATTTTATGTTGAGGTAGTACGTAGAGTCCACTACTTTCATACTACCTTAATTAAATGAGTGAAATCCTAGCGGCTTAAGATCCAAATAATATTTTGTGACAATAACTAGCAGACTCTAATTTTAAAATATCTTACTGTATTTTGTTAAATCCTAGTGGCAATTATGTTCCGAATATTATGATGTAGCAATGTCTTAGCGGCATATCACTTCATGATATCCGTTGTTGGGAACCGAATGCTAATCTCGAATTTTTTTTTATCCATAACCTACATGCTCACAAACCTCACAATATCTTGCCTTTTTTAGTTGAATCCTAGCAGAAACATATATTTAAATAATATGTTGCAACATAAGATAATGGACGCTAAGATAATCTTGGGGATGGGTCTATGCATAAACATTTACAACTACAAAATATCAAATCCAAAACATGTAATTGCAGATCTAATAACCCCCAAAATCTATAGCGTGGAAGTATAAATAAGAATACTCCAAATCACACAAAAGTACACACACATAACATAACATGTACCATGGTTCACCCAATGTGGGTTACATCCAGAAAAGATAGATATCTCATATATATAATATAAAAAGAGATTACAAACCAACTCTTCTACACAAGAGTACATGTATCTCTACAAGAGTATCTCTTCTTCCCATATCTCTAACCAAATCTTCCTGAGTACACTAAACTTTTCCTCCATACCACCACATGTGTCTCCTCCGGATCTCTAGCCGGATCTATCCGAGTGCACTAAACTGTGCCTCTGAAACACCTTTAGATCTCACATACCTGAAGCTACCTGTATTTGCCACTATGCAACCAAGCTTCATTGTACTATGAATTTGCAAACAAGACATCTATAAGGGTATACCAATGTGCAAACATAACCATGCACCAAGAAGTAAGTCTCTCCTCCATCACTACATCAATCTATGCAAATATGAAGATAAATTCCTCTACAATACTAGATTCCTATGGATCACATGGATTTTAATACAAGATCTCACAACATGTGGATCTACAAGAATGAACAATAACAAGATCTCACAACAACCTATGGATATAACAAGAAGAAACACTAAGTGATTTTCATACTATGCAAGCCATTACATGAGACTAAATAATACAAAGGAAATATAGTAGAAGATAATACCATCTTCTCACCAATAGTGTACATGCACTTTCCTTTTGTTCAACTTCTCTCTATGAAAGCTCCTATCTTCATGCAATATGATTTTTCTTTTTCTTCTTCTTCTTCATCCTTTCAACCAAGGATAGCTCAATTCTTCTCTTTCCTTATTCCTTATGTTTCTAACCCTAGTTTTCTAGCTTATATAAGCTTAGAAAAACTTAGGGAACCTTAGCTATGCATTTATAACCTTTAAATCAACTTTAAAACAAAATCTATGTTTAAATTCCCATGAGTTAAATAAAAATTCCATGCACGAGTAACCAACGATGGTTACCCTGATTGCGATGGTTAACCTAATGTTAATATATGCTGGTTACCTTGACGACGCTAGTTACCCTCGACTGATGTTGGTTACTATGAAAACCAACAAGGTGTAAATCATGCTAACTGATGAAGCAATTTAGATCCATAATCCTAAAAATATCCCACTTGGAGATAAATTTCTGAACCTGTACCTATACATCACTGTCCTCTATATACCATGAAGACCATCTATTATTTATATCAACAATTATCTCAAATGAAATCAGGAAGATTAAACCATCTTCTAAAACCAAGAAGATAACAAACCCGTGACTTACCATATACTTGTATGAAGCTACTCTTGATCCGTGATACATGAGATATCCATACATTAAGCTCCAGCTAAATCATAACTCCAAGCCTCTCATACAACCAATCCATAATGAATAACACACTTGGAAGAGCTCCCACTCAAACTAAAATACTAAGCTTCAACTGCAACCATAGCCATACCTATAAAACCAACCATGTTCTCCATCCATCTATCCATGTCTCCATGTAACCACTAATGCAACTGACCAAGACAAGTCAAACTGGAATATGTGAAAGCAAAATAGGATCCTGGGTAAAGACAACCCAAATGAGTTCTACCTGCAACAGTGGGTGATCAATCCACAAACCTACATAACTCAAATAATCCAAACACTGCAATCTGCAAATCCAACCTGCATAAACAACTAGCATACCCAAGACAGGTCATCTATAGATAACATCTCCCATGGAGTAACATAGTAATCAAGAGGAAATACAAACATCCCTACTCATGCTCAAGGAATCCATGTAAAATCAAACATCTCAATCATCATAGACTCACAAAACTGAATCTATCCACATGTACAAACTCACCATGTACATCCATCCATATCTCCGGGCTCTCCAGAAGCTCCAAGTCTACCACAAAATAATTCCAAAGCTAAATATGAATCCTGCACTCATCAATTTAAATAAAAAACATCCATGCTAAACCATGCCACTTATACCAAGTGCAAATACCAACAAATATGTCATCAAAATACTCTGCACAATCAACTAAGATGAAAGAAAAACAAGGGCACCATCTAAAAATGGTAAATAAGCATTGTTGTCAAACTTGTGACCAAACCAACCATGGTTTCCTAACCAACCTCGATCACTACCTGACCGACCATGGTTACCAAATGACCAACCACGGTTAACCCTAACCAACACTAGTCTCTATAACTAGCAAATTTTCTCCTTTTTCACCCTTTAAACTCGAAAAATACTTTATCATCTAAAACTTGCTAAATCAACCATCAACTGCCTTCCCTAAGGAATATCCAGAACCAAAAATAAACTAGAAGTGACATCACAAAGCAATAAACTCAAAATACCTACAAAGCCGTGACTTCCCTCCAAAACCAAATTGTGCCTCTTGCCACTCTGAATTGTAGCAATCTCCTCTCACTCCACATGTGAATCACGTATCCTATCGTACAATGCCAACAACCATGTCTTACTCCCACTAAAAAAATCCCTCAGACCGCCTCTAACACCAAGCTCAAAATCTAATATGTTAGTGAGAAATAAAACTAGATGAAAGAACTATAAAATTGATTCCCTTTCTTCTCTGAGAATACTTCTACACCACAGAATTTTGGACTTCTTGTGAAGTAGGTGAATCACCTTCTTTCCATCCATGTGTACTCAATATCTCTCGTTACCTACAACTGTGTATAATCATGAATTTTCATTGAGGATCTCATCCTTAGACTATAAACCCTTGTCCTTAAGATTCCACACACAACCGGAAATAAAAGTCAAACAACACCAAAAACCATGGTGTAAATATGTGCACACTATCCAAACATAATATTAGTTGCTCTAAATGAAAGAAATAAAACATTAATCATATAGAGATACTTGATTCAAAGTCTCACTGGACTAACCGAGCCAACCCTGTCCTCTTTTTGATCCAAACCATGAAGTGATATACACCATCTCTACCATGTATAATCTATGTAAGAAACTTGATCCTCCAAACTAGGACAAAAACCATCTTCCCTCTCTTACTACAAAAACCCTTTACAGATAAGTTTCCACAGAGACCGACTATGGTCATCCATTAACCAACCATGGTTAGCTAACCAATACTAGTTCCTCTGTAACTGACCTTGTTTCTCAGACCGATGTCGATGCTGCTGGAATAAACCCAACGCCACACAATTTGGCAAAAAACACCATAATAGGTGCCTACTTTGACCAAAGATGATAGTTGAGTTGAGTCAATCATTTCAAGAAGCATCTAAATTATACAAAACCACTACATATATAAACCATGCAATAAATTGCATCAAGATGAAATACATCACCTTACCAGTACTAAGATACTCAACCGCATCTTCAATCGAATCAAGCACATTCTTCTATGATGGAAGCCCCATATTTGTTCTATGCTACAACCTCTCTACTAAATCCTGTGCATCTAACTGCACCAAGGATGCATATCTTCTCCTTTTCTCTGTCTAGATCTGTAATCTTAAACCATGTATGTGCAATTAAAACATATACTACAAAACTGAAATAAAACCATACCTCAATAACTAGATCTACAATATGACTACCATGCTTATGTCTTTAAGAACTAGGGACACCTCAACAAACAAGATACATTTCATGTATCTCTCCATTTATTCATATATATGATTTTCTATTTAAAACTAGGTTTCCCAGTAACTGACCATGGTCACCCTACCGATGCTGTTTGCCACTTAACCAACACCGGTCACTGTAATTTCCAGAAACCTTACTCTTCTAACTCCCACTTAAGATTCAATCTCTTCTTGTAATTTTCACATCAAGAAAAATAAACCCTGCTCTCATACATGTCAGTAATAACCACTAAAAAACAATGAAGCAAACCCTTACTCTGAAATAACCCACTTCTAAAAAATAAAAACCTGCTCTGATACCAGTTGTTGGGGATGGGTCTATGTATAAACATTTACAACTATAGAATATAAAACACAAAACATGTAAATACAGATCTAACAATCCCCACAAAATCTACAGTAGTGGAAGTATAAACAAGAATAATCTAAATCACACAAAAGTACACACACATAACACAACATGTACTTGTGGCTCACCCAATGAGATACGTCTAAAAAGATAGATATCTCATATATATAATATAACAAGAGAGTACAAACCAAATCTTCTACAGCACATCATGGTGAAAAGTGGAAAGCTTAGGCCTGGGAGAGCATGCTCACATGGAGGACCACATTCATGACACTTGACATCATATTTGAGGGCACTGGAGGATGAGTTGGCAGCCCAGAGAGGCTATAAATACTAGCACCTACAGAGTAAAAACAAAGAGAACAAAAAGAGGGTGGAGCTCTGTAGAAATATTGCAAGAAATTTGTTAGTGGGTAATGGTATTTGGGAGAGAATGTATAATGGGTATGGGGATTGAAATTTTTCTTTGATATCCTAGCTACATTAGTCCAGTTGAAAAGCATGACTGCGGTCTATTTCTCTGTGATGATATTCTGTAATGGCTCCATGGATGTAATGAGGTTACCAAGTTATATGAATATGAATATCAATGATTTTGATGCATACGTCTTTCTCATAGGTTCTCTTTCATTTATGTTTATGCTAAGTATGGATGCTTGTATACTTCTTTCTGTATTATGGTACAAGTTATATAATCTATTAAGTACTTTCTATCTGTAATGACTGCAAGGATCTAGAGGTCATTCTGAGCTCTATGGTTCTTGAATGTCTTAACTCCATTTAAATCTCTTAAGCACAAATCATAGATGATGATATTTCCCACTAAAATCACATAAAAGAGAGACTCAAAACCCACATGTGCCTCGGGTGAGTGCCCAACATCCACTTGGGTGATAGGCCGATGCACATGGGGTACCTTTCTTTTGTGATAAGGGTAAAAATGACTACATCTTGGTTCCGTTTCCGGACCTCTTTTCAAAGTTGTAGTGGGAAATAACATACAACATGATCTGTGTAGTGAGTAATGATAGAATAGTTAACTTTGGAAAGTGTTGAATCATGGTTCAAGAGCACGGAGGATGAATTTTCTCAAAGATTCAACACTGACCTGAGTTTGATGCACGTAAATGGGTAGAAGAGAACCTCTACCATGATTTATATGAAACATTTTTTTGTTGTTTCCTAGTAGAGCTGTATGAATGGCTCTCAACGTATGCATCTAGATCAAGTTGGCATTATGGATCATGTGTGTGGACCCAAGAAGATTACCAGAGGTTACAGGATGCAGATCTGACGTGGACCCATGTTGTGGATCATTGGTGGAAAGGAGTACTAGCTAGCTACACTCTGGAGTATGCCATTTCCACATATTCTTGTCTAGAGGTTGCTGAGTTTGAGTTTCTCGTGGGAGCCTAGAGGATCATTTCTACATGCTATCCCTCTGCAATGAAGATCTTGGTTATTACTTTGGGTTTAGAGGCATTTCCAATGGCCGGCTAGACCATTTTGAGTGTTGGGCAAGGGAGCTAGGGTGGAGGAAGATGATGAGATATTACAACGGAGAAGGAAAGGGAGGAGAGACGACTCAAGTATAGTGAAGTGCGTGAAAGGGAGATTGCTAGATGATGTGAGGTTGTAAGTGTGATGGATCTATGGAGGTAGACATTGTCATGGGAAGGAGTTGAGGTTCACGTGGAGGATGTGGAACCTGAGCAATATGTGCTACCCCATCTTGGAAAGTGCGTAAGAGAGACCCTTCAGCTTCTGGTGAGAGTTCATCACGTGGAGAAAGAAGAGTCATTGGCACGTATCTGAACCCACCTAATGACCAAACCCTGACGCTTGGTTTTCCAGAACCAGGAAGGAGTATCATTGACCCAGTTGATATCAGTGGAAGTGACAGATCTGCACCTAGGAGGTATAATTTTTCAGTTCCCACTTCTATGGCTACACATATTCCAGTATTCGAGAGGAGTCTTTAGACAAGGAGCCAGTATACAAGCCCTCGGTCTCACATCTGGGAGTGGCGTGGGGTACAATAGTGGTAGTGGGGCACTATCACAGACCATCGCACATAGTTCAGTGGAACGGGGACACTTGGCATGACTACTATAGGACCTGGTGGGTCAGGGGGCACAGGACCTGGTGGACCTAGTGGTTCTAGTGGATTTGGTGGCTCAGAGGCACAAGACTGGTGGACCTGTGGATCCAGTGGTGGAGGAAACACCGAGAGGGAACCAAGGCTCTGCTCAGGAGGACAAGGGCCCCAACCACCCCCTCAAGTCTTCTTTGAGATGTCATTACACTTTCTAGATTACAGAGGTATTGAGGATGTTGTGGAACATGTTCACAAGTGTGAACTGCTATGGCACACAAAGGGTATCACAACCCCAGAGCGGAAGGCTAGTCAGTTTGTAACCATGTTGTAAGGGCACACATAATTGGTATAGGAAATATGACCCTCATCAAATAGTGGTGGATTATACTACTTTAAAGAACACATTCTTGGTAGAATTCCACATCCCTGAGTTTGAATAGAAGAGCATCAATGCTTTGAAGGAGATTCAACAAGGAATGGCAGAGAGTGTGTGAGAGTATGATGCACACTTTAAAACTCTCTTGTCTAAATTATCATATGATATTCACCCTTCACAACATGCTCAGTGGTTTGTTAGAGGATTGATCACACCTTTTAGAAGGGCTTTATCTCATAAAAATTTCACAAACCCACGTGAAGCATTGAAGCTACTTTCTCTGCATGCCGAGGCTATTGGTAGTATTGATACTAGTGTTAGCCCATTCCTGAGGCTCAAATTACTGCTATGGCTAAGTAGCTAGAAAATTTGTTTGTGAACTCAGCCCATGAGACTCACAGTGGTTTATGGTGCACAGATTGTGAAGTAGAGGGGCATGTCAAGGATAATTTCCCCTGAGGACGGTACATGCCATGATAGTAGATTGTGAAATTTGTCATGGGGACCATGATGCAAGTAGATGCCCCTTATTACAATGTGTAATCTAGAAGAATGTGTCTTGCTACTATAAGATCTACACCTCTACAACCCATGATACTAAGGACTATAGGCTCATTGATCAGATCCATGAGGCCATTGATCATGGGGTGCTGCACCAAACCAGCATTGTTAGTAGTTCCAAGGGTGATGATCACCATTATGAGGAGCACGCAGATGGAGGCACATGGAAGGGGTTTTGAGGAGGATTCTCATGGTCATGGTAACCATGGGGGAGGAAGGACTGAGTTCCCACGTGGAACCTGTTTCAATTGTGGGTCTACAGAGCATTACAAATGAGAGTTCCTGAACTGTTGCAGTGCTCATGGTGTGGAAAGAAGCACAAGTATGAGGAGTGCCCAAAGTTGTTTGAGCACATGAATCAACAACACCGAAAAGACAAGGGCACTATAATGGTCAACATTAAAAAGGTAGACACATAGTGGATGCCATGGGTAACACAGGATGTAGGTTTGGAACTAGTTTTGGTAACAACAAGAGCAAAATCACGCGCAAAAAGAGATACCAAGGCAGAAGAACCTGGTTTCAGGGAGGAAGTAGTTCATGGAAAGTACCTAGACCCTACGTGTCAAAAGGAGGTATATCAAGACACCATGGATGTCATTCAGAGTTTACAAGGGGAGATCCAATGTCTAAAGGAGTAGTCCAGGAGGGAGGAACAAGGAAGGAGAGTCGAGGTGCCAAGGGATGACCTAGATGAGGTCAAGGAAGTATGTAAAATGCTAAGGCAAGAGAATATTATTCCCTTGCTAGGATCATGGTTGAGAGAGAAGGTACCACATGCTAGAGGAGAGCATGAGAGGTAGGTCTTGCACACGTAAACCTTCCCCCTCACAACCTTGACTATGACAAGGAGATCACATTGAATGTAGTTGTAGATGGATGGCTCCTTAGTAATATCCTCATTGACACAGGCATGAAGGTCAATGTTCTAACTCTAGATGCATGGCATCAGATGGGAAGACCTGCATTACAACCATCTTCAAATGTGTTATATATGGAAAAAAAGACTAAGGCAATGCCCATCGTGTCTTAAAGGATGCAACTATCACTATCCAGGAGCTAAGTTTATCTGGGACTTCAAGTCTTGGCGCTCACCGAGGAAAATTTTCCAGCACTACTTGGGCCCATGGTGTTACAAGAATAATGCGGACCTTCGGTTCAACAAAGGGTACATCAGATTTGAAAATAAGGAGGAGTGGGTCATTATACCCTTGGCTGATGGGAAGTCGATGACGCCCTATACTGAACCTCTTGGGAGAAGAAGTTCTGATAGATATATGTGCACTCAATCAGGACCCAGATAATACATCCTACCGATGAAGTTATCCAGTTTGAGGATGCTCTTCTGTCAAGAAGTGACACCACCAAATAAGATGTGATAATTGGGTGCATGGGACTTATGAATTGATCGATGGAGTTGAGAGGATCGAATAAAAAAGTAACAAAGGTGCATGGTCCATGGTTCCGGGTGCCTAGGAGGAAAAAAATTACCTAAGTATTCAGGAGGGGCCTTCCCTGAGATCTTTTTATAGGAGATGGAAGCTCAATGGAAGGAGGAGAAGGAACAGAGAGGGATGCTAAGTTATGTCCTGCTCAACACAATGGCATGGTGGTGGGCTACACATCAGAGAGCCTTTTGGAATGGCACGAGGTGAGAATTTCTCTCTCTGTCATATTTTCTAGAAGTAACATGCCCACCATCATCAAGGACTACCATGGTAAGGAGCCCACCTCTTTCCATATCCAGGAGTGTGAGAGGATCTAGAGAGAAGGTGCAAAAGCTTTTCCACCATCCCTTTGGGTACACAAGTTGTATTCTACACTACAGGTTATTGCACACGCATGCATGGTACATACATTCTGAGACATGCTGCCAAACAAGAAATTGGTAAGAGCTAGCAGCTGACCTCATTCAAACATTTGAATATCAAAGTACCAAGCCATCAGTTGATAAGGCATTGCAAGTTGTTAAGCACCTTACCATGGGGGATAGTGCCATGGTAGAAGATAGGTTGTTGGAACTACTAGGTGAACTAGGTTTGGAGGTGCGCTTTGAAGAAGAAGTAGAAGAAACAGAAGAGTTACAACTTTGAGTGCACATGTTTGGAAAAGGAGAAAGGGAAGTTGGTGTATGTGATTGATGGGGAGGAAGCATAAAAGCTTGGATGTTAGCCATTCTATAGGGACACGTGAGGTAGTGGACAATGTTGATACTCACGCATGCATGCCTACCATGAGCCCTTAAAGACAAATAAGGTTAACATCAGCTCAGGAGAGGAACCTAAGGAGGCTATCATTGGAGATTACTAGTCGAGAAGGAAGTCTCTAAGGTCATAGATCTATTGCATGAATTTGAGGATTTATTCCCACACGGGTACCATGAGCTCAAAGGCATCCACCATTCCTTGGGGAGATGAGGATAAAGTTGAAGGATGGTGCACACCCAGGTCAGAAGAGACCCTACCAAATGAATCCCAATTTGTGCGTAAGGGTTAAGGAGGAGATAGAAAAAATGATAGCTTCTGGGATCATTGAAGCAATGGAAGAATCAGAATGGATAAGTCCGATGGTAATCAACATCAAGAAGGATGGGTGGATTAGGATCTACATGGATTATAGGGAGCTGAACGTAGTTTGTGTCATCGATCCTTTTCCAACCCCCTTCACTGAAGAATTTTTGAAGGAGTCACTTGGGCACGAAATCTATTCCTTTACGGATGGATTTTCGGGTACCACCAAGTCCGGATTGCAAAGGAAGACCAGAGAAGACAACTTTCACCACTGAGTGGGGAAGTTTTGCATACACAATCATGCCCTTTGGTTTGAAGAATGCACCTACTATTTTTTTCACACATAGTGGTGCAAGCATTCCAGACTTCATCCATAAGTTTCTTCAGGTCTATTTGGATGATTGGATAATGTATGGGCTAGTAAAAGACCATTGTGACAATTTGAGGTTAATGTTTGAGAGGTGTAGGTAGTTGAGGATATCCCTCAACATTAAGAAGTGTGTATTTGCTACACCCTTTGGGACTTTATTGGGGCACATCATATGTAAGGAGGGCTTGCTAGTGGATCCTGCCAAGGTTGCAGTTATTGTGGGATTGGGGGAACCTACTAGCCAAAGCGCAAAGTGCATGGATTTCTTGGGCATACGGGTTATTATAGAAAATTCATCAAGGGGTATGCCAAGATAGCCGTGCCTCTAGAAGAATTTCTCAAACATAAAAGTGCCTTCCATTGGGGAGAGGCACAATAGAAGGCATTTGACACATTAAAAGATAGGCTTGTCACCATGCCTATATTATGTTTTCCCTCTTGGGATAAGCCCTTCCATGTCCATGTAGATGCCTCAGAACCTCCATTGGAGTAGTGCTTGCACAACCAGGTGAAGGAATTATTGATCACCCTCTATGTTTCACAAGTAGGAAGTTGACACCAATAGAGTAGAATTACACAATGACTGAGCGTGAAGCATTGTCAATGATCTACGTGCACTTTTCAAATTTAGGTAGTATTTGTTGGTAACACCCTTTGTATTTTACACCGACCACATGGCATTAAAGTATTTGGTGAACAAGCCCATTCTATAAGGGCACATATGTTAGTGGGTATTGTTGTTTCAAGAGTTTGAGTTCACGGTAGTAGTGAAACTTGGGAAGAGTAATTGTGGGCCTGATCATCTATCAAGAATTGATTCAGGGGAGGACACACAGAGTATTGAGGAGACAATGCCGATGTGTAACTATTTAGGTTGCAGCAACGCATGCCCTCGATTTGGAGGAGATTGCAGTATTTTTAAAGGAAGGTGTGGCACCGGAAGGAATGAAGGCATTAGAGAAGAAGTAGCTCACCATACGTGCCGCACCCTACATGTTGATCAGTGGAGACTTATACAAGTTGGGACGTGATGAAGTTTTGCATGCAGGTGTGTATTAGAGCATGAGTGCCTCGCCATCATGGAGGAAGCACACAAAGGAAGTGTGGGTGGGCATTATGCAGGTGATGCCACCATGCAAAATATTAATGGTAGGATTGTGGTGGGAAACCCTATACAAGGATTGTAAAGACTATTGTAAAGTGTGTGACCATTATCAGCACATTACATTGGTAAGCCAGAAAGAGATGAAATGCCTTTGCACCCTATACCTAGCATGAACCTTTTGAGAAGTGGGCAATAGACTTTGTAGGCCCTATTGCACTAGCAATGGGCATGTAGGACTAGGTCACACTATGTCATCACTTGCATAGACTATTTGACAAGGTGGGCAGAGGCAGCTCCAACTAAAGATTACACAACAACCACAACAAAAGATTTTTGTGGGAGAACATTATCACAAGGTATGGATGCCCTTTAAGTTTAACCAACGATAGGGGTACACATTTCTTAAATGAGACCGTGAGGATCCTATTAGCAGAGTTCATGGTAGCTCATCACAAGACTACCCCTTATCACCCACAAGAAAATGGAACCACAAAGGCATTTAACAAAATACTTGAGTCATACCCTGACCAAAATTTGTGATGTCGGAAGACAAGATTGGGATGACAAGGTATCAGCTGTATTATGGGCTTACAGACAACTTATAAAAGGCTGAAACAAAGCCACACCATTTCAATTGGTGTTTGGCATGGAAGTCATTCTACCAGTTGAATTCATGTTACCTTCTCTATGAATAGCGCATGCAGGAGGGTTAGCTGATGAGCAAGCACTGAAGAGAGAATTGATGAGTTAATGAAGTTGGATGAGAGACGATCACTCACTAGGTGGAGTCAAACAACAGAGAAAGAAAAGAAAAAGCATGGCATGATCGCCACATCAGAAACAAGAAGTTTGAGGTTGGGAAGATGGTCTTACTATATGATTCTAAGTTTTTGCACCATCCTGGGAAGTTGAAAGTCCATTGGTTAGGTCCCTACACAATCTCATACATCCTTGATTTGATTCAAAGGCGCGTGCCAGTTAAAAGTGCTGATGGAACGAAATTTCTTGACACTTCAATGGGAGTAGGCTAAGCCCTACTATAAATAAGTCTTCTTGGTGTTTGTAAATAAGGTAGTTTTTCCAGTTAGTTTAGAATTTTCCTTTATGCATTTATTTTCTTGTGTTTCCCTTTCGTTTGTTGTTTTGTTTTTTGTGCCTTGGGCACCGTAACCTTATTACTACTTTTTGAGAATTTTTGAGTGCGCAGAGGACCGCACATCATTTTAGTGTGGGGTGGAGTAATGTGAAGGAGAGCATGGTTAAAATGCCAAGGAAGTTTGTGTTGAAAAACCCAGTTGAATGGCCCTATTGAAAGAGGTGCTTGGAAAGAAAAGATGGAAAAAGGATGGTTGGTGCCAAGATAAAAGCTACTTTCAGATCCCACGTACAAAGAAGGGAAAAGCACATAAGCAACATGAGGTAGGTGAGAGAAAAAATTAGGATAGAAGAAGTGCCTTCACACTAGTTACGCGCGCAAAGAGTCTCCTATCATGTTGGATTGGTTGCACACCAGAAGGTTGGAGGATTATTCACACAGGTTTGGGCATGAGGGAAAGTGCTGAAGTCGGGCTTTGTTTGAAAAAGCCACATTAAATGTTAAAAGTATGGTGGTAGGTGAAGGAGCACTTAATGCTTAAAAAGGGAAAAACTATAAATAAAGGGGTCGAGGAACTTCATTATTCACTTTGTGTATAAAGAGAAAGAAGCACTTTTTGCACCTTTGCAAACTAGGGCTTCCAAAAAAAAATTGATCCGTGTGAAGAAACATTTGGAGAAATTGAAGCGTGAGTAACTAGTTCGGATTTGTGAACCAGAGGAAAGGATTTCACAGGCATAGGAAAAGTGGGAGAAGGCGTCATCTTGTGAAAGGAGTATCCTAGTTAGGGTTTGAAGAACTAGGGCACGGGGTTAAGGAACTTTCTTCACAAGTTCGAGATCTAAGGTTGGAGAGAGCAGAAGAATAGAGTAACACAAGAGTGATTGAAGTAGACCTAGAGAATGGCACCCAAGAAACCAGTTAGCACACCCAAGAAGGGCAAGGGAAAGGGAAAGGGTAAGCAACAAGAAACTGATGCATGCACAAATGAGGAGTGGTATGTAGAAATGCAGTACCCAGATGGAGTGTTGTTGGGGAAGGAGTGGGAGTCCCATCTGAGGAACATGTCTGTGAATGACTACAATCATCGACAAGCACAATCGAGAAGGAGATGGCACTGAGTTAGTGCACCCAACAAACAAAAGGACACTAGAGGGTTTGCCCATTTATAATGATGATGTGAAGGTTAAGTTGAGAAGGATAGGGTTATTACAACTCTTTGAGTTTCCCTACTTTGGGAAACCTGAGCGCTTATATCAATGGCTGATGTCACGCGTGCATGAGGACTACTTCCACTTCACAGGGCACAAGATGCACATAACCCCTCAGCTCATTTCACATTTCATAGGCCTCATCTATGAAGGAGATGGTTTGGAGGATGACTTGACCGACAAAGAAGTGATTAAGGAAACTATCACCGCTTATGCATACAAGAAGGGGTCAAGGTATTATGATGTCATACATTAAGGATCCGGTAATGAAGATGGCCGCACACCTGGTGTCAAAGTTAAATGGCCAGAGAGATGGACCCAAGTTAATAAGCCATGGTTGAATGTTTGCAGGAAAATTTTAGAGGGCACCATCTACAACTTGTCCGCATTCATCGTGATGAGATTATCAGCTACGCGAAGGAAGGTGATAGGATCCTTTTTGGAAATGTCCTATTAACCATCATGTTTTCGAGATCGGGGTACCGATGCATCAGACAAGTTCATGTGGGAGTACCCTACTAAAGACCCCTCACCCGCAAAGAGGTTTGAAAAATACGCTTGTGACACCATGAAAACTATGCACAAGGCACACTTGGAAAAATGGTATACGCGCCTAAGGAATGCATTTGGGTGGAAAATGGAGAATTCCCAAACAACTGCCAACAGCCACTAGGGGAGAAGTGGAATTTGTTATGTACCAACATTTCTACTTGGGTAGATTCAAACTATCAGATGAGACATGGAGCCCATGGTGCAAGCTCCCTTTTCCTTCACAACTCAATACTTCCAAGCGGGAGTAAACAGTTCAGGGAGTCCAAGAAGTTTAAGCTGGACCTTGGTAATCTAGACCAAGACCACAGGAAATGCATAAAGGGTTGGTGTACCCTAAGGAAAAGCATACGTGGAGTGGTACGTGTCACATGAAGTTCAAATGACAAGGCCCATGACTCTACCCATTGCAGATGGATCCATGCGCATGTGTATACATCCGCATAAGACCCAAGTCTGAGAAGGGCACATATCTAGAGAATGAGGTATCTATACCTCAGGATCCAACTAGTAGGAAGAGACCCATGCCCAAATGGGAGGAAAAAGAGCCAGAAAAGAAAATACCAAGTGTGGTGGAGACACAGTAATAGGTTCCCTGGGACAAGTGCCAGAACCAGTATGTATGCACGCAAAGAAGAAGCCCATAGTAAAAGAGAAGACTCCAGAGCTAGAAAATCCATCAGACAAGGAGTCATCAGGAGAGGAAGAAATGGAATCACCTACACCGGAATCTCCAGTTAGGAAGAAGCAAAGGGTAGAAGAAGAGACCGATCTCGGAAGAGACTGAGAGTTTGGACAAGTACATAAGAGAAAAAGATGAGAGTGAAGAGGATGAGAGTGGAGAAGAAGTAAGTGGGGAAGAGGACCCCGGGAAGGATCGAGGACCACCATCTTCAATATACATGATTCAGAGGAGGAAGGTGGAGAAGAAGAACAGGGTTCCAGTTTGTATGGCAGAAGGATAGCTAGGTAGGAGAAGGTGCCCAGACATGGGAAAAGGTGAGGAAGCTAGCGCGCAGAAGAAAGAGTCTCCAAGTTCTGCAGTAGAAAAAAAACAACCAAGGTGGTAGAAGGAGAAGAGACCAAGAACATTGAGACCATGGTGGAGAAAAATTGGAACACAACGCTTGAGCCAGTGTTGAACAAGGAGAAGAAGGAGAGTGCAGAAGAGGAACACGGCACTAGAGGCCCCATTTTGATTATAAGTATACCTAAGGGTATGCATGGGAGGAAGGTGTGCAGAGGGGGAGAGGATGAGATGGGTTATATTGATGACCCCAAGAAAGTGTTCCACACGCGGTTCCAAAGTACCATTCTAGTAGAGGAGCTTGTAGAAATGTCATCTTTTGATAAGGAGGCTACATATCCATGGACAAGGAAGATGCTCTCATGGGCTATAGAGTCCCACCTTGATGAGCTAGAGTTTGAGGTAAGCCACGGGGCAATAATAACATTGCCAGACCAAGAGAAGATAACCCAATGGTGGATACCCAATAGCTCTCGGATGAACAACTATGCAACATGCTCAACAAAGTCTCCATTGAGATCGAGGCTAGACTCTTCAGGGAGGAATGATAGGGTCAGAGATCTGAAGGGGAGCTAAAGAAGAAAGAGGAAGAGCTAGCTGCTATGACAAAGGAGCTAAGCTAGAGAAGTTGATCAACACCCAGTGGTAGCGTGAATTGAAGGATGAAAAGGCTAAGGTATGCGTTGTGTACAAGAAGGTGGAATCCATCAATGAGGCTATAGTATTGAAGCATCTAGACCTAGCATCACCCGCACATAAGTATGGATCTACCTTGGGATGCCTGGAGGATTTAACAAGGATCCTCACCATGGAAAGACAACCGCTAGCCTTGGAGTCTGCAAAAGAAGTTTCCATGTGCCTAGAGAAAGAGGATAAGTTGAAGATCGTAGCACTCATCATGGAATACAACAAGGTTCTTGCTGATGTAAGGGCTACTTCCTGACATCACTGAGGCCACGTATGACAATTACATGGATAGAGACAAAGTGGTAGGTGCCTTGGTCACCACTCATGAAGTAGAACTCAAGGAGTTCTAGGAGAAGAACAAGGGAAATAGGGCGTAGAAAGGGATAAAATCCTTGCCGAGGTCGAGAGGAAATATGAAGCCATTGAAACCTTAAGGGGTTCAATCAAAAACCGTTGAAGGAACTATATCCACGTATTACACAAAGAATGGACGCATTGAGGATATAGGCAAGGAGTTGGAGAAAATCACTGATACCATGAGCGCAAGGAGATGGACTAAATTTTGGGGAGGTGAGCACCCTGGTCGGTGACCTCTGTCAGAGAGCACAGAAGAAGTCGATGCCTGAACAAGTTGGAGGCCGACTTGCAAAAGGATTTTCCTAGCTTGTTGCAGTGATTCCTTCACTCTCCCATTCTTTCTTCTTCCCCCATTCTTTCATCCCCTTATTCTTGTTCCAAGGCATAAGCCTGTTGTATTCTTTCTTTCACTAGAGAAGTGTTCCCATGACATGGAGAACAGGTGTAGTGTGGGGTGATGTTGGGCCCCTAGAATGTTGGCTAAGTACAAAAGGCATATGTGCACAGGTCCTAGTTGAAGAGAGGCACACAAGGACAAAGGCACACAGGGCATGGTTTAAGAAAAGGGTTTAAGGAAGCTCCATTGCATGTGCATGCGCAAACATGACCAAGGGTTCGAGACTTAGCCAAATTGGGCATTCGGGATAGAAACACATGAAAAGCATGACCCGACTACACATGCTGTGTGGATAAGGTGCCAACCTGGCGACAGTTGGCCCAGAAGGAGCATGCCTACGGTAGAAGCTTCTAGAAGCACATCATGGTGAAAAGTGGAAAGCTTAGGCCTGGGAGAGCATGCTCACATGGAGGACCACATTCAGACACTTGCATCAGATCTAAGGGTGCATTGAGGATGAGTTGGCAGCCCAGAGAGGCTATAAATACTAGCACCTATAGAGTAAACAAGGAGAGAACAAAAAGAGGGTGGAGCTCTGCAGAAATACTATAAGAACTCTATTAGTGGGTAATGGTATTTGGGAGAGAATGTATAATGGGTATGGGGATTGAAATTTTTCTTTTTGATAGCCTAGCTACATTAGTCCAGTGAAAATCATGACTGCGGTATGTTTCTCTGTGACATTCTATAATGGCTCCATGGATGTAATGAGGTTACCAGTTATATGAATATGAATATCAATGATTTTGATGCATACGTCTTTCTCATAGGTTCTCTTTCATTTATGTTTATGCTAAGTATGGATGCTTGTATACTTCTTTTTGTTATGGTGCAAGTTATATAATATGTTAAGTGCTTTCTGTCTGTAATGACTGCAAGGATCTAGAGGTCGTTTTGAGCTCTATGGTTCTTGAATGTCTTAACCCCATTTAAATCTCTTAAGCACAAATCATAGATGATGATATTTCTCACCAACAACGTACTTACACTTTCCTTATATTCAACTTATCCCAATGAAAGCTCTTTTCTTCATGTAATATACCTTTTCTTTTTCTTCTTCTTCTTCATCCTTTCACCCAAAGATAGCTCGATTCTTCTCTTTCCTTATTCCTTATATTATAACCCTAGTTTTCTAGCTTATATAAGTTTAGAAAAACTTAGGGCACCTTAGTTATGCATTTACAACCTTTAAATCAACTTTTAAACAAAAGCTAGATTAAATTCCTATGAGTTAAATAAAAATTCCATGCACAAGTAGCCGGAGATGGTTACCCCGACCGGTGATGGTTACCCCGATGTCCGACCGATACTAGTTACCCCGATCGGTGCTGGTTACCCTCTCGAATGATGTCAAGTTCTGTAAACTAGGAAGGTGTAAATCATGCTAAATGTGAAGCAATTTAGTTCCACAATCTTAATAGATAAAAACATGTAGCTCAAAATTTGCTAATTTAATTTGTTAAAGCATACCACCGAAAACTTGCAAACATTATGAGTACACATATTCTAGTGGATGCTAGCCTCTTGGAATATTATGTGTTAAATCCTAACGAGAGCTAAGCCTAAATTATTACATCATTGTAAAGGATAGCTGTTGGTAAGCTCAAATCGATTTAATTTAAAGTGGTAAATTCTCAGTAGAAATCTTTTTAAATATTATGCTATCATAAAGATGCAGATGTTTGCTAATTTCATACTACTTTATTTTAATTTGTGAAATCTTAGCGACTACTAAGGTATAAATAGTATGTTGTGGAAATACCTTATAGACGTTGGACCTCTAATATATTTCTTTATTTTTTGAAATCCTAGTGGCTGCTAAGCTCCAAATAATATGTTGCGGTAGTGTCTTAGTGGCATATAGCTTCATGATATCCGTTCTTGAGTACCAATCTCTAAGCTCAGAAAATGTTTTCAATGCATAAACTAACGGCCACTAAGCTTGCAATATCTCGACAAGTTTCTTTTACTTGAATCATAGCAACATCATATATTCAAATAATATGTTACATCATAAGATAATGGACATCAAGCTAAAAGCTCCATACTGTCTTGTTAAATTCTTGAGACATCCAAGCTCAAAATATTCTATTGTGGAAGCAACTAGATGCCATATAGCTCAAAATTTGTTATTTTAATTTGATAAAACATACCACAAAAGAATATTATGAGTACACATATTCTAGCGGATGTTAGCCTCTTGGGATCTTATGTTAATGTTTTAAATTCTTGCTGCGATCTCTATGACCCAAATCTTGTGTTAAATCCTAATGAACGCAAAGCTTAAATTGTTACATCATTGTAAAGGCTAGCGACCGATAAGCTCAAATCAATTTCATTTAAAATGGTAATTCTAGTAGAAATATTTTTTTAAATATTATGTTGTTGAAGTATGTAGAGGCCACTAATTTCATAATACTTTAATTTAATTTGTGAAATCCTAAAGAATCGCTAAGGTACAAATAATATGTTACGACAATATATAACAAACACTAGACTTCCAATATATTTCTTTATTTTGAGAAATCCTAGCAGTGCTAAGCTCCAAATAATATGTTGTTGTAGTGTCTTAGCGGTGTATAAATTCATGATATCCGTTCTTGAGTACTGATCTCTAAGCTCATAAAATGTTTTTGAGGCATAACCCAGTAGCTGCTTAAGCTTGCAATATCTAACATGTTTTTACTTGAATCCTAGCGACAAAATATCTTCAAATAATATGTTGCAACATAAGATAACAGACATCAAGCTAAAAATTTCATACTTCATCTTATTAAATGCTCAAGACATCCAAGCTTGAAATATTCTATTCTGGAAGTAACTAGATGCCATGTAGCTCAAAACTTGTTAATTTGATTTGTTAAAGCATACCACCAAAAACTTGCAAACATTAAGAGTACGCTTATTCTAGTGGATGCTAGCCTCCTGGAATCTTAATTTAATGTGTTAAATTCTTGTGACCTCTATGCCCCAAATATTATGTGTTAAATCCTAATGAACGCTAATCCTAAATTATTACATCGTTGTAAAGGCTAAAGAACCAAGAAAGCTCAAATCAATTTCATTTAAAATGGTAAATCTTGTAGAAATATATTTTTCAAATATTATTCTATTGGAGTATGCAGAGGCCACTAATTTCATACTACTTTAATTTAATTTTGAAATCCTAGCGACTTCTAAGGTACAAATAATATGTTGCGGCAATACCTAGTAGACGCTAGACTTCCAATATCTTTCTTTATTTTGTGAAATCCTAGCAACTACTAAGCTCCAAATAATATGTTGCAACAGTATCTTAGTGGTATATAACTTCATGATATCCATTCTTGAGTATCAATCTCTAAGCTCAGAAAATGTTTTCGAGGCATAACCTAGCGACCACTAAGCTTGTAATATCTGACATATTTTTTGTTGAATCCTAGTGAGAACATATCTTCAAATAATATGTTGCATCATAAGATAGCAAACGTCAAGCTAAAAATTCCATACTTCATCTTGTTAAATGCTTGAGATATCCAAGCTTGAAATATTCTATTGTGGAAGCAATTATATGCCATATAGCTCAAAATTTGTTAATTTGATTGGTTAAAGCATACCGCCAATAAATTGCAAACATTATGAGTATGCATATTCTAGAGGACGATAGAATCATAGAATCTTAATTTAATGTGTTAAATTCTTGCAACCTCTATGCCCCAAATATTATGTGTTAAATCCTAACGAACGCTAAGCTTAAATTATTACATCGTTGTAAAGGCTAGCGACCACTAAGCTCAAATCAATTTCATTTAAAATGGTAAATCCTGTAGAAAGCTTTTTACAAATATTATGTTGTTCTAGTACGTAGAGGATGCTAATTGAATCCTACCTTAATTTAATTTGTGAAATACTAGCGACCGCTAAGGTACAAATAATATGTTGTGGCAATACCTAGCTGATGCTAGACTCACAATACCTTTATTTATTTTGATAAATCTGCGAATACTACGCTTCAAATAATATGTTGCATGGCGTTGTCTTACCGACATATAACTTCATGATATCCGTTGTTGAGTACTGATCCCTAAGCTCAAAAATATTTTTGAGGTATAACCTAGTAACAATACCTAGTAGACGCTAGACTTACAATATCTTTCTTTATTTTACTAATAATACCTTGCGGACACTAGACTTATAATATCTTTATTATTTTGTGAAACCCTAGTGACCACTAAGCTCTAAATAATATGTTGTGGAAATACCTATCGAAGCGCTAGACTCGTAATATATTTCTTTATTTTGTTAAATCCTAGCGACCGCTATGTTCCAAATATTACGATGTGGCAGTGTCTTAGCAACATATGACTTCATGATATGTGTTATTGAGTACCGATCACTAAGATACAAATATGGTATTGTGTTATACCCTAGCGGTCCGCTAAGCTTGCAATAGATTTCTTGTTTTTGTAAAATCCGAGGGACATCTAATATCCAAATAATATTAGTTTGTGGCCTTCCAGACAGACTAATAATATTGTGGCCTTCCACAACAACCCTAATGAATTAATATATATGCCAACACTCTATCTTCCTCCAATAATATGTGGCCTACTGATAATATTGTTTTAAAAGAATTATATCATCCTGACTAACATACATAGATACATAGTGATTGAAATATTTAATATATAAATTTAAATACATAGTGATTATAATATTATATATATATATATATATATATATATATATTTAGGCTTATATATAATATGTTTAACCTTCCATCAAGCACAAAATATTATCTCAAAATTGAAAACCTAATATGATTTTATAGTTTTAGACCATTTTGTTAACCTTGAATATCTTCTCACAAAGTCAACGCGATAACCATATAAATAATTTATAATGAAATATTTACCTCGGGTTGTTTCTATCATCATATTAAAAGGAAAAAAGGAAGATGTAACAAATACCAAAACAATATTTTGAGTCTCGTTAAACATTAATTTTTAAAAACTAGTGTTTAGGCATCTAACCATCATTATCGGAAAAAAATCTAGAGGGGGACATAGATTGGAAAAAACTTGAAAGCATTCAAATGAAATAAAAACCATAGATGAAAAGGGATTAAATTTTCTTCAATTGGGGCCCAATAGATTCCTTATTTTATTTAAGAACAAGGTGATGTGACAAAATGATCAAAAGGAACTAGTAAGCAGAGTTGGGCAATGGATCATGTTTTCGTGGGGAAAAGTAGGGCTGGAATGACATGAAAAAGACAATAACTAGTATTCACAATGCATTTTAAGAAAACAACCGTAAGGAATTAAGTAAGCGAGAGATGGGTGGTGAAATGTGTTTTTGTAGGGTAAAGAAGGGATGGAATGAGGTTAAAAAGAAAAGATTTGGTCGAAGATAGAATGACTGTATAAGCCCACAAAAAAAGGTGCAAATTTAGTATAGTATACATTTTTATAAATACCTTATTCAGATCTGATATTTTTTCATGCTTGGTGATGTGATTCAAACCACCGACTATTGCATCAAGCTAACTATCTGTGCTATTTTTCCGCAACCCCTTTTGCTTCCCCAGTGTGTGAGCACCCTTTTATTACTACTTGATTGTTCCCTTTTTGTTAATCCACAAATGAGATTATAATTACTACCTGATTGTTCCCTGGCTAAAATGACCAAGATTCTTGCATTTGGACCTGTAATCTTCGACTTGCTTATATTGTTCTATGATTTCACGAGATGTTGTTCTGCAAGAATGAAAAAACAAAAACCCTAAAACTAGGTTCTCTAGGGTATTTAATATTTATTTCCAGCACAATCCGTGTTATAAATTTTGAAAATATAAAAAGTGCGGGATACGAAAATTTGAAAATTAGAGTGGGAAATTGTGTTAATATTGAAATTTCAAATTCTCAAAAATGCGGGGAATTAGCAATTAAAATTTTGAATTTGCCACTCATTGAGAAAAGGTGCAGATATTGAAAAAATAAACAATATTGAAAACAATGCCTTTTTTATTGGCTATAGATTAAAATATTTGAAACATAATAAATATTATAGAAAAAATAAATTATATCAATTTATAGGCACATTTATTTTTATCGAAAATTACCTAGATAATGTTAGATGTAGTGCGCTAATGAAATATAATTCTCCAATTACTCTGTGCCACGTGTTAAGTTTGAACATGATAGTTAGAAACCATTATAATTTACACATTTATTATGAAATTAAAATGTAAAAAACTAGTATAATATGAAACCACGATATTATAATATAAATAGCAACCAGTAAAACAACGACACGTGGCTATAGCTTAAAATAGTTAAAACACAATAAAAAAATATAATATTGTAATAAAACAAATGAAATAAAGTGTACGAATGTATAGGCACATTTTTTAATATCAAAATCGACCTATACAATGTTAGATGTAGTGCGCAAATGAAAAATAATTATCCAATTATACTATGCCACGTGGCATGTTTTGAACCTAATAGTTAGAAAACATTATAATTGACACATTTATTACGAAATTTAAATGTAAAGAAATGAATAATAAAATATTTTGAAACTATATGAAACCGTGATATTATAATATAAATAGCTACCATTAAAACAACGACATGTGGCATGAAAATTCTGAAATCCCATGAAGGTGTTTTTTGTATTAAAACAATGAAAAACACTAGCGCCTTAAAGCTATAAAGATAGTGTTTACAATGACAAGAGGTATTGGTATATAGCTAGTGACCGCTAGGCTATATCATGATTTTTTATTCTATCGCTATTTCCAAATTAAGTAATTGTTGTGCAATGATTTATCTTATCAAAACTACAAAAATATCACTTAATCTCAGGGGTATATATGGATTCCAATTTAAAAAGATATATCTTGTATGAGATAAATATATAGTGCAACAATTAGGGCTGCCATGTAAAGTGCACCCAAAACAATACAATTACAATTATAAGTGATAATGATAGGATCCTAATGGTCGCTAAGCTAGACCATTATTTGTTATAATATAGCTATTCAAAAATTAGAAACTATTGATCTTAGTGGTTGTTACGTTATTCCTTTCAAATATTAATCAAGCTTAATGGTGGCTAAACCTTTTCTTTGATACGGACCAAAACTATTGATCCCTTTTAATGGAATGTAGTACAAAAATTGGCTCCACTAGGTAACGTGCAACCAATTTGAAAAAAATTATAATAATTGAAAATTACAATCGATCTAAATATGTAAAGATAGTGATTACTACAACAAGAGGTAATGAAAGGATCTTAGACGACCTCTAAGCTATATCATGAGTTGTAAATCAATAGCTACTTGAAATTGAGAAATTGTAAGCCTAGCGGTCTCTAGGCTTTTTCTTTGATATGAACAAATATGGATTATAATTTACAAATATATATCTTAGGATAAATAAATAATTCTTGAATCCTCTCAAAATTAAAATTGTTGAGCCTATTAACTACTACGTTATTCCTTTCAATGAGTAATGAAGGATGACGGTCGTTAAACATTTTATTTAATAAGAATAGAAAGTATTGATCCGTCTCGATGGAAAGAATTGTAGGAATTGGCTTCACAAGGTAACGCGCAGACAATTTATTAACATTTTAATCATTTACAATTATAATAAATCTAAAGATGTAAATATAAGATTGCTATGACAAGAGGTAATGATATGGTCATAGCGACCACTAAGCTATTCCATGATTTGTTATTCAACGACTATTTTGAAATTAATAAATTATTGAGTGTAGTGGTTGATACCCTTTTTCTCTAATACTAACGAATATGGATTACAATTTTCAAAGATATATCTTAGGAGAAATAAATAAGACTAGATGCCTCTTAATGTATGTAATGTAGTAATAATTGGGTCACCATGTGAAGTCTACCCAATATGTGACACTTACAATCAATGAAAGCACTAAGTATCCAAAGTTGAATAGATAGTGATTACAATGGAAAATGGTAATAATAGGAGCCCAACGACCACTAAGCTTGACCATTGTTTGTTATTATATATCTATTCTCAAATTTAGAAATTGTTGCACCTATCAACCACAATGTTATTCCTTTGATACGAAGATAAAGTCTTGATCCCTCTCGATGGAAAGTAGTGCAACAATTGGCTCCACTTGGTAATATGTGGATAATTTGATACAATTATAGTCATTGACAATAACAATCATTCTAAAGATGTACTTCTAGTGATTTCTACGACTAGAGGTAATGAAAGTATCATAGTAGCTAAGCTAGACCATGATTTTTTATTCAATATTTATTTTGAAATTAAAAAATTTAATGGGCTGCTAGGCTTTTTCTTTGATACGAATGAATATGGCTTATAATTTATAAAGATATATTTTAGGTAAATACATAAGTATTTATCCATATTGTTGAAATGTAGTGTTGCAATTGGGTCCGACATGCGAAAGTCCAACCAATATGATATAATTACTATCATTGAAAAACAATATCGGTCCACAGTTGAACATATAGTGCTTACAATGAAAATTGGTAATCAGAGGAGCTTAGAGGCCACTAAGCTTCACTATTGTTTGTTATTATATATCTATTTTCAAATAAATACATTCTTGAGCCTATCGGCCTCTACGTTATTATTTTCTACTAGTTATGGAGATTAAATCTTAATGGACTTTAAGCTAGTCCATTCAATTGGTGTAAATTAAACAAGTAATATTAAAAATTTCCATTCATATGTCGAATTAAATCCTCTCTCTTGCTAACATCTATGTTTTCAAACATTCCTTTCATGAAGTCTTCACAAAGTGGATGGTTGTTAGACAACTGATAATCCTTCCAAAATATGTTGTGTGTTAATTGTCAAGAACAATTTTGCATAGTTTTTGGTATTAATGATGTGATCCATAAAATATGATTTACAATAACCAGTTGAAGGTTAGATGTCATGTTTACGTTCGAAGCCTAACAATGACTAACGTTTATGTTGATTTCTTGCCAATGATAAAAATTAATGTATTATAGAGATTGGTGATCGCAAATGCTAATAATTACATTCATTAACATATGGTGAGAATAAAAATTAATCCATATGTGAAGTAATTTTTAATATATTTTACTCCAATTGCAAATACAATGTCTTCCATTAGTCGCAATCCATTCTTGGAAATTCCATTCATTGAAGGCACTAAAACTGGAAGAAAAGAGATGACAAATGGTTTGTTGAAGTCCATGGCCCTAACAACTACTACAACGACCTGTGGTTTTTTTTGTTATAGATGACAGACATGAGGAAGTCGAATGGTTATATCCTTTGCATTTGTTGATTTGAGAACACTACGCGTGTTTAGGTCGAACACATTGACTATGAAAATAATAAGTGTCTTATTGTGGATATGGAGTTTGATGTTTCTTTATTCAGAAATGGGAAATGCAACCTCAGAAGAAAAAACACAATGTTCTGTTCAATACATGGATGGGATTTGGGGTTGTTAGTAGATAAAGACAAAATCTGGTTGTTCAAATGTAGAAGAAATTCACAATGGCATGCTTGCAGTACTTAGAAAATTGTATAGAGGTGATACAACCTCTTATGTTTGTCATTTTTTGAATAGAAAAGGTTCACTTTCACCGCCTAAACATGCCAAGTTGTTTACTATGCTTTGAGGAGAACATATTTGGCTAAATTAGAGCTCGATTTGTCTAAAACAAGTTCCATGGGTTGAAAAAGAATACTAAATAAGATGCATTGCTAAAGAAAGCAACCACTATATTCACAAAAACAGAACCTTCAACTAAGTAGCAGTTTGATTAATTTTTGTTCAATGGAGAAGTATTTTCAATTGATGTTTCTAGGTGCCATGTAGCACCTCCAGAGTATCAATATTGTCCTGTTGATGATGAGAATGTTGACCTTCTTGTGCACTCCATGTTGATAAATGTTATTCCTACATAGAGGGACATAATTATTCTTCCCTTCTTGGAGTCTACGAATAAGGTTGTGGTGCTCCAAGATCTAAAAGACTTGGAAAGGGATGATGTTAAATTTAATATACTTGACGACCAACATACAATATGTACACAAAAAATATTTTGGGCTCAAGATACTTACAAGTATTTAGATATGAGGCTATAGTTTTGAAGGGCTGTAATTATTTTTACAAATGCAACTAACTAAGCCATTACTAATATTTGCAAACAACAAAATGAAGTGAACAAAAATGGGATAAAAACTAACTTTATTGATTTGGTGTAAAAATCTAGATTGGTTTGGAAATTGCTTGTGTGTCCTCAACGTCCCGGATTGGAAAAAAACAAAACCGAGGAATGGAAGGTAATGTATTTTAATTTTATTACATTTGTTATTAACTTTTTCTTCCTTATATTAAAAGATAAAACATATAATTGTCCTTTGAATGCATAACTTTGAGAGTCAATGCCTTTTGATTTTCAAAATAGACTCAACCATCAATCTATACAAAAATGGACTTTTTATTATTGCCAGATGATATATGGACTAAATGGACTAAAAAATTTGAGTTGTTTAGATATGGTGGCCTTGCTTGTTCACATATTAAAGATAATCAGGATAAAGTTTAGCCTAATTCATTGGTAAGATTCACAACCAATTCATTCACTACTCTTAGAGGAATGAACACCAAAGAACTATCAAGATTTTAGTAGATAAATTAAAATTATGGGATGTCCGATTAATTCTCCCTATTTAGGCAAAGTAATAACCAAAAAACATTTGATTCATACTACTAGAGAATAAAAGGAGATAGAAAAATAAGAGAAAAATTTCTACAATGTTTTAAAGAAAAACTTCCAGATATTGATCTATTGACATCCTGTAGTTACTCTAATGTAATTAAAAAAGTTAAATTACATGAATCACACTACCATCAGTTTTCTATACTATTAAGTGAAGAGAGGAAAGGAAAGAGATAATATGATTCCCACATAGGAAAAACAATCTAAATGAAAAAAGGACCAAGTGGTAGAAGAAGATCTTCCCGTCGAGGATTAGACAATATTAGACAACTATGTGGTGTCAATGGAAGACAATATACCGACAAGGATGGAGGAAACAGTGAATTTACTTATCAACGTGTATACCTGTTGTCCAACTTTTTTCAACTCTATCAACGATTCTTACCACCAATCCTTTCAATGCAGAATGTGTTATTACTAATTTTTGTAATTTGTATAGCGATATTTCTTCTGAAGAAATAATGGAGCTGCTAACATTTATTGGAACCAGTGCACTGGAATTTATTATTATTGTTCTCATACAATTGAATATTAAAAAATGTTGATAAATAGTAAAAAAATACATGGAAAAGGTTAAATATAGTGAAGAATCAATTATGGATGGATGCTACAGACTCTATGATAAAAACAGTGGGAAATTTAATAGTTTGTGTCTTATGTACACAATAACTGGAGTGCACAACTGCAACAAAAAATAATGATGAAAGCAAATAAATCACTAGGGATTGGATGGAAAAATTGCCACAACAATTGATAACTGCAAGTGAAATTGGCCTAAAAGGAAACAAACATCCTTTTCCTTGTGAGTAATCATATGAGTTCTAGTAAGAGATGTTCACTTGATGTTGTTCCTAGGATTCTATAGTATTAGTGCTATACAAAGGTAGTGTCACACTGCATGCATTAGTTGAATCCAATCAATATGGTATTTTTCTTGTTGAGACACATAGTCAGGAAATGATTTTAAAACATTACTATTCTCATATGAGGAAAGGTTGGTATCAAAATACGACTCAAACATGTGATTATGTTAAAATTATTTCAACCAAAAAAGCTACTTACACATTTCTTATTTACACAGACAAACCCAAGAACAATATGAATTGATGTATAAACCTCTCAACTTGACATTACACAACCAACTCATCATGGTGATTGACCTTCAATCACTTTATAAATATGTTTAATGAGCTCTATTTTCAATTGCCATTGTTCTCATTTTTTTTTACAATACTCTATGCTCACCAGTTCTAACCACAAATGAGGAGAACTCAGATACATCATCCATGAATATGCAAAAAATCTTGGTATGTTAGTCATGTGCATTAATAAATAAGAACCGTTACTAAGCCCCACAAAATTATAAAAAAATTAATGGTTTATGTAGACCACCAACACCCAGAGAAAGTAATAGTGGAGTGCACGGTGGTAGCCAACACAAATATGTAGATAGAACCAGTATGTTAGCCATGCGTATTTTTAAACATAACCATTTATAAGGCTCACATAGTTATAGAAAAATATATCAACTAATTCTAGAAGTGGAACCATTTTCAAAGAATAAATTACCAAATAAACTATTTCAAAATTTAATGGTGGCATCCAACGCTACATAGTTTGTAGTTTCTAGGTTGTTGGTTGTCTGCATAAACCATTAGTATTGACATAATGATACAAACATTAGAATCTATGCTTATTCCATCAAATGATGGCATAGCCTAGTGGTCATTAATCCACATCAATATCTTAAAAGTGTTATCCTCCAATGGGTGGTTCAACAGATATAAAATAACCTTAAGCAGTACTATAATTCATTCAAGACATAGAACATTTTGATTTATACTTACCATATTACCATGAAGACTAGGATGCTTTTCATTATGCTTTTATTTGTGATAACATGAAATTGATTTTGAATTGTTTTCTATTGTTTGTAATAAATATTACATCAAAAAAACCAGCAACTAGTATGGTCTATGCAAGCCAAGCCGCTAAACTCGGTCGGTAAGTGGTAGCTACCTAAAGTGCTAATATTGAATTTACGATTTTACCACATAGTTCAGTATATATTTTTTCAAATATGCTTTCATTTTCCATAGTGAAAACTATATTAATAATATTAATATTGTTTGAAACAAATATTTCATCAAAGGATCCAACTGTGGGTAAAGAAGATGCAATCCTACACGCAAGGCCCACCAGTAAGTGGTAGCCACAAGCTAAAATGTTGATTTTTTCATTGGTTAGAATTGATATGAGACCGATAAAAAATTTATTTAATTCCTTGCAGTTAGCCATAAGAATTAATTTCTTATTTTAGATTTGGAGGGCTTGTTGTATGAGAAAAACCAATCGGCCTTTGGGGAAATCACATTCAAGTTACGCAGGGATAGAATCAACATGTGAGGTGGCTTGAAAGATTTTATAAAGTCATTATCAATTTTTTTTGAAATGGGACTCTTGTCAGACAAACTCACTTCAGCTGATGTTAAAAACCTAACAAAGGCTTTCAATAAAAAATTATCGACCGACTTGAATCCATTAATCACCTGGGGAAAAGAACATTGCGAAATGGTCGATGGAATTATAATAAAAGATATAGAAAAGGTTTGGAGTAGAAATGATGTCCCCTACAATTTTGAATACATAATGTGTATTACATTAGGTGCAAAGGGAAACCCTCTAGCAAATTTTATGATTGGGATGAAAAGTAGAGGAGAAAATTGCTCAAAAGATATGTGGTTGATGACCGATTTGCACAAAGAATTATCACTAATAGTGTCAAAGGGATTGAATGTGGTAGAGGGAATCAAATATTTGGAGTGAGTAAATGCTAAATAAAAATTTATCATTTCAAAATGTTATTGTGATGATACAACACAACATTGTAAATAAAATACATTCATATACTTTAATGATGGTTTTGCACAACTATTTAAATTATGATTATACGATTATAAGTTGGGAGAATTTAAATCTTCCCTGATTATAAGTTTAGAGTGTGAGTGTATAAGTTGAAAATGTGAATTAATAGAAAATATTTAATGTAACAAATCTTTGAGCAGTTTTTATTAATGAAATATGTATTCCTAAATTAATTGCGAGCATGCTTAAATACTAGTTTTTACTTCAATATTAGAAAAAAATATACCACTTTCCAATGCAATAAAATAAATAGAATACAATATGTAAAGACTCATCACATTGAAACATTACATTCTATTCAAATAAATTATTCAAAAAAATATTCCTAGTATAACAATAACAAATGAGGAACGCCTTAGATTTTACCTTTGTCATAACTTCTAACCATTTGATTTTTGATATAACAATATTGAAAGGGACTTGTTTTTTATTTTTTAATTGATTCACCACCCTCATCCATTTGATTTTTTTTCATTTGCATATACAAACACATGCAACATGAAATTGATCATATTTGATATAAGCGGTGTTTTGGCACACACCCTCCAGAATGCATCCTCAACATTTAAACAGTTAAATTTTTTTGGTGGAATCAAGCTCAAAAAAAATATTTTCGCAGAGCATAATGTGAAAGATTTCTTATAAAGGTGCAAAAACATTTCAACATAGCAATATGGAATTTGGCGAGAAAGTCAAATGTTGATGACATGAAGCCTTCATTCCTACAAAACATCAGCTTAGAGGTTACAAACTTTGAGTTCATATTTACACAGGAAGATTACGTCGAGACCAAATGCTCCAATTATGAAGGTTTTGGGAATGCCAAATTATATTTCAAGAATATTAACTCCGTTTGGTCGTTGTTTAATGCATCGTACAATTGTAAAAATACAGTGCTTATAGATGACTCTTTAGAGAAAAACAAGTTCAATGATGTTGCAAACTATATAATTGCTAAAAAATTTAACATAGATTCTAAGTCAAAAGACACATACTTGTTAGATGTGTTGTGGCCTTTGTTTCAACCCTTGAAGGATGTCTAAGATGTTCAGGATTATATTAAATCACAAAAACAATTATAGGGAGATTTTTATTGAAGTATAATGATTTGTATTGTTGATTTGAAGCCCATATTTGGGAATAATGTTACATTATAAATTCAAATTATTCTTAAAATGTTTTACTATAATTCTACCTAACTTTAGTAAAGGAATTTCAATTTATTTCATAACTATATTTAAATACCAAAATATATATGGGATAATTTTATAGTTAATTGTAAATAAGTTCATATCTATATTTGAATATGAAATTTTTTATGCCTTGTCTCTTAAAGTCAATTTTATATCTAAATTTGAATATGAAAATATATTTGGTATGGTTTTACAATTAATTACATTCTCCTACAATGGATCGTCTTCCTCTGCTAATTTATTCATAAAATCTTCAAAAAATTTCTAGTTACGCCAAGGTTAAATCACACCGTAATAAATGAAGTAAATATGAGATCTAAATTTAAATATGAAAATATATCTAGAACGGTTTTACAGTTAATTACATTCTCCTAAATTGAATCTTCACCCTCTTTAATTTTCTTCATAACATCTTTGGTATTTCTCTGGTTGCCCCAAGGTTCAATTGAACCATAATAATTGAATCTAGAACTATCTTATATCTCGTGAATGCCATTAGCCTAACATTCGCTTGCTCAATGGCGTTCAAAATATTCAAATTTACATAATTTAATCTTAAAAAACATTTTAAAACTAATAAAAGTATTTTTTTATTAATGGTAAATATTTTTGAAGGACTATACCCTGTTGTTTACATAGAGGGTCTAAAAGCTAGATAAACCATTAATCGGTTTCAAAAAAATGGATCAACATCCAGAATAGGCATTAAATCCAACCGTAACCAAAAAGTTACTACAAAAAATCAAAACAGAGCATGCACTGCAATCGCAACAATGCACCCAAAAAATAGTAAAAAAACAGAAAAAAGAATGATGAAGATCAACATCTGCAATGAAGACATCCTTTACTTCTTGGAAGCTCACTCGATTTGATAGTTTGTAGCGAGGTAAAGAGAGCCACCGTTGTCATGTGTGTGGTGGGGTCCTTAGAATATAGCTTCTGCTATGGTTTGACCGCTCTCCTTATCCATTTCCTGCAGAGTGTTCAGATCCCACTAAGCACATAAATGCTACGAACATGCACAAAATGATAAAAGCATTATTCCAAAGCAATCATTAAGCCTAATAACCGCTAGTACTTATAAAATAGAACATGTATCTATTCTATATGGGCTAGCGGTCATCAGACATTATTTCTCATATCAATGTTGGATTCCCTAAATCATTAAACATTTTTTCACAGATTCATAAATTTAAATCATGACCAGATATATTGGAATTTGGAAGGAGAATTAACGGATTCCAATATTTTGATTTTTGGATTCCAATATATGTGATTTTGGAGTACAATTAATTCCAATATAGGTGATTTTGGATTCCAATATATGTGATTCTGGATTCCAATATATGTGATTTTGGAATCCAATATGTGTGATTTTGGAATCCAATATATCCTTTCTACACCCTTTTGTCTCATCATGGATCAGTGCACATTCCTTTTTAATTGTCATTTTCATACTATTTTTACATGTTTCCTTTCATACATACATGTGATTTTACACACATATATGCATATTTGACTACTTGATCATCTTCTCTTTGCAGGTCCATCCGTATGAGAAGTAAGTAGTAAAAAAACAACACACACATGGTGGGTACATCACACACATGATACTAACCATACATGTACACTACATACATTAGTATCTACACACACGCTTCGCCCTAGGTTCAATTTCATCACTTTTTACACTTTTGCATCTTTAGTCTCCACGCTCCATATTTTTATCACTCCACGCTTTGTATAGTCCTTTGAATGTTTTCTACACCACTCTACATGATTTTTAACCATTTGAGTTTTCTATACTTTTGGTGGTCACCTTTTCAGGGTTAATTACAAAATTAGAACAAGAGAACCATATAATTATAAAGTTAAGTGACCATAATGAGGAACCAAGAAATAAGCATCTACTATCACCATATAGAGTTGCATCCATCAAAGGAATATAAATCTACATTTGTATCCATCTATCTCCATCACAAGGAACACAAGGATGATTCATTTACATCACACTTGATAGAGGGGATTCTATTGTTTTCATGCACACATTTACTACATTCTAAATCTGGTTATTTACTCACTACTTCCTAAAGTGTGATTAGCACAAGAGTAATCTAGGGCATGATTTTGGAACACACACACCTAGAACTACATTGGGTTTGAAATGTAGTACAACACTCAATGATAACTTCATCCATTTCAAACCGAGGACAGTCTGACCCCTTCATATGCATCTTTATTTTTAGGGTTTTGATGCTTTGTCTAGGGTTTTGTAGGCAATTCTTCCATATCCTATTCAAAATGACATCCGATGTAGTTTAAAAACATTGGTGTGACATGAAGAAAACACAAAGCGAACCTCGAGCCACACCTCAGAGGAGGTTTTATGGGCATTTCTCTAGACTAGGGCACCCAGATCTTAGACCAGGGGCACCTAAAGGTGTCCATATCCCTTTCCAGGTGCCCCAATCTAGTCAAATAGCTCAGATATGTTTTTTCTCAGGATTCTGTATGGTCATTTCCTCCTCATGTTCTACTGGTCTGTACTAGGGCATAGTCTTGTGACACCGTCCAATAAGCTAAGGACTTCTTAACCCTCTGTTGCACATTATGGTTTTATATTTTCTAGCTTAGTTTGCTTGGGTGTAATCCATTATTTTATTACTTCATTTATTAATCCATTTTACTGATCCTATAGAATTAGATTACACTAGAATAATTCTATTTTATTAATCACCCTGTTGTGTGCTTCAGATGTGCGACCATGTAGAAATTTAACTTGCTATCTAGATGACCGCGCTTCCTCGCCAGTTTCTATTGATACTTGAAATGTGGCTGGCCAATCATCGAAAAAGGGAATATTTTATCTTATTTTAGCCATCCACAAAAAGGGTCATGCAGATGCAACCACCATACACACCAAATACATGTATTATGTATTAACTAAATAATTAAGCCTTCTTATTTATTTTCAAATTACAAATTGCAATAATATACTTAATAATACAAATTTCAAAATCCCCTTTTATACAGAACCCACTGATGATGACATGCCTCCACTTGAGGAAAATCCTCATTATGTGCCTACATTAGACATGCAACAAGTAGAAGATATGCAACAAGAAGAAGATATGCCTCCACTTGAGGAAAATATGTAGACACTAAATCACACACTTTGGGTATCTATCTAGTCATGATCACATACTATTATTCATATGATTCCTAAGAAATTAAAGTATTAACTAACACATGTATTTGGACATATTTTCTTTCTTTCTATTATCCTTATTGGTCTTACACACATTGTTTCCCAAATGTTTTTTATACTTTGGAATTTCTCATTTGGGACACCATTGCCTAGCCAACACACCAGCACCAATTGCCCCGTCCTCCTCCGGGTACCCCCGACCTATTTGTATTTTACTCATATATTTTGGGTCTTTTCTAGCCATTTGGGAATCTTGTTTTATTTGTGGTCGGCCTTTTTGGGGTTAATTACGAAATTCAAGCAAGACAATTATATAAATATAAAGTTATGTGATCATAATAAAGGACCAAACACTAAGCATTAGCTATCACCACCTAAGGTTACATTCAAAATCCATTACAAGAGCACTCAAGCATCCATCTAGCATCCACACACAAGGGAAAGGGACTGATACTTATGCATACACTTCATAGGAGGGGAAGTTCATTCTTTCATGCACACATCTATTTACATCTAGTACTTGCTCTCTATTAAATGTGACATGCACAAGAGCCACCTAGGGCATAATTCCACACACATACATATAAATACATTGGGTATAAGATGTAGTGAAACGATTTGTAATAATATCATTTTATTGACAACTGAGGACAGTTTGACCGCTCATTTGCATTATTTTATTTTTGGGATTTGATACGTTTTGGGGTTTTGTAGACCATTTCTTCATTACAAGTTATAGGTGACATTTGTGATCTTAGTGTGACATAATAGCGATAAGAGGTGAAGGAAAATTAACATCTTGTGACCCTATGAAATAGGGTTTCACACCTCCTAAGAAGTCATAGGTGCCCATGGAGGTCTATAACACCCCAAGTGCCCCCGACCTTATCTAGGTGCCCTAATCCAACATATTCCTCGGCATCTCTACATTTTTTGGGCTTCATTGTGACAATATACATTTTAGATATCCCTTTTCTCTAGTTCTATACACCTTTGGGATTATTGCGAATCAACTAAGTATTTCTATCCCTTCATTTGTAACTAGGGTTTCATATTTTCTAGCTTACTTTGTTGTGGTCAATTATGTACTTAATTGTTTATATTCAGCATTACTTGTATAGCTTAGTATTAGGCATCCATTTATTTCAATATTTTCTTAATCATTTGGTGAACCCGTCTTGATTGAAAACTCTCGGGTCTTCAACCTTCTTCATTTATTTTCTTAGGTGTCCATCATTATGGAGATTTCTATTCATGATTTCTTTCTTATCAACCCTAAATTAAGAGCTAAAATCATTACTCTCTTGGATACTACCCACATTCCTTTTGATATTCATCAAGATATAGTTAATAAAAACTTTGTAGATGCGTTTTCTCAACACATTACTTTTCCATATACTCTTGCTACTAATATTGCTATTATTGACAATGCCCCACCTTTATATATAATGATTCACATCAATAATGTGGGTGTCAAATGAACCATAGTCAATAATGGATTTGAACTCAAAATTTGCACTCTACCAGTATCATTGAAACCACCACCTTTCTACTGCTCATATTTGTCCCTCATACATTTCTCTTCACGCATATGATGCTTCTATTCATCCATGCATTGGCCATATCACCATGCAGGCCAAAAATATTCCTATGGTTTTCTTCGTCATCAAATTCCCAATTCAATATAATTTCTTACTTACTAGGCCATGGATTCATGCCATACAGTTGTACCTTCTACAAAGTGCATGATGTGTTAAGTTCTTACATGATGGTATAGAATACACACTCCTCGGTGATTGTGAACCATTTAAATATTGCAACCTTGATTCCACCACTACACTCCTTACTCAAATATTAATTACCACTAATGACCCATAACCCATGGATTTTCTGGCTCACTTGCCACCACTTGAAGGTGTTATTTGCATGTTAGATATCATCTCATCTCGCATCATTTCCTCCTTCTTATTCTACTACTACTATGGTTCTCTATCGCTGGCCTTCCCATACATTGGATGCCATTCCATCTATTTCACCTTCTCATGAGCAAACACCACATCACCTTCTCCTTTTACATGTACACTTTTCATGAATGATTCTTATTGGGAGCACATTCCATTCAATCCTATTTGCCTCGATACTATATGCACACGTGATGCATTTAATCGACTAGGATTTATAGTGGACAAAATATTCCCTCTACCTCATCTTTACTAGGAATTTATCCACATTATTTATACTTATGTTATTTGTGTCTTTTATCTCATAGTATTTATTTCATGAGCTCCTCGCACTTATCCACTTACACTTGGACATTATTGGCTTGACTACATTAGGTGAACATTAGATCCTAATCATATTGATATTTTATTCCCCATGACTTTTAGCCATGTTTTCATTTGCAATGACTCATTTCTTAGCTATTCACAAAACCTCACTCATTGGTATGCACATGGATGTCCATTACCACCTTTCACTGACAAGCAATACACAATGGGAATGTCCAATTTACACCTCAATGGATCTTTACTCAATTAACTCCGATACAATTGTTTACCAAGTCTCGCATTCTTCTCCATTTAGTTTTGACCATGACAATGAAAACCTCTTAGATGAAATTACTTGATCAAACTCATGATCACACACTTGGGGGCATCATACTTATTTCCCCCTACTCCCATTCTTACGTGTCTCCCATATTCTACATTTCACATATAGACTCTCACATGCATCTTGCACATATTGATACACTCTTGTATCATCATTACCCTATGACGCACTCTTATGCTACGGTTCACACCTAATTGTTGAGTGCATAATATAAACAATAACCTCACACACTAAAAACCACAAAATATATACACCACATTATACACTTCACACTTCACACATTGCACATGCATCATGACTCTTTCTCATAGCTTCTCTTATGCATCATACACACTATATGCATTCATGACATATATTCCTTGCACATGTTACGATCATTACCCTATGACGCATTATAGTTCCATGGTTCATACTCAAATGCTGAGGGTTTCAATATAAAATTAACCTCACCAAAATCACTCACTCACTCATCACGAAATCTTTATGCTTTATGCTTTCACGATCACATCTTTCTAGCGCATACGTTCAAACCATTTCCCGATGACGTCCTCTTGTCCTATGGTTCATACTCGACTACTAAGGGGGAATGTATAAATGAACACCATCTCACATATAGTCATTCACATTAACTCAAGGGGCACATGGATCCTATCACACTCACACTACATTCCATTCCGTCTCATCCACAACATAACACATATCTTGGTCACATTTACTCTTGCTTACTTACACTTACATGTACACTTTTTAGACATGTGAGATAGATATTTGGTATGTCATTATATTTCTATATAAATATACACATTAAATTTCCTTCTAGTTGCAATCATAGATTCTACATATCGGTACACGTAGTAAAAATGCTTGGCACAATACCTCTTACTAGTCCCATAGTGGCTCTTGGGGCATCCAATTTCATACACTATAGGTGATATTGTTTCATTTTTCATAACACACTATTATACACATATTGACATATTTTATATCCTTCTAACATGATAATGGGTGCTTCATGTGCAACATTTTTCTTACAGGAGCTATTTGTTACCATGATTGTCTATTACTATTTGTTTGTTACTACTTGTTGTTGTATGCCATTGTTTACATGATTTTACCTATGTCTTACTTGCTAACTAATTAATTTTATGCTTGCATGGCCACTACATAATCATTTTTATTGTGACATTGTGAGTGATGTCCCATGTTTGTAACCCACTTTTCATGGTATACTTTATCTTATGTGTGTTTACATTGTCTTCTTGTGTGTTAGCTTACACATTATTTGCTTATTTTTTAGATTCCATATTATTTTCCATATGCATGTTTTTATTGCTTGCACTAACACTTATTTACAACCATTTTTATTGTGTGTTCCTTGGTTTCTACCAAGAACACTCCCCCCTTACAGGGTATCGCTTATATTTCAATGGTCGGTCCTCCTTTAGGCCACTTACTCCATGTGATTTCGCATGTACCCTAAATGAGGGGGAATCATTTGGGTTAATCAGTCACCCCATACAACAGCTCATAGAAACAATATAATATAGTTAAAAACATAGTCAACATAGTCTTGACACTTAGTAATGACCCGAGATCCCGACTTGGGTCCTCAACACATCACTGTCACCAATGCCGAAACCCGAAAATAGAACACGGTGCCCTTGACCCTTCCTGGAATCCTGTGACTAGGGGTAGTTACACAACATTTTTCAGTTCAACACGCTTTTCAACATTTTACACAATGATTTACAGGGGCACACAGATCCTTCAACACTTGGTATACATGCACTACATCTTATTTTCTACTTACGCATTGGATTGGAATTGTTCAAAATGGATCATATTTTTACACACCATCTGTAGTGGGGTTAATACTTTGGGAAGAAATCAAATATTTGGAGAATGTTACCGCAATTTAATCCCTACACTTATTTTGTTCTTGGCATGAGATTTCCCAAAAACTTGTACACAACGCAACTAGCGTAAGATCACCCAAAAAACTTGTTATTCTACAACATCATTCAGGATCCTTTCTCTCTCTTTTACTCATCACAGATCAAGTGCACATGTTCCTTTTTCATATTTTTACAAAAAAATTACATGTTTTTGATCATAAACACACATATTTGAATACTTGATCATTCTTCTCTTTTACAGGTCCATCCTTACGGGGAAGCGGTAGTCACATCAAACAACATCAATACAATCATCACACAAAAACATAAATTGACATGAAAACCAGGTACAAATGCAACATATACATATATTCTCTCACCCTAGGGTCATCATCATCATCACTTTTTCACTTCCTCTTCTTTAGCTTCTGTGTTTCACTTTTTATCACTCAATGCTTTTCCTTGTCTCTCAGCACACTTTTCTCCATAGACCTACATGGTTATTAGGTAAAAATATCTTATCTACTTTATGTTATCAATCATTCTCTCAACAACATAAAGTTAGGGAAAATTTAGAAAGTAAATCACGTGCTTTGGATACCTATCTAGTCCTGATCACATACTACTATTTCTATGATTCCTAAGCAAGAAAAGTATTAATTAATCCATGTCTTTGTCCATATTTTCTTACTTTTTGTTATCCTTATTACTCTTACACAAATTCTTTCCTATCTCTGTCTTTTTATACTTCAACATTTCTCATTCTGGACACTAGTTCCCATCCAGATGCCAATGCTATGTGCCCCTATCCTCTCGGATGCCCCCAACCTATTTGTATTTTTCCCACATCTTTTGGATCCTTGCTATATCTATTTGGGAATCTTATTTTCTTTGTGGTGGGAATTTTTAGGGTTAATTATGAAATTCAAGTAAGGGAATCATATAAATATAAAGTTATGTGATCATAATAAAGGACCAAGTACTAAGAATTAGCTATCACCACCTATGGTTACATTCAAAGGACATTATAAGAGCACTCTAACATCCATTTGGAATGCACAAACAAGGGAAAGAGACTAATATTTATGCATACACTTCATAGGAGGGGAATTTCATACTTTCATGCACACATCTATTTACATATTTTACATCTAGCTACTTTATCACTAAAGCAAGTACAACACGCACAAGAGCCAACTAGGGAGCAATTCTACACACACACACAACAACAACAACAACAACAACAAAATTGGGTCTTATATATAGCACACCACCCAAATTGTAAGATCACTTTGTTAACAAATGAGGACAATCTAATCCCTCATATGCATTATTTTATTTTTGGGATTTGATGTGTTTTGGGGTTTTGCAAACCATTTATTCATTGTAGGTTATAGGTGACATATGAGATCTTAGTGTTAAATATTAGAAAAAAGAAGCAAAGGATGAAAAACATCTCATGACCCTACGAAATAGGGTTTTGTACCTCCTAAGTAGTAAGAGGCACTCATATGAGATCTTTAGTGCCCCTAACCAAGTACATGTGCCCCAAATCAACATATTATGAAATATCTACATTTTTCTGGGCTTCATTGTGACAGATCTTTCTATCACTTCATTTAAAACTAGGGTTTCATATTTTCTAGCTTACTTTGATTGGGTCAATTCTATACTTAATTGTTTATATTCAACACTATTACATAGCTTAGTATTAGAAATTTATTTATTTAAATATTTGCTTAATCAAAATCTTAATTATGTGCCTACACTTGATGAAAATTGCATTCATGATTACGATATGTAATAAGGAGAAGACATTTCTAGTCATCAAACACCAACTTCAGCTGGAAATTCTACTCAATTCTTTGAAAAGGAAGAGAATAGATGACATTCCCAATGATGAGATCCACCAAATTGAAGATATTTCTACACATAGTGATCAAACACCTATTACAAGTGATAATACAACCCAAAAAAATTATGTGAAGAAAGAGAAGTAGATGGACCATTGGAAGGTATTTTAAGTTTGAATGGGCAACTAAGTATCCATTCATTGAACCAGTACAACCAAAAAAAGGTAATGATACTCCAAAAAAATGTAAATGTATTATTTGTAGCTGGAAACTTGGAAAGGATCACAAAATTCAACTCAAGCTGGACACAATTGAGAAATATTGTGGTAAAATATATGTATCAATTAAATAAACTGATGGTAAAATAAAATGAACACACAAATAGAAATGCATGCATCTAAGATATGAAACAAAGTATGAAAATGAACAAAAATGCCTATAAAATCTTATTGAGAAAGGAGGAACAATTACAACTCGTAGGAAAATTTTTTTAGTTTAATCTACAAGCCAAAATTATACAATTCTCAATTGTTTACAATAATCTAAAAAAGGTAGACTTATTTATGGTTTTCAGCTTATAAAATTTTATTTCAACTTAATGGATTCCCTAATCTTCCACAATAACATTGGCAACACGACAAAGGCTTGGGAAATGTTAAAATGTATAGAAATTATTGAGGAGGATTGGAAACAAAAAGTAAAAATGCACGATTTATCTCACTATCTATTGATGAGGTCACAACAGTTGACAACACATCATGGGTTTGCATTCATGTTTATACTTTTGAGAACCATCTAAGGAAACCTCATTTATTAACAGTCCATAAAATGATATAAAATTGCAATGCAAAGAACATTTACAAGTTGGTTATTTCAAGTTTGAGGGATATAACGGGAATGGATGATTATAGTATCGCTACTAAGTTGGTGTGCATTGGTACAGATGGTGCATTAGTAATGTAGGGGAACATAAATGGTCTTTGCATTCAAATACAAACCACTGTTTCCCCATATATGATTCCAATCCATTGCATGACGCATAGAATGAATCTTTCATACAAAATAGTTAGCACATTTGAGAGTGTTACAAAAGTCAAAGAGCTTATCTCATGACCTACATGCATATGTCTAGCACTTAAAAATATTCCTAGAGTTCCATAAATTTACAATTGGAGTGATTGATGGTAAAAAGATTCTAAAATATGTTGATACAAGGTGGATTTCCATGTATGAACCTACATGCAAAGTTTTTAAAACATATCCATAGTTAGCGTGTTTATGTATAAATATTGTAGAAAAGTTGACAAGGTAAAAAAATTGTTGTATCATTTAATAGATTTGGAAATGTTACTAACATTAAGTGGAATTCTCCCCATGTTTAAGGAAATCAATTGTTTGAGTAAACATTCTCAAGAGAGGTCCATATATATTTTTGATTTCATATAGTTGAGGAAACGTGTATGTCAAACTTTAGATATTTTATACATGTCCCAAGATAGTTTTAAAGGGCCTATATTTGAGAATTAAAAAATGTTAATAGACATCAAGGATCCTAACTACTATTTGAAATTAAATATTAAGGATTATATTTGTATAGTTATTAATGGGAAGGAGATACCAATGCATATGTTTTAACAAAGAGTTGATTTGGTGGGAGCATAAATTGAAGAATTTCCTGTAACGCGTGTTTTATATGAAAATGTTATTTCTGATACACAGATGAAATTGAGAAAGAGTTCACAAAGATTATCCTTAGCAATTTATAATAATTTTAAAAGGGATTATATTTTAGAGGCCATGAGAGTAGTGAATCCCATATTTTGGAACATCGTTGATGGTCATAGTGAAGAACTTGTAAGTAATTTATTTCTCAAATATATGATTGTTCTGGTAAAGCATTTTAGAAAGTCCATACATATAAATGGATTTGAAATTAAAGGAATTTTGCAAAAAGATTTACTGACATCTCACTCCATATATTTTTTACTTACCATGATTTTTCAATATCAGTATCTAAATGAACCAACAAAAAATGAAACTATAACAAGGCTATGGAGAAAAAATATTCAAACAACATTTTGCAAGAAAATATTACTGAATATTTTCAGTTATATGAACTCAGCCAAATGATGATATTTGGATTAGTAGAAGATGAACGAGTCTGTAATGCATTATATTTTGTTAAATCAAAGATTAAAAAAATGTCGGATAAAAATTTGGAGACATGTTTGAGATTGTATGTTTCACCTTATCTTTTGGAGATCCTAATTCAACATTACATCCATCTTTCCTTGCTCATTTTGAACTAAAGAAAATAAAAAATTTCTTTGGGAATGGTTGTGATAATGGGAATTTATTTCCTTCATCAAAGCTTTGGCCTGAATTCCCATGTTTTCAATGTCTCTATATCTCGACATAACAAAATAATTAATATTAACATAATAGTTACTATACGCACCCAAAATTACACGTGCTACAATGTTAGAAGAACAGCTACAAAAGTCCCCAATGATGATTCATGTCATTTTAGAAGATGTTCAAGCTTCAAAACCCATATGTAGTGTATATTTGTAGCCTAGATGTCCTTACATAGATTTTTCACGCTTTTTCCAGCTTCTCACTTCATTCTATGCATGTAATTACCTTTAGTGCCAGGACCGCCACGCTGCAAGGGGGCAGCGGTCCCGAGTGATTTTTCCAGATTCCATCATGCATGTTTGTAACATGCAACGATTCACTTAACTTCAATTTTAGGATGCGTTTGTGAAACGATTCATATAAAAATAGTTTTTATTGTTTGGTTCTCCTTCCCCCTTATATTTTTGCATGTGATTTAATTATTTGGAATTGCCTCTTCTTGCCTTGTGCATGAAGGAACATGCCAGCCCCAATTCTTATATATTCCATACTTATATTCAAGCGTAAGGGCCTCATAATTTTTATGTATCTTGCATAGTATTACTCGCCAAAATATTGCTAGGAATTTCATAAATAAGCTCAAATCTCTTGTGCTATCTCTCTTCTACTTGTATTGCAACTAGACTGCCTTCAAGCTACCATTGCTCAAGCATCTTCATCTACTTCTACTCTTGCATTCCCAATTCCTTGGAATCATATGAACACAAAAAGAAAGAAAGGAACAAAATTATGGGATGACACGTATACAACCAGATTTCCCAAAGCTCTTGCTTATCAAGGTTGGAATTACTTTTTTGTTTGCTTCATTTGTAAAATTTACAATTTTTAATCATTAGTTTCAATTGCATATCAAATAGAGTAGTAAGATTGTTAATTTCAATTGATTAGGAAATTACAAGTAGATAAAATCATTAGAAATTTTGCTCTTTGAAATTACTAGGAAGTTGTGGGGAATAATAACTCTTTTAGGGTCATGATTTGTTCTTCACCTATGAGGTAGGGTTTGAAGGGTTTTTGGTTATATTAGGTTATTTGTTTTAGATTTAGATTCACATATTCCCACAAGTAACCAGCTACATGCAGTTGATTACTTGTCTTTATTTTTTTAATTATATTAGAACGAATTGCTTAAAAACTAGAAAAGATCAAAAACATTTAATTTTATTAGATTAGTTTGATTTCATTTTTTTACTTTGATATATTGTGAAAAATCCAAAAACAACATAGATTAGATTTCCTTTTATAGTTAGTTTGTTTTATCAAGATCATTTCAATTTCATTCTTGCATGACCATTAATGGCCCACAACAAGAAAAGACATACAATTGTGATCTTTTGGTCCCACAACCCAACGGGTCAAAGTTGATAATAGACATAGATACCATTTTAAATTTGACAGTCCTACGTACACCGCTAAATTCTTTGAGATAATAGAATAGATAAACATGCTAAACATCACTACTAATCGAGCCTACAATTATTGGACTGCTCCTGGTAACAGGATTTGATTACGTACATGACCATAGTAGGGCCACAACCTCCATGAGTCTTCAGGCTTTTATCCTCAAGTCCTATAACCCAATGGGCTCTGCTAACCAATTAGATATTAACACCGGTTTGCATGCATAAATATTTAGATCATCACCACTTCCACCAATATCATTGCACAACTTTCATTATTAAACATAATAGCTGATCAGGCTAAGACTTTCTAGACTAGACCAGAGAATCACTCATAGTCCCTATGGATTCATTACGCCTCTCATTATTGATTCCATGAACTTATTTAGAAATCTATATGAGGTGCCCTCGGGTCACTTTCCATGTGTTCAATAACCAGTGGATAAAATCTTAGTAGAGCTCGATATTGACTGGAGTCTCCAAGCATATATCATATTAAATCAATCAATCACACCACTTTAAGTTAGGAGAGAATTCTTTACCTTAGATTCAAAGATCCCATTATTGCATGTCAAAGATATAAGGTTACCTCATTAGCTTATCCACTATCACCAAACATACCCCTCCATTTCTATTCTACAATGGTTGTCTTGGCACGACCTTGGGAAGTTGGGTACCAAGAAGGTCACGTGTTGATTTTATTTCATATAAATTGGTGAACCCAATGTGAAGAGCTAGTCTCTAAGCATTTCCACTTTCTTCGTCCATCCTTTATTCTAAGGGTATTCTTATACCACCGAATACGTCGATATGATGAGTACAATCGACCCATCCCAAGTTTTAACATGTACAACTACCAAACATGTATACCACAACAATCATCTTCACTCTCAACATGGGTAAATAACCACTCAATTGCTCAAAATCCTCTTCTTTAGGGAGCCAATGTTGGTTCCTATGTGCGTATTGAGGAACTTGACCGGATCACACCGACATATCCTCATGAATAATCAAGTTCAAATAATATGACTTTCATTGGGGAAGCAAGTTCATCTCCTTGAGTATTGTTTTGACAACCCATTAGCATGCAATTGGACCAGTTCCACATCTAGATGAGTTATAATTAGCACAATATGTTAGGAATGAACAACGCTTCCAGAATATGAACCGAGATTTTGATAGGTTACAAGGACAAAGTGATGTTCTTCTCCAAAATAATAATGCTACCCCTCCACCAACCAAAAATATTGCCAATGAGGGGTGGCAACATAGTGAACAATTCATATTAGGATACCACACTTCTCAACAACGTTAAAGAGTTCAAAAACATGAACCTAAGAAAAGCACCACCCCATCAACGAGTGACATCATCTCGAGTTAGTAGACAAATTTAAAGAATTAGAGATTTCCCAAAATGCTCAAAGTTCATACACATGGCAAGCAAGAACTTATCCCTATCCGTAAAATTATGAACAAATACCTACTATGCAAAATTCTCCAGTTTATATGGGTGCTCCAAACCCTAGGGATTTGCTGACTTAGACGGGCACCTTGGGTATGTCTTCTCATGCCACATATGGATATCTACAACTAGAATCAACCGGAAGTGCATTCTTAAATTCCCTACTAGCTGGAAATACAATGTTCCCTGGCTTCGTTCCTTCGATTCCATATCAAAGTAATCAACCCCCTACGTACACATGTATTCTAAATCACCACAGGGGGATATGTACACTTACCCAGTTTGTATGGATAGCCGCAAGGGATGCCATACACCACAAAAATGCTTACGATATGCCATTTAATTTATTTATGCAACCTTCACCTCCCCAAAAGGATCTTTAATGGTGGAAACATACACAATGGGAACCTATTTTGAATATCTTAAGGAGCCTCTAGACTTCTCCATCTAAATAGTCATGCTTCCAAGACCATTACCCAATCTTACGAAGTTTAAAGGGGAGGGCGATCCTTGTGCTCACATAAAAGCTTACGCAACAAACATTTGAGATCTTATCCCATGGGACATGGTTGTTGTGAAGATTTTTCCTAAGACGCTAGAAGGTATTTATCTCGATTGGTACTATAGGATACCGTAGAGGCTTCAATACACTCCTTCAAACAACTTGTATTAGAAATTATTAAGGATTTTGATATGAATTTTTTTGAGAACATGAATAAGATAATTCCTTCATATCAAACAAGAGCACAATGAATTTGTGACCCACTTCATTCAAAGGTGGTGACGGGTTCTCTACTCACAGGGATCGACAGAGCTTTGTGATTTATTCCTCCATTCCCTCAACATGGAGATAAAGGAAGAAGTTAAAAGTTCCCGCTAAGGAGCTATGAAGAGGTGCTTTAGAGGGTGGTCTCCTAATTGACCAAGTAGCCATTAACAAAGGGTCGTAAGAGTTATGGACCAAATGGAAGGTTAATCACTCTTAACTAAAATAACCCCAAATTATTCCAACAAAATAAGTAATAATCAATGGCTAAAGATACTCAATAATAACTATGGGGTCATGAAAGATGGTGTTATCTTGAGCAGCCAAAGAAGCCTAATGTTATTAGTCCTCATAATACGAATACTGCCAATAACAACAACAATGACAATAATCAAAGGAACAATAACTTCTTGCCCTTAGTCAACGTTGTAGATTTTAATTGTTAACAACAAAATAACAACAACCTCAAAGCAATCAAGATAAACACAAACCAAAGGCCCAAATAAATACCTAGGTGGGTATACAAACCAATTCCAAAACCAAGGGCAAGGGTTCCCAAATTTTAACTATAATAATCAGCAACTGAACAATAATTGTAATTTTAGACCACAACAAGGTACAAACCAAAGGCCTCGAGATTATGATCTTGATTTATATTTCGGTTTCCATAAGTTTTATGGGCATGATGCAAGATTATTTTGTGATTGTAACAAGTTTCTACAAAATTTTCTAGAGGATCAAAGACAATTATTTGTAGACATGTTTTTGGCAAACCCAACAACACCAACTCATAACATATACATGGGACCGCTTATCCCCACAAAACACACCGCTAAGAATATTTAATGATCCTCTCCCCACACATCCAAAGGATGGTAGAATAGATCCAAATGGTTCAAAAAAGGTATTTTAATAGGGACACATGATCATTAAGCCTAAATTTTTTCAAACCCACAAGTGACTTCTCCTTTTGATGGTCACCAACAAACAAAAATTATGGGGTTGGTCAAGTTAGACATTGAGCCTCAGATTAACGCTGCCACTAGAATCAAAGACTATTCTTTGTAGCCAATTTTGATCTACCTAACTATATGAGATGACATTCTTGATACATTGGGCTAGCCAGTAGGAGCTTATGACTTGATCAGTGACCTAACCAAGACCTTATCTCACATTTCCTTCTTAGATCTATTAAAGAATTCCCTCGCTAACAAAGCCACTCTATTAGAAGTAATAGGTCTTGGACATTTGATTAATGTCACTCCTCCTTCGAGAGGCATAGATAAGCCATGTGGAATTTGATGTCTATCCTCCACGGAACCCTGAAAGAGATGTTGGATTTGTATTTGACATCAACAAGATGCCTACAAATGATGAAATAGATCGTAGAGGTGATCCGACGTTGTTTTTACAAGTCTGGATTTACAATAACTATGTAAAGTGTGTGATGATCTATGATGTTGTAGTAGTTAACATAGTCCCCTTCTCTTTCCTCCAAAAGTTAGGTTATGGAGAGACCAATTGTTCTTTAACGCGAAATACACCGAGAGGCTATAATAGCCTCAAAGCAACATCAATCGGAACTATAGCATTTTCAGTCACCCTTGGGCTTAAGATGGTTTAAACCAATTTTTATATTATATATCGGAAACCAACTGTAATATGATCCTTGGTCATCTTTTGATTCATCACATGAAGGTGATTCCCTCCACTTTGTTTCAGGAAGGTAGGTTCCTACACTTAGGGAAAGTATTTATGGCACATGGTGATCCAAAGCCCTTCGACATACATCTAGCTAACTTGAAAAATAGTGCAAGGGTTCACTCGAGTTTGAACTTCATTAAAATCAGTTAAATAAACCTACAAGCTTAGTACCGGAGGAAAAGTGGTTCCTACTACAGAGTTAGAAGTCATGGGTTTGATTGAAGGAATTTTGGAATTCAAAGATGAAACCGTCATCGTATAGACAATATCATTAGGAACCACATCTAAGATTGTCAACCTATTGGATACGGATTTACCTATCCTCCTTCCTTTTGATTCTATGGGTATGGGACATACCTTAGGACTCGGTTCTCTTCCAACAGATGAAGTTTGTATGGTTGAAGTAACTGAGGTAAAAGAAGAGGACAAAAAGGATGATCCAACATCCATATTTCCAAGTAACTGTTGAAATCTCCATTTTGATGGAGCCAAGTGTCATTTTGGTGTTGGGACAGGTGTAATTCTTACCTCTCCCGAGGGAAAGATTCTACATTTTTCCTTCAAATTAAACTTCGAGTGTAGGAATAATGGGGCTAAATATGAATCCCTTCTACTTGGTATTATTATAGCCAAAAGGATGGGTGATCTTAATATTAGGGTGCTAGGTGATTCACAACTTTTTGAAAATAATATATCTAGAGGTATATGAGACTATAACTAAGCATTTACAACTCTACAAAACAATAATGTTAAATCTAACAAAGGGGTTTGAATTCATATCGATAGAAGCAATTCCATGAGAACAGAACCTCTCTGTGGAATTAATAGAAACTTACACTTCTTGCTTCACTCCAAGAAATGAGTTAGAAGATAAAAACTTCACGGTCTTGGTTCATGTTGAACCTTTGGTTCGTAAAACACCGATAACTCCAATGTTGACATACATAGAAACTGAGAGTGAGTATGTCATTTCGATCACATTGATATTGACAAAGCAACTCTAGGATATCTAAACGCTCTTATAGAATTACATCTTACTTATCACGAGGTTGATCTTTCCCTAATTCCACACTCTTCTTCCTATTTTGGAAATCCCATGATAGAATCTTCTCTCGAGAAGGAACTTGAAATTTATGAGGTAGGAGAAGAGGGGGATTTATAGTTACCTCTCCGGCCCCACCTGAGTTTGAGGAAGGTAATGCTCCCTTAATCAAGGGAATGATCGATATAAACATCAAGAGGGAGGAAAACTGAAAATATTGAAACTAGGATCTTCTCTAACTCCTGAGGAAGTTGAAGCACATGCCTGTGTCCTCAAGGATCATCAAAGAGATTTCACATTTAACTACAAGGAAATGACGGGAATTACACCACACATTGTAGTTCACAACCTCATCACCAAGCCAGATGCTAAGCCAATTAAGTAAAAGTCAAGGCCCATCAATCCAAAAGTGGCATTGTCATGGTAAAGAAAGAAGTGATGAAACTCCTACAAGTAGGGTTCATCAAGCCAGTTGTCTAATCACAATGGGTGTTTAATATTGTTCCTATTCTCAAGAAGAATGGAAATATCCATATTTTCATATACTTTCCGGATATCAACAAGGCTTTTCCCAAAGATGATTTCCCATTACAATCCATCAATGTTATCATCAACGTAACAACTAGTTTTGAGTTTTTGTCTCTCATGGATGGGTTTTTAGGGTACAATCAAATCGGAATTTTTGAGGAGGATCAAGCCAAAACTATGTTCATAAATCCTTAAGGAACTTACTATTATGCTGTCATGTCATTTAGGATTAAGAACACTAGTGCCACATACCAATGGGAAATGAATTATATATTTCATGATATTATACATAAGATTGTGGAATCCTATGTGGATGACCTTCTGGCTAAGGCCAAAAAGTGTTGCGATCACCCAGAGGTACTTTGTATCATCCTTTCTCGCTTAATCGAATACGTCATCATGTTGAATCCAAAAAAATGCATGTTTGGTGTAACGGGAGGAAAGCTTTTGGGATAAATCATATCCTCATGAGGTATTGATGTAGACCCAAATAAAATCCAAGTTGTAATGGAAATGAATCCACCATTAGATGAGTCTAGCATTAGATATTTCCTTGGGAAACTCAACACAATTTGAAGGTTTATCCCTGATTCAACCTTTTCTATTCACCCAATCAACAATTTGTTGAAAAAGGGTTGCAACATTGATTAGACAAAATAATGCAATGAGGCATTTGATTTAGTTAAATGGTTCTTGTTGTCTCCTCCCACACTCATGCCACCTAGGTCGATCGCCTCTTGATCATGTATTCACAAGCTATAGATATCTCACTACCCTACATGTTGGCTCAATAAGATGATGATAAAAGAGAACATGCAGTCTATTTCCTTAGTCGAACATTGCTTGATTATGAGACATGTTATACATAAGTGGAGAAATAATGCCTTGCTATAGTCTTCATGACAAAATTCGTTTATTTACATTACATGCTAAAATAAGAAACAAGGGTTATCGTTAAATCAAATCACCTATGGATGTTTCTCATGCAAGGATCCTTATATAAGAAGGTTAGATGCTTCATAACTCTGATGGGTGATTTTGAGTTAACATTTGTTAATCAAAAATCTGTCGAAGGAAAAATCATTGCATAATGGTTGGCTAACAACCCATTGGACGGAGGAAATCTACTAAAGTCGAATTTCCCGATGAGTGTGTGTATTTTGTCGAAACTAAGCCTCCCATTTTCTACGTGTCCATGGTACACTAATATCATTAATTTCATAGTGGACCATACATATCTAGAAGGGGAAACCTCACAACAAAGAAGACAATTACATATAATAACCGCTAAGTATGTCATCTTGGAACAAGTGCTCTATCATAGAGCCTTTGATGGAATGTTTCTAAGATGCGTTGACGAAGAAGAATCTGAAAATATTCTTTATGAATCACATAGTGGAGTATGTGGAGGTCACTTTGGTGGCCACACCACTACTTGGAAGATACATCGATGGGCTATTTATGGCCCATGCTAGAACATGACGTAGTAGAGTTTGTGCACAAATTCCATAAATGTCAAGAGTTCTCCCATGAGATCCACATACCGACACATGCTCTACAACCAATTACAACACCATGGCCCTTTTCCACATGGGGCCTGGATTTGATAGGGAAATTATCTCCCTCATCAATAGATGGTCATAAATTCATAATCATGGCCACATAATACTTTACTAAGTGGGTAGAAGCCATGCCTCTTACCACCATGCCTAGATCAGTAATCGCAAAGTTCATTTTGAACCAAATTATTTATAGGTATGGGGTCCCACATGTCATTATATCTGATAATGGCACATCCTTTAAAAATGATGAAGTACGTGAACTATGTGAAAAATTGAAAATAAGTCACCACACGACTTCTCTCTATTATCCTCAGGCCAATGGACAGGTTGAAGCTACGAACAAGACATTGAAGTCTATTCTCCTCAAAATTGTCAAGGAGAACAAACAAGATTGGCATTTAAAGATTTTTCCTACCTTGTGTGCCTATCAGACATCGGTAAGAATGCCAACAAGGGAAACCCCCTTTTCCTTGGTATTTGGTGCAGAATTAGTTCTACCACTTGAAGTCAAATACCTATTCTCATGCGTATATCGTTGCAAGTAATTCTAGGAGAAGAAGGCTATCAAGAAACACAACTCTCTCAACTAGAAAGTCTTGATGAGGAGAGAATCAAAGTTGAACAATGACATAGCATTTACAATGAATGGTGGATTGGAAATACAACAAGAAATTATATGAGCATGAAATATATGAGGGAGATTTGGTTTTAAGACTTGAAAGCTGAATAGACAAAAATACCGGTGAAGGAAGGAAATTCAAACCCCGGTGGTTGGGTCCATATCGAGTAATGGAAGACTACAAAAATGGGGTGTTTCACCCTGTACACTAGAGGGTGAGGATTTTAATGAATCTATGAACTCTCATCACCTAAAGAGGTATTACACATGATCCATTAGCATTTTCATATGTACATTACTACATCTACATTACATTTTAATCTGCTAGTTCATTTTGCTAAATTTTTGATCAAGGGACTTATTCTTATAACAATTCCTAAAAATTCTAAAAATATTGGCAACACATTCAAATCATACCTCTACAAATATCCACAAAGTCATCATTGTTTCCAAATTGTTTCATCAATTCAAACAAGATAAGACAAAGTTTTGACAAAGAACCATACCAAGGCATGTATACTTGGTTCTACTTAAAGTCTCTTTCTAGATTAGGTTTCTTTTCCCTTAGTCTTCTCTAGAAGATTCATGGTGTCACATCTATCCCATAAACATCTCTTTGGAAATAATAACATTCCACCCATTTTTACAAGATAAATAAGTCAAATGAAAATCCACAAAAAAATTATTTTACACATTTCTCTATCTTACTAACTCTCGGTGTTGAGCCCGCATCTCTTACTAGTGATGTAGGGTTGGGAAAGGAGAGAAATACCCTTACTCACCTATGCCTCATCCATGGTGATAATTCCATACTCCATACTTTTGGTAGCATGGGGCAAGGTGTAGGGGTTCTCTTTGAAAAACTTGAAAGTTAAAAATAGTTCACTCAAATATTGTGAAATCATCAATTAAAGCAAAGTGAGTTAGATGTCCAAAATTCCAAAAGAGCTTAAAACCTAAAAACAAGATTTTTTCAAGCAAGTGGCCATTTACGGATCTAAGTCTAAATAAAATGGAAAACAATTCACATCCTAAACTATGAAGTAAACTTGAATAGGGTGAGATTGTAGTGTCCCAATTTGGTTTTGTTAAAACCTTGTCTTTCTCTCATCATTGCCATTCACAAAATTTAATAAATTGTGCCCTTTCTCGGATCTTGGTGTTGAACCCTCACACCTTACTAGTTGCATGGGGTTAGGAGTGGGGAAAGTTCATTCACTTATCATATCACTATATCACCATGTTTTGGCAAGACAATACGAAGTACCAAAAAAATGCAAAATTGCTTAAAGAAACTAAAGTTCAGCATTACAATGTGTTTGCATTATCATATATCAACATTATAAAATAAAAAAATAAATAATTCTGATTTAGCATTCATATCCACCGCATACATTCTGAAAAGCATAGAAAAGTGAAAATTCTAAACATATAGAGTACACATGTGGGATGAGCCAAAAGGAAGTCAACTCAGATACAACATATTACCAAACCAAAAAGAAGAGTCTGTATATATCATGGTGAGTAAAGTTTATATACAATTCCATCACACACTAGATGTGGTCAAAACACTCTCAATGAGTCTGAAATTTACAAAAAATAAAAATCGTATAATAATCGACAAAATCGTGACAAAGCAATAAAAGGCCCAATGACCTGTTAATACCTCTAGTATCCCTTAAATGGTGCATGACTGCATCTGGGACTCTTGCTATGGCTATGACAACGAATGAAATGAACTGAGTGGTGTGAGTTCTTGTGGTGGTGGCCGTTGGCCATGGTCTCTTTGTAAGAAGGGATCTACCTCATCGGGCCGCTCGGATGTCTCATACCCAACCACTTGAGTACAAAGAGAGGTCACTACGTTTGATATCCTCCGGACATGTGCGAACGCGTCGGTGTGTCTACCAATTGCTAGTGGCTGACCTGAATTAACAATAAAATCATCTTGGGTTTTCCTTGAGGGGATCAATAGGGTGTCCATGCACACCCATCAAATAAGCTCTAGCCACTCCTATGTAGTTGCTTGCAAAAAAGAAATGAAGAAGAAATAATGAGTTACAAAATTATAAAAAAACACCAAATAACATTTCCAACTAACAAAATCAAGAGAAGAGAGTCAACATACTCGGATATCCTAACATCCAGTCGGATCGGTGACTATTATCTGCTGCTTGGTGGCTACGGTGGCCTCCAAAAATCTAGAGGCAAGAGATTTTCCTATCATAGACTCTTCATCTCCCTCTTCATCTTGAGGAAGTGGTACCTCTGAGACCAAGGTCTCTCTCTCCACTCTTGCCTCGTCATGTGCCACTCTCAACATATCTTGAGTGTCATGCCACACAGATCACTCTCCTCATCCTCCACATGGGATGCCCCACTAGCCTTGCTACCCGAACCCTCATCCCCCATCTCCTTTCTCGACCGAATCCTCCTTGGTCTCATATCCCGTGTACTCATCAAAACTAGAGTCTACATATATAGGCTCATACTCCTCTCCACCGTGAGCGGAGCGGCCGTAATCCAGAGCAAAGGTGCTCGAGGAGCACCAAATTCCCATCGAGCATGGACAACATGCCCAACTGCAATGGGAAAACCTAGAGTAACCACAATCCAGCTAGGGTCCCCTCTAGGGCCCTTTCGGGCCTCCTGAATAGTCCTGTATACTGGTGCCACTGGAGGAAGCATAACTACATGAGGAACGAAAAAATGTTGAGGAACCCGATCAAATGGATGAATCTTGAATCTCCTTTCACTATTAACTAACTACCATGTGGTAGAGAAAGCCACCATTGTATTTGTATCCTACCCCTACAAATCCCGCCATGTCCTCGGTAGGGTGTGGAAACCATGTCTTCCATGGTCAAAGAAGCCACTGGCTGGTGTGGGTCTCGAACTAATGGCATGCCTATCCACCTTGCTGCCTAAATAGCCACAGGATCCAACACTAATATTCCCCTTCCATAAGGGGAAATGTGATCATAAACCCTACTCATAAATAAGGTAGGGTGGCTTAGTGATTAGCCCTACAAATTAACGACCATGTATAGGTTGTGATATGTAGTCCCCAAGTATGTTTGATCCCTAGGTGTAAATACGGCCATGTGCCTCAATATGAGTAATAATGGGAGCCCAAAAGTAGAGTAGTGTGTCACCTCCCTTTTCTTTGATTGACCACAAAGTAAAGATACCCATGATGTCCTTACGAATAGTGGGGATGGGAGTAGTAGGAATGGATCGAACCTTGACCCCCTTCTTTGAACCAAAAGAGTCCGCAACATCCCCCATATAAGTAGCCCATAGAGTCATCATGACTATGGATTTTTCTGTCTCCAAGATCAATCTCCTCCCAAGTATTAAGAGTCCAAGAATGCGGTAAATGTCCTCCAAGGTGATGGTCCACTCACTCCTGACACCCGACAACTAGAAAGCGCCCAGTCCGCATCCTAGTAAGAAAACGAATAAAAAGTATGTTGCTAGCAGGAGTGACGTGGGGAACCCATGCAATCCTCCAAATCCATGCCCTCTAGAGAGTGTCCTCTTAACCCGAGTGAAATGATCCAAAATCATGGGAGCCAATCACACTCCCACTCATGACTCTAATGGATGTACTCCTTCATTCACCAAGACACAGAAAAAGAGCAAGTTAGTAATGTATATCAAAAGATAGGCTCACCAAAAACATGACAAAATATCAAAAATCCAAAAAATTCCAAGTTAACACACATTTTGGTCATTCTGTCTTAAACACCACCCAAGACAGGTGGTGGTTCCCAGACCACCGCCCTACTTAGGGCGGCGGTCCTAGACCGATTTTCCAAATACGTCTTTAACCTTAGAAAATACTCAAAAATGTGAAAAAGGCCATTTTGAATGAAATAAAAGAATGCCACATGGGCACCCCCTAAAGACTCATTTAGGAAAATAAATTTGAAAATATTCCTCCCTAGGTAAAATTTTGAACATTTGAACATTTTAGGTTTAAAAACATAAAAGTGAAAAAAACCAACCTTAGAATGCATTGGTCGATCTCTTGCTCATAGAGGCATGATCAAGATCTTGTAATAGTCATTTCAGCTGTACTCTCATAAAAAATGGTCACTGTGGGTCTAGAGCTCCAAAATCAACAAATCAAATAAGAAAAAATGTTTTGGAAAATGAGTTCATTTTGATATATATATATATGTTGTTTTTACCTCGTTTTGAGTGTATTTGTTCATAGGGATAGAGCATTGGCACATGTATATATCTATATCCCCGCACAAGTGGTAAGTCCTCTTGTCGTTTTGATTTAGTGTTTATTTTTTGATATTTTATCTATCTACATTTGATTCTTCTTTCCCTCTTATAGGTATCAGGAGCTTGGATGATGACGTTTCACACATAGGCATGTCGTATAGCTTCTAACTCCCGATTTCAAAACGCCATACTCAAATTCTACGTTTTACGCTTTTTCATGGCTAAGAAACTTATCCAAGGGGGAAATATGTACGTAACTGAAATTACATATGCTACATTGTCGAAGAACAGTTACAAAAAGTCCCCAATGATGATTCATGTCCTTTCATAAGATGTTTGAGCTCCAAAACCCATATGTACTATATATTTGTAGCCTAGACATATATTTTCTATGCTTTTTCCATCTTCTGCTTCATTCTATGCATGTTTTGACCTTTAGTGCTAGGGAGCGCCACCTAGGCAAGGCAATGGTCCTTCAACCACCGCCCTATGTAGGGCGGTGGTCCCGAGTGATTTTTCAAGATTCTTTCATGTGTGTTTTTACATGCGATGATTCAATTAACTTCACTTTTAGGATGCGTTTGTGGAACCGATTCTTCCAAAAATAGTTTTTATTACTTGGTTCTCCTTCCTACTTCTATTTTTTCATGTGCTTTAGTTAGTTGGAAATGCCTCTTCTTGCCTTGTGCATGAAGGCACATCCTAACCTTAATTCTTATATATTCCATGCTTCTATTCAAGCAAAAGGGCCTCATAATTTTTGTGTATCTTGCATAATATTTCTGCCACAATATTGCTAGGAATTTCATAGCCAAGCTCAAATATCTTGTGCTATCTCTCTTCTACTTGAATTACAACCAAATTGCCTTCAAGCTACCATTTCTCAAGCGTATTCTTGTGCTATTGTTCTTGCATTCCCAATTCCTTGGACTTATATGAACACATAAAGAAATAAAGGAACAAAATGAGGGGACAGACATAGATACAACCAGATTTTCCAAAGCTCTTGCTTATCAAGGTTGGAATTACTTGTTTGTTTGCTTCATTTTTCAAATTATCAATTTTGAATCATTAGTTTCAATTGCATATCAAATAGAGTAGTAAGATTGTTAATTTCAATTGATTAGGAAATTACAAGTAGATAAAATTATTAGAAAGTTTGCTCTTTGACATTACTAGGGAAGTTGTGGGGAACAATAACTCTTTTAGGGTCATGATTTGTTTTTCACCTCTGAGGTAGGGTTTGAAGGGTTTTTGGTTATATTCAGTTATTTGTTTTAGATTTAGAATCACATATTTGCACAAGCAACCAGCTACATGCGGTTGATTTCTTTTTCTTTATTTTTTAATTAGATTAGAATGAATTTCTTAAAAACTAGAAAAGATCAAAAACATTTACTTTTATTAGATTAGTTTGCTTTCATTGTTTTGCTTTGATATATTGTGAAAACTCCAAAAACAACATAGATTAAATTTCCTTTTATAGTTAGTTTGTTTTATTAGGATCATTTCAATTTCATTTTGCATGACCATCAATGGTCCACAACAAGAAAAGACGTACGGTTGTGATCCTTTGGTCCCACAACCCAACGGGTCGGAGTTGATAACAAAAATTGATACAATTTTACATTTGACGATCCTACTTACACCTGATACATTCTATGAGATAATAGAATAGATAAACATGCTAAACATCACCGTTAATCAATCCTCCAATTATTGGAATAATCCTGGTAACATGATTTGATTACGCATATGAACATAAAGAGGCCACAACCTCCACGAGTCTTCGCTTTTATCCTCGTGTCACGTAACCTAATGGGCCTACTAAATAATTAGATATTGATCCTGGTTTGTGTGCGTAAATATTTATATCATAACCATTTCCATCCAATATCATTGCAAAAATTTCATTATTGAACAAAGTAGCTGATCATCTACATATATTCTCTCACCCTAGGGTCATCATCATCATCACTTTTTCACTTCCTCTTCTTTAGCTTCCGTGTTTCACTTTTTATCACTCAACGCTTTTCCTAGTCTCTCAACACACTTTTCTCCATCGATCTACATGGTTATTAGGTAAACATATCTTATCTCCTTTATGTTATCAATCATTCTCTCAACAACATAAAGTTAGGGAAAATTTAGAAACTAAATCACGCACTTTGGATACCTATCTAGTCCGATCACATACTACTATTTCTATGATTCCTAAGCAAGAAAAGTATTAATTAACCCATGTATTTGGCCATCTTTTCTTGCTTTTTGTTATCCTTATTAGTCTTACACACATTCTTTCCTAGTCTATCTTTTTATACTTCAACATTTCTCATTCTAGACACCAATGCCCATCTAGGATGCCAATGCTATGTGTCATTGTCCCTCCGGGCGCCCCAACCTATTTGTATTTTTCTCACATCTTTTGATCCTTGCTATCTATTTGGGCATCTTATTTTGTTTTTTGTGGGACTTTTCAGGGTTAATTATGAAATTCAAGCAAGGGAATAATATAAATATAAAGTTACGTGATCATAATAAAGGACCAAGTACTAAGAATTAGCTATCACCACCTACTGGTTACATTCAAAGGACATTACAAGAGCACTCTAGCATCCATTTGGAATCCACACACAAGGGAAAGAGATTTATATTTATGCATACACTTCATAGGAGGGGAAGTTCATAATTTCTTACACACATCTATTTACATCTTTTACATCTAGCTACTTTCTCACTATCAAGTACGACACACACAAGAGCCAACTAGGGAGAAATTCCACACACACACATAACTAAATTGGGTCTTATATGTAGTGCAATGCTCAGTTGTAAGATCACTTTGTTGACAGATGAGGACAATCTAACCCCTCATTTGCATTATTTTCTTTTTGGGATTTGATGTGTTTTGGGGTTTTACAAACCATTTATTCGTTGCAGTTATAGGTGACATATGAGATCTTAGTTTTAAATATTAGTGAAAAGAAGTGAAGGATGATGAACATCTCATGACCCTATGAAATAGGGTTTTGTACCTCCGGAGAAGTCGAGGCACTCATATGATATCTTTAGTGCCCCTAATCTAGTCCATGTGCCCCAAACCAACATATTATGACATCTCTACATTTTTATGGGCTTCATTGTGATAGTCTTTCTATCCCTTCATTTAAAACTAGGGTTTTATATTTTCTAGCTTAATTTACTTGGGTCAATTCTATACTTAATTGTTTATATTCAACACTATTACATAACTTAGTATTAGGAATTTATTTATTTAAATATTTTCTTAATCACAATCCTAATTATGTGCCTACACTTGATGAAAATTGCATTCATGATTATGATATGCAACAAGGAGAAGACATTTCTAGTCATCAAACACCAACTTCAGCTAGAAATTATACTATCAATTCTTTAAAAAGGAAGAGAATAGATGAAATTTCCAATGATGAGATCCACTAAATTGAAGATATTTCTACAGATAGTGATCAAACACCTATTACAAGTGATTATACATCCCAAAACAATTATGTGAAGAAAGAGAAGTAGATGGACCATTGAAAGGTATTTTAAGTTTGAATGAGTAGCTAAATATCCATTCATTGAACTAGTAAAGCCAAAAAAAGGTAATGATACTCCAAAAATGTAAATGTATTATTTGTAGTTGGAAACTTGGAAAGGATCACAAAATGCAACTCAAGTTGGACACAATTGAGAAACATTGTGGTAAAATATATGTATCAATTAAATAGAATGAGCACACTGAGATGGAAAAATGAAAAAGAATGCATGCATGTAAGATATGAAACAGTATGAAAATGAACAAAAATTCCTAGAAAATCTTGTTGAGAAAGGAGGAACAATTACAACTCAGCTAGGAAAAGTTTTTAGTTTAATCTACGAGCCAAAAATATACAATTCTCAACTATTTACCATATTATAAAAAGGGTAGACTTATTTATGGTTTTTAGGATTATTAAATTTTATTTCAACGTAATGGATTTCCTAATCTTCCACAATCACATTGGCCACACAACAATGCTTGGGAAATGTTGAAATGTCTAGCAATTATTGAGGAGGAGGATTGGAAACAAAAATTAAAAAATGCACAATTTATCTCTCTATCTATTGATGAGGTCACAACAGTTGACAACACATCATAGGTTTGAATTCATGTCTATGCTTTTATGAACCATTTAAGGACACCTCATTTATTAAAATTTCATAAAATAATATAAAATTTTAATGCAACGAAAATTTACATGTTGGTTATTTCAAGTTTGAGGGATATAGCGGGAATGGATGATTATAGTATCACTACTAAGTTTGTGTGCGTTGGTACATATGGTGTATTAGTAATGCAGAAAACATAAATGGTCTTTACATTTGAATACAAACCATTGTTTCCCCATATATGATTCCAATCCATTTTATGATGCATAGAATGAATCTTTCATACAAAATAGTTAGCACATTTGAGAGTGTTGCAAAATTCAAAGAGCTTATCCACGATCTACATGCATATGTCTAGCACTCAAAAATATTCCTAGAGTTCCATAAATTTACAATTGGAGTGATTGATGGTAAAAAGCTTCTAAAAGATGTTGATATAAGGTGTATTTCCATGTATGAACCTACATGTAAATTTTTTGAAGAATATCCATCGTTGGCAGGTTTTATGTATAAATATTGTAGAGAAGTTGACAAGGCAAAAGATTTGTTGTATCATTTAACAAATTTGGAAACATTACTAACATTAAGTGGAATTATCCCCATGTTTAAGGAAATAAATTGTTTGAGTAAACATGCTCAAGAGATGTCCATATATATTGTTGATTTCATATGGTTGAGGAAATGTGTATGTCAAACTTTAGATATTTTATACATGTCCCAAGATAGTTTTAAAGGGCCTATATTTGAGAATTGACAAATGTTAATAGACATCAAGGATCCTAACTACTATTTGAAATTAAATATTAAGGATTATATTTGTATAGTTATTAATGGGAAGGAGATACCAATACATACGTTTTAAAGAAAGAGTTTATTTGGTGGGAGAAGAAATTGAAGAAGTTTCTATAATGCGGGTTCTATATGAAAATGTTATTTCTGATGCACAAATGAAATTGAGAAAGAGTTCACAAAGATTATCCTTAGAAATTTATAATAATTTTAAAAGTGATTATATTTTAGAGGCCATGAGAGCAATGAATCCCATATTTTGGAATTTTTGTTGATGGTCATAGTGAAGAACTTGTAAGTAATTTATTTCTCAAATATATGATTGTTCGTAAATCATTTTAGAAATTCTGTACATATAAATGGATTTGAAATTAAAGGAATTTTGTAAAAATATTTATGACATCTCAGTCAACATATTTTTCACTTACCATGATTGTTCAATATCAATATCTAAATGAACCAACAAAAAATGAAACTATAACAAGGCTATGAAAAAAATATTCAAGCAACATTTTGTAAGAAAATATTAGTAAATATTTTCGGTTATATGAACTTGGCAAAATGATGAATTTTGGATTAGTAGAAGATGAACGAGTCTGTAATGCAGTATATTTTGTTAAATCAAAGATTCAAAAAATGTTGGATAAAAATTTGGAGACATGTTTGAGATTGTATGTTTCACATTATCTTGTGGATGCATTTCCTTATGAAAGGGCACTTGTAACTTGGAATTCACTTACTAAAAGAAGAGGAGTCACTAATACAGTGAGAAAAAAATATGATCTTAATACTTTTACTCAAGAGGTGGATGCTTTGTTAACACAAGATGAAAATTTATCTATAGATTAAGGGATTGCTCAAAGATTGTTTCAGCTACCCGAGTTTTAGGCTTTTACCTTGGTAAGAGGCATGTTTTATAAATATTTAATCCTATATAAAAAAATCATATGAAATTGTTATAATTATTTATGTTTTTGGATAAACGATTTCAATATCCTTATTTCTTATGATTTTTATACAATGCAAGAATAAGATATGAAAACATTAATTATGAATAGAACTCATATATTATACTTTACATTGTTATGAAAAATAAAACACCAGAGATGCTATGAAAACAATATATTAATAAAGTGTTGATTCATATTGTTTCAAAACAATTTACAAAAGTGTAAAACATCTCAATTGATATTTGAGATTTATATTTCAATTCTCAATATTACAATTAGTCATACAATATAAGAAAATACAGTCTCATTCTATGATGTTCCCTTTGGTCTTGTATCATCTGTTAGTGCTCTTGATTTAATTAGATCATCAATCTGTGACATTGATACTAGTGATATTTTCAATATCTTGTTTGGTTGCATCACCTGTTGAAAGTAAACTAGGATCCGCATTTGATTTCTGCTTGAATAATATTTTTGGATCCATGTCATGCTCCTTAATTATTTTCTTCAATGTATTGTTCTGTTTATTAAGGAGCACAAGTTTTTCCTTTAATGAAATATCAACAGTTAAAATTTTACAGTGTATTCTTGGATGAAGATCCAAGACCGGTACTTCATTATTAAAATTTTCATATTTTGAATGCATTTAAATAAAGAAATATTATTAGTTAAAATTTTTAAATTATGTAAAACTAAAATTTCAATGCAAAGAAAGAGCTAAACTTATGAAAAACTTTATATTTTTCTGCATTTGCAATGACAACCAGGTTTTTGTCTCTAGCCCATTTGTTATAGTAAGCTTGGGCTTCACCATTTAAATTTTCTAACTTGTTTAACATTACATCCAAAACATTATCATTATAGTCATTTCCTACTATAATGGAACCTGAGAGAGCCTGATTCAACAATACATCAATCTTTCCTGGCTCATTTTGAACTAAAGAAAATAAAGAATTTCTTTGGGAATGGTTGTGATAATGGGAATTTATTTCCTTCATCAAAGATTTGGCCTAGAATTCCCATGTTTTCAATGTCTCTATATCGACATAACAAAATAATTAATATTAACATAATAGTTATGTTTCGCTCGGAATGTTTCGGCTTCCGGGAATAGAGTTGCTTCTATCCTTTCATTCCTTTTAGAAATGTGATGAGGTTAGGGTTAGGAGGAATACACATTGACTGTCGAGATGGTGTGCGCGTATCCGTAGAGAAGATCGGGTGATCATGCGGAGAACTCCTTTTTGTCTTGGAAGGACTACCTGCAAATAAGAACACAAGACCACAAGATTTTGATTAAACAATAAATGAGGAAACTGCCTTGGGCCCAGGAAATATAAAACTTCCTTTCGAAGGTGGTCAGTTCCCCTGCTAATATGAATTAACACAAAAGACTTGCAAAATATCAATTAAATTGTTTCGTTAAACTGGGTAGGGGGAAATGCTGGTTTTCTGGTTTTGATCAGAGGAACCGATGCGATTCTTCGATAACCGATGCGATTCTTACGATAACCGATACCGGTGGGTTCTAGGATCTTCTTGGTAGCTATGGTGTTTGTAATGGCTGGTTTTTGGATGGTATTAGGAAATGGGATGATTAGAAGCAAAAGAATGACAGTTAGATGCAATGGCACGTTGGGTAGTGGATTCAGAAACGGATTTAGGAGCACTGAGATTCAAGAAGCATAAAAATGTTATAACAAAGGACATGCAAGATGTGACTTACTAGTTTTTGACCAAGATGCAAGTTGATCTCCTTGGTTGTAAACACTTCTGGTTTCTTTACTCGTCTCTGCTCTGTCAAGTGAAGATCTGGACTCTGTTCCTCGCTCGCAATGCTCTCTGTTGATCCAGAAATCCTTTGACCGATCTCCAAAATGAAATTCCGATCCATTGTTTTGGTTTGGGGAGCCCATTTACAGGGAACCGATGGCGGTTGCGTAACCGACGGCGGTCGAGTAGGAACCGACATCGGTAAGGAAAAAGTAGGCTATTTTTAAGTAAAATAGCCCAACTTCCTAACTTTTCTCCCGAGAGATCGATTGCGGGCTTGGTCAAGTGGCTAGAAGGTCGGCTTTGGGTGCGAGTAAGGAGGCATTAGTTATGGATGTGAGTCTAGACCAAGTCATGGGTCTTAATTAGGTTAGTTTAGGGTTAGGGCTAGGTCATGATGAGGTGGCAGAGTGAGGTGGCGGGTAAGGTGATGTGGATTTATCAATTACAAGGTAATTAATAAATAATTGTGTAAAGTTTAGGTAATGAGGTTAGGTTGCGAAATGGGATGCGGGTCACAAGGGGTCGTAAGACACGAATTTGGTGTCTACATTAGCCCCTTATTGTCGTGTAGCTTGTTCTGTAAAGCTGCGCGGACAATAATATGAAGTGGTTTCTCATGTTAAGGATATAGGTAATCCCCCTCAAATCTATCACAGATTGAGTGAACGGGAAATCAGGGATAGGGTTGATAAAGGGTATATGTTGTAGAGAGGATGGTAAGGTGGTGGGGTAGGTCCAAGGAAGCAGACGCATGTTGAAATGCAATAGTACGACGAGGGTACATGATTTGACAAGCAAACCAGCAATGTGTAGGCAAAGGTCGATAGTTTATCCAAACAAGGGTGATATAATCCTGGTATCCAAGGCATAGGAAGTAGCTCCAGGGTATATAACAGGAGAGGTGCAGGAACATTTAGGCATGTTCGGCAATACCAAAAGGTTGGTTTGGTTGAGATAAACGTCACGGTCTAGGTCTGGGCAAAGCTGGTCGACAGATCAAGTCAAGGACCCTAATCATGCTAAAACACGAACAGGTGAGCTCGATTGAACCAAAAACTACCGGATGGGTGGATAAAGTGTATGGTGTTGATTTTGGGTAAGGTATGGAAGTGGTACGGTCGTGGGTTGGGCCAAGTTGTTGGGTGGCGGCCTTGGGTCGGGCCAGAAGTGTAAAGGGAGGCCTTGGGTCGGGCCAAATAGTGAGGGCAAGGCCTTGGGTCGGGCCAAATGGGTAGGTTGAGGCCTTGGGTCGGGCCGAATAGGTAGGTTGAGGCCTTGGGTCGGGCCGAATAGGTAGGTTGAGGCCTTGGGTCGGGCCGAATAGGTAGGTTGCGGCCTTGGGTCGGGCCGAATAGGTAGGTTGAGGCCTTGGGTCGGGCCAAATGGTTAGGGTTGCGGCCTTGGGTCGGGCCAAATGGTTAGGGTTGCGGCCTTGGGTCGGGCCAAATGGTTAGGGCGAGGCCTTGGGTCGGGCCAAATGGTTAGGGTTGCGGCCTTGGGTCGGGCCAAATGGTTAGGGTTGCGGCCTTGGGTCGGGCCAAATGGTTAGGGCGAGGCCTTGGGTCGGGCCAAATGGTAGGTTGAGGTAGAGGATTGTTAGTGGTTGCGGAGTCACGGGGGAGAGACTAGAGGTGGAGTCCTCCATGCGAGAGGCGTATTCATATGTTACGAGGAGAGATTAGCGGATCGGTGGCGGTACCAATAGCCGTGGTACCTTTGAGGACAGAGAGGCCCGGCGAGAGGGGTCGACGATCACGATCATCACCTAGTTCGGGATGAGGCGTGAGGGTCTGAGTAAATGTTAGCAAGGTATAAGAATAAATAAGGATGCCGACCTGCGTGTCGATGATAGAGAAGATGTATTTGTTTAACATCTAAATAAAACTGAATATGTATGTTGATTTGAGTTACGATAATAATAAGATTGTTTGTGTTTTGATTTTCGGTGTTTTGAAAAAGGATAAAGAGGACTGTGATTAAATAGAAATACACAAAAATATTTATATTCACCACACAGGATAGGTTATGGTAGGGGATGGTCGAGCTAACCTTGGGAGACCCCATGTCTCCAAAGTGCTGCCTACATAGCCCATTGCACAAAGCAAGGAGGGGCCTCAGACCGATGTATAGTTCTCCCTTAGGACTAGGGAGAGGTGAATTCAGGTAATTTGATACGGTTAGGCGAGTGGTTGGTTGGTAAAAGTATTGATATTAATATTGGTAAGGTAAGGTTGATGGTGTTGGTAATGAATTGGTGATGTTGTAAAAGGTATGAGGGAAGCGAAAGTTAGCCTACCCAAGTAGTAGGGAATCGGGTCCTGATTAAGGTCAACACACAATCCTAGATGCGAGGCAAAGCAGAAAGAGTGCTCCGTAGATGAAGAGAGCTAAACAAACCACACCACGTAGAACGAGCTTGGAGCCCTAGGTACCGTGCATAGACGAGAAGTCAATAGGTGAAAAGAGTTGTATGATCACAATATATCGAGTGTACATTACATCCCTTGAGTTGAAACAAATGGTGAGGTGAGGTGGATGATATAGCTGAGGTACGGAGAACTTATTACAAAGAGAGTGTTCTGACGAAAGAGAACCTACCCTAAATAGACAAGTCTATGACTCAAAAGTCATTTTGAATGAGGCTTTTCTTTTATTGAATGTAGACTGATCGATGCGGGAAGTCTACAAGGGATATTGATTGTATTATTCTTGAGGTCTTCATGAAGCTGATCAATGCGAGAAGCTTCTGATAAAGGCTGACTGTGTATAGCTGTCCTTCGAGGGAGCAGTCTATTTATAGTAGCAGATATGATTGTAATGCATAGCTGTCCTTCGGGGGAGCAGTCTATATATAATAGCAGCAATAGTTCGGCATATAAATTTCCTTGAGGAGCAGATCTATATTTAATTTAGATGACTAGATGTTCATTTGGCGTGAAGCATCTAGTTTAGTAGGAAGTTTGACTCAAGAAAATCCCATAAGAATACGGCTTATTTTAATATTTTGAAGTCATGGACTAGACTAAAAAGGGGAAGGCTTCATCAAGGGGAGGTGAGGATCAAACTATGTGAGCTTGATTGTTATTATGAGGTGTAGGAAACAGAGTGTATGTAGTGGTAAGTGAGCTCAAGGGACGAGCGGCAGGTAGATAAGAAGTGATATAACACTAATTTCAACAGTAGAATGGTCGAAGATGCAAGGCATTAAGGGGTTCAGGCTCAGGTTTACCATTAAGCGAAGCTAAACGATAAGTACCAGATCCATAGGTATGAGTGATTATATAAGGCCCAATCCAATTGGGAGCAAATTTTCCACGTTTTCTCTTTTCTAGTTTGGTTACATGTTGATTCTCTTTGAGGACAAGATCACCAACCTTAAAGGTACGCTCATGAAGTCGCTTATCATAAGCACGTTTAATGCGTTTTTGATAGATTTGAAGGTGATCAAGAGCTGTAAGACGGCGTTCGTCAAGAAGCTCCAATTGGGCTAACCGCTCTTGGCGGAAATCATCGTTGGTGAGAATATCCTGAAGAGATATTCTAAGGGAGGGTATTTGTATTTGAGAGGCAAAACAGCCTCGGTACCATATACCAAAGAAAAGGTGTGGCATTAGTAGAGTACGAATGCTAGTACGATAAGCCCAAAGGGCAAAGGGAATGTGATCGTGCCAATTTCTTCCGGATTCATTGACAACTTTCATGAGGATTTTGGTTAGTGTTTTATTAGAGGACTCGGCTTGCCCATTGGCTTGTGGATAGTAGGGTGATGAGAAGCTAAGTTTGATACCAAAGTTGTCATGAAAGGTCTTGCAACAACTTGTTTTTGAAAGATTTTCCATTATCTGTTATCAGGCGATGAGGAACACCAAAACGACAGATAATGTGGTGGTTAATGAACTCGACAATTTTTTCTTTTTTGATTGAAATGAGTGGAATAGCCTCCACCCATTTTGTGTAATATTCGGTCATTGTGATTATCCAACGGTGACGTTGTGAAGAGGTCGGGTGAATCTCACCAATAAGGTCTAAACCCCATTGTGAGAAGGGCCAAAGATCTCGAGCGATCTGGAGCGGGTGGCTAGGAGTATGTTGAAGGTTGGCATGTTGCTGACACATAACACAACGCTTAACATATTCGTAGCAGTCGTTATTGAGAGTAGGCCAATAATAACCAAGGCGAAGGATTCGTTTGGCCACGGCAAGGCCGCTAAAATGTCCACCACAAATACCGTCATGGACCTGTTGGATGGTATGAGTGGCCTCCGCGCCAGTTAGACAGCGAAGGAGGATGCCATCAAAGCCATGTTTATAGAGGAGTCCCCCCATGACAACATAACGCGAAACACTTTTAAGAAAAGCACGTTTGCCGTTACTACTAAGGTCAGTGGGAGGACGAGAGATTGTAAGGTAGTCATGAAATTGGTGGTACCAGGTATCCTGTGAATTAGTAGACACAGTATTTATCATACAAACTACCGGGGTTGAATAGGATGGGGCAAAAATTTGTTGGACCACGACGAATAATTCGAGTCGATTAGGCGCGGCGAGAATTTGCGAGGCTAAGCAAGCCATAGTATCCATAAATTTGTTAGTGGAGCGGGAATGGTTTGTATAGAATAGTGAGTAAATAAGGCTAGAAGTGAATCTACGTAGTGTTTGTATTTTTGAAGTTCCTCATTTTTGCATTGGTAGACGCCCATAACTTGATTGACTACCAATTGAGAGTCGCCAAAAATGTTGATAGATTTGATACCTAAGTGTAACGACTTGGAGACCTGCAGAAAAGGGCCTCGTATTCCGCCGTATTATTAGTGCAAGGAAATCAAGTCGAATGAAAGAGGCATAGGTTCAGCGTTGAGAGGAATGAGAACAACGCCAGCCTCTCCTCACTGCCGCGGCCGGCATTTAGATCCATCGAAGAAGAGGGTCATTGGGTACGACTCCTCCGTGAGGGAAAGAGTAGCGATGAGTTCGTCGGGAAATGTGAAATTGGTAAATTGTTCCCCAGGTAAAGGAGCTTCCGCAAGTTGGTCTGCGATGGTTTGTCCTTTGATTGATTTCTGGTGGACAAACTCAAGGTCGAGGTCGGCGAGAAGCATGAGCCATCTAGCAATGCGTTGGTTCAGATGAGGTTTGGCATACATGTAATGGATGGGGTCTGTATTGGTGATGACGAAAGTCTTGTGATTTAGAAGGTAGTGTCGGAGTTTGGTGGCCACGAATGATAGGGCAAGGCACAATTTTTCTACATGTGTGTACCTAGTCTCATAGTCCACCAAAGTACGACTTATATAATAAACGGCTTGTTCGTGATTCTCAGAGTCACGATGTGCAAGCATGGCTCCTACAGCGTGGTCGGTGGCGGAAAGGTAAAGGTAGAAAGGGCGGTCGTCTTGGGGTGGGATAAGCACGGGTGGCTGCAAGAGATAGGATTTGAGAGCTTCGAAGGCTTGGTGACATTCTTCGCTCCATTGGAATGCAATATCCTTTTTAAGGAGGTGATGGAAAGGTTGACACCGATCCGAGAGTTGGGAGATGAAACGTCGGATAGATTGGAGCTTACCTTGTAAACTACGCAATTGTTTGAGATTTTTGGGTGGGGGCATTTCTAGGATAGCTTTGACTTTAGATGGATCGACCTCAATGCCACGCAAAGAGACGATAAAGCCAAGAAGTTTTCCCGAAAGAACACCAAAGACACATTTCTTCGGTTGAAGGTGGACGAAATATTGTAACAGTGATCAAAAATAATGGTTAAAACATCGAGATGTTCACTACGATGTTTAGACTTGCCGAGAAGATCGTCGACATAGTCTTGAGGATAGTGTGCATAATGTCATGAAAAATGTAGGTCATAGCCCGCTGATAGGTAGCACCAGGCATTCTTAAGGCCAAATGGCATGACACGATAACGAAAAGGTTCCCAGGAGTTATGAAGGCGGTTTTGTGTTGATCGGCGAGGCAACCAAAATTTGGTTGTATCTGAAAAGCCATCCATGAGAGAGAGCATCTCATGACCTGCGAGTTAGATCAACAAGTTGGTCAATGCTAGGTAAGGGAAGTCATCCTTAGGGCAAGTGAGGTTAAGATCCCAGAAATGCGTGCATATTCGAAGTCCCCTGTCGCTTTAGTAGCGAGTGCGATGTTAGAAATCCATTGAGGATAGTCAATAGGCAAGATGAAGGAAACAGAAAGGAGTCGTTGGAGCTCCTCTTTGACCAAGAGAGCAATGCGTGGATGCATTTTTCTCAATTTCTGTTTGACTGGTTTGGAATCGGGGTTTAGGGTGATGTTATGGACGGCGATGGTAGGATCAATTCCTGGCATGTCAGCGTAAGACCATGCGAAAGCTTGGTTGCGAGCACGGAGAAAGGTAGTAAAGGCGGCTTGTTCTGATGTGTTAAGGGATTGTCCAATCTTCACAATGTGAGGATCCTTCTCCGTGTGGATGTTGATTTCTATGGTAGATTCATTCAGCATAGTTTGGGTTTCAGATGGTAAGGCTCGTTGAATATAAGAATCATCCGCGCTAAGGTAAGTGAGGATGGAGTCGTCATCCTGGCATTCAACAACATTAATCAAAGGTGAATCCTCTTCGATCATGTCTGGATAAAGAAGGGGTAAAGAAGATGGGTCATCATTATCGCGTTGATAAGTGAGAGGACCTATGAAGATAGCATTTATGAAAAAAAAAAGTTAGGAGGGATGGATTCAGGGTCTATAGATTCTGCGGGTGATGATGGCAAAGTGGGTGATGATGGTTTGGTAGGGGCGACGTCTTCTTCTTCCAGGATACAGCTGACAGGAGGTGTCTCCTGTGTAGGTGTTTCGGGAAAACCGAGACCACTGCGATCATTGTGTTTACGGGTAGTCACGGGAATGAGTGTATGTCGGCCTTGTTCGTAAAGGCCAAAACCAAAGCCTTTCCACGCCTGCAGTCAAGAAGGTGAGGGCGAAACGACGATTTGTCAAGTATTGAAAATCAGATTGGAAAGGAATCACACCAAGAGGAGGTTCAGGGGTAATGGAGGATGCGTCAACACCCCCATACGTTAGGTTAGTGCGGCAATGGGGTGGTCCGTAAGAGATTATCTCCCCCACGCGACGGTCGTAGGTGGGATGTGCATGTAATTGTCCATACTCCTGCGGGGTAGGGAAAGAACTAACGTTATATAGGCGGTACTCCCCCAGCATAAGGCACTGAAAAACATCTACTAAGGGGTCGGAGGTTGGAATGTTAGCTGCGGGAAGGGAAGTGGTTTTTGCGATGGTGGTTTCATCAATTGAAGGCGTAGGCGCGGTTGAGGTGGATGGTTGAGGTACATTTGAGGAGGATGGTTGGGTTGAATGTATGGGTGTCTTGATTGGTATAAGCACATCGTTAGGGCGGTATAACATATTGCAGGTTTTAAAGGGGGGAGGGTCAGCTTTTACGGTGTAAGACTTCCCCTCGTACTCAAATTTTATGCATCTATGTAAGGTTGAGGGAACGCATCCCATGGCCCGGATCCAAGGACGGCCCAACAATATATTATATTGGAACTCTCCCTCCAAGACATAGAAGAGTTTGGGTAAAGTACGTGGTCCTACGCGAATGTTGAGGATCACGGTGCCTAAGGTAGAAGTAATAGCGTCATTGAATGACCGCAACATGATGGGGTTGGCACACATGCAACTAGAAGGGATGTTCATCTGTTGGAAGGCTTTTGAAGAGATGATGTTTAGGCTAGCGCCCCCGTCAATCATAACCCGACGTACTCGAATATCCCGGACGTAAGCGGAGATGAAAAGGGCGGCGAGTCGGGGTCTTCTCATACCAAAGTCGACAATTTCATCTTGAGAAACCATGACTGCTTGACTTGTTGAGAGACGAAGTGGTTGGGGTAGTGGGTTGTTTGGTGAGAGAAGCAACGTGATTGGGTGTTAGAATGGAGGTGACAGGCAGGGTTTCATTAGGTAAAACCTCTATCCCTTAAAGGATCTCAACAAGAGCTTGTCGATGAGATTGAAGTCGAATGAGATCATACGGTGTCATTTTACGGGCGATTGGTGAACTGTTTAATCATATTTCGGTGGGAAATGCCATTAGAGGCGGATAGGCGGGTCAGAATGACCACTTTAGGTGGTGGTGCAATCGGGATGTTTGATGGAGAAAGAGATGCATGCAGTGTGTTTTCTTTTGCTTTCCCATTGTTTTTACTGCCTCTCGAGTAGCGACACTAATCATATTAATCTCGTAGACTGAGATGAGGAAGATGGTGGGGATAACTCATGGTCTTCAAGAGGTGGGGTTGTAATAATGACAGATCTTGGTGAGGCGGGGACAGATGGTATAGGAGAGGGAATGGAAACTAAAGGTCTCTCCCTTCGTAAGTTGTCTTTCTTAATCTTTCTATCTCAGGGAGAGGTGGCTGGCGAAGGATGGTTTTAGAGCTTTGCATCCCTCCACATCATGTCTGGTGTGCGGTGATAAGAACAGATTTTAGACTCATCGTAACCCATAGGTCGGGGCTTAGACGGGTCATAAGGTCTAAGTGGAGGTAGGGAAATGGTCGCATTCTCCACCAACATAGCAAGGATTTTGGCGTAAGATCCTTTGAGTGGGTCAAAATCGGAAGAGGATGAGGGTATTGGTTGTGCGGGTTTTGGTAATGCTTGGGCATGATTGGTTCGCATACGGGTGGTGGTTTAGCCGAGGGTGTTTGATACATGGTTTTTACTAAACGTGATTTCTTTGGCGCGAAGCTATGTCGGATGATGAGGCCGCGAGATGATGTGGTATCGAAAACAACCACCACGGGAAATAGGAGTGAGTAAAACAAATCTTTTGATGATGGAATTTGTTTAGGGTTGATAGGTGGACGGGATACGTGGAGTAGCGGTGTTGCTATACCACAGGAATTTACTGTATAGGTGCGGAAGGCGTAGGTTGTTTTGAAGAAAACGCAGGAGGTATGATATATTGATGTAAGGTAGAGGGATGGGGTCCCAATATGGAAGGTAGGTATGACGATGATGGTTTTGATTGTGATAGGGGCACGGATTGAGTTTGTCTCCTAGGTGGCGGAGCGGATTTATTTTTGGATAGATTGAGTCGCTTAGGTGGGTACGTTAGACTGGGAATTGGTGAGGTCCCAAGCATAGGGGAAGATCTGGTTAAGTTGATAGAAGTGGATGGGGCATTTGGTAGAGGTGAGGGGGGTGAAGGTGAGAACAGGGGCATTTTAAGCTTCTGTAAACACTTCGGGTATATGGTGGAGACATCAAGATCAGTCATTTGCATTTGAGTAGAAAAAGGGGTACTCAAACGTTCCCATAGGGCCTGTCTATCTTCTGTGGAATGATAGTCTCCAGGTGTGATTTGTAATTTTTGTACGGAAGAAAGGTGGGTTGTAATTCCAGTCCACTGCGGGTGTGACACAGGAGGTAGATGAGGCACTGTATCAATAGATGTTAAGAGGTCAACCGGTCGTTGAAAAGATTTAGGCGATGAGGGACTAATAGGTAGGAGGGCGTGTTCGAGGGGATCTATCACGTTTAAAGAATGTGGTGATGTTAGTGTAAGAGATTTCTCATCTAAGGATGTCAAAAGGAGTGGCGAGCCTTCCTCTTGTGTAGCAAGAGTGGTAGAAGGGGACGTTTGGGAAATAGATAAATTAGATAGCATCCGCTCACAGTCTTGTAGGGATGTGGTGTAAGAAGACTCGTCGATGAGAAGAGAAGTCCGGGCAGTTAACTCTTCTATGGGTAAAGGAATGATTTCACTTTGGCTTGATGGTGGTGAAGGAGGTTCAAACTCCTGTGTTGGTGGAGAGGCTTGATTTAAAAAAATTTCAATAGAGGCTTTTGGCTGAGAATCGAAGACTGCATGGATCTCATGAACACTCTCCTCGGCTAAGATATCTTGGTTCATGTTCTTGTTGACGAGTGATTCGGGAATGGCTTGTTGAAAATTTTCAGATTTCGGTTAGCAGGGGCGTTAGGATTATCGAGGGTTATATCCCCTGCGTCAACCATTTCCTGCACTATGTTTTTCAACATCTTGCAGTTTTCATGACTATGTCCTTTTACGCGGTGAAAGTTACAAAAGTCATTTTCTTTGTACCAGGAAGGTATTGCGCGGGTGGAGTCAAACCCAGAGTGAGGTTTAATAGGGGGCAAGGTGATAGCCCCAGCTTTGAGCAATTTCTCCAGGATGACGCCATAAGTTTCTCCCAAGGGAGTGTAATTGGTGGGCTCGGCTTTGTACTTATAAGTGGTTTTCGGCGGAGTATTGGACGGTGTTTGAGATTTGACCATTACCGCGTGGACAGCTCCTTTTGATTTAGAAGAAGTGGACGCGTGAGGAGTGGTGGTGTTTGGCTTGTTGGTAGAATCAGGAGTTCGGAAATTGGGGTTTTTGTTACGCAACCACAATTTCTCTTCTTCTAAGGCTCGAATTTCAAGTTTCCGAGCCATGGTAAAGGCCTCGTCGAATGTGCGGAAAGTTTGAATTTGGAGGGTAGGGGAGATGTGCTTAGCGCAGGCCCGCGTAAATAGTTCAATGAGTTCGGTTTGAGGCAAGGCATACGTAAGTTGGTTGATAAGGCCCCGCCATCGTCCAACGAAATCTGCGATAGATTCGTCTTCAAATTGTCGGATGGCATAGAGGTCAGTGATAGATACTTTCTTGGCAATGTTAATGGAGAAATGATCCAAGAAAGATTGGGCTAGTTGGTTAAAAGAGAAGATTGAGTGCTGGGTTAAAGCACTGTACCACTCCAAGCGAGGTCCTGATAAGGACATGGGAAAGGTGCGGAGTAACAAGGCATCATCATGGGCAATCAAATAACAAGCATGTCTAAATGATCACAAGTGTTGTTGAGGATCCTCTTTACTGTTAAAACGAGTAAACTTTGGCAACTCCCATTGAGGAGGATATGAATGAAGGGGGACAGAAGGGTGAATGGGCTCCCGACAAACTTGCTCGTATGTCAAGGTGCTACGACTTCCTGAAACGGAAGCCTCCAGGTTTTGCATTTTGTCCATCATTTGTTTGATGAAATCTGTGGTTGGATGAGATGATGGTGCCACAGAATAGGGATGTCCCATATAAGGTGTTGAGGTTACTGGATACGTGTATGGGAATGAAAAGGTAGGCGGAGCTTGAGAAGGAAAGCTCGTGTGAATAGGTGGCAGAGAGTAAGTCATGAATGGAGTGGTCTGAAAGAGAGATGAGATAGGGGCAGTTGGTGGTAACGATACGTGGGGTCCAAGGTTAACCAAAGGAAAGCTAATCGGGGTCGTATGAACCTCTGAAGCTGTCGGATTGGGAGACGGGGCTAGAGATGCAGGAAGTAAGGCAGTGTTATCAGGAGGAGTGGGAGCTAAATGAGCAGCTATACTAATAGGCACACGCCAATAAGGAGCTGACCATTAGGTGTACGGTCGGGGCATGAGACAAATAGTATTATACAATACTGGGATTAGCATCCAGAGAAATTTGGCAAAGTCCTTGTCTCCTACGGGAATTTGGGGATCTCACTTTGGGTGTCCGTAGGGTTCCCTATCGAATGTGAAGGGGTGATTCGGGAAAAGACACGAGCGAGGCATGTGAAACCATGGCGGCTGCTTGCTTCCAGTGATGACAACCATAGACAAGAACACACGGAAAGTTTCAATCTATCAAGAACAAAAACAACCTGAATGATGAATTTGGCAAGTTCTTTGGTTTGTCAGGGGCTGATGAAGACAGTGAATGGCGATATCGGTTTAGTAACCGGTGTCGGTCACAGAGAAAACGACGTCGGTCCCTTAACCGATGCCGGTGTCAAAAGTCTAGGATAAGAAGATATAAAAGGCTGCTAATTTGATTTTTAGCAACGTTGAGTATATTTATCAACTTATTGATCACAGAAGACAAAGTATGACAGAGAAAATAGAATTTGAAAACAAGCAAGAGGCACACGCAAATCTAGAGATTAATCCTAGGGTTAATTTTAGTTATCGTGGGCTTATGCCTTTAGACGTAAGATGATGTCAGAATCCTAAACAACAAGACCTAGGGGAAATGTCAAGTTTGTTTTGGCTTATAAGGTTACCTCAATCGGGTGGAGGAATACCGCGGAAAAGGGGGGATGTTTGAGCTGTTGTGTTAATTGTGAAGTGATTCGGTATGTGTTGTGCAGTGAAACTAAGGTTAATTTCCTGTCAATACCGTGGATATCACCCCCACGTGTACGACCTGTTACTTAATCTATGTTCACTAGAATTGAAGAACAACAAGCAGGAATGCAATGCACGTGTTTTAAACCCAAATCGAAAATTATATTCGATGAAGCAAGAGAGATGACTTTCACTAATGCGAAACTAGGAAAGCAAGACAAATTCTTTACGAAATATATAACAAAAGCAACAGCAAATATGCTTCCTAAAATGAAAATAAGCAAGAGAAAGAAACCCAAAATGGGTCCCACCGGTGTGCCAAAATGTTTCGCTCGGAATGTTTCGGCTTCTGGGAATAGAGTTGCTTCTATCCTTTCATTCCTTTTAGAAACAGATGAGGTTAGGGTTAGGAGGAATACACATTGAATGTCGAGATGGTGTGCGCGTACCGTAGAAAGATCGGGTGATCTGCGGAGAACTCCTTTTTGTCTTGGAAGGACTACTGTAAATAAGAACACAAGACCACAAGATTTTGATTAAACAATAAATGAGGAAACGCCTTGGGCCGAGAAATATAAAACTTCCTTTGAAGGTGGTCGGTTCCCTGTTAATATGAATTAACACAAAATACTTGCAAAATATCAATTAAATTGTTTCGTTAAACTGGGTAGGGGGAAATGCTTTGGTTTTCTGGTTTTGATCAGAGGAACCGATGCCGGTTACTGATAACCGATGCCGGTTACTGATAACCGATACCGGTGGGTTCTAGGATCTTCTTGGTAGCTATGGTGTTTGTAATGGCTGGTTTTTGGATGGTATTAGGAAATGGGATGATTAGAAGCAAAAGAATGACAGTTAGATGCAATGGCACGTTGGGTAGTGGATTCAGAAACGGATTTAGGAGCACTGAGATTCAAGAAGCATAAGAAATGTTATAACAAAGGACATGCAAGATGTGACTTACTGGTTTTGACCAAGATGCAAGTTGATCTCCTTGGTTGTAAACACTTCTGGTTTCTTTACTCGTCTCTGCTCTGTCAAGTGAAGATCTGGACTCTGTTCCTCGCTCGCAATGCTCTCTGTTGATCCAGAAATCCTTTGACTGATCTCCAAAATGAAATTCTGATCCGTTGTTTTGGTTTGGGGAGCCCATTTACAGGGAACCGATGGCGGTTGCGTAACCGACGGTGGTCGAGTAGGAACCGGCATCGGTAAGGAAAAAGTAGGCTATTTTTAGTAAAATAGCCCACCTTCCCTGCTTTTCTCCCGAGAGATCAGTTGCGGGCTTGGTCAAGTGGCTAGAAGGTCGGCTTTGGGTGCGAGTAAGGAGGCATTAGTTATGGATGTGAGTCTAGACCAAGTCATGGGTCTTAATTAGGTTAGTTTAGGGTTAGGGCTAGGTCATGATGAGGTGGCAGAGTGAGGTGGCGGGTAAGGTGATGTGGATTTATCAATTACAAGGTAATTAATAAATAATTGTGTAAAGTTTAGGTAATGAGGTTAGGTTGCGAAATGGGATGCGGGTCACAAGGGGTCGTAAGACACGAATTTGGTGTCTACAAGTTACTATACGCACCCAAAATTACACGTGCTACAATGTTAGAAGAACATTTCTACAAAAGTCCCCAATGATGATTCATGTCCTTTCGAAGATGTTTGAGCTTCAAAACCCATATGCAATGTATATTTGTAGCCTAGACGGTCTTACATAGATTTTCCACAATTTTTCTAGTTTCCCGCTTCATTCTATATATGTTTTGGCCTTTAGTGCTAGGACCGCCATGTCTTTGCGCAGGAAGTCACTACTGAGCGATTTTTCTAAATTCCATCATGCGTGTTTGTAACATGCAACGATTTAATTAACTTCAGTTTTAGGATGCGTTTGTGAAATGATTCATATAAAAAAGTTTTTATTGCTTGGTTCTCCTTTCCCCTTCTATTTTTCATGTGCTTTATTTAGTTGGAACTGCCTCTTCTTGCCTTGTACATGAAAGCACATCCCAGTCCCAATTCTTATATATTCCATACTTGTATTCAAGAAAAAGGGCCTCATATTTTTTGTATATCTTGCATAGTATTGCTGCTAAAATATTGCTAGGAATTTCATAGCGAAGCTCAAATCTCTTGTATTATCTCTCTTATACTTGCATTGCAACCAGACCGCCTTCAAGATACCATTGCTCAAGTGTCTTCTTATACTTTTGTTCTTGTATTCCCATTCCTTAGACTCATATGAACACACAATGAAAGAAAGGAACAAAATGAGGGGATAGACACGATACAACCCAGATTTCCCAAAGCTCTTGCTTATCAAGGTTGGAATTACTTGTTTATTTGCTTCATTTGTCAAATTGTCAATTTTTAATCATTAGTTTCAATTACATATCAAATAGAGTAGTATGATTGTTAATTTCAATTGATTAGGAAATTACAAGTAGATACAATCATTAGAAAGTTTGCTCATTGACATTACTAGGGAAATTGTGGGGAACAATAAATATTTTAGGGTCATGATTTGTTCTTCACCTCTGTGGTAGTGTTTGAAGGGTTTTTGGTTCTATTAGGTTATTTGTTTTAGATTTAGATTCACATATTTACACAAGCAGCTAATACATGTGTCGATTACTTGTCTTTATTTTTATTAGATTATAACGAATTGCTTAAAAAATAGAAAAGATCAAAAAAATTTACTTTTATTAGATTAGTTTGCTTTCATTATTTTGCTTTGATATATTGTGAATAATCCAAAAAAACATAGATTAGATTTCCTTTTATAGTTAGTTTGTTTTATCAGGACCATTTCAATTTCATTACTGCATGACCATCAATGGCCCACAACAAGAAAATCCGTATAGTTACGATCCTTTGGTCCCACAAACCAATGGGTCAGAGTTGATAACAAACATTGATACAATTTTACATTTGACATCCCTACGTACACTCGCTAAATTCTTTGAGATAATAGAATAGCTAAACATGCTAAACATCACTGCTAATCAAGCCTACAATTATTGGAATGCTCACAGTAGCACGAGGATTTGATTACGCATATGACCATAGTAGGGCCACAACCTCCACGAGTCTTCATTTTTATCCTCAGTCCTGTAACCCAACGTGCCTATTAACCAATTAGATATCGACACTGGTTTGTGCACATCAATATTTAGATCATCACCACTTCCACCCGATATCATTACACAAATTTCATTATTGAACATAGTAGCCAATCAAGCTAAGACTTTTTGGACTAGACCAAAGAATCACCCATAGTCCATGTGGTTTCATTACGCCTCTTGTTCTTACTTCCATGACCTTGTATGGAAATCTATATGAGGCACCCACAAGTCACTTTCTACGCATTCAAAACCAATGGATAGAATCTCAATAGAGCTCAATATTGACTGGAGTCTCCGAGTAACTATCATATTAGATCGATCAATCACACCACTTTAAGTTAGGAGAGAATTCTTTTCCTTAGATTCACAGATCCCATTATTGTGTGTCAAAGATATAAGGTTTCCTCATTAGATTGTTGACCATCACCACACATACACATCCATTTCTATTCTAAACCAGTTTTCTAAACCTTCTTTGGTACCCAAATTGATTCTCCCTTTGAAACTGAGAAACATCACAAGTTGAGCAGGATGCTTAGAGATAAATAGATCAAAATATGAGTTGTTTTGTATCCAAGGAAGGATTTAATTGAATTTTTCACTCGAGTCTTGGAAGAATTGGATAACACCGTACTAAGGGTTTGACCTACCCTTACTACTTTAGGTTGTGCCTTCAACCAGGGTGAGAGGACCCATTTTGTAACCTGTGTTGGTGAAGGATATCAGTGGATCAACAATATTTGACTCTCCTTTTGCAATATTCAAAGGAAACCTTGAGAAAACATGGTCAATGCAACATAATCTAACTCTCACGAGTTGTCACCCTAGAGAATGAAGATGTCTTCTAGACAAGGTCCAAGTTACTAAAGAAAATGATAAAACCTGATTGCTCCTACATATTTTGGGTTAAAGGATGGAAAACTCAACAAATTTCCTTAGCATTTATGGATACACAGTGCAAGTAGGGGTAGTTCTTGTAAGATTCATCACTTAATGTATAATTTTTGTTGGGAAGTTAAGCAGGATAAAGTTTATTATACCAAATTCTTGGGAAATTTTAACAAATGTTGGGACATCTACCAAGAAAAATGACAAAAAAATCTTCAAATGGTCAAAATGATCCTTCAACCAGAAGATGTGTATCCATGGAAGCCCAAAGATACATGGTTTCACACATTCTTTAAGAATTCAACACAAAAGCTCATGTTAAAGACTCAATTAAACATTAGAAATCCCTGATTCATCACGCCTAAGATACACTCATAGACTAACAAATAATCTGTACCAGCATAATGAAATTAGAGTGAATTTAAATTTTTTATTACATTGTGAAATGAAAACTCTCTTCATAATGTAATTGAAAATGCCACAATACTATCACAAGGACGAGATCTTGTGTGACTCAGAGGAAATCCTAACATAAGATTGCAACAAGAACATAGATAACTACTTGAAGATATCTCAAAATGAAAGAAGACACAACTATGCTCATGATTAACATGATTTACTCAAGGTTCTTCAAATTGATCAGCAAGGGAAAGTTATATTTACAGTCTCAAATCTTGTCAATGGTTGGAAATTTGTAACCATCTTGACATGATCAAATCTAAAGACACACAAGAAATAAAAGGTTTCTCAGATAGGTTCTTTGGGAAAAATGGATTCTCTCAAATTTCTCTCTTTTACTTTTCTTTGAACAACTCTCAGAAAATTAACACCCCTTCATGATTATTCATTGCATTTTTATATCACTTAATTCACTTGCTATCCTTCAAAGTTTTTTCCCCCAAAAGCATGAACATTCCTAGGAATATTTCCTTTTACAATACTTGTTCTAGAACATGCCATTTAAATTTTTACTTTAAGCTGCCAAGTGTACAAAATTTGAGTCTTTTCAATTGGTTCCACTTGTGTTGCACTGGGATATCAGGTCATCATTTACGGATAATTATTTTAATTCTTTTTCCCTTATATTGATTAAATAATCATTTCAAATGAACTCGACCACTTCTAGATGAATCTGATATGACATATATCCCCATCTACCTTTTAAGAATCCATCTTGAGTGCTACGCACTCTATTTCATGTCTCACTAGTTTTATTGCCACACAAGGTTCCTGTCAAATCATATTGATTCACCAATTTTGCTTATTCCTAATCCCTTCCAACTCTTAAATCCTTCTCGTGTGAACTAAGTAAAATCTCCCTCATCTCATGGGAAATATTTCTCTAAATCAGAACCATATGCACCCCTTTCACTAGAAAACTTGGTATTTCCCTTCTTATTCTCGAATATAAAGAATTTTATTAGAAAAATGGTGAAGGTACTGTAGCACACAATCAAAGAAATTTACTCGGAAGATTTAGATAATTTTTTTGAATTGAGTGGTTACGATGAAGCATTTTTTAGGACCCTATTTGACATAGAGTGTGTAGGCGATACCAGAGGACCTTTGACATATTGGCGCAGTCTGATTAGCACTTCTTATATGGATGATTAGGATTAATATTGTGTTTGCTATCTTTCAAGTTATGTACTTTCATCCCTTTATATCGGAACATTTAAAATATCCTGAATATTTAAAGAGATATTGGGTCGAGAGAATACCCCAAGTATCTGAGAAAACCAATTTTCAATGCCCATTTTTATGCGATGAAGGATTTTTATCGAAGAAGATTCCCAAGGAATCATATGAAAAATCCTCTATTGACACCGTGCCTATCATTTCTCACAAAGTGGATGAGTTAGAGTGGAGGATCAAATATCTAGAGAAAAAACAAGTAGAGATTGTGTCCTTGCAACCAGGTTCAATGCCAACATCATCTTTAGGTAAGAGAAAGGGTGAACCACATCCTCAACTTCCAATCAATATCTCATATGGAGAAGAAGATCATGTTAGTGCAAATCAGCAACACCCTCTGGATGTTCTATTAGATTTCTAGTTTGACATCTTGGCATCTAGTGTGATTGCACAACATTGGATATTTTCACACAAGTGTGGGAATTGTAGGGACTGGAAAAGATCCTCCAGATCAGAGGCTGGTTCCTCAACTCCTCTGTTCAAGTGTGCATAACATTCTGCAGAGGGTTTACCTATATTTTAGTCAAATTTTTCCAAGGGGACAGGGTTGAGAAGATACAAAGAATAAACCTAGTCTAATTAAGGTGATGCACCAAAGGAGTAGTAGACACTTACTACTACAAAACATACACAATCCATAAGAAAATACAGCATGAAACATGCCAAAATTTCCAAAATGTAATGAAAGATCAGGAAATAATGATAAACATATGAAAGGATTGAGAAAATTTAATCACAGAGCATATATTATCATTCTAGGTCCAATATAGTGCATTACAATGACCAAGAGGAAAAAGAGATGTTGTATTTGCATGAAAAGGTAAAAATTTCCACAAATCTACCTGATGAGGAAGAAAAGAGAAGTTGCAGAGCCAAAAAAATGTCTAATCTGTTAAAAATGAGCTCATTCTAGCTTTTACAATGCAAATTCGAGCTCAGGAGAGAGAAACGTGGGAAAACATGAAAGATGCTTCAACCACCAACCAAATGGTATTAAAAAGCATGGCCACCCTTAGAATTCCATTCCCTAATGTTTTTAACCATGCTGGGAGAGAATGCAAGCCATACTTCATTAAAAATGGTGGTTGAAATGTCAGTTTTGTTGATTTCCACGTGTTAGAGGTGTTTTAACATTTTATCCCTCAAAACTCCACCAAAACACAAAATTGAGCTTTAAATCATGTAGATAATTTCACCATCTTTCCATTGATATAAAGAATGTAGGAAACTGAGCTCTAGATTGAAAGTTATGCCCCTTTAAAAATTTAGGGCCGAAAATTTGAAATTTTTCCACTTTTTGCATTTGGGAAAATTTCCCAAAATCTCCGTGCCTCTGCTTTGCTCTGGTGCCACATGGCATGATTTGATTGGTTGCAGGCCCTTCCTGCTTCACTTTCCATCATTTCAACCTTTGTAAAATTTTCTAAAAATTCTCTACCGGCTGGATGACCCAAGGACACATGGCACGATTTGATTAGCCGCGCGGGCCCTTCATATTTATTTTTGCTAAGGGCTTGCCTGTGTTTTTCTTGCCATGTGGACATGTGGCATGATTTTACTAGCTCAGGTTTTGGGGGGCAGGATTTTCTTTCAATATTTTCCTTTGATTTTGGCTTGGGAAAAATTCCCAACTTCTCCTCGCTCCGTTGGTGCAAGGACATGTGGAAGATCTGCATTGGTCGGCGAGCACGGAGGGTCAAAAATTTGTTTTTGCCAACCTTTGGGAAATTTTCCCAACTCCTTCCCACTAGTTCAACCCATGGCACATCATGGGGCATGTGGCTGCATCGTATTGGCTTAGGTTTTGGGGGCGGGCCTTCCTTTTCAAATTTTCCAAACTTAGGCGAAAAGGAAAAATTCCTCTCGCACCTCCGACCCTCGACGCCCTGGTGACACGCGATGCCATGCTATTGGATGCAAGCCTTGGGGGTGAAAAATTTACTTGTGCCAAACCTTGGAAATTTTCCCAACTTCTACCCGTCTGGACACATGGCCACATCTTATTCACCGATGGGCTATCGGGCCGAAAAATTCCTTTACGAACCTGCTTCGCTAAACACTTGGTAAAAATTTCAAGTTTACCTCTGCCTCTGCCCTTCCGAGACACGTGGCCTTCTTTACATGGGAAAATTTCTCATTGTGCCAACAGTTAGTAAAAATCCAAAAAAATTCTCCCTCCTCCCGATTGCTCCGATGCCGACATGGCGGCTTCTAATTGGCCGTGGGACCTGTTTGCAGGAAAAATTTCCCACAAAAACTCTACCGAGCCATAACTTCAAAAATACATGGAGTTAGGAAGAAAAATTTACCTTTATGGAAATATGAGAAAGAGCTCTATCCAATGGTGCCATTTCTAGAAGGTTTTGAGTTCCTGAAAGATAAATAATTATGAATGAGGCACAAGAGAGGGAAGAATGAAGGGAGTTAGCCAAAAATGAGCAAGGGCTCATTTTAGATGACAATTTTGGTGACTTAGGGGGTCATTTGCCTGCCGGATGAAGTTACCGGTTTCCTAAAGAAATCCATTGGGTAAGGAGTCATCAAATTCTCTACTTGGCACCCTAATTGATTAGAACAATGCAAGGAGTTAGAGGAGGGAAGAACGCCACCGATTAGAGCAAAGCCTGCAAAACACATTTCTTGGAACAACAAGCTTGTGCCAAAGCACTTAGGAAAACAAATCTAAACTACAACAAACAATGTGCATAAGCACTTGGAGGAATGAAAACCTAAGATAATATGTACAAAGTGGAGAATTTCCTTCAGTAGAAATGCTTCATTTGGATTCCATTGACTAGAATCTGTAATTCTTCACCATCCAATGTGGAAAATTGGAAGGCATTGCTTGTCCTTACACTTTGTGACCATGTAGGGGGCCACTCCAAATGGCATCAAATTTTGAATGCCTCCCAGCTTTTCTCTCTGCTCGCATCCCATTTTAACACTAGATCTCCAACTTGGAAAGATCTATCCTTGGCCTTTCTATCAAAGGTCTTCTTGATCAAAGCTTGATCCTTCTCCATTACTTGGGATGCCTGATTTCTGATTTCTTAGAGCTCCATCAATTCTACATACCTAACCTCCATGGGTCCAAACTCCAAAAACTCCAACTACTTCATGAGTTCCAATGTTGGCAACTCAAGTGACATGGGAAAATTTCCTCTCTTCCATAAACAAGCTTGAATGGAGAATTACCTATAGATCTCTTGGGGGTTATCCTATCAGCCCATAAGGCTGATTTCAATTTAGTATGCCAAGACTTCTGATTTTCATCAAGAGTCCTCTTGATGATCCTTAACAAGTTCTTGTTTGTAGACTTAGCTTGGCCATTACCTTGAGGATAATAATTTGATGAAGTGCTTAGGTAGATCCCATTCTTGACAGCCCATTCAGTTACCTTGGACCCAATGAATGCCAATGCATTATCTGATATTATTGTAGTAGGTATGCCAAATCTGGTTGCTATCCCTTCATAGAAGTCTAGGATGCTAGATTCATTTGCTTCCTTGAGTGCTACTGCCTCCATTTTCTTTCTCAAGACCAACTGCTCACACAATCCTTTTCCTTTGACCAACTTGGTGACTTTGATCTCAATGTCATACTCCATGACATGAGTAATCCACTTTGCTCTCTTTTCATTTAGGTATTTATTGAGGAGGAAGTCTTTAACTCCCACATGAGAAACCGAGAGTTGCACCTTGTTGTTTGAAACTAGATGCTTAAATTTCTTCAAACTCCTAATCACTGCAAGAACATGATTCTCAATGAAGGAATATCTCACCTCATAGTCCTCCAGGCTTTGGCTGAAGAAAGTAATTGGCTACTCATCATTGTTTTTGTTCTCTGTACCAAAATTGCAGAAATAGTATCATCACCTCCAAACGCATAGAGGATGAAATCCTTGGAGAAATCAAGTTAATGAGAGTTGGAGCTTGTGAGATGGCCTCTTTGATTTCTTCAAAACTTGCCTTGCCTTCTACTGTCCATTTGAAAGATATGCTTTTTTAACATCTTGGTGATAGGCTTGACTAGGGCTGCAAAATTTGGGACAAACCTCTGAACACAATTTATCCTTCCCAAGAAAATTTGGAGGGCTTTCTTGTGGCTTGGAAATGGTAGTTCTCTTATGGCTTCAAATATTTCTAGATCAATTGCTAATCCTTCTTTAGAGACAATGTGGCCAAGGAGCTTTCCTTCATGAGCTAGAAAAATAAACTTTTTGGGATTCAAGGATACCCCAAATCTTCTACACCTTTAAAACACTTGTCTCAAATGAAAGAGATGGAATGCTGCATTTTTGAAAAAAGTGATATCATCTAGATATATCAGCACTATTTTGTTAATCCAATCCTTGAACACCATGTCCATTGCTTTTTGGAATGTAGCTCTAGCGTTGAACAACCCAAATGGCATTTTTCTATATGCATAAGTCCCCCATTTGGTTGTGAAGGCTGTCTTGAACTGATCCTCTTCCTTCACCATGATCTGATTGTACCCTGAATAGCCATCAAGCAATGAAAACCTTTTAGAGCCAGCAACAACTTGTAAAATCTGCTCCATAGAAGGAAGTGGGTAATGATCCTTGAGAGATGCTCTATTCAAATCTCTGAAGTCAACACACAATCTGATTTCTCCACTCTTCTTTCTAACTGGAACCAAGTTGGCTACCCAACTAGAATGCTTGATAGGGAATATGATACTTGACTCTATCAACTTATTCAATTCTTTTCTCATGAGAGGCTCCATGTGTGGATTGACTGGCCTTTGTTTTTGCCTGATGGGTTTAGCACTTGGGTCTAATTCAATAGTGTGTTGAGCTAACTTGGGATTGAAGCCTTTCAAATCTTCATAGCTCCAAGCAAACACATCAGGGAATTCTTGACAAAGTTGTATGAACTCATACCTTTCTTGCTCAATTGTCACTTTACCAATTTGGAGTGACTTACCTTTTTCCACCAAGATGGGCACTGAATCTTCTCCCTTGATTTGGATGTTTGCTTTCTCCTTCCTAAAATGATCATTAGGATTGAAAATGGACTCCAAAGTGACAAGTCCCTTTGGTAGTTTGTTAGTTCTCACTGTACCACTTGATCACCATCTTGTTGTTCTAAATTTTCCTGATTTTTAGTTGAGAACTCGGAATCTTCTTGTAAGAAATGGATGGTTTGTTGATCATTTTCAAACACTTTCCAACTTACATTGTTGTCTAGTACTTGAAGGACTTACAATCACATGAATGTTTGGTTGTACTTTTTCTTTCTTGATGCTTTCAACAACATCAAAGGTTGCTCTAACTTCTGCAAGTCTGTCAATAGCTTGGTTTCTTTTCCAGGGATGGAATTGATGCTAAAGCCCTCAAAATCTTCAATGAGGTCCCACACCTGTTTTTGTAGAACTTGAGCAGATCATTCTTGGCAAGCATGCTGTCCTCTAACTTGTTGACAATCAGCTCACTTTGTCACCAAAGACTTGCAAGTTCTTTATTCCTCTTTTGATTGACCAATGCAATCCTTGTATCAAAGTTTCATATTCATCGGTGTTATTTGAACATGCAAACTAAAATCTAAAAGATGAATAGTATTTAACTCCTTGAGGTGAAACAAGCATAGCTTCCCCTCCTACACCTTGTCTACTTCTTGATCTATCAAAGAACAAGCCGCCATACTTCGTTGTCATCCTTGTGGTCGGCTTGGTGATGCTAGGAATAGGATGATTTCCTTCATGCATGCAATAGAATCCTAGCTCAGATTCTTCTATTTCTTGATAAGGATCAAAAGCATGCACCTTGCTTGCCCATTCATCAAGAGTCGAGATCAGGGATGCTCCCAACCTTGGTGTCAGCTTCATCAATGCTTGGATAATCTTCTTGATCAAACGTTGAACAGTTGGTATTGATTTGGCTTAGAGTGTGAGGCTCAATGTGAAAGTTTGCAATAGGCTCAGATCTGATTGTGGCCTTCCTTCCATATCTTGTTCTGAACAACATGTGTGACCAATCAGCAGATAAGTAACCCCAATCTTAGCTGTGAAATCCCTTGACAAACATAGGGCAAAGAGTGGTGGAAGATCTATCACTGAGACATCTTGCAAAACAGCAATGTTGGGGCATGCATGCAAAGTAAGACTCAAGTTTTTAATCACTCCTACTATTGTCACTACTATCCCATCCAATTGCACTACCCCTTTGGATATGACTTCATATTGAAGCCCCAACTGATTAGCTATTTTCTTGGGCATTACTGAACTACTTGCCCCGGAATCAATCATGCAATTGTGTACTAATTGGTTCCCAATGATCAATGAAACATAGAATGGAGGGGGATTCAACATTTTACCTTGTTGTCCTCCATGATTCCCTTCAGGTTGGGCAGCATTTGTGAGTACCTTCTCTTGCATTTGGACTTGTTGATTTGAAGTTGACCAGTCCTTCATGACAACTTGTAGAAAATCTCTTTGGCCTAGGATGGATAGTGATTCCCACATTGATATGTTTACATTTGTATTCTTCATTTGATCAATGATGTTGAATGGAGATGAAGCATCTCTCTGCTTCCCTTTGGCCTGCACATTCATTCCTTGCCCATGGGCAGCAACAATTAGCATCTGAGTTGGTCTAGGAGCTGGTTTGGGTGGTCCTTGCATGTTTGGAACTACATTTTGTTTGCCAATAGTTTGTGGAGTGGTAGAAGGTTGTGGATTATTTGGAGCCAATGGCTGTCCTTCACCCAAATTTATCCTTTTTGACCTTGTGTTGGCTGCAACATTTTGAGAGATTGTTTGATTCATGCCACAAAAGTCTTCTACCTGCCATTTTACAAGCGTGGTATCATTTAGAACTGATTGTTGCTGGGATGTTTCTTGTTGTTGGTTATTTCCCTGACTCCCCTCACCCTCCACACTAGTTTTTGTTACCATTAAGGCTTGATTTAGAGCACCATTGAAACACATAGACTGGTTGTGAGGTTCATTGCATGGGAAACACCAATCATAATCTTGAGCTATATTGTTTTGTACTAGCACTAGTGCTTTAGAGGTAGATGCAACATTGGGATTATAGGGCTGGAATGGTTTATTGGTAGGAAGCCTTGCTTGATTTTGATTTGCAGATGGATTGGATGGTATTTGAGGTTGATATGGCTGCCTAGGCTGATAAGAAGGTCTAAAACCTTGGGCTTGTTGCCTCTTGAGTGTAACCATCTCATTACCTAAATTTTGTAATTGCTTCATGACTTCTTGAAGTTCATTTGAGGCACTAGAAGATGAAGTAGAAGTTTCACTCGAATTCTAATTTCTAGGAGTGGGAATAGGAGCTAAAATAGGCACTTGACTAGTGCTTGGAATTTCTAAATTTGGATATAATGGCATTGGAGGCCTAAGAGCTAGCTTGCCAACTTGAATCAAGCAGTTTTCAACCCTAATGGAAATGCTATAAGCAGCAGGGATAGTTGTGCCTCCCATGGATTGAATTAACATAGAAATATCATAATTTAAAGCTTTAAGGTAATATAGAAAAGTAACTTCTACTGTTGGCCTTACTGCCATTAGAATTCTCTCCCAAGTCCTTTGAAATATGAAGTTGAAGTCGGTCAATTACTCATTGGGAGCTCTCTTGATAGTTGTCAATTGTTCCAAAAGGGACAAGTTATCTCCCTTTTCTCCAAACTACTCATAGAGGGCTATACATAACTGGTTCCAATTTTGGATAGAGCCTGAAGCAAGGCTCCTAAACCATTGCAAATCCTTCCCTTTGAATGAAGATGCCAACAATTTGATAGCAACTTACATCTCATCAATCTCATGGATTACACAAATATTGGCAATATCCTTAACATGATCACCAGGAGTGGTCTGATTCTCTCTAGTAAAGTATGGAATGTTATTCCAATGCCGCAACTGGGATTGGATTTTTTTCATTGAGAGCAAGTGGGCATTGACAAAGTGAAATTGACATATGAGTTGTGTTGTGCCATTCTTATTGGCCTTAGAACCCTTGTTGATTGGATGAAAGGTCTACCAGGTGGAGGAGTTGATAGAGTTTTGTTTGGTGGAGATGGAGACCTTTGAATTCTCCTCCCTCTTTGTCTTCTTCTAGGAGATAATTGTAGATACTTAAACACCACTTCTTCTTCTCCAACTCTTGACCTTGTGGAGATTCTTCTCATGAGTTTTTTAGGTCTGGACTACTAAAAACAGTTGATTCTTCTTCTTTGGAGTCACCAGATGTGCAATTTAGGGTTCTTTCAGCAAGAAATTTGCAACAAATGCACATCAATTTTTTTACAATGAAGACGAAGACCTCTAAGGTCCCACAGGCGTGCCAAAAAACTATTAGTGTAAATCAGTAGCAACACCCTCTGGATGTTCTATCAGATTTCTAGTTTGACATCTTGGCATCCAGGTGTGATTGCACAACATTGGATCTTATTACACAAGTGTGGGAATTGCAGGGGACATGAAAAGATCCTCCAGATCGGTGGTTGGTTCCTCAACTCCTCTGTTCAAGTGTGCATAACATTTTGTAGAGGGTTTACCTATATTTTAGTCAAACTTTTCCAATGGGACGGGGTTGAGAAGATACAAAGAATAATCCTAGTCTAATTAAGGTGATGCACCAAAGGAGTAGTAGACACTTACTACTACAAAAAAAATACAAAATCCACAAGAAAACACAACATGAAACATGCACAAATTGCCAAAATGTAATGAAATATTAGGAAACAATGATAAACATATGAAAGGATTGAGAAAATTTAATCACAGAGCATATATTATCATTCTAGGTCCAATACAGTGCATTACAATGACCAAGAGGCAAAAAGAGATGTTGTATTTGCATGAAAAGGTAAAAATTTCCACAAATCTACATGAGGAAGAAAAGAGAAGTTCTGAGAGACAAAAAATGTCTAACTGTTGAAAAATGAGCTCATTCTAGCTTTTATAATGTAAATTCGAGCTCAGGAGAGAGAAACACGGGAAAACATGAAAGATGCTTCAACCACCAACCAAATGGTATTAAAACAGCATGGCCACCCTCGAAGTCCATTCCCTGATGTTTTTAACCATCTTTGGAGAGAAATGCAAGCCATACTTCATTAAAAATGGTGGTTGAAATGTCAGTTTTGTTGATTTCCACGTGCTAAAGGTGTTTTCAAATTTTATCCCTCCAAACTCCACCAAAACACAAAATTGAGCTTGGAATCATGTAGATAATTTCACTATCTTTCCATTGATATAAAGAATGTTGGAAAGCCAGCTCTGGATTGAAAGTTATGCCCCTCTAAAAATTTAGGGCAAAATAGGGCCAAAATGGGTTGGCGGGCCGAAAATTTGAAATTTTTCCACTTTTTCATTTGGGAAAATTTCCCCAAAATCTCTATGCCCCACTGCTCTGGTGCCATGTGGCATGATTTGATTGGTTTTAGGCCCTTCCTACTTCACTTTCCATTGTTTCGGCCTTTGGAAAATTTTCCAAAAATTCTTGCCTACTGGATGACTGAGGGACATGTGGCATGAATTGATTCGCCGTGGGCTCTTCATGTTCATTTTTTTGCGAGGCTTGCCCTATGTTTTTACCACCACGTGGACATGTGGCATGATTTTATTGGCTTGGGCTTTGGGGGTGGGATTTTCTTTCAATATTTTCCTTTGATTTTGGCTTGGGAAAAATTCCCAATTTCTCCCATGCTCCGCTAGTGCGAGGACACGTGGAAGATTTCCATCGGTCGGTGGGCACGGAGGGCTGAAAAATTTGTTTGCGCAAACCTTTGGGAAATTTTCCCAACTCCTTCCTCTTGATTTGACCCTCAATGCCTCGTGGGGCACGTGGCCGCATCGTATTGGCTCGGGTTTTGGGGGGAGGCCTTCCTTTTCAAATTTTCCAAATTTGGGTGAAAAGGAAAAATTCCTCTCACACCGCCGACCCCCGACGCCCCGGTGACACGTGGTGCCATGCTATTAGATGTGGGCCTTGAGGTGAAAAATTTACTTGTGCCAACCCTTGGGAAATTTTCCCAACTTCTCCCCTTCTAGACACATGGCTGCATCTTATTCATCGGTGGGCTATCAGGCCGAAAAATTCCTTTATGAACATTGCAGACACTTGGTAAAAATTTCAAGTTTACCTCTACCTCCGCCCTTCCAAGGACACGTGGCCTCCTTCCATTGGCTTGGGTTTTGCATGGGAAAATTTCCCATTGTGCTAATAGTTCGTAAAATCCAAAAAGATTCTCCCTCATCCCGATTGCTCGATGCCAACATGGCGGCTTCGATTAGTCAAGGCGGGACCGCTAGGAAAATTTCCCACAAAAACTCTACCGAGCCATAACTTCAAAAATACATGGAGTTAGGAAGAAAAATTTACCTTTCTAGAAAGCTGAGAAAGATCTCTATCCAATGGTGCCATTTCTAGAAGGTTTTGAGAGCCTGAAAAATAAAAAATTATGACTGAGGCACAAGAGTGGGAAGAATGAAGGGAGTTAGCCAAAAAATGAGCAAGGGGCTCATTTTGGATGACAGATCAATAATTATCTACTCGTCATTCAAGAGCAACAATATCCTCTTCTCAGGACAACAAGGGAATATTTGAAATTTGGTCATCCACCTATTTAATGCATCATGCTCCTCAATCTGAGAATGATTTTTGGGAGCTCAACCCATTCCTTCTCCGAGAGACAATCCACCCCTCACAAAGAAGTGGGAGACTGGTTCCATCTCAAGACCTCGCAATCTACCCCATCAACAAAGTGCAATACTTGACCTTCCAATCACCCTAGATGTCCCCACTCAAACCACTCCTAGAAAGTCGACCCTTCATAAGGGGAAAGACAAAAAAACATTCTTCACATGTGGTTTGGATATTATAGATTGGGCATCGTCACGGTAGAATAAAATCAAGCTCAAATAGATCATGAATTTTCCTAAAATGACTCTAGAATCATTTATGGACATGGGAATGTCCTAGGAATTAGTAGGGTCAATCATATTTGTTCAAAAACACAAGGTTCAAGTGAATTCGTGCTTTGAGAAAGAATAAGCTTTTGAACAAGCTTCCCCTACTGGGAGGAAATTTTGAAGCAAGACTGAAAAATGTCTGAATATTGCTTTCCTTTTATTGTCCCTACTTTTGGCATGTATATATCTTTCTTTATCATGGGAAGGGGCCCCTATAGAACCCCATTTTGTTCCTCACATTTCCACTCTAGTTGACCAATTGTAGTTGAGGAAAAATCTCATGCATTTGACATTGTTTGAAATCAGCACATGGTAACAAGCCCGAGAAACATCTATGCCATGCAACATTGTAAATTAGGTAGGTCATCATGTAGAATTCCAGCTCTGAAGTGTCACCCATCTCAATTTTTGCTGCTAAAGTAACCATGTGGCTATGGAGTGTAGAAGATGCTCCTTTTTCTTTCCAAAGTGATCCAAATTTAGGTACACATCCATTCCTTGAATTCATTTTAAGTTTCAACCCCGCCATTATACTTAATAACATAATAATATCTTCAACCTCTTCAACAAATTGTGCCCTAACTAGCCTTTTAGGGATTCTAGTTGTTGATTTTTTTATTTGTGAGGAGCCATTTTTATTTATGATCTTAGCATAGTATTTTTTCTTCTTTTCATAATCTCGTAAATCTAATTTGATACCAATGGTGATTGGATTTTTGATTATAGGAAATTTAAGCATTATTCTAATAGCTATAGGTGTCAACGTCAACACTGCATCACCAATTCTATCTAATACTTCCCTTTTCTCTAGGTCATAATTCATAGCACAATGCCATACCACTTCTAGGCATTAAACCGATGGCGAGATAATACTAGCTAAAGTGATGTAGATATCCTTAATTTATTTTAAATAATCACTTTGATTGGGGCCATTTAATTGGTGAATAAATTCCTCTAAGTCAGCATTTATCATGTCTGTGTCTGTAATTGTATCTAAATCACTTGTAATCCCAGACAAAACTGGAAACGAAGATGGCATGGTATTCATCCTTGAAAACCCTAAATTTACCTCAAAATTTCTTGCCATTAGTATGAAAAGTACAAGATATTTTTAGTTGTTGCCAATTTTTCATGAATCCTTGAACCATTCAAATTTAATCCGACTATCTTTTGATCTTTGATTCTCAAAACAAGCTCCACGATCAAATTTCACGCTATTACACAATGAAAATATCAACAATGGCACTTAGATCTCGAAAAATTTGATAATAAAGGATCAAAACACTTGAAATATTTTAAAAATATGTCCTTGATTTGTGCAAAATGCATTGATGGTGGTAGAAATAAATGCAATGCATCGTGGCCATTCATTCTACTTTTTCAATTTTAAAAATGATCCGTCCACGTGGAAAATTCTTTCGTTAATGCGGGCTCAGGGATATTTTTGTTATTTTTCCATGCTTTAAAACTCATACACTTTTGGCCATTTGACCCGCCCATCCACTTTTGACTTTCAACACGGGCTTAGCACATGGTCACATTTAAGTGATAGCGGAACTGCGGGCCCTTTCTATAATTTTATTCCCTTTCCAATTTAAAACCAAAAGTGTCAAAGTGTAATTTTATTCCCGCTCTTTGCATAAAAAGAGCCACATGTCCTTTGTGGGTCTCGAGAAACTTTTTACACTCAAGTATACTTTTTCTCCTTAGTGTGAAAAATAAAATTATGCACTCGTTTCTTCCCTGCATCCACTCAGTTTGCAACAAGTGTACACCTTTGGAGGAAAATTGAAAATTTATTTGTACCAATTTATTATTACAAATATTTGAAGAATATTCTTCGGGTCACGGGACCGAATTTACATTTTACAAATACACTATAAAGTTATAAGTTTGCAAGTTAAACCCGCCATACATAATTTAACCGGGAAATGCCATGTACTAATAGGCGATGGAACAAAAAATGAAAGTAGAGACATGACCAAGGAAAATTTTACACAGGTGATCCTTCAGATTTCAGACCTAATTCACGATTGATTTCCCACAAGAATTTCCAAGAAATGGAAAATACCCAAACATGATCCTCAACCAAAAAGAGGAAAGAAAAATCCACATACAAGAGAACCAAAAGATCAACTTGCACCCCCATGGGAAAACATAAAACAAAACAGACATTGAAGGAAAATATCAAACAAATAGTGGCGAGATTAACTTGAGCAACAACACCAGCTTTGATTCAGAGATGGGAACTCCTTGCGAGTGCCTCAACAAAAACCACAACATAAATATAGCAGAGACCATGTGCCAAAATCCATTGGGCCATGGATTCAAGAAGGTGCATACTAGGTTAAGTGATAACAACCCACTCTCTAGAAAATAAATTGAGAAACCCAAAACAACTAGTCACCAAAGACCGAGACAAATAGAAACAAAAACAAAAAAACAAAAAACAAAATAGAAAAACTATACACTATACATTAACGTGTACCTCAATTTGAGAAATCAGTCAAGAAAGTGTTTTAGGTGCCTTCCATTAACAGGAAACTCAAGTAATTCTCCATCTAGATCCTTTAGAAAGAATGTATGCTCACCAATTCTGATGTCAATGGAATAAGGACCCATCCATAACACATCAAATTTTCCATGTTTTCCCTTTTCCTCATGTCTTCTATCCCATAATAACACAATATATCCCACACTGAAAAATCTAGGAGTCACCTTTTTATCAAATAATCTTTTCAACTTTTCCCTAAATTTCAAATGTCTCTAGTGGGACTCTCTTCTTTCTTCATCCAATTCAACAATCTAATTTATTCTTGCATCATAAGGGCTGACTTCTTGATCCTCAAATTGTCGAATAAATTGGTAAGAAGATAATTTCATGTGTAGGGGAAGGAGGGATTGAGTTCCATATACCAATTCAAATGGGATTTTTCCAGTAGCTCTCTTAGTAGTGATTCTATCTGCCCAAACAACAAACTTCAACTATTCACCCCATCTTTGTTTATTTATCTCTAATGTCCTCCTGATTATCTTCAAAAATTTTTATTGCTTGACTTGGCTTGTCCATTACCTTGAGGATTGTAATTAGATACATATGTTAGGTTTATCCCATACTCTTGACACATGGCCACCAAGGGTTTATCTCGAAAACTCATAGCATTGTCAACAACTATTTTGGCAGGCACTCCAAACCTACAAATTATGTGATTTAAGATAAAATCCATAACAATCTGATGGGTTACTTTCTTAGTAGGGATTTCCTCAACCCATTTTGTGAAGTAATCAATAGCCACCAATATCCATCTGTGGCCTACACTAAAGGATCTGAAATTTCCCTAAAAATTCCATACCCCACTACTTAAAAGGGGCTTCAATTGATACTGGTTGTAAAGGGAGAGCTCCTAAAGCTTTCAATCTTCCTAAAAATCGTTGACAACTTTCACATTTTCTTACTAAAAAAGTTGTATCTTTAAAAATTATGGGCCACCAATAACCAACCCTTAAAATCTTGTGGGTAGTTACTCTTCTAGTGAAATTCCCCCACAAACTCCTCCATGAAAATATGTAATTAATTTAGGAGCTTCATCCTCAATAATACATCTTAGGAGGACTCCTTCAGGATTCTTCCATGCCAATCCATAATCAGTGATGATGTACTTTTGGGAAGCTAACTTGAGTTCCCTCTTTTGGTTTTTTCTTAGATGCCCAGGACATTGCAAATGTTTGAGATAAAATATGATGTCCTTGTACCACACAAAATTTACCAATCTCTCATGAACATTCATATCTCCTTCCTCAACCTCATTTATCTCTATCACTTGCAAATTACTTTCTGTCATCAGCTTTGCCAAGCCCATACCTCTAAAAAAATTTGTAGTTTGGATATCCATGTCATATTCTTGCATTTTTTTCACCCACCGACATATTTTACTTGAGACTTCCATTTCAGACAGGATATCCTTGACCATGATATGGGGAACATAGGTTGTGATTTTGGAGCTCAAGATTTATGGCCTAATTTTTTTTTCTCTTACCAAATAGAAGGCCTGATTTTCCATGATAGTATATCTCAATTCTACCCCTTGAAGTGATTTACGAAAGAAAGCAATTTGCCTTTCATTTACTTCTTCATTCTTTTGCAACATTACTTTACTGTAATAGTGTTTTTAGAGGTAAACGAAAACATTTAAAAATACTTCTTGTAATCGGAGGAGCTGCCAAAATAGGGGCATTCTTCAGTGCTTCCTTAATTCCAGTAAAATATTAGACAACTTCCTCCTCCCATTTGATAATCTGATCCTTTTTTTTTAGCATACACGTGATAGGGATATTCATTTCAGCAAAGTTATACATGAATCTCCTTATTAAGTTTATCTATCCAAAGAAGGATTGTATTCCTTTTTAGTTTTGGACATAGGAACTTTGCGAGATAGCTTCCACTCTTTCAAGATCAATCATGACCCATTCTTTAGATACATATGTCCCAAAAAAATTTCCTTTGAACCCCAAGTGGAATTTTTTAGGGTTTAATGAAATGCCATATTCTATGCATCTTATTTTTTTCTCCGGATGTTGCAGTGATCACTCCTTTTCCTTGAGAACACTATCACATCCTCCTGGTATACAAAAATAAAATAATTTATGTATCCTAAAAATGCTACATCGATAGCTCTTTGAAAATTAGCTCTAGCATTCATCAAGCGAAATGACATTATCATATACACATAAGTACCCCATGGAGTGGTGAAAGCGGTTTTGATTCTTTCTTACTGTTTCACTACTACTTGGTTATATCCTGAGAATCCATCCAGAGTAGACAATAACTTAGAGCCAGTAAGTAATTGCAACATGTTATCCATATTGGGAAGGGGATAATTATCTTTGATTTATGCCTTATTCAAATTCCTAAAATCCACACATAACCTTATATCTCCATTCTTCTTTCAAATTGGTACTAGATTTGCCACCCATGAAGAATACCTTGTGGCTTGTATGATGGCCCCATCCCTTAAATTTTTAAATTATTCTTACATTTTGAGGGAGAGAAGTAGATTAATTTTCCTTTTCTTTTGCATGAATGGTTTGGAATTAGTTTCCAATGGTATCTCATGTTGGAAAAGATCCTCCCTATATGCCTTCAATTCTGAATATGACCATGCCAAGCAATCCTGGTACTTTTTCAACAATTGGACATATGATTGCTTTTCTTCTTTACTCAGGTTACTACCTAGCCATATTTTTCAAGGTTTATCATCTGTTCCCCAAGTTGTGTTTCTCAACATCTCTTGAAGCAAATATATGTCTATTGTCAATGTGATCATCATTATCAATTTTTGACTCTAATGCAACCAAACCTCTTGGAATAGTATTGGTTTTTAATTGAATAATATCCTTACCAAATAAGGTATCTTTACCCTCATTAACACAAACTATTAGCTCCCAATCCACATTCTGATTTGTAAATTCTCCTTCATTTTGTAAAAACCTCTGAATCTGGGCATCATCTTCAAAAACTTGCTAATGTTTGATATTATCAGGGATAGATGGTCTTGTTAATATTTCAATGTCATACTCACAAGAAGGACACACTTTGTATAATTTTCAAACCTAGATCCCAATACTACCAATCTATCTACTACAATATTATGTTTTCTATCATGGTGTATTATGTTGAAAGAGTCAAACATTTCAATAAAATCCCAAACTGCATGCTTATATTGTTTCATTCTTTTGTTTTTGGTTACATACAACTTCCTAACTTGTTTGACTACCAATTATGAATCCCCCTTAAAAATAATGTCCCTAATACCATACCTCTAAGAAATCCTTAAACCCAAAAGCAATGCTTCATATTCTGTAATATTATTTATGCATTCAAAATTGAGTTTAAAAGAAAAATTGAATTCTTCCTAATTTGGAGATATCAGGACAACACCAAAGACCATTCCCAAATTTAGAGCAGGCTCCATCAAACATCAAAATCCAAGGGGAACCAACCTACTCAGGATATTTGCATTTGTCAATTTCATGCTCCTTAAAATCTGCATAACCAAAAAAATTATCAACATCTACATCTGCATATAATACTTCATAAGAAGCATTGTTAGGATCTTCAATCAGATGTAACATCTTCTTTTCACCATAAAATTTTACAAGGTTTCCTTCTACTGGTATGGTTACATATGACATATCCATCTAGTACACTTCCCCCACACTAGAACCCATTTTCTTGACAATAACATTCCCCATTTGGCTAGGAAATCCACAATGACCACATTCATGGTTAAGCACTTACCCGAGTAAGATGCCAACTGCACTATTAATCCCTTAACATATCCAATCACTGACACTTCCCTTGAATCCATAGTAGTACGCTTTCCAAAATTTTCTGTTACTTTGATATTTAATTCATTCATTACCTCAAGAGGCATCACATTACATGAGGCTCCTGAATCAAACATGCAATTGTGCACCAACCTATCCTTGATGATTAAAGTAGTATAAAAAGGATCTACATCAAGCTAAGACTCAACAAGTGAAGTACCCAAATATACCTCAAGTGATTCTCCAAATTCTTCCAGGGCTTGTGGTACTTCTAGCTCTGTGATGATAGGGGAACATCCACACCATTCACATTTTTCCTTGGGTTATCATTTCCTCTTTAAATCCCAAATATTAAAATTCCCTTTTTCTATGCTCAGGGATCCTGAGCAATTCAACAATAGGCACAATAAATTTGATCTGACTCAAAATCTGGGCTATATCACATGGAACATATTTGGGAAAGACTATGTTGGGAGGGAGATTTATGGCTCCTTCTAGCGGTATGAGAGTCTTTATAGTTTGGGCATGAGTGGGGGTACAAGACTTATTTGGAGTAACAGGGCCTTTGTTAAGTGTATCCTTTTTAAGGGGTTCCTTTGGGATATTAGTGAGAAGTGGATTTTTAGTTTAGCTTGAGGACCTCCCCCTTTGACAACTCTACTTATGGTATTATATTCCTTTTCTGAGCAACTACTACATTCATCAAAAGTTTCCTATCTTCCTCAAAAGGTATTCCCCCATCATATTTCTTAATCATTAAATCCCTCAAATATTCAAATTCATGATTAGGAAAGTCAAATGCCTATACCATATCAATTTTAACATCATCATTAGGAGGGAGAGGTAATACCAGTGAATGCAATCCCAAAAACCTTGAACAATTTTGGCACTTATTAACTTAGTTGAAGTGGCTCCTTGTTGTGAATTTTTAGGGCATTCCATCATACATACATCACCATAAGCTTCATCATCATTTGTTTCTTCAACATCCTTACTTAAATCACATGGGAATGTGAAAAAAACACTTATCACACCAATCAATAACATGGGCCTCTTCTACTGTAGAAACCCTAGTAGTCAAAGGATCAGGGACCAATCTATTCTCTCTAGATTGTGGTTGTTTATTACCTGATCCCATGGGCCCCTTTCCTCTGTCATCTAATCATGATCACCCCTAGGATGATTTCCAAATCTATCCTAGCCTGTGATGTAAGCTGACCCTGAGAACACTTTGTCCTATTCCCTTTTCTACTCTGGCCAACTTGTAAGATATTTCTTTAACTGCCCCGACCAAAGTCTTCACAACTTCCTCTAGATCGACTACTTTTTTTTACTGAGGTTTGTCATGATTAATAAATTTTACACCCTCCCTCTTAAAGGGTTTCCCAAATACCTTGATATTGTTTTCAATTTACAAGGCCATTGTAAAATTTTTCCTTAAAGTTCCGGGTTCTTGTATCTCAAATAATAAGCATATTTCTTGTTAAATGCATCAAAATATTTAATTAGGCAATAATCATCACTAGGTATCAAAATTATGGGTAATCTATTTAAAGTCTTGTTGAATCTGGTATTGAAATCCTAGACAGACTCATTGGGATACTTTTTATATTCTCAAACTTAGATAAGAGAAATATCGGGTCAGTCTTATCACCATATTGTAACCTAAAAGCATTCTTCATCTCAGTCCATGAGTCTATTGAGTTATCTAGTAATGATTTGTACCAATCACATGCATCTTCTTCAAGAGTATGAATGAATAGTTTTATATACACATCCTCATATTCAATTTCAAAATATTCCATCATATTAATGAAGAGTCTCAAATTCTAATCACCAGTGATGGCATTATTTCCCTAAAATTTAGGCAACCTATTTCTCACATCTTGAGGTACAACATTAGGATACCCAACCATGCCTCTAAAATTTATTGGTCCAAATGTATTGACAATAAAAGGAGGTCTAGGTGGAGGATGAGCCATGTTATTTTGGGAAGGTGATCCTATAGGAGGATTAAAATGGTGTGGGACAAGGGATATTTGGGACACATGTGTATGATCTTCAAAGTAAATATCCTCCAGTGACTTGGTTTCACAAACTACCCTATTAGTTTTAAGTGATAAAGGAAAGAAATGAGGAACACTTATCCCAGATAAAAATGATGGACCCTCACCAGTTGGAGTAGTTAAATTTATATGAGGAATAATTGAGTCTGAACTATTTGAAGATATTGGACAATCCTCAACTATAGGTTGGTCACTTTCCAGACAACTGGTATTTATCTCTCACTTGACTCTTGATCCCCCAATGTTTTCTAGACTTGTCTTCCCTTTGGATTTGTTTTCCCAAGTTCTGGAAATAATTTTCTAGTAGAATCCTTATTAAATAAAGACCTTATTCACCAATGGGGTTTGGGTGGATCAGTTAAGATGGACAGTTGTGTCCAGATCCACCCAGGTTCAAATCCCGCTAGGTGCGATCCCTTCGGGTGGTTATCGGTGGTGGCGGATGTTGCATCACCGGTGGTTACAAGCGGAGGTTATTCTTGGTAGTGATAGACTTTACATCATCGGCATTGGCGTGCAGCGTCCCGATGGCTCTAAAAATGGTAGTGGTGGAAATTACATCATCGGTGCGGGCTCATTGGTCACGGTCTAGGTTGGTCTAATTATAATATCTTGTCTCAGGACATTGGCTGTAATGGGTGGGGTCTAGGAAATGCTCCGGTTCATAGCTCCGGTCAAAACCATTTATCTATCAATAAAATAAAATAAATACCTTCTTCCTTCTAGCTTTGCAAATATCAATGACAAAACTTACTTGACAAAGATTAAGACACTGGTAATTACAAAAATTTCAAACATGGAGTTGCCACCAAGGATTTTCACCTTAGATATGCTAAAGCACTGTAAGTAATTTGTCAAGTGTTTATCAATACTCAATTTCTAAAAATATCATCGAGATCTGATCATCCTTTTTCAATATTTATCACTATCAATACAATCTAGTGCAACATTTTCTAAAACTAGAAAATACTACACAAAAAACTTCTGATCTCACACAATCCTTACAAATATTAACAAAGGATAATGTTTAAACAATGTATTTTCACTCAAATCATATAAGAATCATTACCAGAGGTTGATATGCATATGTATTTGCACAAATAGTCCCCGGAAATGGTGCCAGATTAGTGTTGGTACCCAAATTGATTCTCCCTTTAAAACCAAGAAACATCACAAGTTGAGCTTGATTCTTAGAGAAAATATATCAGAATATAAGTCATTTTATAGCTGGGGAAAGATTTAACTGACTCTTTATCACTCGGGATTGGTAGAATTGGATAATACCATACTAAGGGTTTAACCTACCCTTACTACTTTAGGTTGTGCCTTCAACTAGGGTGAGAGGACCCATTTTATAGCCTGTGTTGGTGAAGGATATTAGTGGATCAACAATATTTGACTCTCATTTTTCAATATTCAAAGGAAACCTTGAGAAAACATGGTCAATGCAACATAATCTAACTCTCATGAGTTGTCACCCTAGAGAATGAAGATGTCTTCTAGACAAGGTCTAGGTTACTAAAGACAATGATAAAACCTGATTGCTCCTGCATATTTTGGGTTAAAGGATGGAAAAATCAATGAATTTCCTTAGTATTTATGGATACACAGTCAAGTAGGGGTAGTTCTTATAAGATTCATCACTTAATGTATAATTTGTTGTTGGGAAGTTAAGCAGGATAAAGTTTATTATACCAAATTCTTGGGAACTTTTAACAAATGTTGGGACATCTACCAAGAAAAATGAAAAAATGCTTCAAATGGTCAAAATGATCCTTCAACCAGAAGATGTGTATCCATGGAAGCCCAAAGATACACGGTTTCACACATTATTTAAGAATTCAACACAAAATATCATGTTAAAGACTCAATTAAACATTATAAATCCCTTATTCATAATGCCTAATATACAATCATAGACTAACAAATAATATGTACCAACATAATGAAATTAGAGTGAATTTAATTTTTTTATTACATCGTGAAATGAAAACTCTCTTCATGATGTAATTGATAATGCCACGATACTATCACAAGGACTAGATCTTGTGTGACTCGAGGAACTCCTAACATAAGATTGCAACAAGAACATAGATAACTAATTGAAGATATCTCAACATGAAAGCGAGACAAAACTATGCTCATGATTAACACGATTTACTCAAGGTTCTTCAAATTGATCAGCAAGGGAAAGTTATATTTACTGATCTCAAAGCTTGTCAATGGTCGGACATTTGCAACTATCTTTACATGATCAAATCTAAAGACATAGAAAATTAACCATCTTTACATGATCAAATCTAAAGACAGAAAAATTAACCATCTTTACAGGTCTCTTTTTATTTTCTTTAAACAACTCTTAGAAAATTAACCCCCTTTCACAATTATTCTTTATATTTTTATATCACTTAATTCACTTGCTATCCTTCAAAGTTTTTTCCCCAAAAGCATGAACATTCCTAGGAATATTCCCTTTAAAATACTTATTCTAGAACATGCCATTTAAAAGTTTTACTTTAAGTTGCTAGGTGTACAAATTGTGATTCTTTTCAATTGGTTCCACTTGTACTTGACTGGGATATTAGGTCATCGTTTCTAGAAAATTATTTTAATCATTTTCCCCTCATATAGATTAGAAAATCATTTCAAAACACCTTAGAGAACTTCCAAATGACTCTGATATGACATATATCCTCATCTACCTTTCAAGAATCCATCTTGGGTGCTACACACTCTATTTCATATCTCACTGGTTTAATTACCACACAAGGTTCCTATAAAATCATATTGATTCACCAGTTCTGCTTATTCCTAATCCCTTCCAACTCTTAAATCCTTCTCATGCAAACTGAGAAAAATCTCCCTCATCTCATGGGAAATATTTCTCTAAATCAAAACCATATGCACCCTTTTCACTATAAAACTTGGTTCTACTTCATTACCTTTATGTATTTCCCTTCTTATTCTGAATATAAATAATTTTATCATAAAAATGGTGAATGTACTTATAACACACAGTCTAAAAGAAATTTTTGCGGAAGATTTAAATCAATTTTTTTACTCTAGTGGTCTTGATGAAGCCTTTGTTAGGGCCATGTTTGACATAGAGTGTGTAGGTGATACCAAAGGACCTTTGACATATCGGTAGGTCTGATTAGCACTTCTTACAAGGATGATTAGGATTAATCTTGTGTTTGTAGCCTTTCAAGTTATGTACTTTCATCTCTTCAGATGGGAACATCTGAAAAATCCTGAAGATTTAAAGAGATATTGGGTCAAGAGAAGACCCCAAGTATCTGGGAAAACCATTTTCAATGCCCATTTTTATGTGATGAAGGATTTGTATCAAAGGAGATTCCTAAGGAATCATATGTGCTATATGAAAAATCCTCTATTGACATTGTGCCTGTCATTTCTCACAAAGTGGATGAGTTAGAGTAGAGGATAAACTCTCTGGAGAAAAAACAAATAGAGACTGTGTCCTTGCAACCTAGTTCAGCTCCAACATCATGTTCAGGTATGAGAAAGGGTGAACCACATCCTCAACTTCCAATCATTATCTCGGATGGAGAAGAAGATCAATCATTATCTACTCACCGTTCAAGAGTAAAAATATCCTCTACTCGAGACAACAGGGGAATATTTACAATTCAGTCATCCACATATTTAATGCATCGTGCTCCTCAGTCTGAGCATGATTTTTGGGACCTCAACCCATTCCTTCTCGAGAGACAATCCACCCCTCACAAGGAAGTGGGAGACTAGGTCAAGCTCAAGACCTCGCAATCCGCCTTTGTCAAACAAAGTGCGGTACTTACCATTCCAATCACCCTAGATGTTCCCTCTTAAACCACTCCTAGTAAGTCAACCCTTCACAAGGGGAAAGGGAAAACAACATTCTTCATAGGTGGTTTGGATCTTCTAGATTGGGTATCATCACAGTAGAATAAAATCAAGCTCGAACATATCATGAGTCATCCTAGAATGACTTTGGAATCATTGATGGACATGGGAATGTCCTAGGACTTAGCAGTCGACATATTTTTCAAAAAATAAAAGGTTCAAGAGAAATTGTGCTAAGAAAGAATAAGCTTTTGAACAAGCTTCCCCTACTGGGAGGAAATTTTGAAGGAGGACTGAAAAATGTTTGAATATTGCTTTCCTTTTATTGTCCCTAATTTTGGCATGTATATATATTTCTTTATCATGGGAAGGGCCCCCTATAGAACCCCATTTTATTCTTCACATTTCCACTCCAGTTGACCAGCTGCAGTTGAGGAAAAATCTTGTGCATTTGACATTGTTTGAAATCAACACTTTGCATCACCACTTCCATATAATACTTCCCTTTTCTCTGGTCACAATTCATAGCACAATACCATACCAATTATGAGCACTAAACCGATGGCGAGGATAACACTAGCTAAAGCGATGTGGATATCCTTAATTGATGTTGATAAAAGAATACTTGTCAAAGATCACGGAAGAGTGCATGCGGGATAGAAGTCCCAGAACCAAGGGCGTGGAAGGACAGGAAGGACCCACATGCGAGAAGGCAAGTTTAGATTTCAGGACTTAGCTGATTTTGAGCATGAAGACCTATTTTTAGAAGATGGCATGCGAGAACACACCAATGATGTAGAGACATGTGTGCCATGCATTGTCTATCTTTGGAGAAGTGGATCAAAGCATTTTTGCATGGAGACGAGCTGAGAATAGAATTAACACTTCAGTTAACTGCAAGAGGACTATAGATAACACACTTACATGTGTGGCTATGATTGTAAATGGCGTGTGGCTATCAATAGCATGCGGCCTATTTCTGGAATAGATAAACAGTGAAGGGAAAGTCCCCACCCTATATGTATGATGTTAGGTACATAGTAGAAAGAGAGATGTATGTATGTGTAACAGAGAATATACGCATATGACTAAATCACTGTATCGGTTCCATACACGCATTGGTATAGATTGGCAATACTGTAATGAGATTCTATATTTATTAATAGATGGAAGATATTGGCTGAATCTAAATGCCATTCTGTGTGTATTTGAATAGTGCATGTTATTAATTCAATCATGATTACTATTTAAGCTTGTTCTTTCATAGATCTAAGGGTAGCATGCATTGTAGAATGATGGATTAGTTATGAATCTATATGTTTCTTCCTTCATCATGTTAACATCCTGTTATAGCAACCCTAAAGAGGGACCTATTACCTTTGCATGCTTCGGTGAGCACTCAGTCTAGGTTGAGTGATGTGCCAGTGTGACTAGGGTTTTATCTAGTAAAATTTAGGCTGTATATTTGGTTTCGTTTCCAGGACCTCTTTTTCAGTTGTTTTTAGGATGGTTCACGATGAAGATGTACCAGTTAACTCTAGCAAGTATTGAGGAATGGATACATGATTTGGAGGAAGAATATGCACGATGGTTCAATAGTGGATCTGAGTTTAACGCACACACTTGGGTAGAACAGAACATGTATGATAGCTTATATGAGAGATTTTCTCTATCTTTCCAGTAGAACTATATGAGTGGCTTACTTGCTTATGCATCTTAGTGGAATTGGAGGTATCACGCACTTGTCTAGACATAGGAATAATTTCAGGCCCTCTATGATGCTAATCTAATCTGGACTCGCATGGTGGATATGTGGTTTCATGGTGTTCTAAATAGTTATATTCTGGAATATTCAATTTCGACGTACTCTTTCCCAGAGGTAGCTGAATTCCAATTTTGCGGTATCCAAGAGGAACATATTTGCAAGGTATTCCACTGCGATCAAGATCTTAATGGTAACTTTGAACCTAGAGAGTAAACCGATGGCTAACTAAACTTCACCATGTGTGAGGGTAGGAACATGTTTGGTTTAAGATGGCAGACCTAGCGGTAGAAAGGCAAGAGAGAGAAAGGTGGCTTAAGTATAATGAGGCATGTGAGAGGGAGATAGAGAAGTAATGTTTTGTTGTAGAGAGTATGACATGGAGGAGAGAGATGGCTCATGAAGGATTTACAGCTACGAGGCCCTATTCCAACTACAAGTGGCAGATCAGGAGGTATAGGTGGTTCTAGTTCTAGTGGATCTGGTGGTTCTAAAGGTAGAGGGAACACAGGAGGTTTGATTAGGTGGTCAAGGTCTCATAACAACCACATAATATATATATGGAGATGTCTCTTCATCTCCTAGAGTATCGAGGCATAGAGGATCTTTTGAACATGTGCATATGTATGCCTACAACTAGTATAAGAAGTTTTACCTTGATCAAACTTGCGTGGATTATGTAGCATTGAGAGATGCTTTCTTGAAAGAGTTCCATATCCTTGAGTTTAAGTAGAAGAGTATAAGTGTGCTCAAGGATATCAAGCAAGGCACTACTGAGAGTGTACGTGAGTATGATGCTCATTTTAAGACACTTCTATCTAAGCTATCTTATGATATTCACGCTAGCCAGCATGCATAGTGGTTCGTTGGAGGATTGATTACACATTTTAGAAGGGTGCTGTCATATAAGACATACACTGATCTACGTGAAAAATTGGAAGCAAATTTATGTGCTGAGGTAGTTGGGAGAATTGACACTCTCGTTAGTCCATTCCTAGAGGCATAGATTGCAGCTATGGAAAAGTAGTTAGAAAAGCTATCAGCAAATTCAAACCATGAAATGCACTTAGGAATTTGGTGTACAGATTGTGAATTAGAAGGTCACACCAAGGATAGTTGCCCTCACAGATCTGTATGCTCATTACTGTTGGACTATGAAATTTTCATTTGAATCATGATGCTAGTCACTTTCCTTTGTTACAATGCATGATAAGGAAGAATGTATCTTGCTTTTACAAAAATTACAGTCCACGACCCATACTACGAGGATTTTTAGCCGATTGGTCAGATCTAGGATGCTATAGACCTTAGGGTATGACAGAAAAGTATAATAGATAATTCTAAGGGTAAGAATGAGCACTAGGATCAAGATCATAATCAAACATGCTATGAAAGGAATGAAGGGAATTTTGAAGGAGGTCGTGGAAGGGGACATGGATATCATGGTGGATATGGAGGATGAGCTCGTGTTGGAGGAAGATGTGAGTTCCCTCGTGGAACATGTTATATGTGTGGATCTCCTAACCATTGTAGGTGCGAATGTCCTCGAGAATATTACATGTTCCTTATGTGGAAAGAACCATAGCTATGAAGAGTGCCTAGACTTATATGAGCATCTAGTAATTAGCATAAGTAAGAAAACAAATGTGCCATGATGGTTAGAATCCAGTGCACGGTAGAAGATCAATGGATGCCCAAGATAATAGAAAAACCTGAGGCATTGAAAATGAAGATTACTACACATGCTAAAGCAACATGTGTGAGAGAGGCATTACACCAGAAGCCTACGATCACCAAGGAGGAGGTTTTGCATGCAAGGTACCCAGATCTTGCTCATTAGAATGAAGTTTACTAGGATACCATGGAAGTGCTAAGGAATATTTAGGGTGAGATACAGTACCTAAAGGAGTAAAATAAATCATCAGAGATAGTCCAAATTGATATCGATGATCTGTGAGAGGTGTGCAAGATGTTGCACCAGGAGAACATTATTCTACTATTAGGAAGTTGGTTAAAAGGAACACTCCACACGCAAGTCTTGAGACTGGACAACATATTCTGCATGCAAATCTTCCCCCTGATAGCATTGACTATGAAAAATAAATTACTCTGAATGCTATTGTGGATGGGTGGTTGTTGAGCAACATATTGATCGATACAGGTGTAGAGGTAAATGTGCTTACATTAGATGCATGGGTACAAATGGGGAGGCCTCCATTGCAACCATCATCTAATGTGTTATTTATGGAAAACCGGACTAAGGCCACTCCCATAGGAGTTTTTAAATATGCATCTATAACTATCCAAGGGGCCAAGTTCAGTGGGGATTTTAAGGTATTAGCACTTGTAGAAGCAGAAAATTTTCCAACCCTTCTTGGACACCCTTGGTGTTATGAAAATAATGCTGACTTGATATTCAATAAGGGGTATATCAGCTTAGAAAATAAGGAGGAAATGGTTTTGATACCTTTGATAGATTGAAATTCTAAACCATATGTTGAACCTCTAAGTGAGGAGGATTTAAACATAGTCTATGTATGTGTTATTCGGGACCCGGAGGTCAATGAGCCATCGAAAGAAGGCATCCTACGGTGGGAGGATTATCATTCTATTAGTGATCTGCGAGTATTTCTTGTGATAATTGGGCTCATGGTACATATGAATTAGTAAGGTGCAAGGTAAAAGTGTGGTTGTATGCAAGAATTGACTTCGTTCAACTCGACGGATAGGTAGAAAATTATACGAACAAAAGATCTTCCTACCTTTCTGAAAGCCATGGAAATATAGTGGACAAATCAAATTAAAAGGAGAGATATGTTAGTATATACACTACATGGGACAGCACCGCACTAGTGGGTAGTCCATAGAGATAATATTATAAACTGGGAAGAGATTGGAGTCGCTTTGTCTACTAGGTTTATAAGGAATAATGCACCTACGTAAACTTGCACTCATCACGGTGATAAACCCGTTCGATATCACATTTAGTAGTGTGAGAGACTCTGGACAATAGGACATGAAGCATTACAACCTTTACTTTGGGTGCATAGATTGTATTCTACACTACAAGGATGCACATGCGCTTGGTATGTATATGCGGAACTACATCAAGAAATTAGAAACTAGAAATATTTGACTGTAGGAATGATCCATACTTCCATCGACTAAACCTCCTATAGTAGAGGCATTAAAATTTGACAAGAACTTAAATATGGGAGATAGTGCAAAAGCAGAAGAGCATATACAGGAATTATTCGGTGAGGTAGAGTTTAGAGCATGTTTTGAAAAGGAAGAAGAAATGGACTTGATACTACTTGAACGAACTTTCCTTGAGAAATAAAAAGGAAAGATGGTTGATGTCGTGGATGATGAGTAAGTTCGAAACACTGGATATGGAACATTCACATGGGATGCATGAGGTCTTGGATAGTGTAGACAAGGATACGCACGCCTACCATGAACCCATGAAGACAAAGAAGGTGAATATAGGTTCGGAGGCTGAGCCTTAGGAGGCCATAGTTGGAGATTACTAGTGATATTTAGAGGTAACAAAGATCATCGAGTTACTCAGGGATTATCAGGACTTATTCCCTCAAGGATATCATGAACTTAAAGGCATGCATGAATCACTTGGGGAAATGAAGATCAAACTTAAGGACGGTGCATGGCCAGTTAGAAAGAGACCTTCTAGAATGAATCCTAATTTGTGTGAAAAGGTAAAAGATGAAATTGATAACATGTTGAAATATGGAATTATCAAGCCCCTTAATGAGTTAGAATGGGTTATCCCAATGGTGATCAGTATCAAGAAGGACAGACAAATTAGGATATGTGTGGACTACAGGGAGCTGAATGTTGCATGCGTCACAGATCCATTCCCTATGCCATTCACTAAGGAAATACTAGGAGTTGTAGGGCACGAAATATATTCCTTCACGAGATGGATTTCTAGGTATCATCAGGTTAGGATTGCTCAGGAGGATCAAGAAAAGACAAAATTTACTACTAAATGGGGAAGTTTTTCCTATACTATGATGCCCTTTGGATTGAAAAATGTACATGTTGTATTCTCACGCATAGTTGTTCAGGAATTTAAATATTTTATTCACAACTTCTTATAGGTCTACCTAGATGATTGGACAATATATGGGCTTATGAAAGATCATTGTGACAATCTGCACTTAATGTTTGAACGATGCAGATAATTGAGTATCTCTTTGAACATCAAGAAGTGCATATTTGCTACACCATTTGGGATACTACTAGGACATATAATCTACAAGGAAGGTTTGCTAGTTGATCTAGCCAAGGTTGCAATCATTTTAGGCCTGGAAGTGCCCACCAATCAAAGTGAGGTGCGTAAATTTTTAGGTCATACATGATATTATAGAAAATTCATAAAAGGGTATGCCAAAATTGTTGCACCCTTGGAAGAATTACTGAAGGGGAAAGGTATATTTTATTGGGAGAACCGACAACGTGTGTTTGGAATATTAAAAGAGAAACTTACTACCGCACCCATTCTACACTTTCCCTCATGGGATAAACCATTTCATGTACATGTGGATGCTTCTGGTATGGCCATTGGCACTGTGTTAGCTCAACCTAGTGAAGGTATTATAGATCATCCAATTTGTTTTGCTAGTAGGAAGTTGACTCCTGTTAAATAGAATTATACAACTATAGAGCGTGAAGATTTTTCAATTATCTATGCATTGTACATGTTTTGACAAGACTTATTAGCAACACCATTTCTATTTTATATAGATCACATGACATTGAAGTACACAGTAAACAAGCCTATCTTACAAGGATGCATATGTAGATGGGTGCTCCTATTTCAAGAGTTTGACTTCACAGTTGTGGTGAAGCCAGGGAAAATAAATTTTGGACCAGATCATTTATCTAGAATCAATTCAAGAGAGGATGCATAGATAATTGAAGAGACAATGCCGGATGCACAGTTATATAGGTTACAATGTGCACCCATGGAATTAGAAGACATTGTTGTCTTTCTACGAACATGTATGGAACCAGAAGGAATGAAAGCATTAGAAAAGAAGTATCTTTCTATACGCATGACACCATTTATGTTAATCAGTGATGACCTCTACAAGCTGGCGAGAGATGAATTATTACGTCATTGTGTATTAGAGCATGAGTATAAGGATATCATGGATGAAGCTCATGGTGGTATTGCAGGAGGCCATTATGCAGGTGATACGACTGCCTAGAAGATCCTACTTGTTAGATTATGGTGGGAGACATTATATAAGGATTGTAAAGAATATTGTAAGGCATGTGATCATTGTCAGCACCTAGGAAAACCAGGGAAAAGAGATGAGATGCCTTTGAGACCGATTACTAGTGCTGAACCATTTGAGAAATGGGCCATTGATTTTGTAGGACCTATTTCGCTAGTCGTGCACAGGACTGGATCACGCTATATCATTACTTACATAGATTATCTCACACGGTGGGTAGAAGTAACACCTACCAAGGACTATACGACAGCTACAACAACTAGGTTTATGTGGGAGAATGTTCTTACAAGATATGGATGTCCCTTAAGCTTGACAAGTGATAGAGGTACACATTTTTTGAATGAGACAATCAGGATCCTATTAGATGAGTTTATGGTTGCACACCATAAAACTACACCTTATCATCCTCAAGAAAATGGAACTGTTGAGGCCTTCAACAAGATTTTGAGCTAGAATTTGACAAAAAAATTTGATGTTGGAAGAAAGGATTGGGATGACAAAGTGTCACTTGTTCTTTGGGCATATAGAACAACTTACAAGAGATTGAACAAAGCCACACCATTTCAGTTGGTGTTTGGCATGAAATATCTTTTCCATATAGAATTTATGCTACCTTCTTCACATATTGTGCACGTTGGAGTTATAGCTGATGAATAGGCTTTAGAAGAGTGTATCGAAAAGATGATTCAACTGGATGAGCGCCGAGCCATAGCACGATGGAGTCAAAAGTAGGAAAAGGCTAGGCAGAAGGCATGGCATGATAGAAACATAAGAGATAAGAAGTTTGAGATTGGACAAATGGTACTTCTTTATGACTCAAAGTTCTTGTGCCATCTAGGAAACCTCAAAGTACATTGGTTGGGGCTATATGTTATCACTTATATGCTTGAATCAGGTGTTTTCCAGTTAGAAGCACTTGATGGAACATGGATACCTGGTTAATTTAACGAGAGTAGGCTAAAGCCCTACTATAAATAAGTCTTCTTGGTGTTTGTAATAAGGTAGTATTGCCATTTAGTTTAGGTTTTCAATTATGTATTTCCTTAATGTATTTCCTTCATTGTCACTATGCTTTGTCAATTTAGTTGTTTTTTTTGTGTAATAAGCGCACTTGCGCACATGAAGCTAATTACTGTATGAAGAATGTTTATGCACAGAGGACTACACATACTTTTAGTGTGGGGTGGTTGTAGTTATCCAAGAAAAAGATTGTGGGAATTGAAAGGTGAAAGGAATAAGTTGCTACAAGTGTGCTTTAAGTCAAAATAAGATTGCTTCTCAAAAGTGACCAAGGATGGAGATGAATGAAAGAACAATATAACATGAGGTAAGTGGAGGCCATGATAGCTACCAGGAGAAGGTACAGTGATGAGGTACTTGGGTGCAAGAGTGTGCATTGAAGAGAAGTCTATGACCAAAGGGTAGGAAGGCACACTAGAAGGCTATAGCTGGGTGTGAAAATGTACTGTGGAATTAATGGATTTGGTCAATTAAAGAGGGGATATTTGGTAGGTGAAGAAAAAATAAATGCATAAAAATTTGAAAAATTTATATAAGGATGGGGTGCAAATTCATTTTTACCATTACAACTAAGAGTATTTTAGAAAAGAGCCAAGTGCGAAGAGCCAATTGATCGAGTTAAGGTGTGAAGGGTGTGAAACCAAGAGTGACAACCATATCTGATGCAACAAGAAGCTTGTGTCCCCATTGGTGAAGGGTTTGAGAGAAGAAGGGAGACAAAAAAGAGTTAGGTTATGAAGTTTCCACCTAGGGCATGATTGAATCGAGCTAGGGTTTGATTCGTAAAGTTGCAGAGTTGAAGAGGAGACATTTACAAGGTAAAAATGGCACCAAAGAAGGCATCTACAACAATAGTAAAAGGAAAGAAGAAGGTGGTCATCAAGGAGGAAGAGATGGCACCCAAAAGACATTTTTCATAGATGCAATATCTAGAAGGATTCATCATTGGGAAAGAATGGGATTCACCCATCAGAAAGAGAAAAGTGAGTGAATATAATCACAAGACTTCAAAGAACAAGAAGGAGCTTGATTCCTTTCTCACGACTAGAACGAACAAGCGCACGAAGGAGGACATGCCAATATATGATGAAGCGGTGAGAAGATTTTGAAGAGAATTGTGGTGTCTACCGGTTGTATGATATTTTATATTTTGGGAAGTATGAGCCCTTGTATCATTAGCTCATGGGCAGGGTGCACGAAGACTTCTTCTACTCTGCAGGACGTAGAGTTAGAATATCATTTGTGCTTGTCTCATCAGTTATAGGTCTAAAGGCCACAAGAGAAGATATAAAAGGTGACCTTACAGATAAAGCCATGATTTTAAAGACTAGACAGAGTTGGGATACCTAAAGGGTCCACACAGAATGAACATATACAAATTAAAGAATTGTCCAGTTGTACAAACTACAACCCACCTTGTTACCAAGTTGAACGATCAATAGTGGTGTTCACAAGTAAATACTATGTGGTTACATGTGGCACGTAAGATGTCAGAAGGGAAAATATACAACATTGCGAGGCTATATTATAGAAAATAGTTGAATAAGCACACACATGAGGGAAGATCAGCTTTGGGTTTGTTCTACTATCACTTTGGTATTTATGGAGATCATAGTACTAGATGGATAGGAGAAAGTATGGGAATACACCATGGAGAACAAGTCCCCACCTGAAATATTCAGTAAGTACCTATGCAAGGGGGCTATGAAAGATGACGTAAAGCAAAGGGTGGAGAAGTGGTATGACAGGCTCCTTGCAGAATTTGGGGAAGAGTGGCACATCTTAAAGGAACTACCAGGCGGTGGTAGGGAAAAAGTTCAGATTTTCTATATATCAACATTTTTACATCGCGTGCTTCCCAATGACAGATGAAGTCTAGATCCCTTGGTATAAATTGCCTTACGCATTCACTGCAAGGTATTTCCAAGCATTTGTTCATAGATTTACAGACACACGTTGATTGGTCTTCAATGCAGATAAGGTAGACTGCGACTACCATACGTTGAGGAAGAAGTATGTGTATCTTAGCGAAGTGCTTATATAGAGAGGATGATTTCGAAGTCTTGAATATCAAGACAATAAGCCTAACGTAGTAGATGTGGGGAAGCATTGGTGTATCTCCAAAGCAAAAGCTAAAGATGGAGAATAAAAAATATGTGGAAGGTGAGTTCACACTTCCAACACCACCAAAGGGAAAGCATATAATGGAGAACATCCCAACGCTTAAGCCCATAGAGCCAATTGAAGTGGAGGATAAGGAGGAGTACAAAGATAGTGGTGGTTTGGAGCATAGGGGTAGGATATATCCTACAAATAAGGGTGAAGCTGAGCATCTGTTACACCACCTCAGCCACAAGAGGGGGATGATGAGGACTTGAATGCGGTCCAAGGGGCATACATGTTTAAAAGGGTATTTATGAGAACAAGGACCCAAGGTGCTACTCCAACCACTATGCACAAATCACCCAGACTCTCTCTATAGAAGGAGGTGACCGTGCAGAGAAGGAGGAAATCGAAGTTGAATGAGGAGGAAGAAGAATTAGAGGAAAGTGTGCCTAATTCTCCTACACTTCTAGAGAACATAGAAGAAGAGCAGTGTGGGGCATCAAAGTGAAAAGAAGAGGATGAGAAAATATCATAGGAGATAAGCTGCAGAGAATATTCGGGAAATTGAGATATAAGTCCCAAATTTGGAAGCTAAAGTTCCTAAGTAACAAAGGTCTAGAAGAACAAGTGGAGAACACATTCCACCAGCCATGGGGTATGTAGAGGATGCAGGAAAAATTATCCATGCCCGCTTAGGAGCAAAATAGTGCGAAAGGATTTATTTGGCTGGGAGTTAATGGATGAGGATATGGTGATTGTGTGCACTTGAAAGTAACTATCATGGTCAATGCACACCCACATGGATGAGATCGAATTTGATGTGTGTGAATATTCATGCATTTAAAGATGATCAAGAAAGCACCTCAAGCTAGACACATGACAAGAAAGCCTCTTCATGTCATGTGAATAGATAGATCGGTAATGCATTGGTGAAATTTTTCTTTGAGGTGGCTAGGAGAAATATGGAAAAAGCTACCATGATCGAGCACTACGTGAGGATTTGAAGATAAAGAACATAGAGATAACATGCATAACACAAGAGAGGGACTTCGTGCATAAGAATAACGAGATGTTTATAAGCATCGCAAAGGATATTGGGCCAATATAATCAAAGTAAGGCCAAACTTGGAGGCCAAGGTACCACAAACATTTCCTTCAAAGATACACAATGTAAGAAAGTTGGTGGACTTGGTACTTGAAGATGAAACTCTATGTATGTAGGTGCCAGAAAGCTCAGAATAATATGCCAAATGGGAGAAAGCATCAGTGATGAGAAAAATTACATCTTATGAAGGGTTGTTGCAAGCATTACAGGAAGTATTGAAGAAAGCAGACTAGGCTTTAAATGTATGCACAACTCTAGAGGTGCTTATCAACATCAAGACCCTCGAAGAGAACAATGAGGTCCAGAAAGTGATGAAAGATGAGACATTGGGCCACACAGAAGATTGTCAATGGTTAAACAAAAGTGCAAGGCCCTAGCAAGAAGCCACAAGAACCACACAAGACTCGATTTGGAAGAGCTTGGAAAGCTAATTACGTAGAAGATGGACCTTTTAGAAGGTAGAATGACATCAATTTCCAGTGTTGTGTTGGTTCTACAAAATGAGAAAGGAGAGATTGTGAGGGATGAGTTGGAATCCATTGTTGTGGACATCCCAAAAAAGTAGAGCAAGCACTCACTGAATAACAGGTATTGGAGGCCAAAATAAAGGAGTATCTAGAGTTGATACTGCAAACTAATACAAAGGAGGTTGCCTCATAAACTCATAAAAATTATTTATTTATCTACATTCTTTCATTCTTATTCTTTCCATTTATCTATTCTTTCCTTAAATTTTTGGAGATACCCATTGTCAAGATGATAATGAGATTAGTGCGGGATAGAAGGCCCAGAACCAAGGGTGTAGAAGGATAGGAAGGACCCACGCGTGGAAGGAAAGTTCAAATTTCAGGACTTAGCTGATTTTGAGCATGAAGACCTATTTTTAGAAGATGGCGTGCGGAACACACCAACGATGTAGAGACATGCGCGCCATGCATTGTCTATCTTTGGAGAAGTGGATCGAAGCATTTTTTCATGGAGATGAGATGAGAATAGAATTGACACTTTAGTTAACTGCAAGAGGACTATAGATAGCACACTTGCATGTGTGGCTATGATTGTAAACAATGTGTGGCTATCAATAACATGCGGCCTATTTCTGGAATAGATAAGCGGTGAAGGGAAAGTCCCCACCCTATATATATGATGTTAGGTACATAGTAGAAAGAGATATGTATGTATGTGTAACAAAGAATATACACATATGACTGAATCATTGTATCAGTTCCATATGTGCATTGGTATAGATTGAAAATACTATAAGGAGCTTCTGTATTTATTAATAGATGGAAGATATTGGCTAAATCTAAGTTTCATTCTGTGTGTAGTTGAATAGTGCATGTTATTAATTCAGTCATGATTATTGTTTAATATTGTTCTTTCATAGATCCAAGGGTAGCATGCATTGTAGAATGATGGATTAGTTATGAATCTATATGTTTCTTCCTTCATCATGTTAACATCCTATTATAACAACCCTAAAGAGGAACCTGGTACCTTTACATGCATCGAGTGAGTGATCAATTTAGGATGAGTGATGTGCCAACACGACTAGGGTGTTATCTGGTAAATTCTAGGCTACATCAATTAATTTCAAATACTCACTTTGATTGGGGCCATTTAATCACTGAAGAAATTCCTCTAATTCAACATTCATCAGGTTTGTGTCTGTAATTCTATCTAAATCACTTGTAATCCCAGAAGAAACTGAGAACAAAGATGACATGGTATTCATCCTTGAAAACCCTAACTTTACCTCAAAATTTCTTTCCAATAATATGAAAAGTACAAGAGTTTTCAGTTCTTACCAATTTTGCGTGAATCCTTGAACCATTCAACTTTAATCCGAATGTCTTTTGATCTTCGATTCTCAAAACAATCTCCACGATCAAATTTCACACTATTGCACAATGCAAATATCAACAATGACACTCATATCTTGAAAAATTTGATAATAAAGGATCAAAACACTTGAAATATTTTAAAAACATGTCCTTGATTTGTGAAAAACACATTGGTGGTGGCGTAAATAAATGTAATGCATCGTGGACATTAATTTTGTTTTTTCAATTTTAAAAATGAACCATCCACGTGGAAAATTCTTTCGTTAATGCGGGCTCAGGGATACTTTTTTTATTTTTCCATGCTTTAAAACTCATACACTTTTGGACATTTGACCTACCCATCCACTTTTTGACTTTTAACATTGGATTGTCACATGGTGATAATGGAACTAAGGGCCCTTTTTGTAATTTTATTCCCTTTCCAATTTAAAACCAAAAGTGTCAAAGTGCTTTACGACCCGATTCCCCATTCCTTGCATAAAAAAGAGCCACATGTCCTTTACAGGTCTCAGGAACCTTTTACACTTTGTTATAATTTTTCTCCTTAGTGTGCAAAAATACAATTATACATCGCTTCCCCGCATCCACTCATTTTGTGACAAGTGTACACCTTCGAGGTGAATTGAAAATTTATTTTTGCCACTTTATGATTGTGAATATTTGAAGAATATTTGTCGGGTCACAAGACCAAATTTACATTTTACGAATGCAATAGAAAGTTATACATTTTCAAGTTAAACCCGTCATACCACATTTAACCAGGAACTATCATGTACCAATGGGTGATGAAACAAAAAATATAAGTAGAGACATGACTAAGGATAATTTTACATAGGTGATCCTTTAGATTTTAGACCTAATTCATGATTGATTTTCTACGAGAATTTCCTAGAAATGGAAAATACCCAAATGTGAACCTCGACCAAAAAGAGGAAAGACAAATCCACATACAAGAGAACCAAAAGATCTCCTCACACCCCCACAGGAAAACAAAAACAAAACAGACATTGAAGGAAAATCTCAAACAAGCGGGATGAGATTAACTCAAGCACCAACATGCACGACCTCAGTAAGTTGGGTGCGAAGAAGGTCACATGTTGATTTTCTTTCATACAAATTATCTATGTTTCCTGGTTCATTTTGAACTAAAGAAAATATAGAATTTCTTTGGGAATGGTTGTGATAATGGGCATTTATTTCCTTCATCAAAGCTTTGGCATGGAATTCCAATTTTTTCAATGTCTCTATATCTGACATAACATCATTAATATTAGTATAACGATTACGTATGAAAAAAATTATGCAATGGAAAATTTGTTAATTGATCATCAAACTATGGTGCTAGTATTTGTGTTGGAGAGAGTGTACCATATGGAAAACTAAGTGTTTGTTCTGTAAAATAAGATCTATATGGGTCTATCCTTAAATCAAATTATGAGTATTAAAGGTAGTTGGATCCCCGATTCACCACTCTCAATACTAAATAAATCATCATAAAAATCAATTTGTTGTAAAATGATGGTTCTCATTGCACTATGGAGATCACCAAAGGAGAAATTTGGAAACTATTTTCTTGTCAAATTAACTGTGTGACCACTTTGAGCTGGAAAAGATATTATTTTCCCCTTTTTTGAACTTGTATTTGTGGAAGTGGATGTAGTATTTAATTTAACTAAAGTACTATGCACACTGGAACTTCATCCAATGTGATTGAATGCTCAAAGGGCATGAAGCTATCAATTCCCTCCTTTATGTTTTATTTTCAAGATGTTACTCATGATTATAATCAAATAAGTACTCAACCCAACATACTAAACCATTATATGAACTTATTCTCAAAACACATGTAATAAACAAAGATGACATATTAAACAATAATTAAGATCAAATGCATCGTTAGACTACATGCTCAGTCATATCAAAATCATGATCCAACCACGACACTCCATTGTATCAAAAGTATTACATAACTAAATCAATACATATCAATCATTATACCAAAGAGTTGGAACATGCGACAAGTATCAAACCCTTTATCTTGAACACTATATCATAGCTTTGCTAACATAGCATGGAATAACCTCAACAATGGAGTACAATAAATATATATAGGGGTGGGGAATCTCCCTAAACCACCCATGTACTCTCTTAATAATAGGCATGCCCAAAAATATCCAACATGCATTACATCCAAAAATAGGCATAAGGTGTACATGCTCTTACATCAATCCTAATAATAGATTATCCTAAATATAACTCATGCGTTAATCCTATTATTAGCTCAACCCCGCATTTTCTTTCATCTTTGATCTGTATGTGATTATATCCAAAAATGGACTTTCCTTAACCACAAAGTCTCCTTGATTTTCTATGGTTATGAATCATTACTTGGTCGACACTCTAACTTATATCTTCTATTTTTATCTCGTGTTTAACAAAATCGAGATAAGTCCTGGATTAACCTTCTCGGTGTAAACATTCATGCACTACACCATACTTCTTTTATGCCCTCCTTTGCACCTTCTTCGTATGCACCCTATCTCTTCACGTGTGGCTCATAATTAGCTAATTTATTTGTGTAACATTACCCCACACTAATTATATTACCGTCCTCGACAATGGTTAGCTCCACTTGTTCCTCAAGAATGTATGAATGAAATAATCATTAAATAATAATGAATTGAATGCTTAAAAAGAATCATACCATCTATACAAAATTCATCTCGAGGCCACATGCTACTGAAGAAGCTCTAGAAATTTTTAATTTACTTCTACCTCAAACTTAGCCCATTTTATGAGATCCTTTATGGCCTTCCTTGGTGCCTCTTTAACTATACCAAATATTTTATCGGTGTTATTTCTTCCAAATTTTCCTTCAACTCCTTAGTCACCACTAAAATCTTAACACTCACCCCTTCTAATGTTTTCATGTGCTCTAGAACCAATAACTGAATTTTTTGGATTTAGACTCCACTATCTTTCTCATGGATTTAATTAACTCCTTATGTGCTGAGTTTTCTACCATGACCTTAGCTCACTCAATTTTAGTGGTAGGATACTTATCTTGAATGGATTTAAGATCTACCCCATTCTTAATGACCTACATGTTGATAATAGCGTCACTCTTTTGACACTTTTTTAAATCCAACTCTTCCTTAATGATAGCTACTCGAATTTGTGTGTCTAATTCCTCAATCTCGAATATCCTAGCTTCCACAGATTCCTTATTTTATTCTTTTTCCTCGGCTAATTCCTCAACCTGTTTTCCCCACACCACTTTTTATATTTACCAATATCATACCCACCAAATATTTGAGATATTCCATATCGTCATTGTAATAATCCTTTCCTATCTTACTAAGGTCGGCATTATCCTAAAATATTCTTTACCAATGCACCCACCATGCCATATGCTTCTTTCATTCATTTATTATCTCCATTAAAGTATTCCTTGGCACTTTCCAATTCTTTTTCTTTATTATTCTCATCTTCCATTATTACTTTTAAGGTATCCCTTGCATCCATATTTATGCCTGTAACATCCATGACCATTTTATTCAAGGCATTACATGTCTCTGTTTTCATCTATTAGGTACATGGGTCTACCTATTTTAAATTTTCCCAAGCTCTCTCTTTAGATCTATCACACTTTGAGGGATTTATTACTTACCTCAAATTCGGGATCTTCCATATTTTTATGCCATATTCTAGGATAACATCTTCCCGGTGCACAAGAATCCTCCCTATTTATCCATCACATCCCAGCCATATAGTTTCTCTGTAGTTAATGTTATCTAGAATCGTTCCCTCGGAATATTTGTAGGATCATCCAAAAATTACATGTGTGATGATCTCGGGGTCCAAATCTTCCTAACTGACTTTTATTTTTATTGGGGCTTCTTTGGAGTGAAGGGGTTTGTGCTAGTTACACCTTCCGCACCCTTATCCTCTTTGATAACATAGGTGTCATCTACCCCTTTCTCCTCCTCTCATACCTCCTCGTACACGTGTGAATTATCCTTTCGTGGAATTCTATGTAGTTATTCCTTCATTAGGTTAGGTTCTTCATGTGTCTACACTACTTCCTTCGCTAGTTACTTGGCCCATTTGCACTCGAATTCTTCCAGCAAGTGAGTTTCTTCCTTCTCTTTTTCATTGGAATCTTATTCTTCCTTGGAAACTACTTGCTTCCCTCCATGCTTGACATTTATATTTTCTATACCATCCTTAGGTTACTAAGAAGTCCTCACGCTATCACCATGTTTCCTTCTTTTGTAATACATTTTCTTTCTACACGAGTGATCAAGCATGCCTTCTTCTTCTTCTTGCTTTTTAGGGGATTCTTCATGTGTTCTCTCAAGAGGTGGCACAACAGTTCTCTTTAGATGTGGAAGGCAAGTATCTGTAACCTCCATCTCTATTCCACCCTGAGTTTTTGGTCTTAAAACTACAAAAACTCTACATATCATCCCCTTTATTGTGTCATTCAACCAGGGATTCGGTTCCAAGGTATTTATCTCGTAAAGAGTCCAAATACGTAGGCCTAGATTCATACCTATAGGTGGCATACAAGGTGTGCTAATCGAGATCCACCTTATTAACATTAAAATTTAACTTCTACACATCCTTAATTCAATTTAGTGCACACTTGAAATATATAGCAGTGAATACAAATGACAATTTACACCATGGCCCCATTTCTACATTCTCTATCTTGAAACATGCAAGACTGTAGTGTTGCATCACTTCAAAATTTTCCGATCTCGTAAACTCTACCAATAATTTACATGAAATGTGTAATTCATCCTCAAACTCTACATGCATACTTTCCTACCATTTTTCTACTATTGCCTTTTATATATTGTTGATAGCACCATCACATTTATATCCTTCAAACTACACCACATGATATTTTTTTTGGCTGGTGGGTGAACCCACATGTTCTAATCCATCCCGTCTAGAATTCCAATTTCCTAGAAGACAATGAGAAGGAGGATGGAGCCCCATGTAATATTCACTCCATGTTCATTCTACATCTATATTGTATTTCATTTTGTGGGCCATTATGTGCGTAATATATAAAAACTTATTTTTCACATTGATCAATCTCTCTAAGGCACCCAATTTTTAACTTACAAGCATAGCCAAAACCCAAGTCATGGGGGGTCTATGAGCTTCTCAATAGTCATTTCTCTACCCCCTTCTTGTCTGTAATTAAATGACTAACTCATCAATCTTCATGTCATTATGTAGGTCCATGTCTAGATCTTCTCATGTATCACAAAACCTTGTAACATGTCCAAAAGTTGAAATGTTATCCTCATCCTTCGGTTTACAAAATAGAAATATTCTTCATGTACCACCGAACATGAGCCACTGGAAAAGATGCACATGTTTTGTAAATAAGGGTAGCTTGAATAACTAGAGGACCCCTAATTTCTCCAAGTTTCCCCTCACCAAATCATCTACTAGTAATTTTCCTTCCTCATTCTTCTCTGGAAACTCTTGTAACATGTCCACCTTCAAGGTCACTTTATTTCCTTGAGCCCTATGATTGAACTCGCTTATTTTCACTTTGGGAGCTGGAAATTCCATTCTGAACCATAATCACTCCATGGAGTACTACATATCTGAATAGATCTCCTCTAATGGGTCATCAACCTCAACCTTGCCCCTTTTCATGTGGGGATTTCCCTCTTTTGTGCCATTAACTTTGCAAACTTGTGCCCTAGATAATTTGATCCAAAAACTTTAATTTCACCTCAATATATGAGCACTAAGAACCCTAACTATTTAAATTTTAACTCTACAAACTCTTCCACTCATGCCCTAGTTTTTTACTCAACCTTCAAATCAAACTTCTTTCTTTCAACTCTTTCCATGAAGGATCTGCACACAAAGACCCTATACATGATGCTCTAGTTTTCTTGTCACTTATTTCACTATATCACACTAAGTCACTTAGTAGCTCAATTTCTCAAGTGTTCTTCGATGCAAGGTAGAAAATGATATGATTTTCCTCCTTTTATAACCTTTTCTCACTCTATCGAATTCATTTTTTTGCTTTTAATAATGTTTTTCTTGCTTCAAAGTTTCTAAAGTGTTTTTCCAATTTAAATAATATTTTTCAATTTTGCTTCATCACTTGATTTCCTTTCACACACACTGCAGTCATAACCTTATGGCATGCTCACTACTTCACATGTCATATACCTCCTCGCACACACCTCCCTATACCGTAGTACATAATACTCTATGCCATATCCCAAATAGTTCATCCTGCTGCTACCTAGCTCGTGTTACACTTCATGATCATTCTTCTCAAATGGTCTTCAATCTAAGAAATTTCCTTATTATCACAATCCTTTGAATTCTTAATGAAACCTTTTTATTCTTTTACATGTAGGAACCCTACGACCAACACATCACCACTCTATCAACATGCACACATCCACTTCAACTTGCATTCAAGCACCAACAAGGTCTCCTTTCTCGGCACTTGCACATGGTTCACCCTACACTAAAAGTATGCGTGCTCCTCTACGCATGAATTAAATAGATATTGACCAAATTATTTAACGTAAGCACGCTAATTATAACACAAATAAAAAAGAACAAAACAAAAACAACAACTTGGAAGAAACATATGAAAGGAAAACCTAATCTAAATGGAAATATTGCCTTATTATAAACATCAAGAATCTTATTTATAGTAGGGATTTAACATACTCCCATTGAAGTAACTAGGTAACATGGTGCCATCCAACGCACGTAATCGACATGCACCTGAGTTGAGTATCTTAATTACTACAAAAGGTCCCAAAAAATACACCTTCAACTTTCTAGGGTGGCACACAAACTTGGAGTCATATAGAAGGACCATCTTTCGGACTGCAAATGTCTTGTTCTTAATGTGCCTATCATGTCATTCCTTCTCTCACATCTTCTTAGTCTTCTGGATCCAAAACACAATGTCAAATTTCTCATCTAATTACATTAGTTTTTCAATGCGCTCTTTAATAGCCTTCTCATCATCTAGTCCACCCATGCATGCATAATACAGGGATGGTAACTGAATTCAACTAGGAACACTACTTCTATGCCAATCACCAATTGGAAAGGTGTGGCATTATTAAATCTTTAATATGTGGTCATGCAAGCCAAAAATACAAATAAAAATTTATCATCCCAATGTTTTCTTCCAACATCATAAATATTTATACGATTTTTTCCCAAAATATTATGGAAAGCTTCGTGATATGATTAGCCCAAGGGTGATAAGGAGTAGTTTTATGGTGTGCCACCATAAACTCTACCAACAAAATTTTTATTGTCTCATTTAAAAAAGAGTTCCTATATCACTAGTTAATCTCAATAGACAACCATACTTGCTAATTATATTTTCCCATAAAACCTTGTTGATGTAGCTGTAGTATAATCCTTTATAGGCACTACCTCTTTCCACCTTTTAAGATAATATGTACAAGTAATAATGTAGCGCACAATTGTCTTATGCCCGGGTGGTGAAATAGGTCTTCAAAGTCAATAGTCCACTTCTCAAAATATTTTGTACTTGTAATCAATCTAAGTAGAATCTCATCTCTATTTCTAGGCTTCCCAATGCACTGAAAATGATCACAAGATTTCAAAAAAGCCTTAATTTATTTGTACAAGGTTTCTCACCATAAGATAGCCATAAGGATCTTGTGTTCAGGTTGCATCACTTGCATAATGTCCTCCCACTATTCTTCCATGATCCTCCTCCATAATGGATTTTCCTCATACTTAAGGAAACATAGGTGCAAGATCTCATCTCTTCCCATCTTGTACAAGTCACCTCCAATTAACTAATAACACGCAACTCGAATGAAAAGCTATTTTTTATCCAATGTCTACATTCCTTTAGGTGTCTGTCTAGTGTGTAAGAATACAAAAAATTCCTTCCAAATTTATAGGCACGCGGTTCAACTTGAACAACTAAACATAATCACAGTTTATTTAATGCTCTGCACGTCCTTACCTGAATTGATCCTCAATAGATGATCAAGCCCTAAATTTTTCATTCCTAGTTTGACAAAAAATGTGAAGTCAAAATCATGAAACAAAAGTATCCACTTGTAGATGTGCCCTTGAAAAATAGGCTTATTGACTAAGTATTTCAATGCCATATGATCTATATAGATGGAGTAAAGCAAACAAGTATTGTCTAAATTTATGAAGCATGTATATCATAGATGAAGCTTCACACTCTATTGTGGTATGATTATTCTTCGTGGGTGTTAAGTTCATACTTGTACAACATATGGGATGATCTAGAATTTGTTCCGATGGTTTTGCTAAGACTACGCCAATTTCCATTCTAGAAGCATCAACAAGTACATGAAACTATTTTTCCCATGAAGGAAAGTGCAAAATAGGTGCAGTGGTAAGCCTCTCCTTTAATGTCTCAAATGAATATTGTTACACATCACCCCAATAAAATTTTCCTTTAGTCTTCAAAGAATCCTCCAATGGTACGATAATTTTCATAACCCTTGATGAACTTAATCAGGCATCTCACTCTAATTGTTAGGTTCCTCTAATCCCAGGATTACTACTATCTTTGTTGGGTCTACCAATAGTCCTTTTCAGAAATAATGTGCCCAAGAAAAGTTCAAAAACATGTAGAAAAAATACATTTCTTAATGTTGAGAGAGATTATTAACTACTTACACCTCTAAAACATAAGCCTCAGGTTATCACAAAGTGATCCTTGACTAAGCCATACACCATCCAATCATCAAAATATACTTGCAATAATTTATGAATAAAATATTAAAACATCTGCACAACAGTGCATGAGAACACGTCCGACATATTTTTCAATCCAAAAGGAAAAAGGGTTAATAAAAATCTTCCCCAATCAGTAGTGAAAGTGGTATTATATTGGTCCTCTTTCATGATGTGCACCTGGTGATAGCCTAAAAATCCATCTATAAAATAATATATCTCACGTCCAACAACTCCTTCAAGGATTTATTCAAAGAAATGGAGTGGGGAAAGGATCTATAACAATTTAATTTATCTATAGTCTACACAAATATTGATCCTCCCATCCTTCTTGATACTGATAACCATATGGCTAACCCATTCAAACTCCTCAATAGGCTCAATTATTTTAGACTTGAGCATCTTATCAATTTCTTCTTTCATCTTGATGCACATATTAGGATTCATCCTATAAGGCCTCTTCTTAACCGGGAACTCACCTTCTTTAAACTTAATATTCATCTCACCCAAAGAAGGATACACACCTTTTAATTCATGGTAACCTTGTGATAATAAGTCTTGGAAGTCATGTAGGATATCAATTATCTTGGCCACTTCTTGTTCTCTACGACCAGTAATTAAAAATGATTTCTTCCTTTGGTTCATCATCTCGTACAATGTTAACTTTATTCATTTTCATGCGAGAATGGTACATGCTTGCCTTCTCATCTACTCAATCCATGACCTCACATGAACCTTATGTATGGTTAACATCCAGTGTTCTCAATCTCTTCATCATCAATCATGTATACTAGCTTTCGTTTTTTATTGTCCTTCTAAGCACAACCCAATTGTACCTCATTTGTCTCAAATATGTCTTCACGTGCCTCGATCGATTCTCTAAAAATTACAAAATAATATCTTCTTCGATTTTGCATTATCCCCAAAGTGATGCACATAATAATATGTAAAGTGTCATAAACAGTGGTTTGGTAGAAAAATAGTCAAAGTTTTGGACAATACCCACAGTCATCCCATGCCATTTTGTAATCTCCCTTTTAACTCTACATATACATACCATGCACGAGTGTATCCGTCCAAAGTGTGGAGTAGAAATTACGTACACATAGAGATGGTAGTACATCCTCCTCGCCTCATGCCCATAGTATGTCACAATTATGGACGTGTATCAAGCCGAGTCTTACCATGATATTCACATATGTGTGTAGGTACATTTTTCTGAGTAAACCTGGTGGAAAAGATGATTCTCACTTCTCACCATTCCAAGCGGCTATCTATATGTGTATCCCACCAGTGCACTAATGTCCCATGTAAAGTATAAACCAACATGTTTCTTTTATCTCCTTTTTTCTGCCACTAAGTCTGCATGGCATGCAAGAATGTATCATGATTCCCTTCATCAATATACTATGGTACCTAAGTTGTTCCCATGTGCTTAACCATGCACATCCTAATCATCCCGGTAACTCATCCCTTGAATTCGCACATGACCATCTCATACATGCCATGAGCCTAGTTATCACAAGAAAAACTGGTAGTGTTGCTTATAGAATGCACATCTTCCCACTGAAATACCCCTTCCTTTGATGGTTCTATATTTTTTGGATTGCGTAATGATTGTACATATATCCTATTGAGATATTCCTCACTCAAAGATTCAACATAAAGATCTACCTTCTTATCATGCAAAGGTATGATCATGCACTCATATTTGTTCTCAAAACTGATGTATCTCTTGTTAAAGCACATATCAACATTGTTCGCATAACACCAAGGCAATCCAAATAATGCCGGAAAGTTTTCGCTCTTCGGTGAGCCCCAATAACTCAAAGTCCTCATTAAACTTGGCTCCCTAAATGGTAATAGATGCATCCTTCAACACCCCAATAGGTATATCTCTAGTTTTCTTTGCCATATACAACACATTTGAATATGGCTGCAATGTTGGACTCCCATATGATTACTTGCATCCAAATTTAATACATTGACTTCAACACCCATATCTATCAAAATGTTTCTTACTAATCACCCATCAATTACGCATCAAGTGTAATTTCCTTGTCAAATTCATGATTATGTGGTGGTGAGTTTACATACAATAGCTATTGCTCACACTCAACTCTAGTGCATGGTACCTTTTTCGTGAAGTCATTCCCTAGTAGTGGAATGATATTCTATTGGCGTAGTATCTTACACACCTCTTTTAGGTCATCCAAATATTTCTATAGGAGATCAATATTCTTCGCATGTTTTCTCTTATGTGCATGCTCCTTTAAACACTGTATATGACCCTACAGGGTTTCAGATGACTCCCATAGTCTCTTGGTAAACCCAATTCTGATGGGTAACATCTAGATAGTTGGCATGTATCACATCTTATCTTGTAATGAGTGGTTTGGCCTTAAAAATATCACACATGCATGTTGCCTTGGTGTGCATTGTGACCAACATGAGTTACAATTATGGATCAGAATCTTCTTAGGCATCCATTGATCTACCTTAACAGTTTTACCTCGATCATCCCTACACCCTTATCCTTCTTCTTGTTCTTACTCATGTGCTCATATAAGTCCAGGAAATCCTCCAACTTATGTTGCTTCCCACACCATGAAAAAACTATATTCTAAGGACAATCTCACTGATAATGATCATGGGACCCACAAGTGTAACAAGTTCCTCACCCAAACATACCTCTACCACCGCCGTGACCTTGACCTCGATATCCTCCTCAAAAGCCTCCATTCCTATTATCCCTATTGTTTCACCCTTCATTATGTTTTCCTTCTTGCTCCTTTTATCTCGCTACCACACTAGTATGGCACACTCCTATTTTAAAGATTAGTGGATATAATCAATCCATTTACAATCAATTATTTTGTGGGTATGGGAATGGAAAATATTATAGTACATAAACATATTCTTATGAATCGTGTATTATAAAATAAGAAAATTCTAGACATCATGGTCCTAGATGATTTCTAAATCTAGTAATAATGCACACACCGAATTACACGGTAAACTATCCTTAGGATGCCCTCAACCTCATAATCAATTGCACCATATGACACCGTGCGTATCATGTGATGAGTTGGCAAAAATATTCTCTAATTGATTCATTATGGTTATAATCTCTGCATCTAAGAATGGGATTACTCTCGTATCAACACTTCCAATTACATCAAGCACAAATCGACTCCATGGCCTCACATGGATACACATATGTCTTATGAGATAAAACCCTTCAAAATGGAGTCAAAAATCCTCCAAAGAATCATTATGCATGCTAAATAGGATGAAATTCATAAGACAACTTGGATAACAAGGTCTTAAAACATGCTTCATACTCCCTTATGCTTTCAAATAAGCCCTAATTGATATCCTTGGTCATGCTAATGCTCTGCTACTCAAACTCTAGAATGTGAAACTCAACTAGAAATGCGGTGTGAAAATAATTATATTCCACCATGGTCTAATGTGGGTGATGATTTCTGTACCAACTATGTGTGCGCCCTTGAAGAGTAGTGGAAAATTTAATTTCCTTCCTATCTAACATAGTGATTCCTAGCGTGCCATAACAATCATAACCTATGCACATGCTTCACTACATCCTTGATACCTCTATACTATGGCAAGTGGAGATACATCTCATAATAGACCCGGGGTTTCGTTGGAGTTACCGAGGTTGATGTGGTAGTTGCTAGGGATGTGGGCCCCGTACACCAGATCCGCACCTAAAAATTCCACTAGTATTTCCTCCAGTGGGCTGTTGACCCATTCCTCTTGATCCTCCCACATCCCCTGTTATGGGATGCGGTCCAATTGATGAAATCCTCAGTGTCCCGTGTTTGGTGCTAAACTGAAACCCACTATCTACGCGATCGCAACTCCCACAAAAGTGCTTCCCATAGTCTACACGCCAACAATTTATCCTAATGAAATGCCTCAAAACAACCCCCTAAGCATACTTCCAAAAATGTCATTTGTTGTGCTGCCATATGTATATTTGTAGTTTGATGCACTTCCTTATTCAACAAAAATGATATATAACCATATGTGTCTAATTACCTTGACTAAAATGCTTCTCAATAACTACCTCTAGATCTAGAACACCAAACACAAGGGCTAGGTGGCTAGGTGGGATCGATTCATACCTACGGTCCTCATTCTTCCTCTAACATGTTCTCATCTCAAAACCAAAGGGGAATATCTACTACGCTTTCCCAAGGTTAGGAGGACTTGATGTTGTGGCTCTTTGTATTCCATGAGAGCTTCAAAAATTTACGAGCCATCATTCTCCTCAACTCCATTGACTCCATAACTTCCCTTGTTATGTCCCTCTCTAACAATTCATTAAACCCGATCCATATTTCCTCTCTCTACCTATCTATCACCGCCAGTCCACCATCCTTCTCTACACCTGCTCCTACCCATGTGCACGGTGGGGGTTTAGCTATCCATAGGGAGGCTTTCTAAATCTAGTTCTATAATCAAAATCTTGATCGCTAAGGTCATAATGCACAAATAAGATCCTCCGAGCTTGCGGATGAAGAACTCAAACTTTTCCTCCTTTAGACACAAATAAGTAGAAATACCATACTCTAGTGTAAAATTGCACAACACACCAGCCCACTAACGATCTCGTAAATCTAGTCCACTCCACATCTACATCAAAGAGAGTTTGATAGTCTTCCCGTATCTAAAGCTTCACCTAGGTCCCCAACATTTCTTTGACACAAATGTTGCCAACCAATCATACAATTCTATTGGAAAGAATCTGAAGAATGTATCATATATCTCATGATAAATATTATATTCTACCCAATGACATGCATTGAAATCAGGTCCAGTGCTATATCTTTGCAAAAAAATATCTTGTTCGCCTTCTACCCAAATTTTAATGCTCTCCAGAGCTAATTGATATTCTGTCTATATGCAACATCCTGATAGAAAATTTGAAAAGAGGTCCTGAAAATGGAAAAAAATGTAGTCTTTAATTTTAATAGAGCGCTATGCATGCTAACACTTCATCCAGCTTTGACTAAATTCTCACCCGAAGCATGTGTAGATACTAGGTCCCTCCTTTGTGTTTGCTTATCAAAATATTAGCATGCACATTCATGATGATAATAAACCAAGTACTCAAACCAACATACTAAACCATTGTATGAACTTATTATGAAAACACATGTAATAAGGAAAAATGACATATTAAATAATAATTAAGATCAATTACATCATTAGATTACCATGCTTAGTCACATCAACAATCATGATCCAACCACCACACTCCATTATATCAAAAGAATTACATAATTGAAGTTGAATACATATCAATCATTATTCTAGAGAGCTAGAACATGCACAAAAGTATCAAAACCTAGATCTAGAACATTATAGCATAGCTCGCTAATATAACATGAAATAACCTCAAAATGGAGAACAATAAATATATAGGAGTGGGGACTTTCCCCGCACCACCCATATACTCTCCTAATAATATGCATGACCAAAAATAACCAACATGCATTACATCCAAAAATATCCATAAGGCATACATGCTTTTACATCAACCCTAATAATAGATTATCCTAAATATATGTCCCGCGTTAATCCTATTAGTAGCTCGACCCATGCATGTTTTTTTCATCTTTGATCCGCATGTGATTTTATTCAAAAATAGACTTTCATTGATCGCCAAGTCTCCTTGATTTTCTCTCGGTTTTGAATCATTACTTGGTCGAACTCCAACTCTTTTTTTCTATTTTTAGCTCATGTTTAGAAAAATAAACTAAGTCTTGGATTAACTCGCTTGAGCGCAAACCTTTAAACGCTACCCCATACTTCTTGTGTGTTTCCCTTTGTGCCTGCTTCAAATGAATCTCATACTTATCTAGTTTATCCGTGTAACAGTGGCAGTGACATGTTTTTCATTTGAGAAGTGGGAAAAAGGAACTAAAAAATTAAAATGTGAAAAAAACACAAGAATTCAATGTTTAGTAAATTTAGTAGAAAAGTTAAAGTTTGAAGTGATTGTGATACTAATAATGTACATTGTACCTACCCTACAAAGTATGTCTAGGTGTAGTTTCTTCCACTGTCAATGGTTGAATCCTTTTGGATTCTGTTGGTTCATGTTGATGTTGGGAAGTTTGATGAATACTATCAAAGGAATCTGTAAATATGTAGTAATGATTAAAAATAAGCATAGTTTGATTAATAAAAAATTAAATAATGTATGTTCCATTATTCATAGCTTGATAAACTGATATTAATACTTGGAATAATTGATGAAGTTGCTCGAAGTGCTTGCAATTGAGTGGGTGTAATAGAACTCCTCATGCATTTTTGTCTCAAAATTGAAGGAGTTAGAGATACTTATACATCCATATATGAATCTAAAAATCCTCAGAAGGTTGATGAACTCTTACAATAACTTGTATTATTGCATGCGATGAAATTGATTTCTTCTAAAAGAAAATTAAAAATTAGTTTTATTTTCCAAATAAATACATGAAAATATTTTGCAATAATTAAAACTTTAAACTTACCTCTTGCTCATCATTTGAAAGACAATTTACTCTCTTTTTTTTTTGTCAAGTGTAGTTGGAATATTAGCATTTTGTAAGTTCAAATAGCAGAAGGCTTCATAATATAATGCAATTATATAATTACAATATGAAAATTTTATAGCCTCATTGCAAATATTAAATGTCAAATCATGTCGTATCCTGTTGGATATATTTATACACTAATAAAATTAGTGGCAACTTAGGAATTGAAGGATGTAGAAAAGAGCCACGTACGGTATGTCGATTGGGTATCCTACAAGACCATCATAGCATGAAAAATTCAATTATGGCCTGCAAAAATGTGTGCAAAATAACTTGCAAAGATAACCCCTTTCTTGATTTATATGTGTTAGAAATACCCGCATATTTATAAAATAAAAAATCATGTTATTAGCTTATTGTGATAGTAAAAAAACAAAACAAATGTAAAAACAGATTATTACCTTTAACTTGTATGCAAAGTGGGACTCCGGATACTTTTTATCCGAATCTGAGAATAAGGATTTTGTTGTCACAGGGTTAACATTTACATATGGAAGCCATGTTAAATGGTGGATATCTTCTCGGAGATACCCCAAAAGAAAATTATCTTGGTGGTAGTTTGACTATAAGGACATATGTGGATTTGTCAAAATTTGATAAAAGAGGTTGTAGTAAACCAATATCGGTGTGATATTGTGATATGTAAATTATCCCTCAAAAATAACACTTATCTACCTAGTCACTAAATGTTCCATTTAGTTTGAGAAATATGGAAATTTATGGGCACATAAGGTTTTTGTATTGAAGTTTGGGTTTATCTTGAGACCGAGTCTAAGAGGATGTCGAATGGCATGCCATTTTTGGACTTCCGATACATATGTGTGCACTTGGGAACTATAGAGGCTAATTCGATGAATGGATAGGTGTATGAGCTTAAAGCTTTAATCCTAATTTGAAGAATTGATATCCATATGATCCTAAAGCTTGATTTAAGTAATGGATAACCACATGAATTGATAGCCTGTAGTTGTTATTTGGAGCCCGAGGTAGATAATTAAGTAGAGATTGGAGTTGGAGGAGCAAGTGAGGAAAAATGAGAGAATGAATGAGGTCCCAAGGCTATATATAGTGAGGGAGGGGGTGGGGCACATGGAAAAAAATAGTTTGTGCAACAAGGAGGATAGGTAAACATAGATGGTTGTCAAGAACTAGTATAAGAGCAACAGGGTTGTTATAGACATAGCTACCGGTTGGCCATGTATGCAGTTGTATGGTTGCATATGCAATCGCGTAACTACATAATGCATGATATGGACACATATACAATAGGGTGGCCGCAAGTGTAATCAGTATGGTTGCATAAGCAACTAGGTGGCTATATATGAATTTGGTTAGTTACATATGTAGTTGGCCGATTGCAAATATAGCCGCATGGCTACATATGTAGTTTTCCAATTGCATATTTAACCACCCATATGCATATGTATTCGGGTGTTTGCATATGCACTCGGTGTCTATACATGCAACCAGATGCTTGGATATGTATCTCGACCAATTTCATAAAAACAACTAAGTTATATATTTAGACACTGATTGCATATGCAATCGCTCAACTACATATGCAACCGTATAGATGCTCGAATGCATAGGTAACCATGTGAGCTCCCAGGTTGCATATATGCAGATACCCAATTACATATAAGCACCTAGTTGCATATGAAACTAGATGTCTATACAATTGTCTCTTTATTTTTTAATTTTACCCTCCTTGCATCTGCTTCCTTCATGACTTTTCCCAAATACATTATTTTCCTTCATCACTATATGCATTTTTTCCATATTCGCTATAAACATGAAATCCATTTTTACAATTCGCCAAATAAATTCTAGGTTTAATTTTGGTAAGGGGTCTTAAAATTACCCGATATACATGGTCTCACACCTTCCTCTCAACCACATACAATTTCCACTTCCACCACATGGTGAAGGCCTCGATCCACACTAACATTGTCATACCCTATTGATACTCCTTGTGCATCCACCCTCACACCAACCTAAGACTTACCCAAACCCTAAAAATCAATGCCTACATTTCCTCTAACCACATTCCCACATGCTCACAAGAAGCTCCCACCTAATCCACATAATAACCACACAAGATTTGAGGAGATCAAGAGGATATCCCTAAGTTTAGTAAACCTAGGAAATCCCACCTTGACCGACGCCTGCTACCCCTAACCATCGCCGGTTAAGCCGGACCACCATCGGTTACCCCTTTGAACCCCTAAACTACCTTATTCTCAAGGTTGGAAGTTGGAGCCCGGAAGTTGGAAAACATTGGGAGAGCTTTGACAAGAAAGAATACATCTTAGAGAGATAACGCATCTTCGAGAGCAAATTCTAGCGAAAACTCACATCTAAGGAAGGAGATTGAGCATCTTCTCTTGCATGACCATCCCTGTCATGTTTTGATCTATCTAAGTAAAGAGGAGTGTGCATGCAGCCCACGCGAAGCTTTATTTCAGCCTCGGTGATCACCGCAGCTTTCAAACCCATCATTAGCACCTCCATCCTTCACACGTAGACCTTCAAGAACGATATCCAAGTAAGTACAATATCATACTTTCCTAGTTATTTCATTTCATCATTATTTTATCATCCATTGTTTATCTTTCTCCTTATTGACCATCTCTAACACTTTTCACCTCTATAAACCCATCAAAACCTCGCAAAATCCTACTCCGGTCACCCATTACCTGGTCCCAACCAACCAAAATCCCTTGTGTAATCACAAAGGAGACCAAAACCTCGTTTTGTGAAGTTCCCGATCTCACAAGAACTGGCCGGCCGGTTATACTGACCGCGGCCTGGCCACCCCCGACCGATGCCAATCTCTCGTGTTTGCTCACACACCTTAGAAAGAGACCTATCCACATAATTTTACCCTACCCTCACTCACATGTGACCTACCCGAGACCTTTATTAGACTTGTAGAACCCAGAACCAACCATTTGACTTGTGGATTCTATTCTAGCTTAGCATGTTAGATTAGATCTATTTCTTATTGTGTTTTAAGTGAGATACCTAAATCATTTTTAAATAACAATAGGATTTACTTTGTTTACAACATTAATTTGTTTAAAACAGTGGATTGACAGCCATCTAGGAAGTACCATACTTCCTAGATCTAGCTTATGCTAGGCAGTTCACTGCCCATATTGTTTAATTCTTTCTGGTGGTCTTGCTTTCATTACAGGTAGTTCCTCCTAGCCAAAAGGAAGCTCTCACAATCAGCTGTGGATTTGGAAGTCATACGCGTGCAACAACCCATCAACCGAAATTTGAATAGGTATTCCTCCTACACCCGTTACCCTATCTATTTCATCAACAATTCAAAGAAACAATCTAAGAAAAAGGTGAAACATTTTGGCACGCCTGGTGGGACCCATCCGGGGTTCCTTGCATTTCATTCATTCCTAGGAAAAAATTTTGTGTTTGTTTCCCTTCTAAAAGTGTAGACACTAATTTTCTTCCCTGGTAATCCACTCCTTCTTTCTATTTGGCTCTAAAGGAAACTTTTCTTTTGGTGTAATTAAAAGAATCATTTCTTCATGTTTTCTGCATTTTAGTGAAAGAGCATCCCTCTTCCTCTTCATCTTATTGTGTCATCCAATTTCACATTTTTGATTTGGGTTTTAAAATCATTGCATTTCATTCTAATTTTATGCATTAGCTCACATTAATTGAGGGCAACCTATACATTGGAAGTCATTACCAACTGATGGTTGATAAACGAATCATAGAAAAGCACTTCTATCCTTTTCTCTTTCTTTGAGTCTTACCAAACCACAAAAAATTCAAAATACATACATTCTTAAACAACACTTTACCTGGAAGAAGCTGTAGGTGATCACACGATCACGGCATAGTGGGCACCCAACTCACTGCTCTGTCGAGTCATACTTTAGAGCAAAGCCCGCCCCCACCATAACAAACCTGAAACCTCACCCTTTAGATATCCTTCTTTGTAGGAAGCCATCCTCACCAAAAACTCAATTTCACAATTCATGTGTCAGTCCCTAAATAACATAAGCTGAACAAATGTAATAGAATAGGCACTCTAGGAACATTCTTTCTTAGTGTTTTGTTTGATTTGTGTTTTGAGGTGAGAGCTTTCAATCATTATTTTTGTCTTTCCTCGCACACTCCCAATCATAGTCGGTGTATTCTGACTTCATCTGAGTGTGTCTGGACCACATCTACATCATTCTCAGACTTCTGGGTTTGATTCCACATCAAATTCTAATTCACAACCACTTTTTCTCATCATTGTTTCAATCTCATAGTAACCGCCATCGGTTACCTCTGACCACCATCGGTTAAACACAACCGATGTCAGTTCTAGGTCCTTTTGCTAACCTATTCAAAAGGACATTTTCACTTCACTTTCTTCCACTTTCCACAGTCTCTGTCACTGTCATTTTTTCCATTAACATTTTACACATCCTTAGATTTGGCATACTTGTCATATTTTGCCTTCTGCCTCACTGTTTCCTCACTATCCATTTTCCACAAAGTGACTAGTAGTGGTTACTCCCGATTGACGTTTGTTTTCCCTAACCGGCATTTGTTAGCCTCTGCCTCATATTCCACCCACCATTTGTTACTTCATCCATTCTTTTTCATCTATTCTATGTACCATTTACCAAGAAGCAGCCCCACTTGATCAATATTGGTTCACATGGTACTAACCCAAAGACAAACGAACACCCTCATGTTCCACGTCAGTCTCCAATTGCTCCCACCTAATCCTTCACCACCGTCTATTTTATCACCAGCCATGAATCCTATCCAACCTACTAATATCGCTACCGGAGATGAGGAGTTCACACAACTCCTTGACTAGAACCCTACTACCTTGTAGTTTTATCTCTCCCATTCGTCCACTCGAGACACCTCGGGTCAATTGATATATGACATGCCCATATCTATCCCCTCGACTCTCGCACCCACTTCCGCATCAGCCCCATCTAGCTCTGTGCTACCCGCTTCCACTTTACCCCTAGTCGTTTCACAGTTAGGTCCTATACCCGCTATGACTGCCACGTCTGTTACCTCTGTAGCACCCATTACATCCACCATACCCTCGACGATTACCCCAAACACAACCTCATCCATCCTTCATGTCTCACACATGCCTCGTAGCTACATTCCCACATCTAGTGTCGGTGACACCTACCCTATTTCAGAACATAGTTCTTTCCATTCCACAATCTTTATCCCCTATCGCCACTAGGGTTACCACAACCCTTCCTCCCCCATATACGTACTACCAACAACCGCATGTCTCATCTATTGTTTATTTCAGGTATGTATCCCCTATTTCATTGTCTTCGTCTTTACCTCCTTACCCCTATTTCATTGTCTTCTTCTCTACCACCTAACATGGCAGCCCCATACACTAGAATGCCACACCCATTATATACCCAAAACCAACCTCCTCATGTTATAGGAGGCATCCAATCATCACAACCCACCAACGACCTAATTAAATTGATGATGGACAAGATGTAAACATTAGAGGCATTGGTCTCCGGCTCTCGCAACTCTCTTACCTATGACGAGATTTACAACAAGCCTATTCACCCATCCATTCCCATCCGTTCATACCCTATGCATTGGGAAATGCCTAAATTCAACCACTTCAATAGTAAGGAAGACCCACAACAACATTTGCGCTCATTTAAACATGGATGTTATTTGATTTCTCATGATGATGCCTTACTTTTGAGAACTTTTCCCATGTCCCTCACTGGACCTGCATTAGACTGGTATAGTGGGTTACCCAAACACTCCATATTTTCATTCAATTAGGTAGCCCAAGATTTTTTGGATCATTTTTCTATCAATATTGCCAAGAAAGTTACCATGACCGATCTATATTCCACACGTCAGTATGAGGATGAATCTATCACAGATTTTTTTGCTCGCTAGTGCAACCTGATCAATCAACTTACCTTTCAACTGCCACAAACTGAACTCATCGAGCTCTTCACACAAGCTTGTGCCAGACATATCTCCCCGACCTTGCAGGTCCAAAATTTTATAACATTCGATGAGGCATTCACTATGGCACAAAAGTTAGAAATTCGGGCTATCGAAGAGAAGAAAATCCAATTACAAATTTAAAATTTGACATTCAAGTCGAATGAAACCTCTTCTTCTTCTAAACCACCAACCAATTATTCAAAGGCTAAAGGTACCACTAATGCAGTGGTGCACAAGGCTATCCTAGCTCATCCATCCAATTAAGCTACACCCTCATCTAATCTATCACCTGTTCAAGATTTTTGATTCAGACAAGAGAAAAAAAAATATACCCCAATTGGGGAACCTTACTCTTCTGTTTTAGAAAATCTTATCAAAGCTGGTGCCATCACCCTTCCACCCATAAAACCACACACTAGTTTTGACCTTGCTTGCCCCATGCCCGTGTGGTATAAGGAACAAGATTTCTGCAACTATCACCGAGTGAAAGGTCATAGTGACGGTAATTGTATCACTTTCAAGAATATTATCCAAGAAATGCTTGAGAAAGGTGAGCTAACTGTGGATAATCCCAACACCGCCCCCAACCAAAATCTACAAATCTTTAAAAAACCATTTCCCAATCATGCCCTTCATTTAATCAAACAGGTGAGACATCCACTCACGATACCCATACTCGTGAGGTTCATGTGATCTTTAACGAGGTACCTGTTACATCTCAATTACCTCACATCCCTTCCATAGAGGAAATCCTAGCCCGAAATCCTCCTTCCACATCTAAACCAACCGTGACTATTATTGCACCAATAGAATAACACCCTTTATCTCCCCGCATCACCTACGAGGAGTCTTCAGTGGACATTGAGACCATATCACCCCTAACTTCTCCACTTAGCAAACCTTTACCTACCGTACTCCTCCACCCATGAGGAGAACCCATTAACTCCTCCACCCACAGAGGGAGCACCTATCCATTTCTTCACTTATTAAGGAACTCCCATCATAGACCCTGGTGGAGATACCTTTGCCTCTTGGTGAGCATTCTTCATTAGCTACCCAAAATCCAATAGACCTACTTTCAACGCTCTTACCCATAAAAGCTGACGTTGGCCAATTCCCCATCTCTAAGATGCATTTTATGGGAAATCCCATTAGGTCTTCACCAACTTCACCTTACGTACATGCCATTCTCATGTTTGGCTGATCACTTAGAGTATTTGGATAGAGATTTGTTATGGGGGTGCCTCTTACTCCCCTGTCTCAACACAGATGCAGAGATCCCCGGATGACACCTCCACTATCTACCCAAGCACATTTCCACCCATCAAACCACGTACAACCACTTTTGTCACAACCCCTTCCACAATGCCTACTAGTACTCAAACCACACCTTTACCCATAACCCGACCTATACTTAAATCCAACCCCATACCCACAACATTTACCTCCACTAAACCTATTACCACTTTAGGGGTCACCCCGATCACCAGCCTTACTCATCCACCTATTAAACTAGATTTAGCTACATCCTCCAATGTTAATACCACACCTACTCCAACACCCAAACCCAAGAAACAAACTCATCAACCTCATACCCCTACCGCACCAATCACACCCGCACTTGTCCCATCTTCCTTAAGACCTCAGCTACCCAACAAGGTCAAGCACCCTTCACCCATCCATAAACCAATAACACAACCACCCATTCCTGCCTCACAAATCTCTAACCTACCCCGTCACACAACACGACTCATACCTGCACCTGCAGTCTCTTTACCACCAATACCTCGATAACTTCAGTTGTTGCTTCACTACCTACTACACTTCGGTCATTGTCCCTCACACCCTAAGCACGATCTCGTGTCATCTACCTTCATAAAGCACCTCAGTTATCCCCGTGAGTAACTCACCCTCTTCCTCCATCTACTTTTCCTTCTAGACCCCGTATACCCACATCACCTTTACCCATGAAGGTGTAACCCAAAAACAAAACCCCACTACCCCACAACAAGGTAGTTAAAACAAAACCACACCCTCCTACCCATCCATCTACTATACCCCTACCCAAACAAACCCAACCGATACCTCAAACCACACCAGAGCCTAAACCCATAGCTCAACCTATTCCTACTCTTCCAAAAATAATTCCCAGACAACAAACCATACCTATATCCAAACCCACATTCACTTCCCGTTGTGATCCACTAGTAGGTTCCTATGCCAAAATTTTAACCAACCTCCTTGAGACTTCTCGTTATCACATTACCGCTACTCCGACCTTGACTCCCTCAAACCCAAGCCAAAAGGGTTTGATGATACCAAAATTTTTGCATACCATCGTGTGCCAGGGCATGATGTGGAGAACTGTAAGGCCTTGAAAATCTTCCTTATCCAATTGTGTCCGCCGGAAACCAACTTTGATGATGACGACCTTCTGACGAGGACCCTGCTTCACCTACACCCATTCCCACACTACCCACTCAACAACCACAACCTCCACCCTCACAGCTCCCAGAACCACACACAAAGTTTGAAATTAATATGGTTCACATTAGAGAACTTGCCACGCCACCACCCAAATGTCGCTGCACCCAATTGACGTCACAGGGTTTTTCTCCTCCCGTAGGTTTTGTCCTTCATGTCATTATACCACATACCCTACACCTTCTCCATTTGAAAAATTCCCTCAAATCAACATGGTACATGTCACTACATGTGCATAGAAGGGTAAAGAAAAGGCAGCTAACCCACCAACCAATCCTATACCCAACATACCATCTACACCCATACCTAAGATAACTATCTCGCAGCCCCACATACCCCATTTCTAATGGCATCACACATCATACCATGCTTAAACAATTACACCAATCTCCACTCAAAATGTCCTTATATGACCTCATCCAAACCTCGGAATCCCATCGTTAAGCCCTCATGGAGGTTCTTCAATCTATTGAGGTTTTACCCAATGACCCTACACCCGTAGCCTCCATTATCACACCCCATCATGTAGCTTCCCTCACCAAATTACCACCTTCATCTTCACCTCACCTTGTTCACCAAGTGGCCTCCCTTAGCTTCTCAGAGATAGAGATCATGCCATACCAAAATGATGACCTAGACCCAGCCCTCTTCATCTTTGTACACATTGATGACATACGGGTATGCCGTGTGATGATTGATGGAGGTGCTAGCATTAACATCATTTCATCCCATGCATTTTCTCAAATGTGCATACCTGAAAATTGCATGCACAAACATCTATTCATTGTACGATGGAAAAGTCACAAGTGAGCATGGGAATCTACAGTAACTCTTCCTCGCACCCAACCTCCCAAGGTTGTGTCGAGACAGCTTGGTGGGGATGGACTATACACGGATGCATGCAAGCTAGTTAGGCAATATTATGTCTTCGACGCACACTAATGGAATCTATGAATCTAAGGGAAAGAAGGCCCTCTTAACCTAAATTGGCGTGATAGATCAGTTGGTGAGGGTGATCACTTGAAGGCTCCAATCAATATCAAGCTCTGGCGTGATCCGATCTATAGGTTGTGGGATACGGGAAAATGACCTAGAATTGTTTCGTGTATATCTCCAGATAGGGTCATAGGATGGATGATGGATATAGAGTGGATTCTATGGTCGATTCTCTGGTCTAGTCCAAAATATTTAGCTTTGTTAGCTGCTATGTCTAACAAGGATAATCTGTGTGATGATGATAGGTGGAAGTGGAGTGGATCTGAATACTGATGTGCGTAAGCTAGCATCTACGTCTGATTGATCGTGGGTCCATTGGGTTGTGGGATTTGTGGATCACAACCGTAGATTCGTGGTTGTTGTGGACCTTCAATGGTCATATGTGGAATCAATCCCTAATCCCTAATATCTAATAGTCGTATGCCTTTTCAACCTCTATATTTAGAACTGCAAGTTGTGCAATCTTCTTAGAGTACCTTACAAGTGTTCTAACAACCTGAATTCTTAAGCTAGTGTCTATGTCAGTGAGAATGTCTCCTGCGTCTGGCTGTGGGACCAAACGATCACAACCAAATGTTTTCTCTTTCACGCCCTTCTACACATCATGCAAATATTTGTCTAGGGTAATCTGTAGTTTGACTAGTTTGACCAAAACGTGTGTGCTTGGTCATCTTCTATGTTTAACCCTCTTAATTGTGAGCTGATCTGTTGTAAGTCTGTTGTTGTTCAGAAAACTTAGATTCTAAGATTCTGATCTATATCGCTATTGCTGCAACAAGATTGGGTTGAGGCATGATTGGATTGAATACGTATTCTCCGGGATCTCTAGGTCCCGAGATTGTTATGCAAAAGAAACAATGTAAATCTAACAACAACAAAGTAAAATTAACTATGTAAAGCATATCTACAACATATATGACTTCTCTATTTTTGTGTTTTTGTTGAACTATTAAACAAAATTTGAAAGAGAAATTATTTAAAATATCTAGAAATCGGCAACTAAACTAATAACGAAATTAAAACAAAGCAAATGAGTATAGCTACTTTCCCGTGCAAATAAATCTATTCTAAATAACCGATAACCGATCTAATCTATTTGAAAGACTCTCGATCCTACCTCGAAGTGAGGAGTGAATAATAGTTTCTTAGAAACTATCAATCTACACACTTCCCCGGCAATATCGAAAGTGAGATTAACTCAAATGAAATGATTGACTACTCTATTTTATATTTTTAACTAGAACTTTGAAAGCTTGAACTTGGATTTTGCAAAATAGTGGTGAATCTAGTTGTGTGTGGCTTTGTCCCCTCAGTGTGATCTCTTCATTCCTTTGTGCTCACGTAAATCCAAAAAGCATGTGATGTTAGCATCAACAGAAGTAGGTATTGGGATAGTGGCAGTTTAGAATGCAGACTGAATACAATGCAAGTAGGAGAGGGATAGCGCAAGAGAACAAAGCTTGGCTTATGCAATTCCTAGTGGGATTTATTGCAAGTCATACAACATAAAATGTTCAGAACCTAAAACTATCCTGTTTGATGAACAAGACCTGCAACTTTAATGGCTTCCTACTAAAATCAAACTATCATATTCCAATGAATTGCATGAAATAGTAACAACACTAGCACAAGAAGATTATGTGGCTTCCTAACAACTAAACAACACTAACCATGCATGCAACAAATAAAACTATGAATCCTAAGCAAAATTGAAAGACTAAGCTATTGAAATGAGAAATTGAGAGGCAAATTTGAGGGGCCATTTGCTTGAGCACAAGCCAGCTATTTATAGAATTCCCATTTACCCAAAGGTGAAAACCAAATTGAACTCTTTAACCATAAACAATGTAAAAACACTATTCTAGGGAACCAAAATCATAAATACAAGTAAAGGTGGTGAAAAAATTGGTAAACGTTGAATTTTTATGTGAGTCACGTTAAAAGAACATTCTAGAAAATGCGTGAAGGACCACCGCCCTGAGTAGGGTGGTGGTTACAGATCGCCGCCGCTCTGCCGGCAGCGGTCATGCGACCGCCTCCCGTGCAGGGGTAAGCGGTTTCATCACTAAAGACCGAAAAGTAAAGTAAAAGAGGGGGAAGGAAAAGAAAAGCATGCAGGGGGCTAAGCGAGGCATGTGGGATGCTAACGCATACTTAGAGAGATTTTTTGATCCCGAACACCTTGCATGAGGAGACCTACATCATCATTGGGGCACATGTAATGTTTTTCCCATGCGGTGTAGTACCCTACAATTTTGGGTACGTACATATTTCCCCCTGAGAATCATTTTAGCCATGAAGAGGTGTAAAATGGTGGGTCCAAGTATGGTGGTCCCAAAATGGGAAGTTAGAATTTATACTTGACATATCCGTGTGTCGAAATGATGCCCTCCAAGATTCCTGCTACCTGCAAAATGAAAAGAGGAATCAAGTGCAGATAGACAAAATAGATCGGAAAATAAATACTAAAATAATATGAAATGAGGACATACCATTTGTGCGGGGATAAGAACTTACCTCCGTCGGCGCTCCAAACCTACGAAAAGGGGCATTCAAAACAAGTCAAGATGCTATATATGTAAAAGTGGGCCCATTTTCCTATTCATTTGTGCGTGTGTGATTTGATTGATTTTGAGCTCTGGGACCCACGGTGATGGTTTTTGACGAGAGCATAGTCAAAATGTTCATGACGAGATTGTGATCATGCCTCCACGAGTGGAACACCGACCCATGAGATCACAAGTTAGTTTTTCTCGTTTACCGTTTTTATCCCCAAAATATTAAAATGATGAAATCTTTGTCATGGGGGGATTATTTTTGAAAATGTCAGCTTTAATAGGGTCACTTAGGGGGGGGCACACTAATGGGTAGGCTTTGTTTTGGTCAAAAATAGTTATTTTTGGTGTTTTTAGGCGTCATTTAGGGCATGTGACCCGCGTGGAAATTCGGGACATGACCACCACCTTTAGTAGGGCAGCAGTTTACACACGACCACCACCCTGCTCAGGGTGGCGGTTCTTCACAGAATGCTACAAGAATACTTGTTTGAAATTTTTTTACATTTCTAGCATTCTTATATGTCTTAATTATTTTTCTAATGTCATTTCGAATACTAACTTACTCTTTTTGTATGTTTTTGGGTGTATGCAGGCGAAGGAGGAGTATATCAGATGGAGTCGAGAGAGAGAGAGAGAGAGAGAGAGAGAGAGAGAGAGAGAGAGAGAGAGAGAGAGAGAGAGAGAGAGAGAGTGATTGGCTTCTAGCAGTATTGGATGCACTTTCTCAGGATGAGTAGGACACTCTTTAGAGGGCTGGTATATTGTGTATATCATGGGTCCCGCATGTTGCACCTTCTAGTCACATACTTTGTGACTTGTTTTCATATTGGGATGCTTGATCGAACACTTTCCGATTTCCAAGAGTCAGGGGTGAGTGGACCATTACTTTGGAGGATGTTTACCGCATCTTGGGGGTCCCATCATCGGGAGATGGCTCACACTTGAGACAGCAGGTCATGGGCTCAGATAGCACAGTGGCCTCATATATGGGAGACATAGTTATCTCCACTGGTTTGAAGAAGGGGGTGAGGGTCCGATCTATTCCTAGCTTGCCTATCCCCTTGATTCACCAGGCCATTATGGGGATCCTTGCCTCGAGATTGATCGGGGACAAGGGAGGAGACACTTTACTTTATTGCTGGTCCCCCATCATTGCACAGATTGAGGGACATGGCCGGATTTACACCTAGGGAGCCGACATACTTAGGACCACCTATCATGATTTGTACTGGTGGTTCATTTACAGGGGCATTCATTGAGCCATCCAACCCTGGTTATGAGCTGGGTCTATGAGCGTTTCATCCCCTATGGGAGAGGTGTAGAGGTGGTAGATCCCGGAGCCGTGAGGGTAGCCAGATGGACAGATATGTCGGTGCTCAGAGCACCCCACCAGCCTAGTTACCTCCTTGACTACTGATGATATGGAGGCCACACCCTATCAGGCCATGGCATGGTTATGGGGCGAGGAGGCTCTTACTTTGATCTCTTGCTCTACCATAGGGTAGCTTGTGGACAGGATGGGGAAGGTGGAGACACATCCTTTTGCTCGAGTGCCTCAACAGTTTGGCCTTCCTTACATCGATATGCTTCCCCCAGTGGTGCCAGTGTTTAGATCGGTCTCGGGAGGCTAGAGGAGGTCCTAGAGGCCGGGGTTGGACAGTTGTTACTCCTGGCATTCCTATTGCAGCCAGGCGAGTGGTACGTGCTCAAGGGAGAGCCGGTGCTCCTCGAGCACCCTTACTTCAGATTACCACCGGTCCCACCCACAGTAGTGACGACCCCATTGATATAGACTCTGAGTCCGAGGAGTTCATAGGGGGAGAGATGGAGGAGGAGACCAAGGCTGAGGTCAATGAGTCGGGTGGAGAGGAGGACAACGATCCTGAGTGGCATGACACTCAGGATATCTTACAGTGGAGAGGGTGGAGCAGAGTGCGAGAGGGTGACCCTAGCTTCAAAGGAGCCGCTTTCTTAGGGTTTGGGTGGAGAGGATGAGTCCGTAGTAGGATGTTATGTGGCTCCGGTTAAAGGAGGAGCACATCAATCGCTGGCATCTATGGCAGGTGCTGACCCTAGGGATCCATCTTGGAGGCCCGGAGATCCGAGTGAGTTATCATCCTTCTCTTTAATGTTTGTTTTTAGCTATGATTGTCTTAGTTGCTATCTCTCCTTTTGTTTAATTTTGTTTTTATCTTTTGAGTATTTCTAATTTGTTTTCTCCTTTGCTTGCAGAGATGCTGACAAGTGGCGAGACCTGATTCACCGGTATGCACTAATACCCTGATGATCCCCATGGAGAAGACCCGTGTGGAGTTATCCGTGGATGCAGGGGAGCCCTCAGCAGCTGGTAGGCATACCGACATTTTTTCCCCTGTCTGGCATGTGGCCAGGATGGTGTCTACCCTCTATACCGAGTTGGTAGGATATAGGACATCGAGCGCCTGATGAGGAGTCACTCTCATGGTGAGGCCACAGCTGCTCCTTGGGATCGTGAGCCCTCCGTGCACTCAGAGCATCGGCATAGCCGGAGTCCTAGACATGGGTGTGCACCTTCGGAGGGATCTCATAGGGGTTGAGAGGCCGCATGGATCTCTTAGATTTTTTTATGATGTATTTTTATTTCCCGGGCTATTTGAGTGTTTTGACCATGTTTAGCGCATGATGGCTTGTACAAAATGTTGATTTTATATATATATATATATATATATATATATATATATATTCTTTTGATTAGACCTTTAGTATTTATGTTTTTGTGATTCATTTCCATATGTAAATTATAATGTTGTTTTTATATGCTTTTCAGAATGTATGCAATGGAGAACAAATGATACAAATGCTTTCTTTCTTTTTGTATTTCATGATGCTGATATATGATAATGCAGACACAATGTGATTTTGAACTTTGGTTTCTATAAGAAATTTTTTAGTACTTCATATTTGTTGTGAAAAAATGAGATGATAAATCGGTATGATGAGCAGATGAACTTGCCCCACTCCTAACTCCATGCAACTAGTAAGATGCGAGGGCTCATCATCGAGAGCTAGAAAGGGCACAAGCTATGAAATTTGTTGAATGGTAGTGATGAGAGATAGACAAAGATTTTGTGGAACCAAATTAGGATGCTACAAACCTACTCTACTCGAGTGACTCCATAGTTTAGAATGCTACTTGCTTTGCGGTTTATCTAGACTTAGATCCGTAGATGGCCACATGGTAGACAAAATCTGGTTTTTGGGGTTTTGAGCTCTCTTGGACTTTTGGACATCTGATTCATTTATTTTTGACTCAAGATTTCAAAGGTTCATTTGAATTGTTTGCTTATGACCTTCAACATTTATTTGTCAAGAGGACCCCCTACACCTTGCCCCATGCTACTAGTAAGAAGCGTGGGCTTATCACCATGGACAAGGTATAGGCAAGTAAGGGCATTCCCATCCTTTCCCAACCCTACGTCACTAGTAAGAGACACAAGCTCATCACCGAAGGTTGGTAGGGCAAGGAAATGTGTAAAAATAAAAATTTCCAATTTGATCTATGTTTGACTTATATATTTGAGAAAAATGTCAGTATGTTCTTATTTCCAAAGAGATATACATACGAGATATATGTGACACGATGAAGCTTCTAGAAAAAACCATAGGTAAGACACCTATCCTAGAAAGAAACAAAAAGTGAGAACAAGCATGCAGACCTTGGTATGGTTACTATTGAGACTTTGTCATATCTAGCTTTATTTGATGAGATGATTCAGAAACAGGTGATGTGATTATGAAAGTGAAGAAGTATGATTTGCATGATTATGCCAATACCATCATAAGTTTATAATGAATTTCTTTGAGAATAAGTTCCTTGATCACAAAATTGTACGAAATGAATAGAAAAATGAAGCTAACTACATGAAGATGCAATGTAGATATAATTATACAAACAGTGGGTTGCTTATGCATAGAATCGTTTAAGATGCAAGGAATTGACAGCTTCATTGAATTCCTCACCTTCTAGTGTACATAAGAGATATGCACCATTTCTATAGTCTTTTGTGACTCAAGTATGGGCCCAACCATTTGGGCCAGAATTTGCTTCCTTTACCGGTCTTTTTGTCAATCCGGCTGTCTAGTCTTAGAACTAGATCTCCTTCATATATATCTCATTCATAGACCTTTTTGTTATACTACCGGCACATCCGGTCAGCATAAATTCTATGCCGTTGTTCAATGATCTAACCTAGCCTCATCTAGGCTTTCTAGTTGGGAGATACGTGCTTCTCTATAAGCGTCTTCATCCAAAATCCCTTGTAATGAGATGCGAGATCTGGGTATTTCAACCTCAAGTGGGAGAACTGCTTCTGCTCCGAATACCAATGAGAAAGGATTTTCTCCTGTGGGTGTTCTTATTGAGGTTTGGTGGGCCCACAAGGCCGGGTATAACTTTAAATGCCAATCTCATTTATTTTCTTTTACCATTTTAAGGAGAATAGCTTTTAATGTCTTGTTTGTTGCTTCATCTGTGTCATTGGATTGAGGGTAATATAGGGAGGCTGTATGATGGTTTATTTTAAATTTACTACATAGCTCATGGACTTCGTCATTCTTAAAAGAAGTCCCATTATCTGAGATAATGATTTGTGGGACACCGTACCTGTAAATGATCTAGTTCAAAATGAACTTGGTGATCACAGTGCACATAAGTGGTAAGAGGCATAACCTCTACCCATTTGGTAAAATACTCAGTGGCTGTGATTATGAAGTTATGGCCATCTATTGATGAGGGAGATAATTTCCTATCAAATCTAGGCCCCACATAGAAAAGGGCCATGGAGTAAAGATTTCTTGTAGAGATTATACCGACATGTGAATCTCATGGGAAAATTCTTGGCATTTATGACACTTACGTTCAAACTCTACTCATCGTGTCGTGCTCTAGAGAGGGCTAGAAATAGCCCATCCAATGTATTTTGTGAGTGGTGGCATGACCACCGAAGTGGCCTCCACATATTCCACCGTGAGATTCGTGGAGAATCTTCTTGACTCTTCTCGTGTCAACACACCTTAGAAGCATTCCATCAAAAGCCTTACGATAGAGAAATTGTTCTATAATAACATATTTAGTTATGATAATGCATAACTACCTTCTTTATTGTAGTGTAAAGCACTTCTGATGTGTATGGTCCATGATATAATTAATAATATCGTATACCAAGGACATTCGAGATGGGAGGTCTATTTTCGATGTAATATATGCATTCATTGGGAAATTCCAGATCTACTAGATCACCTCCATCTAATGGGTTGTCAGCTAACCAATCTGTAATGATTTGTCCCTTAACGGACTTCTCGGTTTACAAAAGCTAATTCGAATTCACCCATTAAGGTTATAAAGCGTCCCGCCTTTTTAGACAAGGACCTCTTGCGTGAGGAAAGTTCGTAAATGGTCTATTTTTACAATGACCCTTGTTTCTTGATTGAGCATGTAATGTCTTAAGAATTTGGTTACGAAGACTATGGCAAGGCACTCTTGTTCTACTTGCGTATAACATGTCTCATAATCGAGTAATGTTCGGCTAATAAAATAGATCACATGTTCTCATTTGTCGTCATCTTCTTAGGCTAGCATGCAAGCAAAGCTATTGAGACATTAATAGCTCATGAATATAAGATTAAAGGGCGGTCTGGCTTAGGAGGCATTAGCGTAGGTAGTGACAATAAGAAATGCTTAACTACTTTGAAAGACTCATTGCAGTCTTCGGTCTAATCGATACTGTACTCTTTCTTGAGTAGATTGTTGATTGGATGAATGGCAAACTTAAATCTTGGATGAATCTTCGATTGCACCGAGTTTCCCAAGAAACAACTTGATTCCGATTCATCCGACGGTGGGATCATTTCAAGAATAGCTTGAATTAGTTGGGTCTACATTAATCCCTCATGACGATATAATGTAACCTAGGAGCTTCTCTCCTATCACACCAAATACACATTTTTCCAGGTTTAGTGTGACTCTGTATTCTATCAAACGTGAAAGAATGATATGGAGCACTTCCGAGTGATCACAGTGCTTCTTGGCTTTAGCTAACAAGTCATCTACATAGGATTCCATGATTTTGTGTATAAGATTGTGAAATATATACATCATTTCCCGTTGTTATATAACAACATAGCAATAGGTTCCCAAGGAGTTATAAACATGGTTTTGGCTTGGTCTTGTTTGGATATTCTGATTTGATTGTATCCCAAGAATCCATCCATGAGAGACAAAAGCTCAAATCTAGTTATTGCGTCAATGATGACGTCCATGGATGGTAACGGAAGTCATCCTTAGGGAATGCTTTGTTAATGTCTTAGAAATCTATGCAAATGCGTATCTTCCCATTTTTTTAGAACGGGATCGATATTAGATATCCACTGAGAGTAATCGATCGGTTTGATGAATCCTACTTGGAGGAGTTTCATTACCTCTTCTTTCACCATGAGAGCTACCTTGGGTTTCATTGGTCTCGATTTTTGTTTAATTGGCTTTGCATCTGATTTGGTGACGAGGTTATGTACCGCGATGTTTGGTGTAACCCCTTTCATTTCTTTATAATTAAATGCAAAAGCATTCTGATGTTCTTTGAGGATTCGAGTGTGTATTTATATTTCTTCTAGAGTTAATGAAGATCCTAGTTTCAAGATCTTCGGTTCTTCTTCCGTTCCGATGTTAATATCAATCGTTTCTTTGATTAAAGTAGTGTTACCTTCTTCAAACTTAGGTGGGGATGGAGGTAGTTCCAGATCTTCTCCATTCTCTACTGCGTATATGTCAAGTTCCTTTTGTGGGGGAAGCTCTATCATGGGATTTCCGAAGTAAGAAGATGAATGTGGGATTAAAGACAAATCTACCACATGATGGGTGAGATGTAATGCTACATAGGTGTTTAAGTAATCAAGAGTAGCTCTATCACTATCAATGTGATCTAAGCTAGTAGACTTGTTCTCAGCTATGTTCGTTAAAAGAGGGTTTGACATTTTCTTCACTAATGGTTCAGTGTGAAGGGATACCATGAAACGGGTGTCCTCCAACTCACTGCTTGGAGTGAAATGTGAAGCTGAGGTTGTTATTGAATCTGTAAGAAGATTTTTTTCTTGCGGGATTGCTTCAATTGATATGAAGTCAAACTCTTTGCTCAAATCTAATACTTGCTATTTTGTAGAGCTGTAAGTGTTCAGCTCTAGTCTCATACACCTCAGAGACTTGGTTTGCTATTAATTAAGAGTCTCCTAACACCCTGATGTTATTAACACTGAACCTCTTAGCTAAGATGAGGCCAAGGAGGAGGGCTTCATACTCAGCGCCATTGTTTGTACATTCAAAATTTAGTTTAAAGGTGAATGGTAGGATTTTTCCTTCAGGTGAAGTAAAGATCACACCTGCCCCAACCCCATAATGACATCTAGCTCCATCGAAATGAAGAGTCCAATATTTAATTGGGAAGATGGATGTTGGGACATTCGCTCCGTCTATTTCGCTCGCTTGCTTACTTCTACCATGCAGAGTTCTTCTGCTAGAAGAGAACCAACTCCTAGGGTATATCCCATGCCTACAAAATCAAATGGTAGGAAAATTGGTAGATCCTGTTCTAGCAATTCAACAATTTTTTGTAGTTCCTAATGATACTGTTTTCTTTAGCCTTGTCCTTGAGGGCTGGGATATTCTTGATTAGGTTCATAACTTCTAACTCTGTTGTAGGTACCAACTTTTCTTCTAGCTTCGTGTCGGTTGGTTTATTAAGTTGATTTGTTGGGAGTTAAAACTCAGAGTGAACGCCTGGCCTTTTCTTTAGGTCTACTAGGTGTATATCGAATGGTTTCGAGATCACCTTTTTCTATGAATACCTTTCCTAAGTGCAAGAATCTTACATCTTGAAATAACGTAGAAGGAATTGCCTTCATATGGTGTATCCACGGTCGGCCGAGGATCATATTATAGTTGGTTTCCCGATCTATAATATAAAACTCAGTTAGGATTGTTTTGGGTCCTAAGGTGACTGGTAGTATTATAGTCCCAATTGACATGGCTTTAAGGTTATCATAGCCTCTTAGCATATTCCGAGTCATGGAACAATTTGTCTCTCCATACCCTAGCTTTTGAAGGAAAGAGAAAGGAACTATGTTAACTGCTACCCCATCGTCAACCATTGCACGTTTAACGTAATTGTTATAAACCCACACTTACAAATGTAAGGCGGGATCACCTCTGCGTGCAATCTCAACGCCTCGTCTGTTGGCATTTTTTTATGTCAAAATATACACTTAGTATCCCTATCCGGCTGACCCGTAGGGTGGATATCAAAGTCTATATGGTTTACCTGTGTTTCTGAGGTGGAGTGATGTTAATTAAATGACCTAAACCTAATGCTTCTAGAAGAGCAGCCCTGTGGGTAGGAGAGTTCTTCAATAAATCCAAAAAGGAGATATGAGAGAAGGTATTTGTTAGGTCATTAATTAAATCATAGGCACCTACGGGTTTTACTAACGGTTGTTGAATGTTATCTATCTCTAGCGGGTAACTTGGACTTGGCTGAGAGGAATACTCTCGTGTCCTTGTTACAGCTTCCATGGGTAGCTCAGTGTCTAACTCCACCAAACTGACTATCTTGGGTCATAGCTGATTTCCTAATTATGGTGCGACAGGTGGATTTAGTGAAGTCAAGGCTTCATGATCATTATTTCCTATCATTACGCTCTTGTTCATCCCATTTGGATTTAATTTTTGTTATTGTGATTTGGGAGCAGATCGTTGAAGATCTTGAGGGGTGCATTTTGAGGGGAGACTGCTCCCATGAAGGTATTTGGGGTAGGTGATGTAGGATTTGCTAAGAACATGTCTATAAAAAGTTGTCTTTGTTCTTCTAGCAGACGTTGCATGAATTTATTATAATCGTGGCAAGTCCTAGTGTCGTGGCCTCGAATTTTGTGGAAACCACAATACAAGTTAGGATTGTAATTCCTAGGTTGTTGGTTTGGCGCATATTGTGGTCCAAAACTCTGATTAAACCATTGACCATTAGGATTTTGCATTTGTTGTCTTTGGTTTTGGTTTTGGTTCTGATATCCAGTTGAATTTTGACTTGGACCATGTGTTTGGGTCTACCTTTTTGTTGTTGTTGTTGTTGTGGATGATTAAAATCCACTGTATTGATTGTTGGGGTAAAGTTGTTGTTTCGTTGATTGTTAATCGGCGGTGGAGCATTTACAACATTTGCTTTTTTTGTTTGGTCGGTTACTCCATCTGTGGTTACGCCACAATTTTTGTTAAGGATTTTAGGTCCTTGATTGACGTTTGTAGTAGTAGGATAAGTCGTAGTATTCTGGCTGGGGGTGATTAGCCTCCCATTTGTTCCATACGTCTTGCGACCACTATCTATTTCTGCTTGATCTATTCGGAGAGTGCTCTCAAGTACTTCATTGTAAGTCCTTAGTGGGAACTTCGGACTTCTTCCTTTACCTCTCTACTGAGAGAATGAAGGAATAAATCACATAGTTCCATTTGGTCCATATTTGGAGCACTTGCCAAAGAATAAAGGACTATACGCCATCTTTGGATGAAGTGAGCAACAGATTCATTGTGTTCTTGTTTAATGTGCAAGAACTCCCTGATTCCTGTTCTCAATAGTTTGTTCATGTCAAACACCTTGATGAACTCTAAAACAAGTTGTTTAAATGAATGGATGGAAGCTTCAGGTATTCTGTAATACCAATCGAGGGCGATGCCCTCTAAATTTTTGGGAAATATTTTAGCAACAACCCCATCCCAAGGGAGTAGTTCTCGAATGGTTATGGCATAGGCCTTGATATGTGCATTCGGGTCTCCTTCCCCTTTGTATTTGGGAAAATCGGGAAGAGGTCTTGGAAGCATGATGCTTCGTATAGTGAAGTCTAAGGGTTCTTTCAAATATTCTGAATAAGTCCCTATCGCATAGGTTTCGACCATTGATGGTGCCTGCTGAGGGGGTGGAGGTGGGATGGTTTGTTGGTATGGCATGGCATATGCATTTGCAAGGGCATAAGGCAATCCCTGTGGTTGAGAAAACATGCCGGGAGAAGAGAACATATCTCCTTATGGTGATTTGGAATATATGTTCACGTATGGAGGAGTATTGCCCAGGAATGGATTATTTTGTACTAGACCGGGAGGTGTTATATTTTCCATCAAAATGGTGTTAGAAAACACAGCTTCTAGTTGGGGTTTTTGCATATACGAGGAGGCATGCCCAATGTGCCTATTCATGTGAGGTGGTCTACTTGGCCGGGATAATGCAGAGGATTGGAATTTCATACTTGCATGAATTGAGAATTTTGACTTTCTTGAGCAAGCTCTAACCCTCTAACTTTTTCTACTAAAGTTGAGATGACTTCATCTAGAAAAGTCACAGTATTTTTCCTTAGTGGAATTTTTCATATATCCTGAGGTTGCATAGGCATGTGGTACCCCGCTATGAACTGATCGTTGCCTTGCCAAGTTTCACCGAGGGTATTTTCTATAGGGAGTGGCATGGAGGTGTTTTCTTGAATAGAGACCTCGGGTTGTGTTTGTAAACTTCCTATAGGTAGGTACATACTTTGAGAGTGTTGTTCATTCCTCGGCATAACACACTTTGAATTTTTATCATCTAAAAATGGATATGGATCTGATTGTCTACTAGTTTTTGGTCTAAGAAATACCGAGGAGATGAACTTGATTCTCCCGTAAACGTCATATTGTTCAAGCCTCAAGGCCTAGGTGTTTCGTTTGAGTGAGATGATCCAACTCCTCTATTGTGAAAGAAGAACTATATCTAGCCCTTGGGGGTGGAGTTTGTGTTGACAATTGGTTAGTTGAATAGTTTTCACCCCATTCTGAGAGTGAGGGTGATGGCTGTCTATTCAGTTGATCGTAATATGCTTCAAGACCTAGGAGAGGTCTGCCATATGCATCGAATCCTAACATATTTGAGGGGTATATGAATACCCGCAGAATAATGGGAAAGAGCGAAGGTGAATGGAAGAAATATGAAACACTAAACAGGGAAAGGTAAAGGGAAGCATGTAACACCCAATCAACTGTTATTACTTTCTCTAAGCATTCAAGTGTTGATATATGATTTCTCTTATATAAGGACATGTTCCTCTAGTTTTGGTAAGTCATTCTTGATTTGGATTATATCGTTTCTACTCTTAAGATATTTGATCAATCGAAATATGCTTAGAATCTTTTGTTTCTTTCATCCTTCGCATTTGAGTACAATCTAATTTCGGGAGATTGTGGATTTATCCACCTTTATGACTCAACCTTGGATCAGTTGCATTGATCCAAGGAATGTTTTAATTTTATTCAGGATGAACAAATTGTATTGACATTTTGAGAGTTACTAAGTCTGACTGAGCTTTAAATGTTCAATTCCGAGGTTAACTCGATCGATCATGGTAATCAGAATCTGGTTCTAGTTATCATAGCATCGGGAAGGACCTGGACCTTAAGCCGTAAGATGTGTATGTTTTATACCTAACAATTAGTTTTCTTGATGCCAAACGGAATCGATCCAGAATTTTTATCTTGTTTGAACTCTATTACTGATTAGTCCTATCTTGGGGACCTAGACTAGAATCAGTAAGGTTATTAGTTTTAACCTAAACTATAACCTAATGTAGCAAGGTTAGTTAATCTAACCTAGTCCTAAACTATGTGCTTAATACTCCTAAGGAGGGTGACTAATGTTATATCCTATGGCAATAAGACTAAGTCTACCTATGATCTAACCTTAATCACTAACCTATCCTAAACTAATGCTATGAAGGGGGACCTAAGGAGGGTCAGCAAGTCTTGGGTGATGGTTTCCATGGCATTTAAGGAAGGGATAAGGATGAAGGACAGGGAGTGCTGCCAGGTTTAGCGGAGGGTAAATTTGCTAAGAGGGTCTTACGTGGCAGTATCTCTAAGAATGGGAATGTTTGTTTATTTTGTTTTGGCATTCACCAACTTTGGCAGTTAGTGGCAATGGAAAATAGGTGGGAGAATAAAAATAAATGTAATTAATGTGCATAGGGCCTCGAGCGCGGATTGCTTGGGAAGGCATGCAAGTGGAATTTTTCTTGGTTGTTTTATTTTTCATGCATTCCATTTTTCACTCTACATGAGCACTGGTTCTTCGAACCAGCCATCTACTCTTCATTGCATGGCAATTTTGAGAGTTTAAAATTTACTTCTCTATCAGGGGAAGTATATAAGGCATGGAGGTAACAATATTTTGTTGTTTAATCTTTCATGGAAGAAGAAGAGAAGGTGCGAGCGCATTCAGAGGTCTTCTTTGAATTTTTAGCAACACTATCAGGCATGATAGGCCCTAACTGTTAAAAATCTTGCTTTCCTTTAAATGTTTTCATTAGAACAACTCTGTTCAGATAATGTATGCATATTTTGACTTGGATGGTAACAATGATTTGGGTTTTATGTTGATTTGGGGTTCTGGGTTGTATTTTGGATCCTGGATGAAACCTGCTTCGTTATTCTTGTTTCCATGCTATGAATCCAATATGGAGTTTTTCTTTCTATTTGGAAGTGTTGTAATTTTTCTTTATCTGTCGAAGGTATTTGATTAGAAACTACCTCCATGAAAGAATGCGTGCATAATGATTACGTGTTTGAAAACACCACTGTAATTATTTGTTGTTCGAATATGATTGGATTAATTGATTGTTTGCTTCGTCGTATGGACTCTAACTATTACTGGTCCATGTTCGGAAAGTAGGTAATTGAATTTGTGGTTGGAATGTTAGTTTATTCAGTGAAACTCGACTGTTTTAGTCGCGTGAGTTGGAAATGTTGTTTGAAATCTAAGCCTATACTTTTTACTTCAAAGGGGTTTGAATGTTCTTATGAATACAAGTTTCGTGAGTAAGGAAGTATTTGGTTAAACTGTTGTTTTTGCGATTTTACATGGATATTAGGAATATGGTTATGTTCAAGAGAAAACGTATTTGGATAAGCTCTCTTGGAAAATTTGTGGATTAATCTTGGATCTGCCTTAATGGAAATTGTGTTTAATGGGTGGTTGAGATATGACTGTGTTTTACTCTAGGGTGACTGTGAAATCTACTTCTTAGGGCCGCATTACACAATGTCAGGAATTCTACTTTGAAATAAAAATAATGACTTCAACGTTGATAAGCTTATTTACGTTCAGCTAATGCTTTTCCTTTTGTAGTTGAAATTTGGGTTGAAATGATCCATATGCAACTGAATGATCTATTTATTTTGTACAGTTAAAGCATTAATGACAACTATGGTATGATTAGGATGGATTTCGAGCATTGCTGAATTTGTATTTAGAATTCAATTATTAATTCTTTACATGCATTTTTGGTTTGGTGTCCTGAAATTATATATCAACCTAATAGTGCGACGATTTGAATGATTCAGTTTGATCCATTGGAAAACTCTAAAGGTGACTCTATCTGACCTATGTTATTGGTTAAAATTAGATGTTGGATTACTCATCTTTTCCTTCCTTGATGAAACTTGAGATGAATATTACTTTCTGGAAGTTAATTAGTTCCGAACTTGATTACAATAGAGTTTAAATCTTCTCTGTTTTCTTTCTCTAAGTTGGGATGGGAAAATTGTTAAAGGGTTTCATATTAAGAAAGTGTTTACACTCTCCTTTGGAATAATAGTGTTCTCTTCTTTAGAATTCCTATAAGGAACTCTACTGTATGGTTATGAGATGACAGGACTATTAAAAAAATAAGAGGGAAGAAATTGTAAGTGGTGAGATCTTAACTTAGAAGACTCCTTTCATTTATTGGCAGTATTATTGTCCTGAATTTAAACTCAGTTTGTTATCTCTTGTATAAAGGTAGCCCTGTAGTTAGAATTTTGCATACTTATCTATGATTGAAAATTGGTATAATAGAGTTAATGGTATTTTGTTGGGTGAACTTACACGAGACAATGATATCTTCTTGCTCAAATTGCTTTTATACAAACTTGCTAGATACATATCTTAGAAGGGTTTTATTCTTTAATTGGAGTGAATAAAACATGATTTACACTGCTTCACGGCTTTGCGGATGGGTAAGCACTTATGATAAAGAATGTCCATTCTTATTTTTTTGTATTAAAAAATCATCTAAAATAGACTAAGTTGAAATTATGTCTGTGATTTGAGTTACGATATAAAGTCATTGGAAAAAGGAAAACAAGTGTGAATCATGATTTTGGATTTGATGAAATTGATATCATTTAAACAGGATTGTTTAATGAAAAATTGGGGAATGCAATTTTTTTAAGGATTAGTGCTTGTCATGCTCAGATTCCACCGAATCGATCCGTCTAGCAATTTTTGCAGATGGTCATCTTAAAGTGGTAAAGGCAGGTAGATCTGATATGATGCAATGACTGTTTAATCTGGTTTTTATGAAGAATTCTGACATGATTTTTCTAATTGTACTATAGAAGAAAGTTACTCTTTGCTGAAGACTAATGTATTAAAATATGCCGAAGTGCATAGGTTGTAATTGTATAGGTTTGGGAATAAATGAAATGGGGACATATTACTTATGTGGTTTGTGATCTTATTTGTTGAATTGATCTTCTTTTGTCTGTATGAATGAGAGTGCATTCTTATTATTCTATTCAACAGGATCTAGATGGATTCCCTAAGTAAGCCTTAGCTAATTATATGGCTTGATACTACATTTTTCTGGTTAGTAATTCTTTATATCTTATGATGGTGGTTAAATTGTAAATAAGACCACTACATTTATAGGGAACGTTGAGGTTGAGCTATGCCTTAAAATGTACTATAACTGGGAGAGAACTTTGACCTCTCGTAATGCACTAATTCGAAAGAAATATATATGGATATAAACCACCACGACTTAATGGTACTAAGTTTGTTATGTTCTAGTTTATAAGGTAGTTGCAAATCCTTGCTGGATTAGTTATTTTCCTAATGGGGGAAAAACTTAAGGGTTGTTGTCCTATTTTGTGGGTACAAGGTTGTTAGGTACCAACCGGAAACTTTGAAACAATTTTAAATCTAATTAAAACCCTTTTGTGAAACTAAACCTAATTACAAAAGGTAACTCAAGGAGTGTGGGACTCAGGGTTAGGGAAGGCTACCCAATTAGGAGGGCCTGTAATCCAAATATAACTCAACATAAGTAAATTCTTGGAGGTATGTACATCTTTCTGAGGCTATTCTGTAGGATGTTGACACATGTCAACTACAAGGTTGTACCTTCGAGAAGATTAGGATCTTCTCGAGGATACAACAATGTAGATGACATATGGCAACACCCTTCTGCATTGATCGTTAAGATTTACACACCGAGACTTGTTAAATATTTCCCTCCGGGACTGGTTAGGATCATAAACAGGTTATGAGGCAGCCCTTTGAGACTCTGGGTATCTTGACACATGGGGTTAACATCGGTTGACCCAGTATGTCAACTTACCCCTAGTCTTCAAGAGCATCTTTATAACATGAATTATGATATTAACTCGATCTAGAGTGAAAACTGAGGACAAGGGGGACTGACTTAGGTCAGTATAAGACGTTCTATATAACATTAGAGTGGGGTGAAGGACGTATTCTAGATTGACGAGTATGCCATCAAGGAATAAGTAATATGAACAGTATGTTTCAAACCTTTGGCCAAAGTATCGCAAGCTGTTGATTGCATTTTCCTACATCACCTAGTCTAAGGATCGTGATGCTGATGAATAATGGTAACAATTATTCAGATAGGTTCCTTAGATAGAGCATTCGAATCCCAAAATAGGGAAGAGAACCACAAGAATAAAGTGCTCAGTTGAAAACTTCAATCTCAAAGTTATGCATGAACAAATCGGTAGTTCACCGAGTCATGGAATGAATAGATCGGTGGTATACTGAGTCATTACAACTGCATATGGTTATCTGTTATAAGAATGATTGTTATGATATGTGTGTTCTAAATTATGTATTTAGAACAAGAGAACATTAAACAAACAAAAAAATTCTTGTTCTAAGGTATTAAAATGAGGATGTTACATCTTGGTATCAGAGCTGAAGGTTGCAGCTCTTGGACCTATTGTGTCCATAATCTGATGAAAACCTGAATTTTCTTGTAACATAAAATGGTTAGAACAAGGGGAAACATTGCAAATAATGCTCCACTTAAGGAAGGGGTGGCAACAACCCAAAAACTTGATGAGATCCTTGCTGCCCTATTGGACACAAGAGATCATTTGGCTGTACTTGAACAACAAGTAATGGGAAATGAGGAGGACGATGAAGCTGGTAACAACAATCAGCCACCTCCTGAGGACAACCCCGATATGGGTGTTGGTAATAACAATGGAAATGTACTTGTCCAACCAGAAAACAAAAAGGCCAGGTTGGCAGCAGAACTCACTAATGATATAAAAAGGATAAGTCCACCTAAATTTGATGGCACCACATTAGGAGATGGAGCTGAGAACTGGCTCAACGAAATGGAGAAGTAATTTACAATAAGAAACTTCTCGGAGGAAACCAAAGCTATTTGGGGAGCATATCAGCTTTCCCATGAAGCATCTTCATGGTGGGATAGGCGTAAGGCTAAGCTAAATATTGATGAAACTAACATCACTTGGGATCAATTTAAAGGCTATTTTAGGCAAAGTTGGCTGCCACAACTTTTCTATGATCAAAAAATGATAGAATTCCATAACTTAGTTCAAGGGAAGCTAACTGTAACTGAGTACTGGGAGTGGTTTATGAAACTTCTCAAGTATGTACTGCAGTATCAAACTGACAAGAAGTTCAGAATACAGAAATTCATCATGGGATTGAATCTTGTGATTGGAGGAGAGGTTGATGTTCATAGTCCAACCACTATGGAAGGGGTTGTTGAAAAATCCATAAGGCAGGAACAGAAATTAAAGACTATTTCTGCTCATAAAGAGGAAGTGTGGAAGAAGATTCCAAACCCTTCTTCAACTTCTCTTGCACCCAAGAAGGGACCATGGAAAATTTTTGAAACAAAAATAAGTTTTCAGTGGATAATAATAAGAAAACAACAATGAATAAGCCTGCTAGAAATGTAAGGGATAGTTTTGCCAAGAATTATAATAATGGGTAGAAGTCCTATGGAGGCCAACGTGATAATTTTAAGGCTAGAAGTAATTTTGAGCCTAAAAAGGGACCTGTAGGAGGCTGCTATAATTGTGGCAAAGATCACTACACAAACTAATGTCCTTTGAAGAAGGATGATCGTATTCAACAGCATAAGATACATGTTGCAGTGGCAGATAAGCAAGCTAAAAAGCAAGTGACACCTATAGAAGTTCTTGGTAAGTTATTTGGCATACCTGTAACTATTCTTTTTGATACAGGAGCTACTGAATGTTTTATTTCTAGTAAACTCGCTTCTAAACTTAAAAGAAAAGATAGAAAAATGGATAAATCTTGGACTGTACAGTATGGTAATAACTTTGTTCATATAGTTAGTATGTGTCTTTTTGGGGCAGTCCTTGACTTACCTAACTTTTCCATGGAAGTTGATCTCTATGTTGCACCCTTGGGATCCTATGATGTTGTCATCGACATTAATTGGTTAGCGGATCATAAAGCAAAAGTGGACTGCTTTGGAAAGTATATAAGATGTTTAGATGATCTGCAGAAAACAGTAGAGATTCAAGGTGTGAAACGGGAAATTTTAGTTAGGAAACTGTCAGCTATGCAACTTAAAAAGGCTAAAAATAAAGGATGTACCTTATATGCAGTAAAGATATCTGAATCTGCAGAAGAAGATGGTGATTTCATGAAACGATACCCGCTACTATAGAGTTTCAAGGACGTATTTCCGGAGGAATTACCAGGTTTACCACCCAAAAGGGAATTTGACTTCACTATTGAAATCAAACCAGGGACGGAGCCTATTTCTAAAGCACCTTATCGGATGACTACTACAGAGTTAGTTGAGCTTAAGGCTCAATTGCAAGAAATTTTGTCTAAAGGTTTGATTAGACCAAGTGTTTCACCTTGGGGAGCACCGGTGATATTTGTGAAAAAGAAAGATGGAACACTTAGATTGTGTATTGATTATCGGATGTTAAACAAGGCAACAATCAAGAATAGATACCCACTTCCTAGAATTGATGATTTATTTGATCAGATGCATGGAGCATCGGTTTATTCCAAGATAGATCTTTGATCTGGGTATCATCAATTAAGAATTAAAGAAGAAGATATTCATAAAACAACTTTCCGGACAAGGTACGGACATTATGAATTCACGGTTTTACCCTTTGGATTAACTAATGCACCCACAGACTTTTATGAACTTAATGAATAATATCTTTCAAGAATATTTGGACAAGTTTGTGCTTGTATTCTTAGATGATATTCTCATATATTCTAAAAGTGTCGAGGAGCATAATGAGCATTTGAAAGAAGTCTTGGAAATTTTGAGGAAAAGAAGGTTATTCGGTAAGTTATCCAAATGTTCTTTCTTTGATACCAAAGTTCATTATTTGGGTCATGTCATTAGTAAAGAAGGAATTGTTGTAGATCCTTCTAAAATAGTGGCAATAACCGAGTGGCCTGCACCAAAGAATGTACATGAAGTAAGAAGCTTCATGGGCCTTGCTGGTTATTATAGAAAATTTGTTAAAGATTTTTCTAAAGTGGCTGCACCGATAACTTCATTACAGAAAAAGGATAAGAAATTTTCTTGGGATGATAAGTGTGAATCTGCTTTTAAAAATTTAAAAAGTCAGTTGACTTCAGCACCTATTTTAGTTGTACCTGACCCTAATGGAGACTTTACTGTTGTAACAGATGCTTCTGGGGAAGGCCTTGGAGGTGTTTTGTTACAAAATGATCATGTCATAGCATATGAAAGTAGAAAACTTAAGTTACATGAGCTGAATTATGCCCCTCATGATTTAGAGCTTGCTTGCCATTGTTCATGCACTTCAAGTTTGGAGACACTATTTACTTGGGAAACCTTTTGAGTTGAAAACTGATCATCTAGGGCTGAAATATATTTTCACTCAGCCTAATCTAAATGCAAGACAACGAAGGTGGTTAGAGTTTTTGTCTCAATATGATTTTGATATTAGTTACATAAAAGGAAAAGAGAATAGAGTAGCAGATGCTCTAAGTCGTAGGAAGCACATTTATGCTCTTATAACATTAAGAACTCAGTTTAAAGATGAGGTGAAAAGTGCATTAGAATCTGATATATACTTTCAGCAAGTAAAAGTAGCGCTTGCTGCAGTTTTTGTAAGTTATCATGGTAATTACTTTCTTGATGTCAGAATCGCTGAAATGAAGGCAAACATGTTAAGATATATATTTTGATCTTAAGGGAATGTGTCATAATCTGATTCTCGCATACCGTAATTTGTTTACATGGGACAACAGCTATATTGTTGCTTGTATGTTTGCCGATGTGACGACAAATTGTCGTATGCTTGTTGAACTCTATTCGCTGATTGACAACACACCTTGAATCAATTCCATTGATCCAAAGTATGTTGTGGCCTTCTTGTGATCGCTTTGTCGATTTACTCTTGAACCGAACTGAAGGTTGATATAAATGTGCAACACCCGATTTCAGTATATAACAATGGCACGTAGATGCCAACGGAAAAGGTTCGATTCACGAACCATACACTGTCGTAACGTGAGACCTCGTAAGGTGAGAAATGCCTGGATACGGGTGGCTCGTATGTTTAACGAAGGACGAAACGTCCCCGCACAACATGTTGAAATTGAAGTCAATGGAAGACTTGATTGGGAGTCGATTGATTAATTAGTGTTAGGTGTTAGAGGGAATTAGATCCTAATCTAATCCTAAGTTCTACCTTACATCCTAAACTATTATCCTAAGTGGATTTTTAAATTCTAAAATGATGAAAATAGACCTAAGTTCTATTAACCTAAAGACTAGGCTATGACCTAGGTCGAACACTATTATGAATCCTAAACTAATCCTAACCTAGAAGGGGACGCACAGACCCATGGGAAAGGATAAGGATGAAAGGGAATTAAATGGCATTAATGTGAGTCCTTACGTGGATAGCGCCAAGTTTGGTGGGAACAGGAAAAAGGTGGAGGTATCTAGTTGGTCATGGAACTAAACTTGGTTTGCATGCAAAATTTGAAATTGGGAGTTCGCCAACCCAAGTCGGCGGTGGCGTGAGGAAATAGAAAAGGCAGAGCCTTTAATGCATTTAATTTTTTTGGTCTTCGTGACCAGCCGCCTTGGAAAGAGTTTGGAGGAATTTTTGTTGGTCATTTGTGTTTGCTCGGGTTTTTGAGAAGTTGCTCTACGCATTTGGTTTTTGCTTGGTTCAGTCGAACCAGTTGTGTTTGGGTTCTGTCACTGTTTCTTTGGAATCTGAAGGCTGTTTTCTGAGCCTGAAGAGGAAGGTGATTGTTGGGAAGCTCGTTGTTGTCGCCGTGGAAGGAAACACCTTCTGTAGACGCGGTTTTCTTCGAGTTTCGAGGAAGAATACTGCATGTTAAGCCCTTCTCTTTAAAACACTTGCTTTACTTAAGCGTCTCATTAAAACAACCCCGCTTCTTCTTCTTGAAGGGGTTTTGGGTTTATTCGATTTTGTTGTTTGCATTGTTTGGAAATGAATTGATTCAGTAGAATCGCTTTTCTTGTTGTTGTGATTCGAACTGCCTTCGCATAAATTTGAGTTGGAAACACCCTTGTCAGTGTTGGTTTGTTTGACAATTGGGGAATTCGAATGGGTAATTCTATGATAATGTTTATATGAAAACAATGTATGATGTTGTATGAGTTTGTTTTCATTATCAAACAATCGCTTTTTGCTAATATGAACTTGAATGATGGAAATCTCTATTAGTCAATGTAAGAGTTGTTGAAGTTGTTTCTTTATCAAATTTTTAAAAGGAAATAAGACCCTTTTTTCCTTCTTGCTTTTGGGTTTTGAAGGAAATAGCATTTTTGGATTTTAAAGGAACTGGCATTTGAGTTTTATTTGAGCATTACGAGCTCGGTTAGAAGGAAATGATAGTAATATAATTATTGTTGTGCTTCTTCTTTTGTATAAATGGACGAATACGACTTGGGTATTCGTGGGAGTTGGAAAAAGAAATTGTTTTTCTTCTGAACTTATAAATGATTACATTCTTTCCTTGCTGTGATGGAAGGTTGATTTTGTTGTGTTTTATGGAAGCAATTTGATCTTCCAGTTCGGACTGTAGTCGTGAAAATGAGCTTGGCTTGTATTTCTGTGCAATGAATGATTATATTTTCTTCTTGCTGTGATGGAAAGTTGATTCCATTGCGTTTTGTGGTTGCGGTTTGACCTTCTGATTTGAACTATTTTCATGAATACGCACTTGACTTTGGATTGCTGTGCAAATAAATAGAAATGCATGGGAATTTGTCTTGTTGTTTAGGTATGTCTTGACTACTTTGTTGTGCATCCGATATATCTATGCGGGTTTTCATTAATAAGGGTATTGTTGTATGAAAATTGCATTTTGGGTTCTCGCATCATCATCAATGAAATAGAAAAATGGATTTCGGTTAAAAACATTTGTTGTAAGGAATTCAAATTGGGTATTCATCGCTGCTATGGTATATTGAATTGAAACAGCATTAAGCTTATGTGAGTTTGCTATTCATTGTTGAACGATTGTTCATTGTCATTATGAGTTGAGTTGTCATGCTAAAGATAAACACGATTTGGGTGTTTTATTACATTTTTAAGAAGATGATTGTTTCTTTAATGAAGGTATAGGGAAACGAAGTTCTTCCTTCTCTCGCTGTTTTTAGATTTTGATAGAAACAATAATTGGGTTTATTGAACTTTATAAGTTCAGATTGTTGGAAGTGACAACGGTATTTAGATTATTTTCCTGAGTGCTGTGTTTTTCTGTACAAATGGAATATTTAAATGTTTCATGCGGATTTTTTCGATTTTTGCCACAATATTTAAAAGAAATGAAATCGACCTGAATAATTCTTGTTGAGTTTGAAGAAAATGGTTGTTTTCTTATTGAAAGGTTAAAGGAATGAATTCTTCTCTTCTTGCTGTTTGAATTCTGGAAATAGCATTAGAGCTTTACTGTGCATTATGAATTGGTCTTGCTGTAGGTAACAACAATGTGCAAATTGTTATTATGAACTGTATGCGTTCATGGATATAGAAGGTCATGTGAATAAGTGATTACGTGGCTGTATAACTGTTTATTTGGTTAAAAATACAGTGAAAGAAGTATGGAATCTTCTAGTACAACAAGTACATAGTATGCATCTTTATACTGCTTGTTCTATGATGAATACGATGTTTTACTAACCTGTTTTTGGCATTCGTATGAGCCTGAATTAAATGAAGTATTGATAAGGATGATAAGTTCTTCCTTGTTTTCATTTAAAGCTGATTATGAATGAAATTATTCTTGTCATGGAAAGTGAATTCGAATGGATTTTGTAAGTTTCACTCAATCGTTATCTTGATTTGTGTCTCGCTTTGATTCAATTTTTAGGACAATATGAGGAAAGAAATAGGAATGTGAATGGAAAACTTGGAAAAATGATCTTTTCTTCTCTCGTACAGTTGGAAATCTGTAATCGTTTAGGAACGAATTTTGTATTGCTTGGGTATAAGCAACTATATTTATTGTTGTTTGCTTTCTCGTCTGTACTTGATTGCTTGGAATCAAATGAGATGCATGAACTGAAAGGAAAGTAATTGGTTTACATTTCAGTTAGATTTTATCCTTTGCATTTATTACTAATGAAAGGAATGGAAAGGATAACATGCTTATGTTATAACAACAAGATGATGCTTACTTGTATTCCTAGTTCTTACAAATGTTGTAATCTGGAACTTTTGAAGGAAATTGCTTCGTGCATGGTTATGTGGGAAATAGGACAGCAATTCTTTGGCTGATTGGGATGGTATTTAGATGGTTCAGTTGTTATGCTGTCCATTCTTTTGATGCTTAATTCTTGATTGATGTTCATACTGTCGTTTCATAAAAGCAGGGTTCTTTTATCGAGACAAGCTTAATTAAAGCACCTCATTTTAATGACAAGTGCTTAATATGCTCTGGCCTAATGAACTGACCCATGCAAGTAATTTTGCAGATGGAACTTGATTAAAATGAAGACATGGCTGTTTTCTGATGCTTCTTTTGATTGTCTGAAGATGAATTGTATTTGTTAGTTATTATTCCTCTACGAGGAATTGTGAAAAGAAGAAAGTACATTCTTCTATCTATGAGTTGTAATGTGTTTAATATAAACAAAGTCCAATATTGATCGGCAAGATGTATGGATTATGAAATGGATTGATGAATACAAATACAAGTGTGATATTTTAATAACTATATCAGTTTGATATTGTTGATTAAATTGGAAATATAATGTTATTTCTTGATTTGGAATTATTTAATTGTCCTTGGATGGATTTAAAAGGAATTGATATCTATTCTTACCTAAATGCAACTTTTAAGTTGAAATGTGCAATTAGTTCATACTTTGGGTTAAGATGAATTTTTAATTGACATTAAAAAGGATTAGGAAGAACATGATTCCATAACTGATAGGTATTCAGGATTAGCTTGGAAGCTAAGGAATATCAATTAACTTAGGAGTAACCGAACTTCGCTTTCTCGACTCCATTAATAGCCTCGTATGTTAAATTCAAAAGAAAGGATATGGGATAAATATATCCAGGGCTAATGACCTTAACTATGTAAGGTTAAGGAGAATAAATGAATACATTTATTGGGAATTAGACCTCGTTTAAATGACGTCTAATAAGCTGGAATTCTGAATTTGGTTACAGTTGTGAAAAACTTGGTTAAGTTTAATAGGTTAAACTTATCACGTCCGTCGGTAAATGGGCTGCTTAATCCAATGATTAAGAAGAGAACCAAGTAGAGAAAATGCAACCCTTCGGTACGAAGGAGAAGATGCATAACAAGCTAGAAGATGGATTTAGTCTCTCTTAGCTACATACAACTGTAACGGGAACGAGGATAAAGGATCAGCATGGTTGCTGAAAGTTGATCTTAAATATTAAGATCATATCCAAATCACTTGAGCAGATGTGTACTCGATGGGAGGATTCCGTAGACATTGACATACGCCATCCTACAAAGACGGTGTCTTCATGAAGACGGGGTCTTCATGACGACACAATGTTATAGCCGACATATTACAATGCCCTCCCGAATTAAATCATCAAGAATACATAGGTCAATGTTAAGTTCTTGGGTCGGGATAGGAGTATGATCACGTATACGAGTGACTCCGAGGACTAAAGATAACTAGACACACACGGAGTCATGGGGAACGACACCGTATGTCTGCGTATCTTTAGTTACCATGAGTGCCTTCCTATATTCGTTCATATTGCTAGTTGGAAATTGGAAGTTAGAATTTGACCTTAAATTGAAAGGACTGGTAGGAACCAGGAAAGACCATTCTAGATAACAGGTGAAGTGAGGTGAAGGACGTATTCCATTGGTGTGTATCACATCCAGGAATATGATCATGCAAAGCATGTGAAAATCTTTGGCCAAAGTATCGCAAGTGCTGGTTGCGTTGTCCTAATCACTTAATTTAAGATGCAGATGTCAGATGAATATCGCAATAATGTATATTCGATAGGCTTCTTAAATGGATCACTTCGATAACCGAAACGGTTAAGAGAACTTGTATATATAATATACTATGCATGAATGAACATGAAGGATCGGTAGTTGCCGAGTCATGAAATGAGAGATCGTTGAAACTCCGAGCCATGAAAATGGGAGATCGGCAGTTCTTCGAGTCATTTACAACAGCATATAGAATCTGTTATAAGATCAATGGCATCAATGTGTGTTCCATATTGCAAATATGTGAACAGAGAACATTAGTTTTAAAAGGAAATTGTGTGTTCCAAACTGTATTGTTTGGGCAGAGAACAATTATTAAAACTTGAACGTGTGTTTGAATTATATAATTCATAACAGAGAACGTTATACAAAAAAAAAAAAAATTTCCTTGTTCTAGTATCTTAAAATGGGGATGTTACATCTTGGTATCGTGAGCTGAAGGTTGCAGCTCTTGACCTAATGAGTCCACGATATTAATAAGGTTTACATTTTCTTATTGAATGAAAATGGTCGAACAAGAGGGAATGCTGCGAATAACCCATTATTACAGGTGGAGAAGCAACATCGCTCAAAAGCTGGATGAAATCCTTGCTGCCCTACTAGATACGAGAGATCGTTTGACTGCTCTGGAACAATAGTCAATGGGCAATGAAGAGGAGGAAGATGAAGCTGAAATAAATGATCACCGCCTCCTGGGACAACATCAACGGAGGGAATCCGGGTGTTGATAATAATAATGTAATTGCTCCTAATCCCCCTGAAAATAAAAGGGCAAGATTAGCAACTGAACTTACAAATGATATAAAGAGAATAAGTCCTCCAAAGTTTGATGGAACAACCCTCGGGGACGGAGCCGAGAATTGGCTCAAGAAATGGAGAAATACTTTGCAATAAGAAACTTCTCCGAGAGACCAAAGCGATATGGGGAGCATATCAACTTTCTCATGAAGCATCATCATGGTGGGACAACCGTAAGGTTGAGTTGAATATTGTCTAATCGCATACATAACTTGGGATCAATTTAAGGGTTATTTTAGGCAACGATGGCTGCCTCAACTCTATTTTGATAGGAAAATGACTAAATTTCAGAACCGGTCGCAAGGAAGGTCAAGCTTGCGATGGAATATCGGGAAGGGTTTACTAAACTCCTTAAGTATGTGCCGCAGTACCAAGCTGACGAGAAGTTCAGAATACGGAAATTCATAATGGGACTGAATCCCATCATTGGTGGCGAAGTGGATGTCCACGGCCCAACCACCATGGATGGAGTTGTCGAAAAGGCAATCAGACAGGAACAGAAATTGAGAGCAATATCTACTCACAGGGAAGAGATAAGGAAGAAGATTCCCAATTCTTCTTCATCTCTTGCACCAAAAAGGGGACCTTGGAAAAGGTTTGGTGTGAAAAAAAAATTGTTGTGGATAACAACAAGAAATCTGTGATGAACAGACCTATAAATAACATGTGAACAGCTTCACAAAAGTTAATGGCAATGGACAGAAGTCCTATGGGAGCCAGAATGATAACTTCAAAGCTGGTAACAAATTTGAGCCTAGAAAAGGGCCACTGAGGATGCTTCAACTGTGGAAAGGACCACTATGTGAATCACTATCCTCTGAAGAAGGATGATCATGGTCAAGATAGATAGATACACGCTCACAGCTGGCTAACAAACAATGCCGAAAAGCAAGTTACGCCTATAGAACTTCTGGGTAAGTTATTCGGTACACCTGTAGTCATACTTTTTGATACTGGAGCTACTGAATGCTTTATTTCTGCTAAACTTGCAAATGAAATTAAAAAGAAGGGCTAAATGAATGGATAAAACATGGACAAAGGCATTATGGGAATAATGTTGTCCATACAAATCAAATGTGCCTTTTTGGGGCAATTCTTTACTTGCCTAGTTTCTCCACCGAAGTTGACTTGTATGTCACTCCTCTAGGATCATATGATATCATTATTGAGTTAACTGTTGGCTGGCTGAACATAAGGCAAAGGTCGATCATTATGAAAAAAAAATTTGTTGTTTTGATGACCTCGCAGAAAGCAAAGCAGTCATTCAAGGTGTAAAATGTGAAGTCAGTAGTTAGGAAACCGACAAATGCAACTAAAAAGGGCTAAAAGAGAGGCTGCACTTGTATGCAGAAAAATGATAGAAAATGCCGAGAAGATAATGATTTCATGGAAAGATATCCATTGTTAAGGGGTTTCAAAGATGTGTTTCCTGAGGAATCGCTGTGTCTTCCACCCAAACGTGAGTTTGACTTTTGCAATAGAAATCAAACCGAACTCGAACCCATATCTAAGGCACCTTATAGGATGACCACCATCGAGTTGGTAGAGCTAAGGCTCGCCACAAGAACTTTTGACTAAGGGGTGATAAGACCGAGCGCCTCACCTTGGGGAGCGCCGGTAATTTTTGTAAAGAAAAAGGATGGCACATTGAGGCTGTGCATTGATTATAGAATGCTGAACAAGGCAACTATTAAAAATCGATACCCACTTCCTAGGATTGATGATCTGTTCGATCAGATGCGAGGAGCATCAGTCTATTCAAAAATAGATCTTCGATCTGGGTATCATCAGCTGAGAATAAAGGAAGAAGATATTCATAAAACAACTTTTAGAACAAGGTACGGGCATTATGAGTTCACGGTGTTACCTTTTGGGTTGACTAATGCACCTTCCGCCTTCATGAATCTGATGAACAATATTTTTCAAGAATACTTAGACAAGTTTGTGCTTGTATTCTTAGATGACATTCTTATATACTCTAAAAATGTCGAAGAGCACCAAGAACATCTAAGGATAGTGCTGGAAATTTTAAGAAAGAGGAAGTTGTATGGTAAACTGTCTAAATGTTCCTTTTATGATGCAGAGGTGCATTATTTGGGACACGTTATAAGCAAGAATGGAATAGCTATTGACCCTTCAAGATCACAGGATAAAGTGGCTCGTAAGAACGTGCACGAAGTGAGGAGTTTCATGGGATTGGTTGATATTATCGAAAGTTTGTTAAGGACTTTTCAAAAATTGTTGCCCCAATCACTTCTTCTCTTAAATAACGTTAAAGAACTAAGAAATTTTGACTCGGGATGAGGTGAAATGCCTGAATCTTCTCAAAAATTAAAAGGAACAAGTTACATGAAAATACACACTTGTTCATGCACTTCAAATGTGGAGGCATTACCTTTTAGGCAAGCCTTTGAGTTAAAAATGACTATCCGGGGCTGAAGTATATTTTCACTCACCAAATCAATGCAAGGCAAAGAAGGATTTCTGTCATAAAGGATTTCGGCTTGACATAAAGGATTTTGAGGTTGAAGGAAGCATTCTCGCTTTATAACGTTAAGAACTCAATGAGGTGAAAGATGCCTCGAATCAGATCTCTTATTTCCAAGAAGTCAAACAAAGACTTGCTGCAGATCCAAAGGATGTCGTATATATACCTTTGGCGAATGACTTAAGAGGGAAATTGTTGACTAAATTTCATAATTCACCTTTTTCTGACACCCCGGCATTACAAAAATGCTTGTTGATCTTAAGCAAAGCAATACTTTTGGAAGGGAATGAAAAAGGATGTGGTGGAATTTGTAACACACACTATTTGGAATGTCAACGTGTTAAGGCGAACATATGCATCCCGCCGATTATCAGATCCCCACAACATTCCACAAAGATAAATGGCAAGTGATAACGATGGATTTCGCTTCAAGGATTGCCTATGTCAAGAAATAAGCATGACATTATCCTCGGTTGTAGTCGAAAAATTGACCAAAGTGGCACACTTCATCATTGGTAATTTGAAAGACGATGCACCAAAGTGTTAGCAAGAAGATTTCATGAAATCTTCGATTGCATGGAATACCGAAATTAATCATATCGACAGAGATCCGAGGATGACATCAAGGTTTTGGCAAATGCTTAATGCGGCCTTGGGAACTAAATTAAACTTCAGTTCTGCATATCATCCGAGAGATGGATGGACAGAGACTGAAGAGAGTCAATCAGTTTTAGAGGACATGTTAAGAATGTATCAGATGGACCAGCAGAAGATAAATGGGAGGAATACCTTCCACTGGTAGAATTTGCTTACAATAATACATATCATGCCTCTTTAAAAATGGTGCCCTTTGAAGCATTGATGGAAGAAAATGCGTAACTCCCCGTCACCGGGACAACGTTGAGGACAGAGAGGTAATTGGGCCAGAAATCCTTACGGAAATGGAACAACAAATCAAAATGATTCGGAACATCTAAAGGAGGCTGCCAATAGGCAAAAGAGTTATGCAGACTTAAAGCAGGTTGATAGGAATTATAAATTGGGAGAGAAGGTCTTTCTTCGGTGAAGCCGAAAAAGAGCTCAATAACTTTTGGCAAGGCTACCAAGTTGTCACCACGATACGTGGGACCTTTTGAAATTGTTGAAATAATCAACCCTGTAGCTTATCGTCTAGCATTACCTCCTTCTTTATCTCAAATGCATGATGTTTTTCATATTTCTTTGCTTAAGAAATACGTGATGATTTATCACATGTGCTGAATCGAATTCCTCAGAGTCCAAGACCCGTGAATAATCGTGGTTAAGCCCATTCGAGTGCTTGGGAACTCGCCAACAGTACTTAAGAAATCGTGAAGTGAATCAATGTAAGGTCCAAAGGGGGACCATTCAAGAAGAAAGTGCAACTTGGGAAAATCTCAAGAAATGAGATCTACTTTTCCACATTTGTTTGATCGAATTTGAAATTCAAAACTCGATAATTCTACCAAATTTAGACAATTATTAGTCTATTTGTACATAGCTTGTCTTAAAACACTATTTTTAAGAGTGAATCTGTTTTTGGTATGAACTTATGAATGGAAGGACAATAACTGAACTTTGTCCTAGAAACTCCTTGATTTGGTTAATTTGATCATCGGACGATGATTCTTTAAGGAGGGAGGAATGTAACACCTTGATTTTTGTAAGTTATCATGGTAATTACTTTCTTGATGTTGTAACTGCTGAAATGAAGGCAAACATGTTAAGATATATATTTTGATCTTAAGGGAATGTGTTGCTAATCTGATTCTTGCATACTGTAATTTGTTTACATGGGACAACAGTTATTATTGCTTGTATGTTTGCTGATGTGACGACAAATTTGTCGTATGCTTGTTGAACTCTATTCACTGATTGACAACACACCTTGAATCAATTCCATTGATCCAAAGTATGTTGTGGCCTTCTTGTGATCGCTTTGACGATTTACTCTTGAACCGAACTGAAGGTTGATATAAATGTGCAACACCTGATTTCAGGTATGAACAACTGGCACGTAGATGCCAACGACAAAGGTTCGATTCACGAACCATACACTGTCATAACATGAGACCTCGTAAGGTGGGAAATGCCTGGATACGGGTGGCTCTGGCATGTGAAACAAAGGACGAAACGTCCTGCACAACATTGACTTGAATGTCAGTTGGAAGACTTGTTTGGGAGTCGATTAATTAGTGTTAGGTGTTAGAGGGAATTAGATCCTAATCTAATCCTAAGTTCTACCTTACATCCTAAACTACTATCCTAAGTGGATTTTTAAATTCTAAAATGATGAAAATAGACCTAAGTTCTATTAACCTAAAGACTAGGCTATGACCTAGGTTTGAACACTATTATGAATCCTAAACTAATCCTAACCTAGAAGGGGACGCACAGACCCATGGGAAAGGATAAGGATGAAAGGGAATTAAATGGCAATTAATGTGAGTCCTTGCATGGACAGCGCCAAGTTTGGCGGGAACAGGAAAAAAGGTGGAGGTATCTAGTTGGTCATGGAACTAAACTTGGTTTGCATGCAAAATTTGAAATTGGGAGTTCGCCAACCCAAGTCAGAGTGGCGTGAGGAAATAGAAAAGGCAGAGCCTTTAATGCATTTAATTTTTTTGGTCTTCGTGACCAGTCCACCTTGGAAAGAGTTTGGAGGAATTTTTGTTGGTCATTTGTGTTTGCTCGGTTTTTGAGAAGTTGCTCTGCATTTGGTTTTTGCTTGGTTCAGTCGAACCAGTTGTGTTTGGTTTTTATCACTGTTTCTTTGGAAATTGGAGGTTGTTTGCTGAGCCTGTAGAGGAAGGTGATTGTTGGGAAGCTCGTTGTTGTCGCCGTGGAAGGAAACACCTTCTGTAAACGTGGTTTTCTTCGAGTTTCGAGGAAGAATTTGCAGGCATGTTAAGCCCTTCTCTTTAAAACACTTGCTTTATTTAAGCGTCTCATTAAAACAACCCTGCTCTTCTTCTTCTGAACGGGTTTTGGGTTTATTCGATTTTGCTGTCATTGTGGAAATGAATGGGTAGAATCATTTTCTTGCTGTTGTGATTTGATCTGTCTTTGCATAAATTTGAGTTGGAAATACGAACTTGCTGTGTTGGTTTGTTTGATAGTTTTGAATTCAAATGGGTATTCGCATGTGTGTTATATGAAACAATACATGTTGTATGAGTTGTTTTCATTATATGCAACAATCGTTCTTTTGCTAATGAAACTTGAATGATGAAATCTATTAGGCATGTGAGTTGTTGAAGTTGTTTCTTTACTGAATTTTAAAAGGAAATAAGATCCTTTTTCCTTCTCTCTTTTTTTGGGTTTAGAAGGAAATAGCATTTTTGGATTTTAAAGGAACTGCATTTGAGTTTTATTTGAGCATTACGAACTCTTGGTTAGAAGGAAATGATAGTAATATAATTATTTTTGTGCTTTTCTTTTGTATAAATGGACGAATACGACTTGGGTATTCGTGGGAGTTGGAAAAGGTAAAATTGTTTTTCTTCCGAACTTATAAATGATTACATTCTTTTCTTGCTGTGATGGAAGGTTGATTTTGTTGTGTTTTATGGAAGCAATTTGATCTTCCAGTTTGGATGGACTCGTAAGTCGAAAATGAGCTTGGCTTGTATTTTTGTGCAATGAATGATTATATTTTCTTCTTGCTTGTGATGGAAAGTTGATTCCATTGTGTTTTTTGGTTGCGGTTTGACCTTCTTGATTCAAACTGCTTTTTGAATACGACTTGACTTTGGATTTCTGTACAAAGGAATGAAATGCATGGGAATTTGTCTTGTTGTTTGGGTCTGTCTTGACTGTACCTTGTTGTGCATCTGATATCCTATGCGGGTTTTCATTAATAAGGGTATTGTTGTATGAAAATTGCATTTTGGGTTCTGCACATCATTGTGAATAGAAAAATGGATTTCGGGTAGAAACATTTGTTGGCAAGGAATTCAAATTGGGTATTCATTGCTTATGGTATATTGAATTGAAACAGTTCAGGTTATGTGAGTTTGCTATTCATTGTTGAACGATTGTTCAGTTGTCATTATGAGTTGAGTTGTCATGGAAAGATAAACACGATTTGGGTGTTTTATTACATTTTAAAGAAAATGATTGCTTTTTATCAAATTATAGGAAAACAATTCTTCCTTCTTCTCTTGTTTTAGATTTTGATAGAAACAAGAATTGGGTTTATTGAACTTTATAAGTTCAGCTGTTGAAGATGACAAAGTGGTATTTAGATTATTTTCCGAGTGTCTGTGTTTTTCTCAGTATAAAATGGAATATTTAAATGTTTCATGTGGTTTCGATTTTGCATACCATTTAAAAGAAATGAAATCGACCTGAATAATTTTTTGGTAGTTTGAAGAAAATGGTTGTTTTCTTATTGAAAAGTTAAAGGAATGAATTCTTCTCTTTTTGCTGTTTGAATTCTGGAAATAGCAATTATAGAGCTTTACTGTGCATATGAATTGGTCTTGCTGTAGGTAACAACAATGTGCAAATTGTTATTATGAACTGTATGCGTTCATGGATATAGAAGGTCATGTGAATAAGTGATTACGTGATCGTATAACTGTTTATTTGGTTAAAAATACAGTGAAAGAAGTATGGAATCTTCTAGTACAACAAGTACATAGTATGCATCTTTATACTGCTTGTTCTATGATGAATACGATGTTTTACTAACCTGTTTTGGTATTCGTATGAGCCTGAATTAAATGAAGTATTGATAAGGACGATAAGTTCTTCCTTGTTTTCATTTAAAGCTGATTATGAATGAAATTATTCTTGCTGCTGGAAAGTGAATTCCGAATGGATTTTGTAAGTTTCACTCTGAACTGTTATCTTGATTTGTGTCTCGTTTGGATTCAATTTTTAGGACAGTCATGAGGAAAGAAATAGGAATGTGAATGGATAACTTGGAAAATGATCTTTTCTTCTCTCATACAGTTGGAAATCTGTAATCGTTTAGAAACGAATTTTGTATTGCTTGGGTATAAGCAACTATATTTATTGTTGTTTGCTTTCTCGTCTGTACTTGATTGCTTGGAATCAAATGAGATGCATGAACTGAAAGGAAAGTAATTGGTTTACATTTCAGTTAGATTTTATCCTTTGCATTTATTACTAATGAAAGGAATGGAAAGGATAACAGTTATGTTATAACAACAGTATGCTACTTGTATTCCTAAACTTTACAAATGTTGTAATCTGGAACTTTGAAGGAAATTGCTTCTTGTATGGTTATGTGGGAAATAGGACAGCAATTCTTTGGCTGATTGGGATGGTATTTAGATGGTTCAGTTGTTATGTTGTCCATTCTTTTTGATGCTTAATTCTTGATTGATGTTCATACTGTCGTTTCATAAAAGCAGGGTTCTTTTATTGAGACAGTTAATTAAAGCACCTCATTTTAATGACAAGTGCTTAATATGCTCAGTTCAATGAACTGACCCATGCAAGTAATTTTGCAGATGGAATTTGATTAGAATGAAGACATGGTTGTTTTCTGATGCTTCTTTTGATTGTCTGAAGATGAATTGTATTTGTTAGTTATTATTCCTCTACGAGGAATTGTGAAAAGAAGAAAGTACATTCTTCTATCTATGAGTTGTAATGATGTTTTATATAAACAAAGTCCAAATACTGATCGCGATGTATGGATTATGAAATGGATTGATGAATACAAATACAAGTGTGATATTTTAATAACTATATCAGCTTTGATATTGTTGATTAAATTGGAAATATAATGTTATTTCTTGATTTGGAATTATTTAATTGTCCTCGATGGATTTAAAAGGAATTGATATCTATTCTTACCTAAATGCAACTTTTAAGTTGAAATGTGCAATTAGTTCATACTTTGGGTTAAGATGAATTTTTAATTGACATTAAAAGGATTAGGAAGAATATGATTCCATAACTCGATAGGTATTCGTGATTAGCTTGAAGCTAAGGAATATCAATTAACTTAGAGCAACCGAACTTCGCTTTTCGACTCCATTAATAGCCTCGTATGTTAAATTCAAAAGAAAGGATATGGGATAAATATATCCGTAGGCTAATAGACCTTAACTATGTAAGGTTAAGGAGAATAAATGAATACATTTATTGGGAATTAGACCTCGTTTAAATGACGTCTAATAAGCTGGAATTTTGAATTTGGTTACAGTTATGAAAAACTTGGTTAAGTTTAATAGGTTAAACTTATCACGTCCGTCGGTAATGGGCTGCTTAATCCAATGATTAAGAAGAGAACCAAGTAGAGAAAATGCAACCCTTCGGTATGAAGGAGAAGATGCATAGTAAGCTAGAAGATGGATTTAGTCTCTCTTAGCTACATACAACTGTAACGGAACGAGGATAAAGGATCAACATGGTTGCTGAAAGTTGATCTTAAATATTAAGATCATATCCAAATCACTTGAGTAGGATGTGTACTCGATGGGAGGATTCCGTAGACATTTACATACGCCAACCACAAGATGGTGTCTTCATGAAGACGGGGTCTTCATGACAACACAATGTTATAGCCGACATATTACAATGCCCTCCCGAATTAAATCATCAAGAATACATAGGCTGAATGTTAAGTTCTTGGCTGGGGATAGGAGTATGATCACGTATACGGAGTGACTCCGGAGGACTAAAGATAACTAGACACACGGAGTCATGGGGAACGACACCGTATGTCTGCGTATCTTTAGTTACCATGAGTGCCTTCCTATATTCGCTCATATTGCTAGTCGAAATTGGAAGTTAGAATTTGACCTTAAATTGAAAGGACTGGTAGGAACCAGGAAAGACCATTCTAGATAACAGGTGAAGTGAGGTGAAGGACGTATTCCATTGGTGTGTATCACATCCAGGAATATGATCATGCAAAGCATGTGAAAATATTTGGCCAAAGTATCGCAAGTGCTGGTTGCGTTGTCCTAATCACTTAATTTAAGATGCAGATGTCGATGAATATCGAATGTATATTCGTATAGGCTTCTTAAATGGATCACTTCGATAACCGAAACGGTTAAGAGAACTTGTATATATAATATACTATGCATGAATGAACATGAAGGATCGGTAGTTTCCGAGTCATGAAATGAGAGATCGTTAAAACTCCGAGCCATGAAAATGGGAGATCGGCAGTTCTTCGAGTCATTTACAAAGAGATATAGAATCTGTATAAGATTGAATGGCATCAATGTGTGTTCCATATTATAAATATGTGAACAGAGAACATTAGTTTTAAAAGGAAATTGTGTGTTCCAAACTGTATTGTTTGGGCAGAGAACAATTATTAAAACTTGAACGTGTGTTTGAATTATATAATTCATAACAGAGAACGTTATACAAAAAAAAAAAAATTCCCTTGTTCTAGTATCTTAAAATGGGGATGTTACATCTTGGTATCAGAGCTGAAGGTTGCAGCTCTTGGACCTAATGAGTCCACGATATTAATAAGGTTTACATTTTCTTATTGAACAGAAAATGGTCAGAACAAGAGGGAATGCTACGAATAACCCGTTACAGGGTGGAGAAGCAGCTACTGCTCAAAAGCTGGATGAAATCCTTGCTGCCCTACTAGATACGAGAGATCGTTTGACTGTTCTGGAACAACAGTCAATGGGCAATGAAGAGGAGGAAGATGAAGCTGAAATAAATGATCAGCCGCCTCCTATGGACAACATCAACGGAGGGAATCCGGGTGTTGATAATAATAATGTAATTGCTCCTAATCCCCCGAAAATAAAAGTGCAAGATTAGCAATTTGAACTTACAAATGATATAAAGAGAATAAGTCCTCCAAAGTTTGATGGAACAACCCTTAGGGACGGAGCCGAGAATTGGCTCAAGAAATGGAGAAATACTTTGCAATAAGAAACTTCTCCAAGAGACAAAAGCGATATGGGGAGCATATCGCTTTCTCATGAAGCATCATCATGGTTTGAAAACCATAAGGTTGAGTGTAACATTGTCTAATTATACATAACTTGGGATCAATTTAAGGGTTATTTTAGGCAACGATGGCTGCCTCAACTCTATTTTGATAGGAAAATGACTAAATTTCAGAACTCGTCAACTGGTCGCAAGGAAGGTCATTAGTGACGGAATACTGGGAAGGGTTTCCTAAACTCCTTAAGTATGTGCCAGCAGATACTGTGATTTGACGAGAAGTTCAGAATATGGAAATTCATAATGGGACTGAATCCCATCATTGGTGGCGAAGTGGATGTCCACGGCCCAACCACCATGGATGGAGTTGTCGAAAAGGCAATCAGACAGGAACAAAAATTGAAAGCAATATCTGCTCACAGGGAAGAGATAAGGAAGAAGATTCCCAATTCTTCTTCATCTCTTGCACCAAAAAGGGGACCTTGGAAAAGGTTTGGTGTGAAAAACAAAATTGTTGTGGATAACAACAAGAAATATGTGATGAACAGACCTGTAAATAACATGCGGAACAACTTCGCAAAAGTTAGTGGCAATGGACAGAAGTCCTATGGGAGCCAGAATGATAACTTCAAAGCTGGTAACAAATTTGAGCCTAGAAAAGGGCCAGTTGGAGGATGCTTCAACTGTGGAAAGGACCACTATGTGAATCACTGTCCTCTGAAGAAGGATGATCATGGTCAGCAGCATAGGATACATGCTACGGTGGCTAACAAACAAGTTGAAAAGTAAGTTACGCCTATAGAAATTCTGGGTAAGTTATTCGGTACACCTGTAGTCATACTTTTTGATACTGGAGCTACTGAATGCTTTATTTCTACTAAACTTGAAATGAAATTAAAAAGAAGGGCTAAATGAATGGATAAAACATGGACAGTGCATTATGGGAATAATGTTGTCCATATAGTCGAAATGTGCCTTTTTGGGGCAATTCTTTACTTGCCTAGTTTCTCCACCGAAGTTGACTTGTATGTCACTCCTCTAGGATCATATGATATCATTATTGGAGTTAACTGGTTGGCTGAACATAAGGCAAAGGTTGATCACATGAAAAAAAATTTGTTGTTTTGATGACTGTGTAAAGCAAAGCAGCAGTCATTCAAGGTGTAAAACGTGAAGTTGCAGTTAGGAAACTGACAGCTATGCAACTAAAAAGGGCTAAAAATAGAGGCTGCACCTTGTATGCAGTAAAAATGATAGAAAATGCTGAGGAAGATAATGATTTCATGGAAAGATATCCATTGTTAAGGGGTTTCAGTGATGTGTTTCCTGGAGGAATTGCCAGGTCTTCCACCCAAACGTGAGTTTGATTTTGCAATAGAAATCAAACCGGGAACTGAACCCATATCTAAGGCACCTTATAGGATGACCACCATCGAGTTGGTAGAGCTAAAGGCTCAGTTACAAGAACTTTTGACTAAGGGGCTGATAAGACCGAGCGTCTCACCTTGGGGAGTGCTGGTAATTTTTGTAAAGAAAAAGGATGGCACATTGAGGCTGTGCATTGTTTAGAATCTTTGAACAAGGCAACTATTAAAAATCGATACCTACTTCTTAGGATTGATGATCTGTTCGATCAAATGCGAGGAGCATCAGTCTATTCAAAAATAGATCTTTGATCTGGGTATCATCAGCTGAGAATAAAGGAATAAGATATTCATAAAACAACTTTTAGAACAAGGTACGGGCATTATGAGTTCACGGTGTTACCTTTTGGGTTGACTAATGTACCTTCCACCTTCATGAATCTGATGAACAATATTTTTCAAGAATACTTAGACAAGTTTGTGCTTGTATTCTTAGATGACATTCTTATATACTCTAAAAATGTCGAAGAGCACCAAGAACATCTAAGGATAGTGCTGGAAATTTTAAGAAAGAGGAAGTTGTATGGTAAACTGTCTAAATGTTCCTTTTATGATGCGAGGTGCATTATTTGGGACAGATTATAAGCAAGAATGGAATAGCCTTGACCCTTCAAAGATCACAACTATAATTGAGTGGCTCAATGCCTAAGAACATGCATGAAGTAAGGAGTTTCATGGGCTTGGTGGATATTATCGAAAGTTCATTAAGGACTTTTCAAAAATTGCTGCCCCAATCACTTCACTACAAAAGAAGGATAAGAAATTTATGCGGACGGACAAATGTGAATCTTCCTATAAAAATTAAAGGAATAATTAACTACAACACTTGCTGCAAATCCAAAGGATGTCAGGTATAAAGGATTTCACTTTGACAATGAAGGAATTCTGAGGTTCGAAAATAGGGTATATATACCTTTGGCAAATGACTTAAGAGGGAAATTGTTGACTGAATTTCATAATTCACCTTTTTCTGGACACCCTGGCATTACGAAAATGCTTGCTGATCTTAAGCAGCAATACTTCTGGAAGGGAATGAAAAAGGATGTGGTGGAATTTGTAACCCAATAGGAAAAAGAGTTATGCAGACTTAAAGCGGGTTGATAGGAATTATAAACTGGGAGAGAAGGTATTTCTTCGGGTGAAGCCGAAAAAGAGCTCAATAACTTTTGGCAAGGCTGCCAAGTTGTCGCCACGATACGTGGGACCTTTTGAAATTGTTGAAATAATCAACCCTGTAGCTTATCATCTAGCATTACCTCCTACTTTGTCTCAAATGCATGATGTTTTTCATATTTCTTTGCTTAAGAAATATGTGACAGATTTATCACATGTGCTGAATTGGAATTCCTTCTAGGTCCAAGACCCAGGAATAATCGTGGTTAAGCCCATTTGAGTGCTGGGAACTCGCTAGTTGTACTTAAGAAATCATGAAGTGAATCAATGTAAGGTCCAGTGGGACTAGTTCAGTGAAGAAAGTGCAACTTGGGAAAATCTCGAAGAAATGAGATCTACTTTTCCACATTTGTTTGATCGAATTTGAAATTCGAAAAACTGATAATTCTACCAAACTTAGACAATTATTAGTCTATTGTACAGTTGTCTTAAAACACTGTTTTTAAGAGTGAATCTGTTTTTGGTATGAACTTATGAATGGAAGGACAATAACTGAACTTTGTCCTAGGAACTCCTTGATTTGGTTAATTTGATCATCGGGATGATGATTCTTTAAGGAGGGAGGAATGTAACGCCCTGATTTTTGTAAGTTATCATGGTAATTACTTTCTTGATGTTGTAACTGCTGAAATGAAGGCAAACATGTTAAGATATATATTTTGATCTTAAGGGAATGTGTTGCTAATCTGGATTCTTGCATGCTGTAATTTGTTTACATGGGACAACAGTTATAGTTGCTTGTATGTTTGTTGATGTGATGACAAATTGTTGTATGCTTGTTGAACTCTATTTGCTAATTGACAAAGACACCTTGAATCAATTCCATTGATCCAAAGTATGTTGTGGCCTTCTTGTGATCACTTTGACGATTTACTCTTGAACCGAACTGAAGGTTGATATAAATGTGCAGCACCTGATTTCAGGTATAAACAGCTGGCACGTAGATGCCAACGACAAAGGTTCGATTCACGAACCATACACTATCGTAATATGAGACCTCGTAAGGTGGGAAATTCCTGGATACGGGTGGCTCAGGTATGTTTAACGAAGGACGAAACGTCCTGCACAACATAGACTTGAATGTCAGTTGGAAGACTTGTTTGGGAGTTGATTAATTAGTGTTAGGTGTTAGAGGGAATTAGATCCTAATCTAATCCTAAGTTCTACCTTACATCCTAAACTACTATCCTAAGTGGATTTTTAAATTCTAAAATGATAAACATAGACCTAAGTTCTATTAACCTAAAGACTAGGCGGTGACCTAGGTTTGAACACTATTATGAATCCTAAACTAATCCTAACCTAGGAGGGGACGCACAGACCCATGGGAAAGGATAAGGATGAAAGGGAATTAAATGGAAATTAATGTGAGTCCTTGCGTGGACAGCGCCAAGTTTGGCGGGAACAGAAAAAGGTGGAGGTATCTAGTTGGTCATGGAACTAAACTTGGTTTGCATGCAAAATTTGAAATTGGGAGTTCGCCAACCCAAGTTGGCGGTGGCGTGAGGAAATAGAAAAAGGCAGAGCCTTTAATGCATTAAATTTTTTTGGTCTTCGTGACCAGTCCACCTTGGAAAGAGTTTGGAGGAATTTTTGTTGGTCATTTGTGTTTGCTCGGGTTTTTGGAAAGTTGCTCTGCATTTGGTTTTTGCTTGGTTCAGTCGAACCAGTTGTGTTTGGGTTCTGTCACTATTTCTTTGGAATTTGAAGGCTATTTTCTGAGCCTGAAGAGGAAGGTGATTGTTGGGAAGCTCGTTGTTGTCGCCGTGGAAGGAAACACCTTCTGTAGACGCGGTTTTCTTCGAGTTTCGAGGAAGAATACCAGGCATGTTAAGCCCTTCTCTTTAAAACACTTGCTTTATTTAAGCATCTCATTAAAACAACCCTGCTCTTCTTCTTCTGAACGGGTTTTGGGTTTATTCGATTTTCTGTCAGTGTGGAAATGAATTGGGTAGAATCGTTTTCTTGCTGTTGTGATTTGATCTGTCTTTGCATAAATTTGAGTTGGAAATACGAACTTGCTGTGTTGGTTTGTTTGACAGTTTTGGGGAATTCGAAATGGGTATTCTCTGATAATGTTTATATGAAAACAATACAGGCAGTATGAGTTGTTTTCATTGATTGTCTGTCGTTCTTTTGCTATATGAACTTGAATGATGAAATCTCTACAGGCTGTGTGAGTTGTTGAAGTTGTTTCTTTACTGAATTTTTTAAAAGGAAATAAGACCCTTTTTCCTTCTGTTGTTTTGGGTTTAGAAGGAAATAGCATTTTTGGATTTTAAAAGAACTGGCATTGGAGTTTTATTTGAGCATTACGAGCTCGGTTAGAAGGAAATGATAGTAATATAATTATTGTTGTGCTTCTTCTTTTGTATAAATGGACGAATACGACTTGGGTATTCGTGGGAGTTGGAAAAAGAAATTGTTTTTCTTCTGAACTTATAAATGATTACATTCTTTTCTTGCTGTGATGGAAGGTTCATTTTGTTGTGTTTTATGGAAGTAATTTGATCTTCCAGTTGATTTAGTAGTCGTGAAAATGATCCTAGCTTGTATTTATGTGCAATGACCGATTATATTTTCTTCTTGCTGTGATGGAAAGTTGATTCCATTGCGTTTTGTGGTTGCGGTTTGACCTTCTGATTCGAACTATTTTCGTGAATACGCACTTGACTTTGGATTGCTGTACAAAGGAAGAAATGCATGGGAATTTGTCTTGTTGTTTGGGTCTGTCTTGACTGTACCTTGTTGTGCATCTGATATCCTATGCGGGTTTTCATTAATAAGGGTATTGTTGTATGAAAATTACATTTTGGGTTCTGCACATCATTGTGAATAGAAAAATGGATTTCGGGTAAAAACATTTGTTGGTAAGGAATTCAAATTGGGTATTCATTGCTTATGGTATATTGAATTGAAACAGTTAAGGTTATGTGAGTTTGCTATTCATTGTTGAACGATTGTTCAGTTGTCATTATGAGTTGAGCTGTCATGGAAAGATAAACACGATTTGGGTGTTTTATTACATTTTTAAGAAGATGATTGTTTCTTTATTGAAGGTAGAGGGAAACAAGTTCTTCCTTCCTCTGCTGTTTTAGATTTTGATAGAAACAGTAATTGCGTTTATTGAACTTTATAAGTTCAGATTGTTGGAAGTGACAGCGGTATTTAGATTATTTTCCTGAGTGCTGTGTTTTTCTATACAAATGGAATATTTAAATGTTTCATGCGGATTCTGATTTTGCACAGTCATTTAAAAGAAATGAAATTGACCTGAATAATTTTTGTGGAGTTTGAAGAAAATGGTTGTTTTCTTATTGAAAGGTTAAAGGAATGAATTCTTCTCTTCTTGCTTTGTTTGAATTCTGGAAATAGCAATAGAGCTTTACTGTACATTATAAAATGGTCTTGTTGTAGGTAACAACAATGTGCAAATTGTTATTATGAACTGTATGCGTTCATGGATATAGAAGGACAGGTGAATAAGTGATTACTTGGCTGTATAACTATTTATTTGGTTAATAATACAGTGAAAGAAGTATGGAATCTTCTAGTACAACAAGTACATAGTATGCATCTTGATACTGCTTGTTCTATGATGAATACGATGTTTTACTAACCTGTTTTTGGCATTCGTATGAGCCTGAATTAAATGAAGTATTGATAAGGATGATAAGTTCTTCCTTGTTTTCATTTAAAGCTGATTATGAATGAAATTATTCTTGCTGCTGGAAAGTGAATTCTGAATGGATTTTGTAAGTTTCACTCAATCAATTATCTTGATTTATGTCTCATTTGGATTCAATTTTTAGGACATTCATGAGGAAATAAATAGGAATGTGAATGGAAAACTTGGAAAAATGATCTTTTCTTCTCTCATACGATTGAAATCTATAATCGTTTAGAAATGAATTTTGTAATTGCTTGGGTATAAGCAACTATATTTATTGTTGTTTGCTTTCCGTCATGCATTGATTGCTTGGAATCAAATGAGATGTATGAACTGAAAGGAAAGTAATTGGCTTACATTTTAGTTAGTGTTGGTGTCGAATCACAAGCACCCCACAGGACTCTGCAACTCGATGGGTGGAGAATCTCGGTGCGATTGCACAACATGGAGCTTTTCCCAAGTGTGGGACCTTGCGAAATCGGAAAAGCTCTCCTGATGAAGGTCGGCTCCTATTCCTCTGTTCGGATGCACACGTAAAAATGCGGAGGGTCTACTCAAAACCTAATCTAATTTTCCAGGAGACAGGGGTAAGAAAATGCGAAAATAAAACCTAAACTAACGAGAGGTGATGCACCGAGGAATGAAAAAACACTGTCTTGCCAATAAACACAGACCATAAAAATGTAATGCAAGATCATGCACAGATAACCAGATTTGTAGTGAAAGATCAAGAAGATGCAAATAAACACTGAGAGGGTTGATAATCATCCACAGACATGCATTAATTTGCTCCAAAGATTGATACAACACACTGCAAAATGCTAAGAGGCAAAGCTGCATTACAGTTTTAAATGGGAGGTTTTATCTCCACAGATTCACCTGCCAAAGAGAAGAAGGAGGGCAAAACAAGAATGTCCAACCTTTAAAAAGAAGCCCCTCCTTACAATTTATAGGAAGAATGAGAGAGAGAAGAGAGAGAAAGTCCAAATCTACCCCAACCACCTCAGGTTGTATCTAATTCATCTCATTATGGTGGTAGGTGAGGACCATATCAAACCCCAAAAGTGGCAAACTGTATTTTGCATTTTTAAGAACTTGTGTGAATCGGAGCTCCCAGTCAAAAGTTATGGCCATCTGAATATCTGGGTCAGGGTCTGCTTCCTGTCAGCGCTCAGAATGTTGCGCCTCTTGAAGGTGTGCCTTGGCGCATCCATATGCATGTTGACAATCCTTTTCATGCGCCAAAGGTGCAAATATGTTTGTGTCGACAACCCTTTTTGTGCGCCAAAGGCGCATTCGTTTGCATGTCAACACTCTTTTCTGTGCGCCAAAGGCGCAAATATGTTTGTGTCGACACATGTTTACGTGCGCGCTTTCCCTGCGCCAAGGGCGCAACTTTTCCCGTGTCAACATTCCTTTCTGTGCGCCAAGGGCACATTTACATTTGTGTCGACATCCTCTTATGTGCGCCAAGGCGCAACTTTTTCCCTGTTGACACTCATTGTCGTGCGCCATTTCCGTGCGCCATGGGCGCATCCTTTACATTGTCGACATCCATTTCTGTGCGCCACTTTCCTGCGCCTTGGCGCATACATTCTCATGTTGACACTCATTGTTATGCGCCATTTCTGCACCAAGGGCGCATCCATTTTGCATTGTCGACATCCATTTCTGTGCGCCACTTTTGTGCGCCATGGGCTGAGGTTTGAATTTCTTTGGTTTCCATATTCTTCCGCTTGTCTATATCTACCCGGGGGGAAGATATATACAACAAGTTAGATTTTATCCTTTGCATTTATTACTAATGAAAGGAAATGGAATTGATAGCCGTTATGTTATAACAACAGTATGATTACTTGTATTCCTAATCTTTACAAATGTTGTAATCTGGAACTTTTGAAGGAAATTGCTTCTTGTAACGGTTATGTGGGAAATAGGACAGCAATTCTTTGGCTGATTGGGATGGTATTTAGATGGTTCAGTTGTCATACTGTTCATTCTTTTGATACTTAATTCTTGATTGATGTTCATACTGTCGTTTCATAAAAGCAGGGTTCTTTTATTGAGACAGTTAATTGAAGCACCTCATTTTAATGACAAGTGCTTAATATGCTCAGTTCAATGAACTGACCCGTGCAAGTAATTTTGCAGATGGAACTTGATTAAAACGAAGACATGGCTGTTTTCTGATGCTTCTTTTGAGTGTCTGAAGATGAATTGTATTTGTTAGTTATTATTCCTCTACGAGGAATTGTGAAAAGAAGAAAGTACATTCTTCTATCTATGAGTTGTAATGTGGTTTAATATAAACAAGTCCAGCCATTTGGACTGGCAGATGTATGGATTATGAAATGGATTGATGAATACAAATACAAGTGTGATATTTTAATAACTATATCAGTTTGATATTGTTGATTAATTTGGAAATATAATGTTATTTCTTGATTTGGAATTATTTAATTGTCCTTGGATGGATTTAAAAGGAATTGATATCTATTCTTACCTAAATGCAACTTTTAAGTTGAAACGTGCAATTAGTTCATACTTTGGGTTAAGATGAATTTTTAATTGACATAAAAAAAAAAGATTAGGAAGAACATGATTCCATAACTGATAGGTATTTAGGATTAGCTTGGAAGCTAAGGAATATCAATTAACTTAGGAGCAACCGAACTTCGTTTTCGGACTCCGTTAATAGCCTCGTATGTTAAATTCAGAAAGAAAGGATATGGGATAAATATATCCAAGGCTGATAGACCTTAACTATGTAAGGTTAAGGAGAATAAATGAATACATTTATTGAGAATTAGACCTCGTTTAAATGACATCTAATAAGATGGAATTTTTAACTTGGTTATAGTTATGAAAAAACTTGGTTAAGTTTAATAGGTTAAACTTATCACATCCGTCGGTAATGGGCTGCTTAATCCAATGATTAAGAAAAGAACCAAGTAGAATAAATGCAACCCTTCGGTACGAAGGAGAAGATGCATAGTAAGCTAGAAGATGGATTTAGTCTCTCTTAGCTACATACAACTGTAACGGGAACGAGGATAAAGGATCAGCATGGTTGCTGAAAGTTGATCTTAAATATTAAGATCATATCCAAATCACTTGAGCAGGATGTGTACTCTTGATGGGAGGATTCCGTAGGACATTGACATACGCCAGCTACAACACGGTGTCTTCATGAAGACGGGGTCTTCATGACGACACAATGTTATAGCTGACATATTACAATGCCCTCCCAAATTAAATCATCAAGAATACATAGGCTGAATGTTAAGATCTTGGCTGGGGATAGGAGTATGATCACATATACGGAGTGACTCCAGAGGACTAAAGATAACTAGACACATGGAGTCGTGGGGAACGACACCGTATGTCTGCGTATCTTTAGTTACCATGAGTGCCTTCCTATATTTGTTCATATTGCAGTTGGAAATTGGAAGTTAGAATTTGACCTTAAATTGAAAGGACTGGTAGGAACCAGGAAAGACCATTCTAGATAACAGGTGGAGTGAGGTGAAGGATGTATTCCATTGGTGTGTATCACATCCAGGAATATGATCATGCAAAGCATGTGAAAATCTTTGGCCAAAGTATCGCAAGTGCTGGTTACGTTGTCCTAATCACTTAATTTAAGATGCAGGATGTTAGATGAATATCACTAATAGATATTCAGATAGGCTTCTTAAATGGATCACTTCGATAACCGAAATGGTTAAGAGAACTTGTATATATAATATACTATGCATGAATGAACATGAAGGATCGGTAGTTCTTAGTCATGAAATGAGAGATCGTTGAAACTTTGAGCCATGAAAATGGGAGATCGGTATTCTTCGAGTCATTTAAAATTTGTTATAAGATTGCGTGGCATCGAATGTGTGTTCCATATTGCAAATATGTGAATAGAGAACATTAGTTTTAAAAGGAAATTGTGTGTTCCAAATTGTATTGTTTGGGCAGAGAACAATTATTAAAACTTGAACGTGTGTTTGAATTATATAATTTATAACAGAGAACATTATACAAAAAAAAAAATTCCCTTGTTCTAGTATCTTAAAATGGGGATGTTACAAGTACAAATGGCAAGTAATAAGCACAGACTTTGTACAAGGGCTGCCTATGTTGAGAAATAAACATGATGTTATCTTGGTAGTTGTTGATAAACTAATGAAGGTAGCTCATTTCATCGCTGGAAATCTAAAGGATGATTCTCCTGTGTTAGCTAAAAGATTTGTGCACGAAAATTTTCAGATTTCATGGAAATCGACAAGGATCCTAGAATGACATCAAGATTTTGGCAAACGCTTAATGCAGCTCTTGGAACTAAACTGAACTTCAGTTCTGCGTATCATCCGGAAATGGATGGAAAACTGAGAGAGTAAATCAGGTGTTAGAAGATATGTTACGAATGTATTGCATGGATCAACAGTATAAATGGGAAGAGTATCTCCCATTAGTTGAATTTGCATACAACAACACATATCACTCTTCTCTTAAAATGGCACCTTTCGAGGCACTTTATGGAAGAAAGTGCAGAACCCCTGTTAGTTGGGATAGCGTTGAGGATAGAGAGGTAATTGGGCCTGAAATCCTTACTGAAATGGAACAGCAAGTTAAAATGATTCGTGAATGATTGAAGGAAGCAGTAGATAGGTAGAAGAGTTATGCTGACTTAAAGCGGGTTGACTGAAAATTTGAACTTGGTGAAAAGGTTTTTCTTCGTGTTAAACCAAGAAAGAGTTCTATAACTTTTGGCAAGGCTGCCAAGTTATCACCTCATTTTGTGGGACCTTTCAAAATTGTTGAAGTAATCAATCCCATAGCTTACTGATTAGCATTACCACCTGCTTTGTCACGAATGCATGATGTTTTCCATATTTCTTTGCTTAAGAAATACGTTTCAGATTTGTCACATGTGTTAAATTGGAATTCCTTGTAGAGTCCAAGACCCGGAATGATCATGGTTAAACCCACTTGAGTGTTGGAAACTCGCCAATTGCATTTGATAAATCATGAAATATAGCAATGTAAGGTCCAAAGGGACCATTTTAACAAAGAAAATGCAACTTGGGAAAATTTGGAAGAGATGAAAACTAGGTTTCCCTTTCTTTTTGAATAGAATTGAATCTGTTGACTGATAAATTTTTTTATTATTATGAATTTATCTTTTACATGTCTTTATGTAAGCCAGTTTTGGGGAAAACATTTATTCAGGTTGAATAAATAGTATCATGATACTGATTTCTGAAACTATTCAAGTTTGAAATAGTTAATTTGTTCAGTGAGTCAAATAATTGATTGACCAGAAGATAAATAAAAGGATGTAATCATCGGGACGATGAATCTTTTAGGAGGGAAGCATGTAACACCATGAATTGTTGTTACTTTCTCCTGAGCATTCAAGTGTTGATATATGATTTCTCCTATATAAGGACATGTTCCTTTGGTTTTGGGAAGTCATGCTTGATTTGGATTATATCTTTTCTGCTCTTAAGATCTTTGATTGAACTAGAATATGCTTGGACTCTTTTGTTTCTTTCATCCTTCACATTTGAGTACAATCTGATTTCTAGAAGATTGTGGATTTATCCACCTTTATGACTCAACCTTGGATCAGTTGCATTGATCCAAGGAATGTTTTAATTTTATTCAGGATGAACAAATTGTATTGACATTTTGAGAGTTACTAAGTCTGACTGAGCTTTGAATGTTCAATTCCGAGGTTAACTCTGGCTGATCATGGTAATCAGAATCTGGTTCTAGTTATCATAGCATCGGGAAGGACCTGGACCTTAAGCCAGGTAAGATGTGTATGTTTTATATCTAAAGCTTAATTTTCTTGATGCCAAACAGAATCTGATCTAGGAATGTTTTATCCTGTTTGAACTCTATTACTGATTAGTCCTATCTTGGGGACCTAGACTAGAATCAGTAAGGTTATTAGTTTTAACCTAAACTATAACCTAATGTTGCAAGGTTAGTTAATCTAACCTAGTCCTAAAATATGTGCTTAATACTCCTAAGGAGGGTGACTAATGTTATATCCTATGGCAATAAGACTAAGTCTACCTATGATCTAACCTTAGTCACTAACCTATCCTAAACTAATGCTATGAAGGGGGACCTAAGGAGGGTCGCAAGTCTTGGGCGATGGTTTCCATGGCATTTAAGGAAGGGATAAGGATGAAGGACAGGAGTGTTTCCAGAGTGTTTAGCAGAGGGTAAATTTGCTAAGAGGGTCTTACGTGGCGGATTCTAAGAATGGGAACGTTTGTTGATTTTGTTTTGGCATTCACCAACTTTGGCAACATAAGTGCCAATGGAAAATAGGAAAATAGGTGGGAGAATAAAAATAAATTCAATTAATGTGCATAGGGCCTCAAGCGCGGATTTCTTGGGAAGGCATGCAAGTGGAATTTTTCTTGGTTGTTTTGTTTTTCATGCATTCTGTTTTTCACTCTGCATGAGCACTGGTTCTTCGAACCAGCCGTCTACTCTTCGTTGCATGGCAATTTTGAGAGTTTCAAATTTACTTCTCTATCAGGGGAAGTATATAAGGCATGGAGGTAACAATATTTTGTTGTTTAATCTTTCATGGAAGAAGAAGAGAAGGTGCGAGCATTCAGAGGTCTTCTTTGAATTTTTAGCGACACTATCAGGCATGATAGGCCCTAACTGTTAAAAATCTTGCTTTCCTTTAAATGTTTTCATTAGAACAACTCTGTTCGAGATAGTGTATGCATATTTTGACTTGGCTGGTAACAATGATTTGGGTTTTATGTTGATTTGGGGTTTTGGGTTGTATTTGGATCCTGGATGAAACCTGCTTCATTATTCTTGTTTCCATGTTGTGAATCCAATATGGAGTTTTGCTTTCTGGTTGGAAGTGTTGTAAGTTTTCTTTATCTGCTAGAGGTATTTGATTAGAAACTACCTCCATGAAATAATGCGTGCATAATGATTACGTGTTTGAAAACACCACTGTAATTATTTGCTTTTCGAATATGATTGGATTATTTGATTGTTTGCTTCATCGTATGGAATCTAACTATTACTGGTCCATGTTCAAAAATAGGTAATTGAATTTGTGGTTGGAATGTTAGTTTATTCAGTGAAACTTGATTGTTTTAGTCACGTGAGTTGGAAATGTTGTTTGAAATCTAAGCCTGTACTTTTTACTTCAAAAGGGTATGAATGTTCTTATGAATACAGGATTCTGTGAGTAAGGAAGTATTTGGTTAAACTGTTGTTTTTATGATTTTACATGGATATTAGGAATACGGTTATGTTCAAGAGAAAACGTATTTGGATAAGCTCTGTATCTCCTAGAAAATTCGCGGATTAATCTTGGATCTTCCTTAATGGAAATTGTGTTTAATGGGTGGTTGAGATATGACTGTGTTTTACTCTAGGGTGACTATGAAATCTACTTCTTAGGGCCGCATTACACAATGTCGGAATTCTACTTTGAAAGAAAAACAACGACTTCAACGTCAATAAGCTTATTTACGTTCAACTAATGCTTTTCCTTTTGTAGTTGAAATTTGGGTTGAAATGATCCATATGCAACTGAATGATCTATTTATTTTGTACAGTTAAAGCACTGATGACTACTATGGTATGAGTAGGATGGCTTTTGGGGCATTGCTGAATCTGTATTTAGAATTCAATTATTAATTATTTACATGCATTTTTGGTTTGGTGTCCTAAATTATATATCAACCTAATAGTGAGACAATTTGAATGATTCATTTGATCCATTGGAAAACTCTAAAGGTGATTCCATCTGACCTATGTTATTGGTTAAACTTAGATGTTGGATTACTCATCTTTTCCTTCCTTGATGAAACTTGAGATGAATATTACTTTCTGGAAGTTAATTAGTTCCAAACTTGATTACAATAGAGTTTAAATCTTCTTTGTTTTCTTTCTCTAGGTTGGGATGGGAAAATTGTTAAAGGGTTTCATATTAAGAAAGTGTTTACACTCTCCTTTGGAATAATAGTGTTCTCTTCTTTAGAATTCCTATAAGGAACTCTACTGTATGGTTATGAGATGATAGGACTGTTAAAAAATAAGAGGGAAGAAATTGTAAGTGGTGAGATCTTAACTTAGAAGACTCCTTTCATTTATTGGCAGTATTATTGTCCTGAATTTAAACTCAGTTTGTTATCTCTTGTATAAAGGTAACCCTGTAGTTAGAATTTTGCATACTTATCAATAATTGAAAATTGGTATAATAGAGTTAATGGTAGTTTTTGGGTGAACTTGCACGAGACAGTAATCTCTTCTTGCTCAAATTGCTTTTATACGAACCTGTTGGATACATATCTTAGAAGGGTTTTATTCTTTAATTGGAGTGAATAAAACATGATTGACACTGTTCACGGCTTTACGATGGTTAAGTACTTATGATACAGAATGTCCATTCTTATTTTCTTGTATTAAACAAATCATCTGAAATAGACTAAGTTGAAATTATGTTTGTGATTTGAGTTACGATATAAAGTCATTGGAAAAAGGAAAACTAGTGTGAATCATGATTTTGGATTTGATGAAATTGATGTCATTTAAACAGATTGTTTAATGAAAACAATTGGTGGAATGCAATTTTTTAAGGATTAGTGCTTATCATGCTCAGTTCACTGAACTAACCCGTGCTAGCAATTTTTGTAGATGGTCATCTTAAAGTGGTAAAGGTAGGTAGATCTGATATGATGCAATGACTGTTTAATCTGGTTTTTATGAAGAATTCCGACATGATTTTTCTAATTGTACTATAGAAGAAAGTTACTCTTTTGTTGAAGACTATTGTATTAAAATATGCCGAAGTGCATAGGTTGTAATTGTATAGGTTTGGGAATAAATGAAATGGGGACATATTACTTATGTGGTTTGTGATCTTATTTGTTGAATTGATCTTCTTTTGTCTGTATGAATGAGAGTGCATTCTTATTATTCTATTCAACGGGATCTAAATGGATTCCCTAAGTAAGCCTTAGCTAATTATATGGCTGGATACTACATTTTTCTGGTTAGTAATTCTTTATATCTTATGATGGTGGTTAAATTGTAAATAAGACCACTGCATTTATAGGGAACGTTGAGGTTGAGCTATGCCTTAAAATGTACTATAACTGGGAGAGAAATTTGACCTCTCGTAATGCACTAATTCGAAAGAAATATATATGGATATAAACCGCCACGACTTAATGGTACTAAGTCTGTTATGTTCCAGTTTATAAGGTAGTTGCAAATCCTTGCTGGATTAGTTATTTTCCTAATGGGGAAAAAACTTAAGGGATGTTGTCCTATTTTGTGGGTACAAGGTTGTTAGGTACCAACCGACAACTTTAAAACAAATTTAAATCTAGTTAAAACCATTTTGTGAAACTGAACCTAATTAGAGAAGGTAACTCAAGGAGTGTGGGACTCAGGGTTAGGGAAGGCTACCCAATTAGGAGGGCCTATAATCCAAATATATAACTCAACATAAGTAAATTCTTGGAGGTATGTACATCTTTCTCGAGGTTGTTCCGTAGGATGTTGACACATGTCAACTGCAAGGTTGTACCTTTGAGAAGATTAGGATCTTCTCGAGGATACAACAATGCAGATGACATGTGGCAACACCCTTCTACATTAATCATTAGGATTTACACATCGAGACTTGCTAAATATTTCCCTTCGGGACTGGTTAGGATCATAAACAGGTTATGAGGCAGCCCTTTGATACTCACGGGTATCTCAACACACAAGGTTAACATCGGTTGACCCAGTATGTCAACTTACCCCTAGTCTTCAAGAGCATCTTTATAAATGAATTATGATATTAACCCGATTTGGAGTGAAAACTAAGGACAAGGGGGACTGACTTAGGTCAATATAAGACGTTCTATATAACATTAGAGTGGGGTGAAGGATGTATTTCGGATTGATGAGTATGCCGTTAAGGAATAAGTAATATGAACAGTATGTTTCAAACCTTTGGCCAAAGTATCGCAAGCTACTGATTGCGTTGTCCTATGTCACCTAGTCTAAGGATCATGATGCCAATGAATAATGGTAACAATTATTCAGATAGGTTCCTTGGACAGAGCACTCATAATCCCGGAATAGGGAAGAGAACCACGAGAATAAAGTGCTCAGTTGAAGAATTCAATCTCAAAGTTACGCATGAACAGATCGGTTGTTCATCAAGTCATGGAATCAATAGATCGGTGGTATACCGAGTCATTACAGCTGCATATGGTTATCTGATTATAAGAATGATTGTTATGATATGTGTGTTCTAAATTATGTATTTAGAACAAGAGAACATTAATCAAACAAAAAAATCTTGTTCTAAGGTATTAAAATGAGGATGTTACAAAGCAACTGTTCCGCTCACGTTGGGTTCACCAATTTTGTACGATGGAAAAGTGACAAGAGAGCATGGGAATATACAAGTAACTCTTCCTCGCACCTAACCTCCCGAGGTCGTGCCAAGACAGCCGGTGGGGATGGACTATACGTGGGATGCAGGCAAGCTAGTTAGGTAATCTTATGTCTTCGACGTGCACTAATGGAATATATGAATCTAAGGCAAAGAAGGCCCTCCTAACCTGAACTAGAATGATAGATCGGTCAGTGAGGATGACCACTTGAAGGCTCTAATCAATATCGAGCTATGGCGTGATCCGATCTATAGGTTGTGGGATACGGGAAAATGACTGAATTGTTTCATGTATATCTCTAGATAGGTCATAGGATGGATGATGGATATAGAGTTCATTCTACAATCGATTCTATGGTCTAGTCTAGAAATATTTAGCTTTGCTAGCTGCTATGTCTAACAATGGTAACTATGCGATGATGATAGGTGGAAGTGGAGTGGATCTCGAATACTTTTGATGTGCGTAAGCTAGCATCTATGTCTCGATTGACTTGTGGGTCCGTTGGGTTATGGGATTTGTGGATCACAATCGTAGATTTGTGGTTGTTGTGGACCTTCAATGGTCAAATGTGGAATCAATCCCTAATCCCTAATATCCAATAGTTGTATGCCTTTTCGGCCTCTATATTTAGAACCTGCAAGTTATGCAATCTTCTCGCAGTACCTTACATGGGCGTTCTACAAACTTGAATTCTTAAGCTAGTGTCTATGTTAGTGAGAATGTCTCTCGTGTCCGGGTGTGGGACCAAAGGATCACAGCCAAATGTTTTCTCTCTTTCAAGCCCTTCTACAGTCATGCAGATTTTTGTCTAGGGTAATCTGTAGTTTGGCTGGTTTGACCAAAACGTGTGTGCTTGGTCGTCTTCTATGTTTAACCCTCTTAACTGTGAGCTGATCTGTTTTAATTCTGTTGTTGCTCGGAAGACTTGGATTCTAAGATTATGATCTATATTAGCTATTACTGTAACAATATTGGGTTGCGGCATGATTGGCTCGAATACATATTCTCTGGGCTCTCTAGGTCCCGTGATTGTCATGCAAAAGAAACAATGTAAATCTAACTACAACAAAGTAAAATTAACTATGTAAAGCATATCTATAGCATATATGACTTCTCTATTTTTGTGTTTTTGCTGAACTATTGAATAGAATTTGAAAAAGCAATTATTTAAAATATCTAGAAATCAACAACTAAACTAATAACGAAATTAAAACAAATAAAGTAGCCGAGTATAGCTACTTGCCTGTGCAGTTGTAAATCTATTCTAAATAACCGATAACTTATCTAATATTTTTGAAAGACTCTCGATCCTACCTCGAAGTGAGGAGTGAATCATAGTTTCTCGAAACTATTAATCCCCATAGCTTCCCCAGAATATCGAAAGTGAGATTAACTCGAAATGAAATGATTGACTACTCTATTTGAGATGTTTTAAATAGAACTTTGAAATCTTGAACTGGATTTTTCATAATAGTGGCGAATCCGGTTGTGAGTGGATTTGTCCCCTCGCAGTGATCTCTTCATTCCTTTGTGCTCACGTGAATCTAGAAAAGTGTGTGATGTTAGAATCAATAGAAGTAGGTATTGGGACAGTGGCATTTTAGGATGCAGACTGAATACAATGCAAGTAGGAGAGGGATAACACAAGAGAATAGAGCTTGACTTATGCAATTCCTAGCAGGATTTATTGCGAGTCATACAACATAAAATGTTTAGAACTTGAAACTATCTTGTTTGACGAACAAGACCTACAACTTTAATGGCTTCCTACTGAAAATCAAACTATCCTATTCCAATGAATTGCATGAAATAGTAACAACACTAGCACAAGAAGATTATGTGGCTTCCTAATAGCTAAACAACACTAACCATGCATGCAACAAATAAAACTATGAATCCTAAGCAAAATTGAAAGACTAAGCTATTGAAATGAGAAATTGAGAGGCAAATTTGAGGGGCCATTTGCTTGAGCACAAGCCAACTATTTATAGAATTCCCATTTACCCAAAGGTGAAAACCAAATTGAACTCTTTAACCATAAATGATGTAAAAACACTATTCCAGGGAACCATAATCATAAATACAAGCAAATGCAGTGAAAAAAGATGGTAAACGTTGAATTTTTACGTGGGTCATGTTAAAAAGAACATCGGTGGTTACAGGACCACTACCCTACCTCAGGGCGGCGGTCACGCCACCACCTCCCGTGCAGGGTGGCGCTTTCATCATCAAGACCGAAAAACAAAGGAAAAGAGGGGGAAGGAAAAATCAAAGCACGTAGGGGCTAAGCGGGGCATGTGGGATGTTAATGCATACTTGGAGAGCTTTTCCGATCCCGAACACCTTGCGAGGAGACTTGCATCATCATTGGGGCACGTGTAACATTGTTCTAGCAGAAGTAGTACCCTATAATTTTTGGTACGTGACAATCATGTTGTGTTCATTCAACGACGTTATCACCTCCACACTAGGCACTATCATCCTTCACATTCACGTGGGCCCCGCATTGTTCTAGAATTGTTTTATGTTTTAGAGGGGAATTCCAATATAACTTGTATCTTGGTAGACCCCGGATCCGTGTCATGGGTTCTGCTTTCTTCCACTTTACATCGTTGTGTAAAACTTGAACACAAAGGACACACTTATACCATTCCAGTTGACCCATCACCTTTCAAAATTTGCAACATGCTTTATCGACCCAATGATGTGCTCATACCTCACACGCCATCTACCTTTGTAACCACTACCACTTCACCTACACCTCTACCTACCAAAGTACCACTCTTTGCTTTCACCGCACATACCTCCTCTATTCCTACCACTGCTATAACCTCCACGGCTGACCCATTAGCTTCCCAATCCATTAACACCACCTCCACATCGACCTCTGACACATCGTCCATACCAACTACCCACATACCAACCATTGATCCCTTGGAAGGTGTTTTTCAATGCCTCACTCTGGGGGAGTACCGCCTATATAGTGTCAACACCTTCCTTACTCCACACGAGTATGGAAGTCTTCACCAACACCCTCACTATGATCACCATATAGGAGAACGACTCCTTTATGGTCCTCCTCATCTTCGTACTAGTCTCACCTATGGGGGACTTGATACTACCACCTACACACCTGAACCACCATCACAACCCCGCCCATTTTCTACTGACTTCCAATCACTTACCAATCGTCATTTCTCCCACACCTTCTTGCACTATTGTGCGTGGAAGGGTTTTGGTTTTGGCTTCTACGAGCAAGGTCACCATACCATTATTCCATGTACCACCCACAAACATAATGATAGTAGTGGTATCAGCTTCCCCGAACCTCCTACCAAACAGCCCGCATTAAACTCATTATAGACCCTAGCCCTTCTCCACCTTCATTACCACCCTCACCAATAAAGTCAATGGATCCTAAATCTATCCCTCCTAACTTTTTTTTCATAAACACCATTTCCTTGGGGCCTTTGACCTATCAACACGAAGGTGAGGCCCCTTCCACTCTTCCATTCTTGTATCCTGAGATGATTGATGATGACACACTCGACCATTAATGTCGTTCAATGTCAGGATGATGACTCCATACTCACCTACCTTGGTGCAGAAGACTCATATATTCATCGGTCGTTACCCTCTGAGACATAAACCATGTTGAATGAATTGACTATCAAGATCAACATTCATACTCAAGACGACCTGCACATCCTAAAGATCGGACAATATTTAAATGATGCTTTGACAGAAGCCATCACTTCTTTTCTCTCGAGATCATAACCATGCTTTCGCTTGGTCTTACGCAGACATGCCTAGTATTGACCCCATCATAGTTGTCCATAATATCGTAACCATTCCCGATGCCAAACCTATCAAACAAAAGTTGAGAAAAATGCACCCTCGCATTACTCTTCTCTCACAAAGAAGAACTTCAAAGTGTCTTCTTTCTGTTTCATTCATCTTACCCATTGATTATTCTCATTGGATTTCTAACACTTTGTCCCCTGTCACTAAAGAAACAGGGGGACTCTCGCATTTGCATGGACTGTCGTGAACTCAACGTCACCTACCCGAAAGATGATTTTCCCTTCCCTGGTATGTATCAACTGGTTGACCTTACCACAGTCACGAGATGCTCTCACTCATGGATGGTTTCTCGGGTTATAACCAAATTTTGCTTGCCCTAGAAGATCAGCACAAGACCACATTCATTACCCCTTGGGGAACCTTTTGCTATCGAGTCATGCCTTTTGGCCTTAAAAATGTTGGTGCTACATATCAACGTGCTATGAATTACATCTTCCATGATATCATGCATCGCATATTGGAAGATTACGTGGATGATCTCTTAGCTAAATCTAAATGTCGTGCCAAGCACCTCGCTGTCCTCAAAACCATCTTTGATTGCCTCATTAAATATTGTGTCTCGCCTTCAACCTAAAAAGTGCATCTTCGTGGTTCTCTCAGGAAAACTCCTGGGATTTATTGTTTCCCTCCGTGGTATAGAAGTTGACCCTACTAAAGTCAAGGCCATTCTGAAATGCCTCCACTCAAAAACCTCAAACAACTCTTGTAGCCTACAAGGTAAATTACAATCCATTCACCATTTCATTTCACAATTATCAAATCGGTGTTAACCATTTCATCATCTACTTAGGAAGGATGTCTCCTTTAAATGGGATGATGACTATCACAAAGATTTTGAGGATCTAAAACAATACCTTCTCTAACCACCCATACTCATTCCTCCTAAAGATGATCAACCTTTTTACCTATACATATCAGCTACCGATCATTCCTTGGGAGCTATGCTTGCTCATCATGATGAACAACATAGGGAGAAGGCAGTTTATTATATAAGCCATACCCTTCTAGGACTATGAAACCCAATACAATCACCCTGAAAACTTTTCTTAGCCTTAGTTTTTGTTACCACCAAACTCTGCCATTACCTACTCAACCACAAAACCAATGTTGTGACCAACACCAACCCTTTACACTTCATATACGCTAAACCCTATCGATATCAATGTGCTGCACATTGGCTCATGATTTTAGTTGATCTTGACCTTGAATTCATTCATCAAAATTCCATTAAGGGCCAAAGCTATCACGACCAACCGGCCGACACACCTATTACCAGGGACCAGCCCTCTAATTTTGACTTTCCCTATGAATCCATTGCTATGCTTTCCTGGATGAACCCCTTACCAAATGAAATTGTTTTTTGATGGTTATAAGTGTCGGCCAGTGGGGGTGGAGCTGGTGTTATCCTCATCCCTCTGGATGGAGAACCAATTCCCTTGTCTTTCAAGCTAGACTTTGAATGCAAAGAACAATATTTTTGAGTACGAAGCGCTCATACTAGGTCTCCAGACCACCTATGCCCTTGATGTCAAATCAATCCACATCTTTGGTGATTCACAATTGGTCATAAACTAAGTTAATGGTATGTACCAATGTCATAACGAGATACTTCAAAAGTATAAACATCATGTAGACATACTTTTGACCACCTTTGATCATTACACCCTCCAAACCATCCCGCAGTCAACCAATAAATTTGTAGACACCATGGCCTACTTAGCTTCCCAAATACCCGCTTCCCCTACCGATTCCAAAATATTTGTCACCATACAACACCTCCATTCACCTTATTATTTACCTCATGATGTTTACTCAATCAGACCGACACCCCTGACCCAAGTGACCTTTGGTATAAACAATACTCCAAATACCTTTCCCTCTCCATCTTACCTCCTGATCTCACCCATAGCGGAAAACGCGCCTTCCTTAAAAATGTCTCTCGTTTCGTCATTCTGGGGGACTCCTCTATAAGCGTGGATTTGATGGTATTCTTTTATGATGCCTCACAAGTTCTAAAATTCCTTATACCATTAAGGAGGTTCATGACGGCATATGTGGAGGTCACTTTAGTGGCCTTGCTGTTGCCAAGCATATTATTTTCCTAGGCTATTACTAGCCGACCCTTAACCATGATTGTTGCGACTATATCAAATGCTATGTGAAATGTCAACAACATTCCCACATTCATCATACACCCAGTCATGCCTTTATAGGTTTCGTGACCTTTGGCCCTTCTCTCAATGGGGTTTGGATCTTGTCGAGAAATCAATCCTCATTCTTCCCAACGCCATCAATGGATCATAACCACTACCAAATATTACAAAAAATGGGTGGAAGCGATACCGCTCATCTCCAAAAAAGCTGAGAAAATATGTGAGTTTATTAACCATCATATAATTTGTCGCTTTGGTGTCCCTCATCACTGACAATGGAAAAAAATTCAAAAACAAAACACTACAAAAACTTTGTGATGCCTTTGGCATTCAACTTAGTTTCTCCTCACCTTATTACCCATAAACCAATGGCCAAGCTGAATCCACTAACAAAACCCTCAATAAAATTCTCATGAAAGTGGTTGACGATATTAGGAAGGATTGGCATATGCACATTCCTTTTGCTCTATGGGCATACCACACTAGTATTCGCACTTCCACTACAGCTACACCCTTTTCACTGGTCTATGGTACCGAGGCTATTCTGCCTCTTGAATTCTAGATCCCCTCACTTCACATTTCTCTCCATGACATGCTTATTGATGATGACTTTCGTCAGATCGCTTATAAGACAACTAGAGTTATTAGATGAACGTCGCGAACGCTTTGGATCACCTTCAAGTTTATCAACAACGTATCAAATGTTCTTATGATAAACGTGTTCATCTTCCAAGTCGGTGACCTTGTTTTGAAAAAAATCAACATGTAACCAAAGTAGGGAAAAAAATGGGGAAATTTTTCTCCTAATTGGCTTGGACCATACATCATAACTCATACCTATGGATAGGGTGTCTATCGTTTATCCTCGCTTGAGGGTAAACCCGAACATGAGCCCCTTAACACATTACATCTTCGACCGTTCTAATATTGACCTCTAGTCTTACATTGCTATTTTATCTAGTTCATGCTCATCCCTTGAGCACCATTTACCTTTTCCACACCTCATCTCCAATGATTAAACAAGGATCATGTGATTACCCGTCACCCTTTTTCCTTTTCTTAAATATGTGCACCACGGCTCTGCACATGGCATGATTCTCATGGATACTCTTTGTCTTCTTTTAGATGAGATTCCATGGTCGCTCACCCTTTCCTTCTCAATAAGAACCAAATTCTTCATTATAGTTTCGTCTATGACTTAAAAGCCAAAAAACAAAAAAGATGAATCCCTCAGAAGGACGTCTTCCAATATAAGGGATCCACTCCTTGAGTCAAACTTCTAATATAAAAGATGAATCCCTCAAAAGGACATCTTCCGCCCTCAATTGTCACTATAAGTAGACTGCTCCCTCGAAGGACAACTATAAAAATCTCACAACTCTCTACATAGTCTTTCCAAAAAAAAAGAAGAAGACTATTTTCTCAAAAATCAAAATTCAAAAGCTTCCCGCATCGACCAGCTTCGCGAAGACCTCAAGGAGCCATATAGACTTCCCACATCAATCAGTCTATTCCAAAAGAAAAAAAAAGACAAATAAGCTTTTTTGTCATGGACTGGTCTATTGTGATGTTGGCTCTATTGCCCAAGGCATTCTATTTCCCATTTTCTTGACCCAACTACCCACACCTCCTTACCCGTTGTCTTTTCATGTCATACCTCAAGGGACCTGCTATACCTATGACACTTGGTGATCATGTGACTTTCATCACCCTTAGAATTATCAATCATGTAATGTCTTTAGGAGCTTACGTTCATTAGCTTATCTATAGATGTGTTTCATACGTTTTGATCCTTGCCAATCGGGTGGCTTTCTTGCCCCCTTTTATCTTTTCTCTTCTTCATCACCTTTTGATTTTATTATACAGAGTTAGCCCTCGATGCTTACCTTTTGGGGTCATCCTCACCTGCAACATTTTTACTACCATCTACCCCCACCTATTAAACCCAAACCCACAACATGAACACAAACCTACTAACTCATTTTCATCTTTTTTTCACTAGCTTATGGGAGAACTACATCGGTCTAAGGTCCCTTTTAGCTAGGACTATGTAGGTAGCACTTCTAGGGCATATCACCCCTCGGAAGGTTAGCTTGGCCACTCTTTACCCTAACCATTTTCCCCACCTTTTACCTCGATTTCCTATTCATATCCAAAAAAAAAAAAATCGACATCTAAACCATATACCACATAACTTTTACCACTTTTATTATTTCATATTTTCATACATACCCAACATTTTCCACATTATTTCACATTTTCATACATACCCAACATTTTCCACATTATTTCACATTTTCATACATACCCAACATTTTCCACATATTACACTATCTCATGCATTTATATTACCATTTGTTATCAAAATACCAACCTAACTCAACCATGCCTAAATTGACCTGACTCAACCATGCCTAAACCGACCTAACTCAACCATGCCTAAACCGACCTGACTCGATCCATGCCTAAACCGACCTGACTCAATCCATGCCTAAACCGACCTGACTCGATCCATGCCTAAACCAACCTGACTTGATCCATGCCTAAACCGACTTGACTCTATCATGCCTAGCTCATCTATTTTCCATCCATATCATAATAAAGTAAAAATCATACACATCATAACAAAGATCACCTGAATATCATCTATCTCCTCATATATACATGTGTGTATCAATACAATGTACACCCGTATCACATAAATGTGTATCTCAATAAACATGCATGTCTCATCATGGCTATCATCTCAAAAATGTTGGCACGCAGGCCGATATACTATAAAAATCATCATCGGCTTGCAGGCTAGTATCCAATACAAAAATTTCTTCGGTTCACAGGCCGGTATACATCCAAAATCCAAAAATACAAAAATAGGTGACATATTGTCTCACATCTGCTATAACATATCTACCTCATCTGTAATGTCGATAGTCCCCTCTGACCCGAGCAGCAGGCTCACTACTCTCAATCTACCACTAGACGGCCCGGCATCTGATGCTGACCCCCGTGCACTGCTCGATGTCCTCTGCTCTCTCCTTTGGGCTCACCGGCCACCTACACTCTTAGCACTATACGTGTGAGACTATGTCTGCTCACTCAAGACTATCTATGGTGATATCATCACACCATCTACCAATATCTGCAGCTTGAGCTCCTCCTCCTATACTTGTACCTGAGGCTCTCGCCTCTCTACCTGTATCTATGGCTCTGGCCTCTCGGCCTATACCTGTGGCCCTGCCTCCCGGGCTTGTCCCTACCGACCACTCGCCTCTATACAGCCCACCACTACCTATACCCATCTGTCACCCCCGCATCATCTATGCGGCATACCCATGGGCTCCTCCTCCTCCCCTGTCGACTCTGCTAGATGGGGTGGAGACAAAGGTCTCTCCACCTCCTCTCTCCTATACTGTGGGAAGGGCGGGGGTGCATCCTGCACTAATCCAAACTGTCACCTCACTTGGTCGACAGGTATCATCTCATGCTCCCCATGGCGTCCCTCTATCCACCTCCATAGCTATAGTCCCTCTAGCTCTGCATACATCCCTTTGTAAGAGGGATAGGTCACATAAGGTCTCCAGACTATATCCACACTAGATAGGCTCTCCAGTCTCTGTCTATAATACACTACATCGTATGTAGCCTGGGCTCTCTGTACACCACCCTCTAGCACCCATCACCTATAACCAACTTGAATGACTCCCCACTCAAATGCATCTACCCGGGCAGGCCCATCAGTCACACACACACAATGTGCTCATAGGCCCAACAGTGAAGAAGGAAAATGCAACACAAACTATATCTCCGCAATCACCCGTAGGCCCACAACTCTCTATATAACTGCACCAAGAAATCTGGTGCCCATGTAAAACTGGTATGATCAATCATCATGTCCCAAGGACACCCATCAATGACCATGGGAATCTCCCACCCTCTAAATCTGGTAATGTGTAGCACCCGATCGCCTCCATCATCAACACTATCAACCTCATCTCCTCAGGATGGGCAGCATAAACCTCTCTATAACTCGTTTGATCTTTGTGGTAGCGCAACTCACCCGCTCTCTCTCCAAACACCTCATCTATACACCTCGCTGTGACCTTGGATGTCACTAAGTAAACCTGGGCTCCACTAATCGGTAGCCTCAATATCCTATATATATCCTCTAGGGTGATGGTCATCTCCCCCATTGGCAAGTGGAAGGTGTTAGTCGCCGAATCCCATCTCTTGATGAGTGTGACCATCAAACTCTGCTCTCTCACAACCCACCCATAATGGCAGGATCCCAATCAGGATGACATCATCAATGTGACTCCACTCCTTGAAAGTCACCTGTCCATGCAGCTCTAGCAATATAAGCGGCTCCCTCCCTCATCCGTAGCTCATCCCGGCCTACATCCAACCAACACTATGTATTAATACGCTTTCCTAACTTACCCTGTGTTCACCCCCAAACCACCTATTCTTCCTAAAACCCCTCTACCCTAATCCTTACCTAACCCACCCTCAACCCGTCCCCTCTCTTATTACCCTACACCTTTACATATCTTACCCTACCCATTGCCCATCCCTTTCCACTACCTAACCCATTTTTACCTATTTCTGGCCCCATTTCCTTATTTTCACACTAACTCTGGTTACCCATAACCATCACTGGTAGCATTTAACCACCATCGGTTACCTATATCTTGACCGATGCCACTTTTAACATGATTGACATTGGCCAACAAAGGACTGACGCCGATCACTGTGGTGCCAAACGGCAGTGTTGAAACCCTCAACCCAATTTTTTCAATTTTGACCAAATCAACCTAACTACCCACCCAAACCTACTTAAACCTTCCCTACTTCCCTTCTCACTCCTATTGACCTACATTCCAACCACCCCCACCCCAATTATATCCAATTTACCTCCCAATCCCAAATTCAAAACCTCCCCCACGTTTTTATTATAACCCATATTTTACCCTACTTAATCAATCAAATTATTAAGCTATGGTGTGGAGCTTACCTCATCCCTCTGCCGACGTTGTGGTGGTATATCTAGCCGCTGTATGGGTGGACCACCCGACCCCTCTCTCGGCCTCTGCCATCCTCAACTGAACAACCACTCCTCAACCACATGAACCGTGCCACCTGCTCTCACAGTCCCACCTCTCACTCAACCACTCTCACCTATGTGGCTCACTAACCAAGCTCTTTGTTGTACTCTTTTGTCCTATTCCTCTTTTCTATCTTCTTGTCCTTTTCTCCCTTTCCAACAGCACAAATGACTTTTCAAACGTGGGTTTTCCAATTTTTATACCCTACCCGACCCGACCAACGTCGGTTAACCCTTGACCATGCCAGCCTTCTACCCTAGACTACCACCATCGGTTCCCCTACACCATCATCAATTTATTATCAACTGATTTCAGTTACCCTACCTACTCATTACCCTCACATTGACCTCATTTTCCTTAACCCCCCTTTCTTTTTCCTTTCATACACCTATTTGGACCACTTTACCTTCACCTCTGGCCCTCCACCCTCTTCCACCTCCTCACGTCTGCTGTTGACGCCTTATTATTTTACCCCTACCTCAGCCTTACCCATGTTGTGATCTTGATATTTAGACCTGGACCATCGCTAGTGACCTTTGACCTCATGTGTTTGCTATACCTTGCGGCACTATTACCTGTGTTGTTGACCTAATGACCTTACCTAGCCTATTGCCATGATCATTATCCCGACCCTACCTTAGGTGTACTTGGAACATACCTAAACATTCCTGCACCTAACCTACATTGTGTTCTAACCTTATCCTATACCTTGGATACTAAATTCACTTCACCCTTGTTTGGATAAACCTATCGACCTTAGACGATGTAGAGTTTTCCTGCTCTTCAACCCAGTAGTGTGTTGTAGTTTATACATGTGCGTGTGTTTGACTGTTGCTACCTTTGACCCTGACCCATTACCTAAATCACCCGAGTCAACCTTTCATCCTCTTTCCCTATACCCACTTAAATTTTCCTCACATTTACCTTTTATCAAACCACTCACCGCTTCAACTCTCGCTTCTTCATCGGTTCTAGTTTGAGGGGGATCACCTTCACCCCCACATGGGCCAACCACATCTTATTTTTGTTAAGCATCACTTACTATTACAAGCTACGCAACAAAAAGGGGAAAATGTAGAAACTAAAATTAGGTCACACTCCCTCAAGGTCCCTCAACATATAAACACCCTTCATCACATTAACCTAGCCATGACCCCCTTTACATCACTAATATTAATTTAATTAGCTTAATGCATTATCATCATCATATTTATTATTTATATATCTTATTTAAGTAATATCTACACAAACAATTCACTTAGACACCTCACCAAGCCAACTAAACCTAAGACCTGTTCTTAGCAAGTTACCATAACTAACTAAGACTTACCCAAACCCTAAAAATCAATGCCTACATTCCCTCTAACCACATTCTCACATGCTCACAAGAAGCTCCCAGTCTAATCCATGGGATAACCACACAAGATTTGAGGAAATCAGGAGGATGTCTCTAAGTTTAGTAAACCTAGGAAATCCCATCTTGACCGATGTCGGTTACCCCTAACATCACCACCTACAAGTGAACCACCGTCAATTACCCCTTTTAACCCCTAAAGTACCTTATTCTCAAGGTTGGAAGTTAGAACCGGAAGTTGGAAAACATTGGGAGAGAGTTGATGAGCAAGAATACATCTCGAGAGATAACGCATCTTCGAGAGAAAATTCCAGCAAAAACTCACATCCAAGGAAGGAGATTGAGCATCTTCTCCTGCCCATCCTTGCCACGTTTTGATCTATCTAAGCAAAGAAGAGTGTGCATGCAGCCCATGTAGAAGCTTTCTTTCAGTTGGTGATCACCTCAGCCCCTCAAACCCATCATCGAACCTCCATCCTTCACATGTAGACCTTCAAGAATGAAATCCAAGTAAGTACAATATCATAGTTTCCTGGTTATTTCATTTCATCATTATTTTATCATCCATTGTTTATCTTGCTCCTTATTGACCATCTCCAACACTTTTCACCTCCATAGACCCATCAAAACCTCACAAAATCCTACTCTAGTCACCCATTACCCCATCCTGACCAACCAAAATCCCTTGTGTAATCACAAAGGAGACCAAAAACCCCATTATGTGACGTTCCCAGATCTCACAATAACCGGTGCCGATTATACCTAACCGTGGTCGATCACCCCTGACCGACGCTGGTCTCTCGTGTTTTCCCACACACCTTAGATAAAGACCTATCCACCTAATTTTACCCTACCCTCACTCACATGTGACCTACCTGAGACCTTTATTAGACCTGTAGAACCCAGAACCAACCATTTGACTTGTGGATTCTATTCTAGCTTAGCCTGGTTAGATTAGATCTATTTTTATTGTGTTTTAAGTGAGATACCTAAATCATTTTAAAATAACAATAGGATTTACTTTGTTTACAACATTAATTTGTTTAAAACAAAGGACCTGATGTACCATCTAGGAAGTACCATATTTCCTGGATCTAGCTTACGCTAGGTAGTTCACTACCCATATTGTTTAATTATTTTTGGTGGTCTTGATTTCATTACAGGTAGTTTCTCCTAGCCAAAAGGAAGATATCACAATCAGTCATGGATTTGGAATTCATACACGCGCAACAACCCATCAACTAACATTTGAACAGTATTCCTCCTACGCCCTATCTGCTTTTGTCAACAATTCAAATAAACAATCTAAGAAAAAGGTGAAACACCTATATCCATAAAATATGATCTCCACCTCACGAAACCTACTAGATACATCAAGTCCACCCACCTCATCCATGGAACACATTTCAGCTGAGCCACTACAATGTGATCGTATGTCCAAAACTCTAGTAAAAGATACATCTACTCCAAATCTTTGTCTCATACTCCAGGACCACATATCCTTGAAAACATATGCCAACAACATAGGGGACCAACAAAACACGGTCCGTGTATAAACATATCTACTACCACCCCTATCAACACCCACAAAATTCATCCTCCAATTTTTTTTGGTAAGGTGTAATAATTGATCCCCATCAGATCATAGTCACCAATGCCAGTCCCTCCTCATCGTCACTATATAGGGCTCTATATGAAAATTCCCTTGAAGTGTATACTACATATCCCCCATCATCATCATATAAAGTCTACACAATCGCACCCCTTCCAACCTCATCAATCACATAAATTGACTCACCTTGTATTGTCAAACACAATATTCACTGCACATCCTCCAAGGTGACCGCCATCTCACCTATAGGTAGCTAGAATGTTCCTATCACATGATCAAATCACTCAAATAGGGACAATAAAAAAACCATTTCCATGTGGATATGCCTTTAATGGCACTCCCCACCTAATCTAACCTCCTCTAAGTGAGACCAATCATCAACTGATAACAATGCTCAGACCTCATTCATAATATTTAGGATCCTGTCCCATGTGGTCAATCTCTCTTGAGCCTGCATCCAACAACAAAAAAATAAAAAAATAATCCACAATCCACCAAAATCAATTCAAATCTATCAACAACCAATCAAAATTAACAAAAATCACAACTTTTGTAGAATCACCAAAGCAACTTTGATTAAATAGTTGGTGACCCTTTATAAATCGCCATGACTCCCAAATTGCTAGTGATTTCATACAAAATCACGAGTGGTTTCTAAGCATCTATCAATTCTCGAAAGAAAAGAAGAAAAATATACAAAAATCTTAAATACATCACCTACCTTAGCACATGTCAAAGATTCGTCTCCTTTATACACCGTCAAATCAATTCCATCTTGACCAAATTAGACAAAAATCACCAAAATAGGGTTCTTAAGTCTCTCAAGATTCTCAAATCATCAATGACCAAATGAGCCTCCAAACCAACTTTTTATATTGAATTTTTACGTACATCTAATCACTAGCGATTTCATCTCTTTTTTTATAAATATCCTTACATGGCCTACAAGCCTCATTAAACCATCATTTTCATCATTCCTTTCCAAAATTACACATTTTCAAAATATGTGCTTCTTGTCAAAGCCACCGAGACCCTATTAAATAAAAATCAATCAATCTATACAAGCCTACCTTTATAAAATCCATTCTAGATTTTACAGACTTTTTGGGAAACTCTTCCACTTCCATCGCTTTGTCATACAACTATAGGGAACGAACACATTAGTTACTCCTATCATTTAAATTCATGTTCATGTAAGCCCACCTTTGTGGAAGCATCCTTTTATCAATATTGCATCTCTCGATACATTATGGATATCATATGATCCCAAGATCATTTCCCACACCACTTCCTATGATTCATACATCTATACGTTGAGAATCCATAGGTTCCCCTATCACTTGACTCTCTAGTTACACTAACTCCACTTTTGTGGAAATTTACTTTCATGCTTAATCTTAGGAATCCTAAATAAAAAAACATCATCATACAAACTTATCTCAACCAAAAAACTTTTCAAACTTATGATCATTGCACTTTGTAACAATGACCCCCAGTTTGAGGGGAATACCCATCCAACAAAAAATCAAACCATATCAATCATTTTTTGTCTAGTAGCTTTCTTATCACAAACCACTTGAAAAAAGGGGAAAATGTAGACATCTATTTCTTGATTGCATCCCTCACACTCTCATTAAAAATATTAAAACCTATCTCACTAAACCATTTCTCCTCCCTCATAAAATCATGTTTTACCCCCCTTAAAATTTATTTACCTATCTTAAACCTTGTTGGCATGTGGTCCTATAGGTGTTTTCATTGATGAAAAATAACATTAATGAAAAATAGGATGATGGATTAGGGTCAGATGATGTTGTGGATGATGTTTTCATGATTATTCAGATATGTTCATGATGATATAATGATATTCAGTGAGGATTGCTTACTTTTGCAAGCCCATTTAGGTGCCTAGGTGATGTTACATGATGGTATCAGCTTATTGTATGCTTGAGAAGCATGTTGGAATGATGGATAGCATTTTTTTAGAGTGTTTAGGAACTCACATAAGTGGCATGGTGTAGATACAGGTGATTCACTATGTTTCATGTGCTCATTTGGAGCAGGTATGGAGGCTAGGAGGTGTGAGATTGATTTTGGAGCCATATGAGCTCATGGATGCATAAGTTCAGTTATAGCATGATGTATTAGGTATTTTAGGACCATTTGGAGTGTTTCTATGATGTTTTTGAGGTTTTTAAAGTTATCTCTAGCCTTTATAATGTAAAACCTTAAGAGTGAATATGCAAGTATTAATGGATGGATATTTTGAGGTATGCTGATGAATTTTAGATGTTTGGATATGTTATTAGGGTGTGTATTTATGCTATGATAAAAAATTCAAGTTTCCATGATGATTATTTTTCATGTTATGAGGTTTTTGGTAAAATAGGGTCAAGAACAAGGTAATTTCCATCTTGAGTTTGAACTTCTGATGCTCACCATGAATTGTGGGATTTTCATGGGACCCTGTGGCTTTCAAGGATGGTTCTAAAATTATTCTAGAAGGTTTCAAAAAAATATTGAGGTTATTTTATCATCACTTTTTTATGAATGAAGGTTAAGAAGACAAAGTGATTTAAAACCCTAGCTAAACCCTAGCTAGGAGCAAATTCTATAAAAGTACTTGTATTAGCACAATTTTGATTAATAGTGAAAAATTTATGATTGTATGTTGCACAGGACTCTTCTAGGTTTACATAAAGGTATTTTATAGCATGTGGTCATATGTGGACCCCACCTGAAAATGTAATTTTCTAAAGAAGTTCAATTTGGGACAAGGTTGTCAAAAGGAGTAACCTGCTAAATTGACATTGTGGAATGTATGTTAGTGGTTATTAATGTACATGGATGTTTTATTATGTGTTCATACAATTACATGGTCAAATGAGATCCATTCAGGTTGACTAGTCAAAGGGTAGTTTTTAGGCCATAAAAGCGGGGTTTAGTAAAGTGAGCATAAATGGAGCTATTGGTGGAATTTTGAGATGATTAAAAATGTTTTGGAAAGACGATTCCAAGATATTTATCATGATATGAGGTTTTTATCATGATGGTGATATTTTATCTGCCTTCCAGGTCAATATTTGGACAAGAATCTTTTGCTAGTGCAGGACAAGACATGATCTACTGGAAGTTTTGAGTTGTTTAAAGCATGAAATGGATTAGGTGATGATTTATATAACCTAGAATGTGAAGAGGGATGGATTTTGCATCTAATGAATCCATTTAAATATCTTTATTGTTCACATAAATATTTTTATCAGTTGATCTTTGAAAACAACCTTTTGGGCAGTTTGTTTTGGTGAAGACAAAAGTGGTTGTGGTTTGAGAAGGTGAGTGTTTCATGACTTATAACTTTATTAGAAGTGTTCTACAGGTCTTGGAATTTCCATAAAGTTGTTACATGGCATGTTTTGGTTGATTTGAATTCATTTTTTGGCATAATGAAGTTTCTAGGGTCCTGAAGGGTGTAGGAAACAACAATTTTGAGAAGTACAAAGAGCATTGGGCCCATTAAACAAAATAATTTGATTGTTTGAGATAAATTAAAACCATGTATGGATGTTAAATGTTATTTTAATCATGCATAGTGGTTTTGGGTCATGACTAAGCATGGTTTTGGAATGAGGGGATTTTTGTCATTCCAATGCAAGGGTTTTTGGGATTTTTGGTGCATGGATGAAGTGTTTTTGATAGGCTGACATAATGGGTAAATATTTAATGTTATATTGATTTATTTGGTATTTTTAAAGCTGGTGTGGTCATGTAAGTGGATCGAAAATGACCTCTTTTGAATTTGAGTCAAGCAGAGGCTATAAAGATGATGTTTTGGCTACAATGGTGCTAATAATATTTGGAACCCCTTTTATCTTCATTTGAAGAACCATTTTCTATAAAGGAAAACCCTTGGGAATATCCAAAAACGCATAGAATTCTATTCTAGGATAGTTTTTGGTTGTGTTTTCATGAGGAGGATTTGAGTGAAGTAAAGATGGAGAAGTTTATTTGATAACGAATCAGTAGGAGGGAAAATTTGGAGATTGGTGTTTTTGTGCTACCTTCATAGCATGTTGATGTAATTTTTAGGGTTTTTAGGTGTTTATATATCTTATATTAAATTGAAATACATTTCCATATTTGTGTATCTTCATATGTATTTATGAGACAAGGTTGATTGTCTTGAGAGCTCATGATTGTATCTTGTTGATCATTGTTGAAGACATCATTCATTGTAATCTGATTTGAATATCAATAGAAGTGTGGTGATCTGATTTGAGTATCAATATAATTGGTTTTGTGTTATCTTGTGATCCTTTCTTGAGTTTATTTCATGGTGAAATCTAATTTCTTGTGATTACTCATTGATACTTAAGCTTCATGAGTTTGTGTGTTTGATGATTTGAAGTAGAAGTGTGAAATTTTTATTGGGGAATGATTCAGCCCCCTCTCAGTCCTTGTCACCTCCAAAAATTGGTATCATAGCAGGACCTTAGAAGTAGCCTAACAAGCTAGAGGGAGATCTTTGGTGACAAGATGAATCCTCCATCATTGGAAACAACTCATATTAATACCTACATGATAAGGAAAGTGGTACATGAGAATGTTGATAGGATTAACAGTTTGATTGCATCTCATGAATAAGTAGTCAAAGTTTTAAAAACTTAGCTTGAGGAGGAAAAATATTAGTTAAGGATCAAGAGGGAATAATGTATCAAACATGAGGCTGAAAAAGAAGAAATAGTCAAGGTTCTAACGAATCAACTTGAGGAGGCCCAAGATGAGCTAAAGATCAAGAGGAAATAAATAGAGGATTTGAAGAAATATTTAGGCTATATGACAAGAAAAAATATCTTTTCAAGGTCCAACTTGGAAAATCTGAGTAAGATGTTAGGAAAAAAAGGCCTATGGTGATAGAACAGGCCAAAGCTTCAATGAGGGTTCATTCAAATAAGAGAAGAGTGAAGAAGAATCAAGTCAAGGATCTAATGAAAGAAGGTAACCAAGCAAGGGAGAGAGTTCAAGGCTTCCATCTCATGGAAGATAATCTATTAGGAATAAAAATACATATAGGTATGGTGTTTTTCATGGTAATTACTATAAGGGTGGTGTTTATGGACATGGGGCTAGTATTTGTAGTCCTAAGGTTGAAAATAAAGATGATTAGAAAGAAAATTTTCAAGAACATCATTATGAAGGAAATAAGGAAGAGGAATTTCAAGGAAAGAAAGAGAAAATATAGGTCAAAGATATGGAGCTGAATGTTATCATTATCATGAGAAAGGACATCTTGCAAAGTATTACAAAAATGGGCCATCAAACACAAGAAGGTATGTAAAAAGTTCAATGGATATTTCTATTCTTGCAATGATTATGGACATAGGTATTTTGAGTGCAAGAGAAGACAAGTTGAATGCTTTAGGTGCCACAAGGTAGGGCACATTGCAAGGTTTTGTGATGTAGGATAGTTGAAGAAAGAGACTCAAAGATCCAAGCCACAAGCTCAAGTATAAAAATAAGGATGAGGCTAGTCAAAGTACTCAAGAGGATTCCAAGAGTGTGACTAATCAAAAGGAAGAGTCTACTATGAAAAATGTAGAATTAGAAAAGAATGGATCAATCAAGGAGTAAGAAGAGGGTTTGGGACCTTTTTATGTCTCTCATCTAGCGTTACATGATGAAATATGTCTTTACTAGGATTCTTAGAGGTGTATTGGTTATAATGAAGCTTTGTAATGAGGGGAATTTGTCTTGGTCAAGTGTGTTTCTTCTCCATGGTGTTGAGGTATGTCTCTTCAAGTCATATATCATGTTCTTACTATTTCTATATGGTTGGTCATATTGTAAATTTAAAAATCTTTATCTTATGTTCTATAGTATGAGTCTAAGTTCTTAGAATCTGAGTTTGCATTATCATAGTGATGTAGTATGTCTGATATGACTCAAGAAGAGTGTGATTCATGATAATTTCTAATGAAAAGTAAGTTATGTCAAATCATTCATACGAAAAAATTCCTTCATGGGTCTGAGTTAGTAGTTAAGAGTTGATGGAATAATCTATGGTCTATGTTGTCTTAATAAGTCAACTTTGAGTCAAAATATGTATGATGAGCTTACCATGAACTTAAATCATATGAGCCAAGATTTTATAAGTATGCATGGTATATGTAAATGTATGAAAGTGCTTCAGAGGCATGTTGGAGTGTTCAAGAGTCTTAGAGGGTACATTCACTTGAAGAAGTCTATTTTTGGTCATTATGAGTTGTTTAAGGATATATGTTGGTCTGTGTGTTAGTATCATGAGTCTCAAAGGTTGTAAATTCCTCTCAAAGTATGGTTAAACATGTCCTTGTGTCACCAAATGTGGTAACTTAGTCATTGAAAGATCTTCATGTGGAATATTCTAGTAATGTTGAATATTTAAGGAAAAGACAAGGAGATTCTAGGTATGAAGATATTGTTCAAGTCCCAAAATCAATCTCACAAGGTGCTTACAAAGTTATAAAGGTTAGTATTAGTGTGATTGATCGATCTTTGCAGTTTTAAGAGAAAAAATGTGCATTTTGGGTACTCCTCTGCCCTAGATTGTGTTTTCATAGTGTTTTTGAGCAAGTATGGATGGAAAGTAGTTTTGGAGGACCAAATGATGGAGTTAGAAGCTAAAATTTTGTAAAAATATTCTAGATATTATGGACTGAAGGATTCAAGTGGTTTTCGGCCCCAAAAATGTATATTTTTTTGAATGCATGACAATGTTTGAAATGATAGAGATAGTGTCTAGAAGGGCTAATTGAGAAGTTATACTTTTTCTAGTTGAGCATGATTTCTTTGGGATGAGTTTTCAATGTTTTTCAAAGAGAGAAAGTGCTCAAATGGGTGTCTGAATAATACCTAACATATTTTATGAGTGCATTAATTGATCTATTATATCATCTATATGGCTATTGATTTATTCCTAAAAAAATTTATTAGTGTATGGGGATGTTCTATATAGTTATATCCTAAGTAAGGTTGATGCATTTCCCTTGTTTTTGTTTCATGTGAACTCTTGACCAAAGAATTCCTACTAAATATTTCTATGAGTAATGTGGTGACATGTGTAGGATAATAATGAGCATTTACTACCAATTCAGGAAGTTGTAATCAAGGAGGTCGAGTCTTTAGCCATCATGCCATCATGGAGGATTTTTCCATAGCAAGCCTACAAACATGAATATTGTTTTTAGCTATATCATAGGATTTTAATGAGGTTTTTATTGGTTGAATATTGTGCCTATAATCACGGAATGTTTTATAATTAAATGTGTCTATAAATATACCTTCTTGAAGACAATTTAGTAGTTAGTTGATGATAGTAGTTTACAATACAGTTTTATATCAGTTAGCGTCTACTTTCAGTATCATACTGAATATGTTTTGGAACTCTTTTGAATCAATATAGTTGATTCCATTTTGATTATTTTGTACTGTTAAGAGTGCCTCAATCCCAAGGAGAGCAAGGGCCCACTCAACCAAGGTGATTAAAGGATTTATGTTTCATGCATGCTTGTTATTTTTGATAAGTTCAAGTTTCAATACTTTGATTTAAATGCTTATGTGAATGTAGTCACTTATTTCCTTTCTTAGTATATTTCCTTCTACTATTTCAATTCAGTGTCTTTTATTTCAATTCTTCTCTTTCAATTCAGTGTGTGTATTTCAATTTGGTGTGTGCATTTTAAATTCAGTTAAAGTATTTCCTTTGAATGAATTTTTATTACAACAACATTGTTTCAGTAGTTTAGTATTGCATTTTCATAGATTACAGGGAAATAGGGGAATCACACCAACCAAAACCCCGAAAAGAAACCACCAAAACAACTAAGTTGCATAAGACTTCATTGCATACAACCTAGGACACACAACCCTAGTTTTATAATGACACGACAATTGAATATGTTGGTTAAATGATTGGAGAATACAACAACCCATCATTTTTGGTATCATTTCCAGGACACCATAAGCACAACACACCATTATATTCACCTTACATGTTATGGGTGTTAGTGAAGTTAATCTATGTAACCAATAGAAGTCCTCAGACTTGTTTACACAATAAACATTGATGCATAGGCCATGGGACACTCAAGGGAAATTTATACCTCATAATATTCAAAGAATATCTCCAAAAAAGCACAAATAGGGAACACTAAAAGTGACACTAAATCTAATACAATACCTAGGAGAAATTATGAATAATCTAAATCATCTTATTTAGAACCAGAACAACTTTCGAAATGGGAGACAATGAGAATGATGAGGACTAAACTTTGGGTAGAACCTTTACTTATCCCATTATCTTAAATGAGGATGAGGATGCACCCATGAAAAACATATCTCCCTCCATTCTCCCTATCTTTCGAGGAATGTCCATATAAGACCCGACTAGTTCTTTTTTTGAATTCAAATTTCTTTGCGAAATATGACTATAAAATAGACAATCGAAACTAAAACTTTTTCCTTCCACCCTGAAAGACTTTTCCACGAGATGGTTCATGGGATTTCCCTCAAGCTCCATTCATTCATGGGAGGACATGAAGACATCATTTTTGGAAAAAATATCAAGACTACTGCAGGGGAAGATATAGGAGAGAATATTTCTTCAAGATAAAGTAAAAAGAAGATGAAAATATGGAATATTATCTAGAAAAATTCCTATTTCTCTATAGAAGGAGTGGTTATGAGTTAAATGTAGAAAAAACTAATAATAGTTTTCCTTAAAGGAATCAATGAGGAAACCAAAGACTCCCTCCATCTTATGGGAGGAGGTGATGTACAAAAACTCACCATGACACAGATTACTTGAGTTATGTAGGAGTTACTCTAGAAAAAGAAGATGTATAAGGTGAAGGAAAACATCAAAGAATTCCCTACATACCTTATAACTTCTCAAGGAAATGGCTAACATGAAAAATGACATCCTTTCATATTTGACATCAACCATAGATGGGATGAAATCCAAGAACAATGTTGTAAAGAAACCTTAGATATATACTTGTCATAAATGTAGGAAGAGACATCATTTGAGAGAATTCCCTTTAGATGTCATAGACATGTGCTTGATTTATGATGTCTTTGACCATGATACCAATCATTATAATCTCCTAGCTTAGCTGAAAGAAAGATTAAATGATATAACTCAATCTAATGCAGAGGTAAACTTCGTGCAACGATCAAATAACCAATCTGCTTATGCCCCTATACCTGCTCAAAACCCCTAGGTAATGCCATGGCCCACTCAGGATCCTCCACCAACATGGGGACAACTTGACTAGACACCACCAAACTGGTGACTTACCCACAACCACCACCATGGGTACCTCTATACAATCATAAAGGTTGGGCACTACCATCTAATATACCACCATGGAAAAATCAACAATGGGCACCTCAACAGAATGCTAATCAACCAAGGAGGTTTACAAAACAACAATAAGCTTTAATGCCCCCACCACAAAAAATTATTAGTAAGGGAAAGTAATACAAACTTAACTCCCAAATCAACCCATCTCAAATACTAAAAATCAACAAACAACTTCAATTAATGAAGCAGGATAGGGTGAGACGATGTAGATGAATGCCATTAATAATGTACAACTGAGGTCTGGAAGGACAGTAAATAATCCTCCTATTGTTATCATAAAAATACCTGAGGAAAATGAGTAGATACCAGAGGAAAGTGAGGATATACCTGAGGAAAATAAGGAAACTGAACATGTTCCACAAACATGAGCCACTAGGAACAACCAAGGAAATGATAAAAATGTACATGTAACTCCTTTCCCATAATGGTTAAGAGAAACAAAAATGAGGAAGAAACAACACTAGTTCAAGAGCTGAAAAAGATGAACATTGAGGTCCCACTTCTAAGAGAAATAAGGGACATTCCTAAGTTAAACCAGACCATTAGAAGCCATTTCATAAAAACACCAGGAAGGAAGAGGAAATACCCAAAAACAATCAAAGTAGAAGGAAATCTAGCTGATCTCGTAGCTGGAAATCTTCTTTCACCAAAATATGGGGATCCTGGGAGTCCAATCATTACTGTTTTGTTAAATGGTCATTCAATATATAATGTTTTATAGATCTTGGTGTTTCCATCAATGTTATAACAACAGATATGTTCAATCTATTGTCTTTAACATGATTGCATCTAACCAATATCGTTCTTCAATTGGCAGATCAATCTATTGTTGTACCATATGGAGTGATTGAGGATGTTATGGTCACAATTGAATATTGGGAGTATCCTGTAGATTTTATGGTCTTACAGCCTAAATCTCAAAAGTTAGGATACCCAGTCATCTTAGGGAGGCCCTGATTGGCTATTGTTGCTACATACATTGATTCTAGGTCAGGAAAAATGACTATTTTGAATGGGTAAAAATAAAGAATATTTCACTGTATTCTCCTTCCCAACCATATGTGGATGTTTGTGAATGTGTATGGGTAGATTTTTCAGATAAAAATACAATTTATACTTATCTAGCCACCATTGCAGTGAAAAATCATATGGAAGAAATTGTTGAGCCATACACAATCTTTGATGAAGAGGACACCACAGCTACAAAATCCATAACTATGGCTACGAAAACAACTATCTTTCACTTATCAAATAATATCACCTTCGTAAGTGAGATTTCTATTATAAATTGAAAAGAAATATATGATTATCATGAAGAACATATAATCATTGATTTCCATTGTCCTTTAGCCAAGGTTATATCCCTTGAAAACATGACTATTTTTCACATGTTGCAGCTTCATGTTTGTCCCTTGAATTCTTTGATTTCTAATGTAGAGCTTTCCATTCTGAAAGATACTAAACAAGTGACTATTGAAATAGGAAAATAGCTTACCATTGGTAATAATTTAGAATCCAATAAAGAGACTAGGGTGATAGATATCTTAAGAGATCATTCAAAATCCTTTTCTTGGGACTATACTGACATGAAAGGGATTCATCCAAGCATCTACACACATCACATTTACACTGAGGATGTTAAAACTGTTAGGAAGCCACAACGAATAATTAATCCAACACTTAGGGACATTCTCGAAAATGAGATAAAGAAACTATCGAAGGTAGGATTTATTTATCCTATATCTCGATAGTCAATGAGTATCATCATTAGTTATAATTCCCAAAAAATGGTAAGTGGATTAAATCCACTTATCTCGATAGTCAATGATTATCACTGTTAGACTATAGTGAGATTAATAAATCCACCAAGAAAGATTAATCCCCCTTCCCTTTATTGATCGTGTTTTGGGAAATCGGGGTAAGAAATACTTCTCCTTCTTGGATGGGTTTAGTGGGTATAACCAAATTATTATAGCACCTACTGACCAGGATAAGACCACCTTCACTTGTCCCTAGGGTACATTTGCATATAAAGTTTTACCATTTGGACTTTGTAACATACCTCTTATCTTTCAAATAGTAGTTTTGGACATTTTCGCAGACCTTACAAATGACTATGTCAAAGTTTATATGGATGATTTTACTATCCACGGGTCAACTTTTGAGGAATCTTTGAATAACATTAAAAAAGTGTTAACTAGATGTGAGCAGCACAAAATTTTCTTGAGTTATGAAAAATGTTTGATAATGGTTGATTATTGTCTCGGGTCATCATATTTATGCTAAAGTTATATAAGATGATCCTAAAAAGATAGAAGTAATTACTAAATTGCTTACGCCAAAAAATCAGACTGATATCAAGAGTTTCCTTAGACATGCAGGATACTATAGGTGGTTCATAAAATATTTTAGTAAAATTTTTGCACCCATGTTTTCTTTGTTGGAAAAATATTGTGTCTTTGAATGGTCTTCTCAATGTCAGTAGGATTTTGAAGTTATTAAGGAGAAATTAACGAATGCTCTAGTTTTGAGAAGACATAATTAGGGAAAGTGTTTTAATATTCACATTGATGCTTCTAACATAGCCATGGGAGATGTTCTTGGACAAAAGGACAAGGAAGACTAGATGTATGCCATCTATTTTATCAACAAAATATGACCCCCATAGAGAGGAATTACACCACTATGGAAAAGGAGTTTTTAGCTATTGTTTACTCTCTAAATAAATTTAGACATTATATTACTAGGATATAAAATATTTGTGTATATTGATCATTTAGCTATAAGATATTTGATGAATAAACTAGTAGTAGGGGGATAATTATTTGATGGTTACTTATATTGCAGAATTTAATTTGACTATTATTGATAAGCCTAGCAAGGCCAATGTTGTTGTTGACTTCCTGTCTAGATTGAATGTTTCAGAGAGAAGAGGAGGCAGTCCAAGATCACTTTCCAGATGAGCACTTGTTTGCAGTATCAACACAACCTCCATGGTTTGCTGATCTTGCTAACTACCTAACTACAGGGAAGTTTCCATCTTACTTTACCAATAAAGAATGAAGAAGATTAGTTAAAAACAATGCTACATACAAATGGTGTAATGGGATTCTATTTAAATATTGTCCTGATATGGTTCTTCACAGGTGTGTTTGAGAGGACAAAGTATGACATATTGTGAGCTTGTCATGATGAGCCTAGAGGAGGACATTACTTAGTCAAGAGGACAATTCATAAGGTCCTTAGAGCTAGGTACTATTGGCCCTCTCTTCACAAATCTATCAATAAGTACGTGTGAAGTGGGGAATTCATTTTGTTGGACCATTTAACCCCCATCCCATGGAAAAGAGTACCTTTTGGTGTGCACTGATTATGTCATGAAATGGGTCGAGGTTCAAGCATTAACATCTGCCAATGAGGATGTTGTAGCTAACATTTTTACAATAGGATTATGCTAAGATTTGGCACCCCTAGAGCCATTATATCTGATTAGGGACCTCAATTCATGTCTAACATGATTGAAGCCTTCTTAGAGATCTATTGAATCAAGCATAGAAAATCATCACCATACCACCCCCAATCCAATGGGTAGGTGGAAGTCACAAACAGAGAGCTAGAGAACATTTTAACTAAAGTTGTCAATGTAGACAGAAGAATTGGGTACCAAAACTACTAGAAGTAGTTTGGGCCTACAATACAACCTGGAAGACCACTATCGAGTTTCTCCCCATATGAACTAGTGTATGGGAAGAAGCCATTGTTACCAATTGAGTTTGAATTGTAGACTTGGAGGACAACAATGAAAGTTGGAATTGAGCTGGATGAAGCACAACGTGAGAGAGTAATGCAAATGAATGAACTAGATGAAATGAGGATGGAGGCATAAAAAAAACTAAAATTCTTCAACACCAAATAAAATCTTGGCATGATGCTCGTATCAAGCATAGAAATTTTAATGAAGGATATTGGGTCTTACTATTTGACTCAAAGTACCAGCAGTTCAAAGGCAAGTTGAGAACAAGATGGTTGGGACCCTACCGATCAAAAAAATTGATAACGGCTCTATGAGACTACTTGCCAAATGATGGAGACATGAGAAACCTTCTAGTGAATGGACATCGATTAAGGATGTATCAACATCCCCTGAATAAGGATACTTTCACCAAAGATATGCTGCTATGTGAAGGAATGGATTCAGTGGAAGAGTTTGGCTCTTCCCACCAAGAGTAGTTGTTTTTGAATTCAAATAAATGGATATGATCATGCTTTCAATACTCTTCCCCTTATATTTTAGTTGTTTTAATTTTTTCATGCTTTCAATAAAGGTTAGGGATGTTAATTATTAAATTATACATTAATCACATTTATTCTGTGAACATAGGATGTGGAATTCTATGGTTATCTGGGAGCTGAGTTGGCAAGGGTAAGTGCATTCTTCCTTGCTATAGATATTAGCTTTTAGAACTCCCCCATTGCATTTGTTTAAATGATTAAATCAAAACCCAACTCTCGATGCATTTATTGTGGGCATAAATCAAAATCTCATGCCAAGGAGTGGGGTGTAATGAATAATAATGAGAAAATAAACCACATGTGTCACATTTTTGTGGAAAGGACAAGTGGTTTTGTGAAAAGGACAAGTGGCACTATCATTCATGATGATAGGATAGGGGTTGTGCAATGAATTAAACCTTTCCATACGAATTAAGTCCTATCAACTTTTTCCACCACCAAACTTGCACCGAATCAATGTAATTAAGATATTGAAGTATATTTCAAACTTCTATTACCGATATTTCATGCCATTATTCTGTGTTCTTCACATAAAACTTTCGTCACTTTGCTGTAATGTCATTTATATTTGTCTACACCATGTGGTAGAAGAAAAATTTGAAACCTGAATCTGTGGAGCTCCTCATGCACAATGCTGCCATCTCATAAGTGTTCCATGAATCAGGTTAGTTATAATTCATTATAAATTTTGAAGGTTTTGATGAATACCTGGTTGATGAATTCTTGTTAAATTTTGAAGCAACATGTTCAAAAATAGGGGTAAAAGAGTTGAGATAAACAGTCATATTATCACTGCCATATCTGGCCTCCTAGATTTTGGACTAAAAATTGTTACAAATGCCCCACTAAAATATTTGATACCCTTATTTCATGATCAAGGGGAAGCTATGCCAGAGATAATACTCACTCCCTAGGGTATTCAAAAAGGGATTAAGTGGGAGAGTTTACTAGGTCATTGGAAAGAAGTAGCTAAATGGGTTAATAGATATTTTATTTATAATGGGCAGCCATCAATACTCAGAGTGATGATACATTGAAAATCCTGACTCATCTGAAGAAGGGTCACACAAACCCTAAAATTAGGGTTAATATACCATAATATCTTGCTACAACTATCATAAAAATGGGTCAAAAATACAAGAATGGAGTTGGTGAGGCTGCCCTCAAATACCAAATACTCATCCATTTGATATGTGCACATAAGGTGTTTTATAGGCATAAAAGGAAGATATAAGAGAATTAAAAATGCTCCATCCCAAGTCTCTTTAGAACCACCTCCAATTTCCCAACCTAAATTGGAGTCAACTCCTAAGCCTTCAAATGAGGTACTAGAAGAATCTACAAGCCAAGACAACCTGTCTTCTGACCTTCAAATTTCTAAGAAAAAGGTTACCCCACCTACATTTGTAGATGATGAGTGAATTAATTTACCTATTATATCATCTATATGGCTATTGATTTATTCGTAAAAATGTTAATTCGTGCATCGGGTATGTTCTATATAACTATATCCTAAGTAAGGTTTATACATTTCCCTTATTTTTGTTTCATGTGAACTCTTGGCCGAAGAATTCCTACTAACTATTTTTATGAGTAATGTGGTGACATGTGGAGGATAATAATGATCATTTACTGCTAATTCTAGGAATTTGTAATCAAGGAGGCTGATTCTTTAGCCATTACACTGTCATGGAGGATTTTTCCATAGCAAGTCTATAAACACAAATCATGTTTTTAGCTATATCATAGGATTTCAATGAGCTTTAATGAGGTTGTTATTGGTTAAATTTTGTGCCTATAATCGTGGAATTTTTGTAACTAACTGTTTCTATAAAGACAACTTCTTAAAGACAATTTAGTTGTTAGTTGATCATAATAGTTTACAGTACAATTTTATATTAGTTAGTGTCTACTTTCAGTCTCATACTTGAATATGTTTTGGAACTCTTTGGAATCAATATAGTCGATGTTATTTTGAGTATTTTGTGGTGTTAAGAGTACCTCAATCCTAAGGGAGAGAAAGGTCCCACTCAACCGAGGTGGTTGGAGGATTTATTTTTCATGTATGCTCGTTGTTTCTAATAAGTTCAAGTTTCAATACTTTGAATTGAATTCTTATCTGAATGCAGTCACTTATTTCCTTGCTTAGTATATTTCCTTCTGCTATTTCAATTCAGTGTGTGTTATTTCAATTATGTTATTTCAATTTAGTGTGTGTATTTCAATTCGGTGTGTGTATTTTAAATTTAGTTAAAGTATTTCCTTTGAATGCATTTTTATTACAAAAATGTTGTTTCAGTAGTTTAGCATTGCATTTCCATAGATTAGAGGGAAACAAGGGGAATCACACCAACCAAAACCCCCCAAAAGGAACCACCAAAACAACTGAGTTACATAAGACTTCATTGCATATAGCCTAGGACACATAACCATGGTTTTATAATGACACCGATAATTGAATATGTTTGTTAAATGATTGGAGAATACAACGACCCATCAATCTTCATAAAGGTATGTGCATTAAATGATATGTGTGATTCTCATGGCTACATGGGCTTGTAAACTATGTGCAAGAATTTGATGATATAAAGAAATTTTTGTGATATTTTGGTGGTCTTTCTAAGCTAATAGGGCATGAATCATAATGTGAGATCTATGAATGGGTACAAGGTTGATCATATGAGGAAAAAACGTGTGGTAAGTTTTCTCTCTGTTCTCTCTTGGTGTCTCAAAATTGTACTTGTGCATGAATGGTCCATCAAATATTTTTTATGACCCCTTAAATATTCAAATTCTTTCAAATTAGGTGTGAATGTGAGTAAGTAATATGGACACCAAGCTCATGATTAGAGGTACATGGTTGTTTTGGTTCAAATATTGGTCTTTAGCACAAGTTGGTATGGTTAGTCCCCGATCAGTATTGAAGAAAGAGTAATGAAGGCTACCTATGAATAAGGAAAATTTAATACATCCCTAACATGTTGCATTTTTTATAGATCTGATACTTCAAACAAACTATTATATGCTTGTAAAAAGGTAGTATAAATATTGGAATTATGCCAAAGCTACTTTAGAACATTTAGTTTTTTCATGAAGGATAAATGTTGATCTCAAGGCTAGAGAGGCAGAGTATTCACTCATCTACAGGTGTGAGATGATGATATGCTGCAATTCCCGTCATGACCGAGCTTCAAGGATTCAATCTATGCATGTGAAGAGGTTGAGATAGTGTTCTAAGCTTGATTTACAAGGTCCATTTCATCCAAGTATGACATTCACAAAGTGAAGGGAATTTGTGAGTATGTTAAGTAAACGATGCTCAAGCCTATGTTAAGCATCTACAGGTGTGATGATACTTTTAAAAAGGGTCAAGATATTAGAAAGCTATGGTTACCTTAAATATCATGATCCATGAAGAAATTAAAACCAAACTTGGGTATGGATTATGAAACTCTGAAATCATCTAGCATGAAATTTATGAGTTCCTGGGTGTTCTCGGGCTAAGCTTGAAACCCTACTTGGGGTTTTGCAAATATAAAGAATTATAAGTCTTTTCAATTAAATTCAATCTTTGAAATTCTTAACATGTCACCTAAGAGTTATGAGAAGGTGAATTTCAGAATTTCTCAAAATATTAAAGGCCTTCAAGAGCTCAAAAGTATAACAGGTTTCTTGCATATTGTGCAAGATAATCCCATGCCAAATAAGGGAAGCTAGTAAGTGGAATTATTCATAAATCTCAATAAAATTTGAATGTTTTTAAGGAAATGGAATAGGTATGGTGAAATTCCTTTAGTATGGTTTGAAACTCATCCCATGGAAAAATACACCAAGAAGTGCTTGCTACATGAGCTAGTAGTATGTAGAGGCAAAGTTTGTAGGTATCTCCAGGAATGTGAAACCTTCTGAGGATGAGATGAGTTGTCTTGAATGAAACATCAATGTTATATTGAGCTTGAAGTGTTCAATGCCTAAAATAACAAATCATGAGGACTGTAAGGTTACATGTATAAGATTGATTATGTGTAATGATAAAATGAACAACTACAAGATTGAAAGTGTGCATAATGATATCTCATGAACTTCTTTAGGTACAAAGGTATGTGTGTTAGCATTATAAAATCAAATAAAGAACTCATTGAATGTCTTCTTGGTCACCAAGTTGGTTGAAGTAGTGTAATAGGTAAATATGGATGTAAAAATCAAATTTTCAGAGTAATTTAGGTACATTGGATGGATTTGAGTGTCTACAATATGTTTATGTGGTATGACATGGATCTATATAGATAAAAAGTTGTTAACAAGATATTTTATGAAGTATTGAGAATCTTAAACAGTTTATAAATTGTGTGGATGCTAAGGAAAGGACAAATGATGAATCAAGAATCTTAGTTGGCTTTGGGTAATGCCACAGTAGTGGAAAGTGAAGGTACATGACTGTGATAATGTGAAAAGGTTCTCTACATAGGTCCTCAAGGCATAAAGAATTTGTGATGATCATGAATAATAAATTCTATGAAATCCAAAATGTTTGATAGTATAAGGGTATTATAAGAATCAAAATCTAAACAAGGTCAAGAGCTAAACAAGTCATATATTAGTAAGAATCAAAATGCTGTAGGAGGAGTTTTTTGCATCAATATGGTAATCGTAGGAATACGAAGTAATTTTAATCAGGGGTGCATAAATGATTGCTTCTAGATGGAGACATGGAGATATTAAGGTATATGAGGTAGGTATCAAGTGTCATTTTAGGGAACTAACAAGGTATAGTCCATAATTGTAATATGTCAAGCCTAATATGATTGTCAAGGACTGTAATAGAGATTTAGGGCTCGGAAAAAGTGTCTAAGTTTTTTCTTGAAAAGATATCAAGGTAAAGTGCTTGAATTTGAGGTCTTGAGTCTAGGGGGATATATGGTTTACATTGTCAAGATATGTATGAGGTTCTAGGGCTCATCAAAATTGGTCTTAAATGCACTAAGAAGATTGTTTAGGGATCTGAATCTCAAGTGTGGTATGGAGAGCAAGTATATGCATTGTAGAGCTTATCTTATGACTAAAAAGATTGATTTTGGTCATGAATTGAGGTATGATGTTTTTTATATGATTTGTTTCGACATTTTTTGCATGTTCAAGGTGTGAATGGATCAAGTTACAGTTAGCTACAATGGTCACATGAGAGCTAAAACAAGGGTTAAGGAGAAATAGCTTGTTTTTCATGCCTAGAAGGTTGAAAATGATGTTTTGGCTCCAAAAAGGTATGATAATGCTTCTTCATGCTTTATTGATGATGTTCAAATGTTGTAGATGCTTATTCAAGGGGAGGATGGTGATTGAATGCTTGAAATCAAATAAAAAATCTGGTTTGAGTGAATTTTTCAAGATCTCGTGCTTGTTTGAGATATTTGGTTGATGTTTCTAACCAAAACATGATTCTATGAAGTTGAGGTACATGAATAATATGATGCTACAGGTATGCCTTTGTCATTAATGTAAAAAGGGGGAGAAGTTCAGTAGTTTTCCATCAATGACAAAGGGGGATATTGTTAGCATGTGGTCCTATAGGTGTTGTCATTGATGAAAAACCACATTAATGAAAAATTGGATGATGGATTATGGTTAGATGATGTTGTATATGGTTTTGGCATGATGATTCAAACATGTTCATGATGATATTGTGATATTTAGTGAGGATTGCTTGCTCTTACAAGCCCATTCAAGTGCCTAGGTGATGTTGCATGATGGTATGAGATTATTGGATGCTTGAGAAGCATGTTGGAATGATGGATAGAAGGTTTAGAGAGTTTTTAGGCACTCACATCTATGACATGGTGCGATATACGGTGATTCATTATGTTTCGGTGATCATTTAGAGTAGGTATGGCTAGGAGGTGTGAGATTGAGTTTTGGAGCTATATGAGCTCATAGATGTATAATTTAATTTTTATCATGATGTATCAGGTATGTTAGGACCATTTGGAGTGTTTATATGATGTGTTTTGAGGTTGTTTTAGTTATCTCTAGCCTTTACAATGTAAAACCTTAAGAGCTAGCTATGCAAGTCTTAATGGATGGAAATTTTGAGGTATGGTGATGAATTTATGATAGTTGAATAAGTTAGTAGGGTGTGTCCTTGTGATGTGAGAAACATTTCAAGTCTCCATGATGATTATTTTGCATTTTATGAGGTTTTGGTTAAACATGGTCAAGAACAAGGCAATTTCCAGCTCGAGTTTGAAATTATGATGCTCACCATGAATTGTGGGATTTGCATGGGACCCTGTGGATTTTAGGGATGGTTATATAGTGATTCTATAAGGTTTCACAAAAAAAAAAATCCAGTTCATAATCCCATTTTTATGAACGAAGGTTAAGAAGACAAAGTGCTTTAAAACCCTAGCTAGGAGCAGTTTACATAATAGTCCTCAGTATCGTACCCAATTTTGATTTATAGTGAAAAAGTGATGATTGGATGTTGTAGAGGAATCTTCCAAATTTCCATAAAGGTATGTTATAACATGTGGTGATATGTGGGCCCCACCTAAAAATGCAAGTTTCTAAAGAAGTTCAGCTTGGGACAAGGTTGTCCAAAGGAGTAGAATGCTAAATTAACATTGTCGAATGTATGTGAGTCGTTCTTAATTTCCATAAAGTTTTTAGGATATTTTCATGTAGCTACATGGTCAAATGAGCTCCATTCAGGTTGACTGGTCAAAGGGAATTTTGAGGCCATAAAAAGCAATGTTCAGTAAAGTGAGCATAACTTGAGCTACAAGTGGAATTTTGAGATGATTAAAAATTTGTTGGAAATAGGATTAAAATATATTTCAATTGATATGATTTTTTTCTCATGATTATGAGATTTTATATGGTTTCTAGGTCAATATTTTGACACAAATAGTTTTTTCAAATGTAGGACAGACATGATCTACTGGAATTTTGAGTTATTTGAAGCATGATATGGATTAGGTGATGATTTATATCACCTAGAATGTGAAGAGGGATAAATTTTTCATCCATTGAATCTATTTATATAAATTGATTATTCATATAAAATTTTTTATCAGTGGATATGTGAAAACAACATGTTGGGTAGTTTGTTTTGGTGAAGACAAAAGTGGTTGTGGTTTGAGCAAGTGAGTATTTCATGACTTATAACTTGATTAGAAGTGTTCTATAGGTCCTATAATTTCCATAAAATTGTTCATTGGTATGTTTTGGTTCATTTTAAGTCATTTTATGGTATATTGAAGTTTCCAAGGTCTTGAAGGGTTTATGAAACATCAATTTTGAGAAGTACAAAGAGTACCTTGGGACCATTAAATGAAATAATTTGATTGGTTGAGCTAAATTGAAACAATTTATGGATGTTAAATGTTATTTTAATCATGCATGGTGGTTTTTGGGTCATGAATAAGCATGGTTTTGGAATGAGGGGATTTTTTTCATTCCAATACAAGGGTTTTTGGGATTTTTAGTGCATGGATGAAGTGTTTTTGCTAGGCCAACCTATATAGGTCGATTGTTAATGTTATAGTGATTTTTATGGAATTTTTAAAGCTGTTTTGGTCATGCAAGTGGAGGGAAACCAGCCTTTTTTTAGTTTGAATCAAGGAGATCTTATAAAGATGATGTTTTGGGTACAATGGTGCTAATGTTTTGGAACCCCTTTTATATTATTTTTTAGAACCCTTTTCTACAAAGAAAAAAAAACTTGGGCCTATCCCAAAACCACTATAATTACATTCTAAGATAGTTTTTGTTGTGTTTTCATGAGGAGTATTTGAGAGAAGAAAATATGGAGAAGTTTCTTTGATATCGAGTTGAAGAAGGAGGGCAGATTTGGAGATTAGTGTTTGTGTACTACCTTCATAGCATGTTGATGTCCTTTGCATGTTTATGAGGTGTTTTCATATTTGATATTAAGTTTAATAAATTTCCATATTTGTGTATCTTCATATGTATTTATGAGATAATGTTACTTTTCTTGTGAGCTCATGATTGTATCTTGTTCATCTTAGTTGAAGACATAATTCGTTGTAATCAGATTTAAATATCAACATAAGTGTGATGATTTGATTTGAGTATAAATATAATTGGATTTTTTTATCTTGTGATCCTTTGAGTTTATTTCATGGTGAAATCTAATTTCTTGTGATTACTCATTGATACTTATGCTTCATGATTTTGTGTGTTTGATATTTTGAAGTAGAAGTGTGAAAGTTTTATTGGGGACCGATTCACCCCCATCTCGCCTTTGTCACCTCCAACAAACCTCCCCAACCACCCTTAACCTATCTAAATCATTTTTACCCTCATCACTTAACCTCCCAACCATTTTAAAAATAAACCCAAATATGAAAAAAAACCATTTGGAAGTGGTTGAAACAACTTTGAATGGGTTTTTCCCACTTTTCTCAAGTCATCAATGATTCTAACATAATCATCATTGATGATAAATAGATTGCCAAACATCTTCCAAAGATATCCTGAATCACCCACATCAAAGCTCTGTTACATTCAAGACTAATGCAACATCAATACCAACACTTGGACATCTAAAAAATCAATGTCAAGCCACTAGAAGCTCCACCCACTATTGTAAGACCCCTTTAAGCTCTGTCAATCCATTTTATATAGAAAAGGTAAGTTATTCATATTTATTGGTATTTATGATTCTTCAAGAATCACATATAAGTATGAATCAATCAATAAATTAACCACTTTAGATTAAATTTGCATTATATAGAGGAATTAATCCTTTTATCAACAATCACTAGCGATTATGTCTGAATTTACAATGATTCTACTTGAATCACCAACGATTACTATTATATTTTATCATTTTAAGAACATTTATACATTTTTAGTCAATATCATCTTTATTTTTGTCTAATTAGTTTATTCTCAACATATGTCTCACTCAGTAGATGAAATTGTTAGGTGATTTGTATCTAATTACTAGCATCTACGATCCTCCGATCATGTAATAACCATTCGTGTGGGAACATTTTGATATCGCACATGAACTCAACCTATGTGTCATTTCCTCTCTACTTTGAAATTGAATATATCAAGGATAAAATTAAATTTATATGTGAAATACAAGACATAGTAGAACAAGCCTAGTTTGAGTACTTCTTGGACTCGAGTTCATCGTAGCCCTTTCTTAGGACACCTATCAAGTAGAACATGATCTCTCCATCCCTCTCAAATTCTAATCATATTGTCATTATCTCATTTCCTATCATATCACTTAATTGTAAACATGATTTGACATCCTCCAAGGAATCCCATTGGTTCTTGGGTTCATACTTTGCCAAGAAACTCATTCAATATTTATCTAATATCCATCTTGTTTAGTAGGATGCGTATCTCACATCATTTGTGTATCTATTCATCTCGACATTGTATTGTCAATGAAGGTGTCATTAAACCCTACTCAGATTACGAGTTTTTGTGTTTATCATATTATTAACTAACCAAAATTCACCTCAAAAAAATTCATCAACATATACGATCAATATGAGTATCCGGATACCAACTACAACACGTTCATCCTTTCATACTTTGGAAATCCATACTAGATTATCCATTACAAACACATGACTAGCCCTCTACTAATACATGACTCAAACACTTAACAACACAGACATATTCTCACATAGACTTTCATACACATGTACCGCCTTATTTTACATGGACATCTTACTTATATGTAAGGTTGGAACTTTTTACCTTCATTTCTTACATGCTTTAATATATTAATAAATAATTCCTAAATATAGTCTATATGCTTGTGCTTTCCTATAATTAGGTTCCATTATGTGGTTCTCCATATGTGGCCTATTGTGTGTTATAAATTTCCTCTGCTTCACTCTAGTTGCATGTGTTATAAGGAGATATTTACTCGTGCCATAAATATATTTCCTTACCTTCGTCATCATGCTATACTTATCTTTCTTCATCCATGCATAACCTATAGTTAGCTTGCCTTGGTGAACATGCCATCCTTCACATGTTTTATATTTTAGCCTATCTCGTAAATATAGATAACTCTTGAGTTTTTGTCTCAAAGTGTGCAACCTCTTACACATTCTCTTACCATACCTTCATGCTCATCTTTGTGCACTTCTCACATTACTTATGCAAATTACACTTTCATGCTGCCATGTGCACCTTTACGCATCATTCTCGCCTATTCACATGTATGCATCCTAGGTCATTTATTTATTCCAACAAGGTAATACACTGCAGTATGCCATATGGTATATAGGGATTATTCCTATATGGATTACTATTTCTTAGGAAACCATAATAGTAGGGATAGTGGCGACATCTATGGGAGGTCAATAAAGATGAGATAGGGGTAGACAGAGCCGTGAGGAGGTTGAGCCACAACTACAAGGTGAGTGTACACACTCGTGCACAAGCGTAGGTATAATTTTAGGTGGCTTAGGTGCCATTACAGATTTTAGTATAGATTCTGATGTAGATTTTGGTACATGTAGCGTTACAGGTGTTACAAGACAAGCCTATTTATAGGTACCATTACTGATTCTAATGTAGGCTCCATTTTCACCATCGAGGAAACCTACTCCAATAGTAGGACATGAATATGGAGATGTAGATGGAGATTATGTTCATGATGGTTAGGGATGATACCAAGGATGATACATGGGATGAGTGTGCACTTGTCCCTTAACCAGACCATCATTCATTGATCTTATTGTACAAGCTCATAGAGATACAATATCATTAGATAAAGGGATGCCATACTAATTTTGTTACATAGAAATAATCAAAAAGTGCAAAGGATGACTGTTGAGAGAGACCATCTTGTCATACAGTTATGATAGACTACATTTGAGAGAGAGAGAGAGATGTCGCACGCTGTGTGGTAGAGGAAAGTGGGATGGTTGATGTTTTTAAGGATATTGTTGTCATATCACAAGAGATGGGATATTATAGGGCCTTATACGAGGTAGTTGTTCTTAAGGATTAGATACCTCCATGATACGCTTAGAGGGAAACCATTTAATCTCCCGTGATAGTCATATCATGAGGCTATCTAGATTTAGATGAATGTAGATGTTTCCATCAAGATGTGGTGAGAGACTAAGAAGTCTCGGTGTTAATGAGAATCATCCATGACTCTAGGGAGTCACATTTGTATATTTTTGGTGTGTACACCTCAAGATGAAGGCACAAATTTGTTGTAGATTGATGTAGTTGATGGAACTTTGATGTATATAATATGAAATTTTGATATATAGACCTTGATATATATATATATATATATATATATATATATATATGTGATTTTTTTGTGTTTTTTTTTGTGTTTTCTGCTTTATTAATATGATGAGACATATAGGGTAGATGTTTATGTTATATGTTGATTTATTATGGATATGTGATGATATGCTCGTAGCTTATATTTCATTCAAAGATGTATTTTTGGAGCAACCTATTTTGATATTGCACATGTAGAGTTAGCACCATGATTATTGAAAAACCATGATGATCAACCCATATACGCGTAAAACAAACACACACACACAAAAAGTTGAAAAGAACCCAATATACAAAGTAAGATGATGTACACAAAAGTTATATATGAACTAAGATGTCAAAAATCTACCTACAAGTGGTAAAAACTGAAACAAATCACAACAAACCCTATATACATACTCGAATCATGATGAATCCAAGATGCTCACAAAATACCCGTAATGGGTACACAAATGAAGTAAAAAGTAGAAACAAGCCCAAAATACCAAGAAAAACGAACCAAGATGACAACAAAAGACTACAAACTAAACAAAATGATAATGAGGAATGAAACACAAACCCAATATACAAGGAAAACTGATTAGACAGAGGCTAATAATGAGCCAAGATGGTAGAAAGATACCCATAATTTTTTCAAAACAAAGATAATATTGCAAAACAAACCCAATATACAAAGTAAAATGAATTCAAAAAGGTTAATAATTAACAAAAATGATAGAAAGATACTCATAATTATTCAGAAACATGCCAATTTTATATAAAAATCAAACCTCATGCATATAGTAATACAAAAACTTCAAGTTTATATACAAACCAAAATGATAACAAGATTGCTTACACTATGTCAAAAATCAACAACAAGGAAACACAATTTATAATAATGACATCTAAATATGCCCCTAATGTGTTCTAGAGTAAAGAATAAATAGATGTGAATTCCCCCAAGTAAGGATCGCTAAAGAGTAGAGTTAAGAAACTTTTCATGACACTCTTATTGGATGTCATTGAAATGCGATATAATATTGATTGGGTTAGTTTTCTAAGTAGGGATACATGTGAGAAAGAACATGAGATCCAAGATGACCCAAGAAAGGATGCACATGAGGGTTTGATTTATTTTCTTTCCCCGAGGAAGTATACATACAAGGGTAAAAATGATAAACATAGGATAGTCTAGAATGATATCTAGGATTATAGTCAAGAGTGCAATATTGTGAATTGTGTTGATAGTTTTTGAGATTTTTTGAAACATTTAATGAATGCTTTTGTGGTTTTTAATTGTTGTTATTTTTTTAGATTGTTGGAATATTAGGTTTTTTTATTGTGAAGGTTTTATATTATTTTTGTCGATTTTATGATTTTTTGCAATAGACAAAGTCCAATGAGATGAAGAAGGTGTCCTTAGTCCATATCAAGCACAACACAAACAAATAAAATCACCAAGACAAAAGGATGGAATGCAATGGATGAAACTAAACATGATCATTTGATATGTGATACACATCTTAACAATGAGGGACGCATGACAAATAGAATTTTGGAATGACACAACAAGCGAGAATAGAATGGAGGTATGAGACAAGTGGTTGTGCCAATATGCCCCCAAAGACAAGGGATACACTTACAAAATTAGATCTAGAACTTTTTCAGATGAGCCTCATTTATGGGATCTTTAAGATCTTTTCCATCTTTGAAGGATAGATTAAATACATCGAATCCAAATTTAGCTATGATAATGTAAGGTCCCAACCAATTAGGTTCAAACATGCCATTTTTTTCTCATTCCTTAGTGGTGTTATTATAATTCTCTTTAAGCACAAGGTCACCAATTATAAAATCGGTTGGTTTTATGCATTTTTTGTAGTTATAGAGAAGTCTACTCTACTATAATTTTAAGCGATCCAATTTATAAACCCGTTTCTCATCCAAGATCTCTAGTTACGTAAGGCACACTTAGCACTAATCTTATTCATTCATGAAGTGTTGTAGTGATACACAAAGGGAAGAGAGATCAAATTATATGGGTAATACAAATTCTAATCCATATATGAGGGAGAAGGAAGTGGATTTTGTTAGAGTGGTGAATGAGGTGTGATAAGCCCGAGGGAGGGATATAGCCGTGTGTTCCAATTGTAAATCGTTCTAATAAATAGTCTTTTCTAATATTGAATTTATTATTTTATTAGAAGCTTCAGATTGGCCATTGCATTTCCAGTAGTAAGGAGTTTCCCATTGGAGTTGGATATGAATTTTTTTATCTAACTCCTTAACATTATTATTCTTGAAGGATACATCTTTGTCTATGAAAAGATACATAGGGATCTCAAAGTGGCATATGGTGTGGTTAAAGATGAACTTAAATATATTTGACCTAGTGAAATAGGTTTACAACATAGCCTCTATCCACTTGGTAAAATATTGTTTGGTAGTTATTATGAAGGTGTGATCATAAGAATATGTGGGCTTGATTTTTCCTACTACGTCGATCCCTTATCTATAAAAAGGCCATGGTGAGGTGATTATATGGATGGCTTGTGAAGGCACATGAATTAGATTACTATGACGATGACATGTCTAGAACTTCTTGGAAAATTTTCACTCATCTAACTCCATGGTTGAATAATAGTAACCCACACACAATATATTTTTATCTAATACCATTTTTCTTGCATGTACACCACAAATACCTGAATGCACTTTAACTAGTGTTTGTTCAACTTCATCCTAATTGAGCCATCATAAGAGAGTCTTAGCATATCCTCTTCTGTAAATTAAAAAGGATTGTGTAGCATGAAGGAAGTTTTGCTAAGTATTGTTTATTGTGGGTGTTCTTTTTAGGAGCGTAGACTTTATCTTAAATAAAGGTGTATATGTTGTGGTACTAGGGATTCTCAGGACCAACTATTTCATACAGAGGAACTAAAATATGTTTTATGAGAAACTCACTGTGTGTTTGATTTTTATCAAACTCAAGAAGGGATGTAATTATATACATGACATCCACTTTTTTTTTTTTTTTTAGATGAGGAAATTTCTTAAATGTGATAAGTGGAAATAGCCTTTGATACTATGAACCATGCATTTACAAATAATTTTTTTCATCCTTAACTTGATATTAGTCATTGAATTGTTTTAAGATTAAAATATAATCCCCACAAAATATTCATTATTTGAGCCACCAAGATATTTGTTGTCGTGAAAATGTGCAACAGGGAAATTGACAATTTCGAGCATGATAACTATACCTAAATGTCAAATTTTTGTGTTTTATCATTCCCGTGAACCCAAAGCCAAATCCATTAGTCTATTCACCCTCTGTTTGATGTTAAATTGGTCCCTAGGTGATTTAGTAAATTCTATTCATTCCCCTAGGTGATTTTAGGGAGTTTTGAAAAGATGTTATCTTCGACATTATTGGGAAGGGCTATCACCGGCCTTCCCAGGATCGGATTCAACCCCACGGAGTAGAACATAAGGGCCAAATTAAACATGGACATGAATTGAATAAATTAGAACATCATGGAAATTATTTTGGAAGGCTTTGGGAAGTTTTGAAATACTTAGAGTAGCTTGAGAGAAAAACAAGGTTCTCAAGCCTAGGCGAGGCGGTACACAGGCCTAAAATAATTGCTAATATTTAGAAGAAGATTCCAGGAGCTCTAGATGGAGTTGGAAGTAAAAATAAACATATTTTAAAAGAGGAATCCAAGACCTACATTATGATGAAATAATATTTTTCACAAAACCTTGCCGTATATGATTGGAAGACAGCTTTTTCTCGAGCACAAGTGGAGTCCCGGATACAAAATCAGATTTTTAGGGATCATATGGTCTAATTAAGACATGATACCCACATAATTGGATTAAAAATTCACCAAGAAATTCCACCGGGAGCTCAAGTTATCTTCATTCCAAGTTACCCTCTCAAAGGCGATTCGGACTTAGTCATTTTTTCTAGAGGACACGTGTCAGCACCAGGAGCCTGGTAGGATTTCATGCCCCCAACATCCCCGAGGTCAGGTACATAATCCCTTGGTAAATTTTCCCAACCATCATGTGACCTCTGGGACCCTCATATGACCTCCAGACTTGACATTCTTCAGCCCCGGTGCTTATTTGGAGCATGCATTCCCTGCCGTCGGATCGGGTGCCATGTGTCAACTCCAAGACCACCATGGAATTTGATTTCCCTTATGCACCTGAGTTGGGGTACATCAGACCTTGAAAAATGCACCCGGTCCCTATGGGAGTCTTCTAGACACCCGCGTGACCGTAGTTCAACCCCTAGGTGCATTTTTCAAGCAAATCCCCTGCCGTCGGATCGAGGACACATGGAATCACCTTGACCACCATGGAAATTGATGTCCCTCATGTCCCTAAGGTCAAGAACATTAGGGAAATAAAAGTGCACCTAGCCCATCCATGTGCATGTTTTACAATTTTAAATCCAGCACTTAGCCATTTTCTTCCTCTCATGTCTCCTTTAGAACTCCTCACCTTGCCATGGCTCCAAGTGCGTGATTGTCAGACACCCGGCCCACCATTGGTGCTCCAAAATAGCTCCACCATGGCCACATAAACTCTTAAAAACATGAATTCACGAAATATTCAGGCCTCATAGAAAAATGGATATTTTTTCTAGATAACCGTGAAGTCACTCGATCGAAAAATCCTCATATCTTGCAACATACAAGTCGGATCGAGATGCCATATTTTTCAGAATTCCTCATTTTTCAAGGTGATCAAGATCCAAAAATCAAGAGGTCAAATGGTGTCTATAATAATTTTCTCCAACAAAACCCTCACTTCGTGCACTAGCTCACATTCGTCAAACTTCCCATCATTCCGGCAATGGAAACATGATAAAAACTTGAACATGAGTTCCAAATGAAAAACCTATCACAATGGAGTTGTTTTCATTGAAAAAGAGACAAAAATAGACTCAGTAAATTTCAAGCTCCATTAATGGCCACCATGACAGCTCTGCGCTTGAAGCCACTGCCAGTCAAAATTTTAAAATTTATTTCCGGCATTCGGTGGGAAAAACTATGTGAAATTCGAGGGTGTGATCATAACGAAAATAAGATTCCAAAAATTATGTTCCATCGCAAATCGAGTACTCGAAACACACTTTCTAAAAATAGTAAGTTTTCCTATATATGCTTGCTATTTTTGGCAACTCTTCATCAAAAGTGGCTATGGAAAGAGCGGTGTGCCTTCAAGATCTCCAAAAGGATAGAATAATTAACTAGAGCGAGAAAATAGTGGAAATGACCCTTTACTAAAAATAGTAGGTCATACTCAAAGGGAAGTCTTGGCACAATGGGACATTTAGAACTTCGTTGCATTTAGAGCTTTCCATCAATGAGGATCAACAGACTTCATTGGGAGACATATCCTCTTCTTCTTCTCTCTCTATTTCTCTCTCCTCTTCCCCCAAACTTTCTCTCACTTTCAATTTTATAATTATTCATTGGGGTTTGCACTTTTTGATATACCTTTAAGTCACTTAAAAGTGACTTTAGAAACATAATGTAAATTAAGTCACCCTATTATTATAAAAGGGACTTAAATATTTAAAGTGGAATATGAACAGTCTTAAGTCATATGAAGGTATTCGAAAGGTCATGAGGAAGATGAAGATTCTTATTCTATTCTATAAATTATAAAGCCATTCCCATTTCAAAGGGGCAATTGATCTTGTAGACTCAAGAGTGCATTGTACCTAGAGAAAGCAAAAGAGATAGCCATTTTCTTCTACTCTCTTCCCCTCTCAAATTTATTCCATTCCCACATTATGTACAAATTTGATTTGAGCAATCAATACAAGAAGAAGGAGTTTCTAGCTTTCTTTGACTAAGGGGTTTCTTGATACTTGGTGATCAATGAATTCTATTTGGTCTTGTTACTATTCGCAGAGTTGTTTCTTCCGATAAATGCATGTGTTGAAGTTTCTAACTAGTGTGTGTGCAGGAATATGATTTTCTACCTATAGCATTAGTTCTCCTACCTCTTTTCTCACTCCCCTTTCCCACTCTATAGACAAAGACTTCCCTAGCAAGAGATTGCTAGCTTTGCCACAAGGTCAATGGAGTGCCCCTGTTAGATCCCCGGTCAAAAGACCACCACAAAAATCCACACTTTCTCATGCATGCACATATGACAGTTGCACCGGTTAAGTAGAGGGACTTAGATTCCCAGAGTGTTGGCAAGAAATCCACAAGTTTGTCCACCCGACAAATTTTCTCACCAATAATTTTTGGCACCCACCGTGGGGAAAATTTAGTAGCATCTGCACCCAATATATGACTACCATGTCTGAAAATCATATAAAAAAATTAGAAAAGAGAGTTCATGAAGTTCTATTGCTGAAAGATACACTACTGATTTTTGCAAGTGACTTTTCTCATTCCACAGTGTCCTTTCATTTTCTTACTACAAAATTTTCCAAAAGTTGGCTGAAGGAAGATACACTAGGTTGAGTAGGTCAAGAGGTGTTGTTGATTCCAATTTTGAGGCTTTGAAAAATATGCAAGAATGAATTAGAGATAATCCATATTTATTCTCTTAAGGATCCTCTTCATCTAGCTCTTCAAAAAGTTCACATCGAGTTCATGGAAGAAGAATAATTTGAAGAAGAATTTGCAGAGGAAAGAGCTAAAGTAGAATAAAAAAAACAATGGTGGATGAAGAAGAAATACCTCAACCCATTATTCCATGGGGAAGGAATACAGTTCTGCTTTCTCTTGAACCCCCTCTTCACGATCTACCAATGGGTTCCCGTAAGAACTTTCCAAAGTTCAAAGGTGACAACGTGAAACATCCGAAGAACACATTGCTGATTTCATGACATCATGTGGAATTATTGGTTTCCAACATGAAGATGTTGCTATAAGATTGTTTGTGGAGTCTCTCTAAAAAACGCAGCCTGAATGGTTCTACCTCCTACCTGCCCAATCCATCACTGGTTGGGATGACATCAAGGCTACCTTCGAGGAAAGATTTAAATCAACTGAAGATTATCAAGACATCTTGGTGAAGTTGAATCAAATGAGGAAAGGAGAAAGTGAAACGATGAGAGACTTCGTGTCTCATTTTGAACGGTTGCTTCATAGGATACCTGAAGAGGATTCGCCATCTCAAAACAATGTCAAGAGATTCTTCATCAATGCCCAATCATCAAAAGTAGGATTTTTACTGTGAAGATCCCAACGAAGGAACATTGTAGAAGCAAAAAGGATGGCCATTGAACTTGATGATGATCTCATCCTCTCTGGAAAGATCAAAAATCCATCAAAGGAAAGGCCCAACATCCTGGAGATGAGAGAACCAATCCATCGCTGCAAAAGTTGGAAAATGAGATGGCCTCTTTGAAGAGGGAATTATTTGAATGAGTATATTCTCAAATAAGCAACAAAAATTAGATTGCAAGAGCACCCCAAAGGCTCACCTTAGAGGCCCCACCCATGAGCATAAATTGCAGATTTCAAGAAAGTGAAGGAGATTTTGAACAAGAAAGTGAAGGTGGCGATTTCCAAGAAAGTGATGAGTTTGAGAATGATACACAAATCAGATTTTGTGAGTATTCTAGAGGTTATGAAGAAGATGAAGAAGATGCACCCAATTTCTCATGTGTGGTATTCACTCGTTCTCAGTATGAGAAAAGAGCATCTCCCTCCACTGCTGCAAAAGAAAAGAAGGTTGATGATCCTCCTGTGGTGACTCCACAAAACAAAATAATTAGTCGAGGATCCCCACTTCCATCTTCCATGAATTCTGCATTGTTTAACAAGTAAGAAGATGCTCGTAATCCCAAGTAAGTCTTCCGATGTCTCTTCCAAGTCTAAATATAAATATGATCCTACAAAATCTAATTCCTTGAAAGCTCCTAGTGTGCCTTTCAAAATACCCTCCATTCCCCAAAAATCTACTCCTGCTTCAAAACCTGTCCTAAATCCAAAAGTAGTACCTTCACCCCCCTTATCCACATCTGTTCCCTTTGACTTCATAGAAAATGCAAACAAAGCCAAATTGTGGATTACCGAAACTGAATATTTGCAGACTCATCTGAACAATTCTAGAGGTTCATTTGATATATTAGGAGTGTTAGTCTCACACCCAATGATGTAGCTCATCATTCCAAAGGCATGATACCAAACTCATCTACACCTCCTTCATAGAACATGATTTCTCTGAGTGCATCAAAGACTGATAAATTTGAACCTTTCTACATCTCCCTTCTTGTTGGAGAATATGTACTGAACAATTGCATAATAGATTCCGGTGCCTCAGACAACGTGATGCCTTTGAAGGTTGCCAAGGCTATTAAACTTACAATGACTCCACCTAGTGGCTCTTATTACTCTTTGGAATCAAAAAGGTCTCACTTGTAGGGAAGGTTAAAGATGCACAGGTGGCTCTTGCCATATTTCCAGACAAGAAAGTTTCAGTGATGATTTTGGTAGTAGACGTCCCAGCCTCGTTCGGAATGTTGCTGAGTAGAAATTTCTGCCAAGAGTTGGGAGGGAAAATTTAGATGAATTGGTCTTTTGCAACCATACCAGTGAAGGGATACATGGAGAAATTACTTCCCAAGAAGAAGATGAGGTGCACAATACAAAATTATGGAAGCCTGGAAGCTAACATCTTGTATCAAGGTAACAGCAAATGAATCACTTTGTGACAATAGAGGAGGGAGAGGATATCCCCATTTTGATAGGGATAGACATGCCTTCCCAGAGAGATTTGGATTTTGAAGAAGCATTGAGGAGATTCAAGTTACAAGAGGGCAGCCCTGAATTGCTGGATGATGCAAACCATGAAGAAGAGGATATGGTTCTTGAAGATTTTCAAAAAGAAAAAACAGCTTATATGCTTATCTGTGATGAAGAAATTTTCTCATTCCCATTTGAAGATGAGGACTCCCTTGATCATGTCACCCAAGAAGAGACCAAGCCAATCTACAATGAGCCCTTGAGCAATGGGAAAGAACTATCTATACAAGAAATGCTACAATCCGTGGAATAAATAGAAGACCACGAGATCGGTCTTGAGCTCCCGATGTAAGCCACAAATCTGTAAGACAAACAAGAAGCTAATTTGGAATCCTTAACCAATGTGAAGGTTGGCCATATTGAAAAATATGATGGTACTCTGGAGATAATGGTTGATGGATGTAATAATGAAATGGAGATATTTTCTTTCCTTTTGAGGATGAAGATTATTTCCATGATAAAGAAATCAAAGCAAGGAGTCTCAAAGCCTCTGAAGATGAAGCTCTTTTTGATGAAGGATCGATAAAGTGCACTGATTCCCAAGATGATGGGGTAGTCCCTCTAGATAGTTGCCTTGAGCTGCATTCCTCAAATGTATACAAAGATGAGTTGCGAAAACAATGAAGCAGCATACTCCGTGAAAGAAAGTTTTGATGCAGTAGAATTTGTAGAAGATCCCAAGCTGATTCTTGATCTCTTCACTCGTGCCATGGACATGCAAGACAAGTATGAGTTTTCCTCTGATCCTCCCATCAAGACTCAAACGCCTCATAGGGAATAAAGATAAGGGATGATTCAAATGTTTCTCATGAAGAAGATGTCAATGAGCATAGACCTAGGAAAGAAATTAACTCAGAAGATTCAAGGAATTGGAATGAAAATCAGCATTGGGGTCGGTGATGAGATGCTTTATGGAGAATCGATATATTTATAAATAGAAAGGAAACTAGCATCAAAGAGCATGAAGGCGGTGGAATTTACAAGAAAGGACCTCACCATCAAGAATATCACATGGAATCACTCCTACCAGTACACAGAGATAATTGTGAAAGCACCTAGCTTTCATAAGCGGATGAGGAGGAGGATACTTTCTAGAACCCGCCAACGGCTTCATAGAACATCATCATTTGGTGTTTCCTCTTTAGGGGTAACTTTTGAGAAATAAAAAGTACTTCAGTGAAAGTGGTCTGTCCCTCGCTTTGTACCATAGGTGATTGATAGGTGTTTTTCCCTTTCCATTGTGTGTGTTTCCCTTCCTGTTGTGTGTTGTGTGTTTCCTTCTTCTAATCTTCCTTTCAAGAAGATGTGCATGACTCCACAAGGCCCAATGGATAAGGAATTGGTCAATGAATTATATGGTCTAAAATTGAGACTCTAGATTCCCATGTCATGTAATCACTACACTCAGTCCATGCCATGTCCCCAAGCTAGAGCCAGTTGTTGTCGTGAAAATGTGCAACAAGGAAATTGATAATTTTTGAGCATGACAACTATACCCAGATGTCAAAATTTTCATGTTTTATCATTCCCAGGAACCCCAAGCCAAATCCGTTAGTTTTTTCACCCTCTATTTGATGTCAAATTGGTCCCTAGGTGATTTAGGAAATTCTATTCATTCCCCCTAGGTGATTTTAGGGAGTTTTGAAAAGATGTTATCTTCTGGCAGTATTGGGAAGGGCTATCGGCCCTTCCCAGGACTAGATTCAACCCCCTGGAGTGGAACATAAGGGATAAATTAAACATGGACATGAATTGAATACATTATAACATCATGGAAATTATTTTGGAAGGCTTTGCGAAGTTTTGAAATACTTGGAGTAGTTTGAGATAAAAACAAGGTTCTAAAACCTAGGTGGTACACATGCCTAAAACAACTGCTAGGATTCAGAAGAAGATTATAGGAGCTCTAGATGGAGTTGGAAGTAAAAAAAAACATCTTTAGAAATAGTATTCCAAGACCTATATGATGGTGAAATAATATTTTTCACAACACCTTGGAGCTTATGATTGGAAGACAGCTTTTCTCGTGCACACGTGGAGTCTCGTATCAAAAATATTATTTTACAGAAATTATATGGTAGAATTAAGACATGATAACCACATAATTGGATTTAAAATTCCATTTCTAGTCAGGATAATATAAAATTTCACCAAGAAATTCCACCGGAGCTCAATTTATCTTCATTCCAAGTTACCCTCTCAAAGGCAGTTCAGGACTTAGTCATTTTTTCGAGAGGACACGTGTCAGCACTAGGAGCTTGGCGGGATTTCATGCCCCCGATGTCCCTAAGGTCAGGTAAATCATCCCTTGGAAAATTCTCCCAGCCCTCATGTGACCTCTGGGACCCTCATATGACCTCCAGACTTGACAGTTCAGCCCCCAGGTGCTTATTTGGAGCATGCATTCCTTGTCGTCGGATCGGGCACTACGTGTCAGCTCCAGGACCACCGTGGAATTTTATGTCCCTTATGCAGATAAAGTGGGAGACATCAGACCTTAAAAAATTCACCTAGCCATTATGGGGAGTCTTCTGGACACCCACGTGACCACAGTTCAGCCCCCAAGTGCATTTTTGGAGCATCCATTCCCTGCCGTTGGATCGGGCGCCACGTGTCACCTCTAGGACCACCATGGAAACTGATGTCCCTTATGCACCTGAGGTTGGGGACATCATACATTTAAAAATGTTCCCATCCCCTATGAGGAGTCATTTGGACACCCACGTGACCGAGTTTCAGCCCCTAGGTGCATTTTTCAAGCAAATCCCCTGTCGTCAGATCAAGGACACATGGCATCGCCTTGACCACCATGGAAATTGATGTCCCTCATGTCCCTAAGGTTAGGGACATCAAGGACATAAAATTTCACCCATCCCATCCATGTGCATGTTTTGAAATTTTAAATCCAGCACTTAGCCATTTTCTTCCTCTCATTTCTCCTTCAGAACTCCTCACCTTGCCATGGCTCCGTGCGTGATTGTCCAGACACCCGGTCCACCATTGTTGCTCCAAACCAGCTCTACCATGGCAACATAAACTCTTCAAACCATGAATTCACAGAAATATTCAGGCATCATGGAAAAATGGAGTGAAATGACAAAGAACGAAGATAAAAAAGGATATTTTTTCCAGATAACCGTGAAGTCACCCGATCAAAAAATCCTCATATCTTACAAGATACAAGTCGGATCGAGATGTCATATTTTGCAGAATTACTCATTTTTCAAGGTGATCAAGATCCAACAAACAAGATTTCAAATGGTTTTGGAATCATTTTCTCCAATAAAACCCTCACTTCGTGCACCGACTCACATTTGTCGAATTTCCCATTATTCCGGCAATGGAAACAAGCTAAAAACTTGAACATGAGTTCCAAATGAAAAACCTATCGCAATGGAGTTATTTTCATTGCAAATGGAGAAAAAAACAAGACCTGTAAATTTCAAGTTCCATTAATGGCCACCATGACATCTCTGTGCCCGAAGCCACTGCCAGGTCAAAATTTCAAAATTTATTTCCAGGCATTCTAGTGGGAAAAACTATGTGAAATTTGGAGGGTGTGATCATAATGACAAGAAGAGTCCAAAAAAGTATGTTCCATCACAAATCAAGTACTGAAACACACTTTCTAAAAATTGTAAGTTTTCCTATGCATGCTTGTTATTTTTGGCAAGTCTTCATCAACAAAGGCTATGGAAAGAGCAAGCAGTGCATCAAGATCTCCAAAAGGCTAGAATGATTAACCAGAGTAGAAAATAGTGTAAATGACCATTTACTAAAAATAGTAAGTTGTACTCAAAGGGAAGTTTTGGCACAATGGGACATTCAAAACTTTGTTGCATTTGGAGCTTTCCATCAATGAGGATCAACAGACTTCATCGAGAGACATATCCTCTTCTTCTCTCTTTCTTTATCTCTCTTCTTCCTCCCAACTTTCTCTCACTTTCAAATTTTATAATTCTTCTTTGGGGTTTGCACTTTTTGATATACCTTTAAGTCACTTAAAAGTGACTTTAGAAACATAATGTAAATTAAGTCGCCTTGCTATTATAAAAGGGACTTAAATATTTAAAGTGGAATATGAACAGTCTTAAGTCATATTAAGGTATTCAAAAGGTCATGAGGAATATGAAGAGTCATATTCTATTCTATAAATTGTAAAGCCATTCCCATTTCAAAGGGTTGGCAATTGATCTTGTAGACTCAAGAGTGCATTGTACCTAGAGAAAGAAAAAGAGATAGTCATTTTCTTCTACTCTCTTCCCCTCTCAAATTTATTCCATTCCCACATTATGTACAACTTTTATTTGAGCAATCAATACAAGAAGAAGGAGTTTATAGCTTTCTTTGACTAAGGGGTTTCTTGATACTTGGTGATCGGTGAATTATATTTGGTCTTGTTGCTATTCACAGAGTTGTTTCTTCTAATAAATGCATGTGTTGAAGTTTCTAACTAGTGTGTGTGTAGGAATCTGATTTTCTACCTATAGCATTAGTTCTCCTACCTATTTTCTCACTCCCCTTTCCCACTCTACAGACGAAGACTTCCCTAGCAAGAGATTGCTAGCTTTTTCGCAGGGTCACTGGAGTGCCCCTGTTGGATCCCTATTCAAAAGACCACCACATAAATCCACACTTTCTCACACATGCACATATGACAGCTGCACTAGTTAAGTAGAGGGACTTAGATTCCCAGAGAGTTGACAAGAAATCCACAAGTTTTTCCACCTGACAAATTTTCTCGCCAACAATATTGCAAATTTTAGGCCGGCTATAAGTTTTTCATACTACGCGATGTTGTTTGTGAAAGAAAATCCAATGTGGTAATATTTTGGAATAACATCATCATCAGGTGTGTGTAATAAGACACCATTCCATGACCCATGAATGTTACAAGATTATTAAAAAAATAGATTCCAAGAAGGAATTGCATAAACATATAATATCTCTTCATCAAGAAATAAAAAATGTAGTTGTCTTGAGCCCGATAGTGGCAATGCAACCAACTAATCTACTAGTTCTTTATTTTTAATTGATTTTTGGTTGAAAAATTGATGTCGAACTCACTAAGGAGAATGAACCAGCTAGACATGCACCTTGTTAAAATAGGTATCGACATTATATACTTAAGAGGATCTACTTTGGTGATAAACTTAGTTGTATGATTGAGTAGGTAGTGTTGTAACTTGTGAAAAGTGAATGTTACTACGAAAAATATCTTTTCAACATGAGAATATTAGAGTTCTTAGGATATAAGAGTTCTACTAAGGTAGTATATTTCTCATTCCTACCCTTTGTCCTTGTGTTACAAAAGAAATTCCTCGATGACATTTTCTATAGCTGAAGTATAAAGAAACATAGGCTTTTCTTCAATGGGTGGCATTAATACCGATGGATTTGATAGATATTATTTCAAAATTTTAAAAGAATCTTGATAGTAGGAGGTCCATTTAAACTGTACATATTTATGGAGAAAATTATCAAAATTATGAAATTTTTCTCGTGAGTTGTGATATAAAATGTCATATAGACTCGAATCTTTCCCCAAAGACCTCATATCTAATTTAGATTTTGAGGGGGATGCATCTCCATGATTTCTTTAACTTTAGCAGGGTCAACTTTAATTTCCCTCCACGAGACTATGAATACTAGAAGCTTCCCTAAAGTAACACCAAAGACACATTTCTTAGGATTAAGGTGCACCTTATATTCCCACAATTGTTCAAATATATGCTACAAGATGAATGGATGAACTACTCTAGATTTAGATTTGGTAAGTATGTCATTGAAATAGTCCTCCATGATATTATGAGGAAAGTTATGGAATATGATATTAATTTCATGTTGATATGTTTCCCATATGTTCTTAAGGCCAAATGGTGTTGTGAATTTTTTCTTGTGATGGTCTTCTTTAGAAATTTGAATTTGGTTGTGACTCAAGATAAATCCATCGAGATAACATTTCATGCCCTATTTTAGAATCAATAATCATGTCAATATTAGGCAGGGGAAAATCATCCTTCAAATGAGCCTTATTGATATCCCGAAACTCGCTTAAAATTCTGATTCTGGTGTCTTTTTAGCAATAGGTACCATGCTATATATCCATTCAGAATAGTCAATTGATCTTATAAAGCTAACCTCCAACAATTTCTAAATTTTTCCTTGACCAATAATTTCACCTTAGGGTGCTTCTTCCCGAGTTTCTATTTGACAAGTTTCATGTATGGGAAAACCACAAGATTATGTACTATAAGAAAATGATATAGAACTGACGCTTCATTGTATGACCATGCAAAGACATCCTAAAACTCAATAAGTAGTGTCGTGAATTCTTGTATTTCTAACTCGATAAACTAACACCTAGTTATAACCATTACGGTTTCTCACTTGTTTTGATATTGATAACAACAATTTCTTCTATGAGCATTTTTTATGTATCTTTGTCTTTAAAAGATGTTGTATGCTAATGCAGATCACTGTTTGATCCAAGAGTGAGTCTTCTCTCTAACAACACCTCATAAGGTTTTCACTTGGAAAATCCTCCTTTTTCTTTTTATTTTTCATTTCTTTTTTATTCTTTTTATTCTCAAATAACTCCTTTGAGAGGTTTTCATTATGAGAGATTATAGTTTTCTTTTTATTGTTCTCAATTTTCTATTGTGATGGACTGGAGATCTCTAGTTCCTCACAAAAATAAGTTTTAGCATCCATGTTTATTTATCAAAATCCTTCTTTTTTATCTGATAAGGGAATAGGGCATCGATTCCTAAGGAAATCTTCATGTTCTCATCATTCTGAAAGAGTTCCATGGAGAAGTGATTTAGTTGTTATTGATGGATAAGACTTGGATAGACAATATCAAGGGTACAAATGGATATGTTATCAATAAATAGATTGGTTTTGGATATGTCCTCGAAGAGGCTATGTGCGGAACCTACCTCAACTTTGGAGTCAGAATCCTCCTCACTAATCGTTATGTTAAATATTATTAGTATCTTTTCAAAGGTTTCATAACCTAAACCATATAAGTATAATTGTTCTTTATACATCACAAGATCAAGATGGCCTTGTTTTTTTGAACCAAGTCCTATACCTTTCCATTTGATAATTTTATTGTTTTATGGGCCTTTTCACAATTGGAATATTCATATCAATCAACCATCCAATCCTTGTATAACCAAGATCCACCAGAGCCATGAATGTGTTCATCCTCTAAGTATCCATACCATTTTAAAAGGTATTACCAAGGTGGTATAGGGAGCTTCTTTAAAATGGGGTATGTTGGGTGTTCCATAGCTATGTGAGGAGAGTGGTATCTTACCAACATGAAATACATTTTTAGAGTATATTCAAGAATACCTTTATGAGTGATTTTCAATTCAAGTTGTGGATTAGAGGTGGAAGGTTGAGATGGTTGAGATTGGAAAAGAATTTCAGGATCGACACGCTTATTAGTAATGGGTATGACATGGGGTGTAGTAGATTTCTGTAAAAGGAAAATAAATTTTATGATTTTACTTTGCTTCAAAGAGCTTATAATATTTGAATGGTTTTGCATCCGTGAGAAATGTAAGCTCTTTTCTATTATGTTGTAATTTTATGTATTGGTTAAAAGTAGAAGGCACATCTTGCATTGCATGTACCAAATACTGACCCAAAAGGATATTGTATGAACTCGCAACATCGACAACATGACAAAGGGTTTCTAGCATCCGTGGGCTAACTTGTATGGATAAGGTGATTTTTCCACATGATTTTCATTCATTGTTTTCATAACCACGAATAGTTATAACATTAGCTCCTATAGAAAAACATTCATGCACATATTACTATTTTACTAAGCCAACAATATGTTGTTATATGCATAAATCTTAAGTAAGAAAATTATTCACTAGTGACACTATTTCTTGTCTATCTATGTCTTTGATTGATTTTTTCCTTAACTCTCTTCTACATATGTCATTTTTGTATCCACTTTTGGTCAGTCACAAGGATCCATATATGTATGCCTTTTCACATATGTCATTATTTATCTCACGACATTAGCACCCACTCTAGACACTAGTGCCTAGGTGCTTGTGTCCATTCTAGATGCTTCTATCCTATTTTTTAATTTTACACATTTTGACATTTTTGGTCACCTTGCTTATTTTATTATCCTTATCTTGTGTTCCTAGTTGGCATTTTGTGTCACTAGTGTCAAAATTCAAACAAGATACTCATATATATACACAACTTACACACTATTATTCTAGCTAGCAATTCAAGAGGGCTATCACATCTATATATTATCACTACTACAAAAAGGGACTACATTTTGGGCTACATAAACTACATAAAAAGGGGAAGTTATGAATTCCATACCACACATTTTCATCAAAGCTAGATATATCCCACTATCTTTCTATCATTGGTGTGAGGGAATACCTAAGGATGTGATTTCACACATAAGTAAATAGAACTACATGGATTCTCGAAATGTAGTACAACACTCGATACTCGGTTCACTCACTCATCGAGTGATTTGCCGAGGTAAGTCTAACTTCACATATTACATATTTTTATTCATATCTAATGTGTTTGGGAGCTTGTGCAGATAACTAGGGTTTTTATAGATTACAGGTGTTATCAAAACCATAACAGCTTAATTTGGAGTGATAAATCAAATATTGGAGTGAAGACCCTTAGAGATAGAAAGAGATCGTCCCGATTATTCACGTATACACTAGTGCCTGCAATGGACACTAAAGACCTGTGCACTCTTGTAGGACACTTTTTTCCAGCATAGTTTAGAGTCCCAAAACTCTCTTCCACCACCGTGACATCATTCCTATCAGATCCAAAGCAACCAACTACCTCTCAGAGTGCACATGAATCAAATAAGTTATTTATCTCTCTCATTTGTTTAGAGTTTTATATTGTTGAATATTTAACATTATTATCATTTGATATTAACTTTTACATTAAAATCAACGACATATCGTCAAAGGCACTCATTTTCCCTCATATCATCATTAATTAATTACACTAAGCTAATTAATTAAGTTGCCTATCAACAAATACCTAATTAACGACCTTAGTTAATAAATCACCCCTTCTACCTAGACTAATTAATTATTATTAATTAATTAGCTTTCCCTTCCATTTAACCAATAAATCAATATTTAATTGATTTAATCCCCTTATAATAGCCTAAATCACACTAATATTCCTCTAATTGGCTTACATAAACTTACACCTACCTATTAATTAATCACCTTTGATTAATTAAAATACCCCAAACTCCATGACTTGCTAAACATGTATTAAACCCTTCTAAAGTAAGGTTACCTTTAATAAAGCAACCTTATCCATTCCTAATCATGTTTTACCTTTATCCCACATTCATGAGAATGTGTTGAATCCTTTATCCTTTGGGCTATATAAAGAGCCCTCCACCTACCTTTTTACTTACACCTAAACTTTCTAAGAGAGTAAATGCAAAGCATATAGCAAAGAGACTAAGAGCTTGCACCTTGCCCTTTTGAGAGTTCATCATCTTGAAGAGTTAAGCCTCTTTCTTAAAGTGCTTGGGTCATATGGGAGGTGTCAAAAGGGTCTTGTAGCCCAACTTTGATTAGCCCCCATTCCTAGGTTCTTGGAGCATTAAGGACAACTATTTTGATAGCCATGGAGCTTACTTAGGTCCATTCATTTATTTGTTGTTAGAGAATAGAGGAGTTTAGATATTTAGCATTGTTAGTTTCAAAGTTTGTATTGATGAATGCTAGCATCTAACCCTTGTTTAATTCTTATCATGATGGTGTTTATGCTTTGTTTTAGCTAAATTGTAGAACTATTTTAGGTGGTAGTTCTTGCTTCATTTGATTTAGCATTAAGCAAAGTATACATGCACACATTTGGCACGCCCGGTGGGACTTACTCCATTGTCCTTTGCACTTAATTTCAAGTTTTTGTAGTTAAGTTTTATTTTTGGTTACTAACCCTCTTTTACACATGTTGATCTAACTTGTTTTTTTAACATGTTTTGTTGAGTTTGCATGTGTTGGGTCTTCCTTGTAGGTATGAAGGAGGTGAAGTGCTGTCAAAATTGGAATTGAGGGGAAAATTTCAAGATTTCTCCATGTTTTCATTTTTAGAGCTTACTTTTTCAACATTCTACATGCTAGTTTTGTCAATTTCTTGAAGATTTTAAATTCTTGAGCATGTAGGTTAGTGTTTGATAGTGCTGAGTCTTCTATTTACATATTAATGTGGTGGGTTGCTGTCAAAATTTAATCTTGGTGAGAAAATTTCAAGATTTCATCATGTTTTCATTTTTAAGCTTACTTTTTCAACATTTTACATGCTAGTTTTGTCAATTTCTTGAAAATTTTCAATTCTTGAGCATGTAGGTTAGTGTTTGATAGTGCTGAGTCTTATATTTACATATTAATGTGGTGGGTTGCTGTCAAAATTTAATGTTGGTGAGAAAATTTCAAGATTTCATCATGTTTTCATTTTTAGAGCTTACTTTTTCATCATTCTACATGCTAGTTTTGTCAATTTCTTGAAAATCTTAAATTCTTGAGCATGTATGTTAATGTTTGATAGCGTTGAGTCTTCTATTCATATATTAATGTGATGGGTTGTTGTCAAAATTGAATCTTGGTTGGAAAAATTTGCCCATTTTGCATATTAAGGGACGTTTTTTTTGACATTTTTTAAGTGCATGTCAAGTGCATACCCATGAGCATAAGAGCATATGCGTAACCCATCTTCCGAAGGCCATAACTTTTGCTCCCGACCTCGAAATGACTCCATTTTTTTTGCGTTGGAAAGGTATTGAAGTTAACTATGCAATGAAAACATAAATTTGGGATTTACACTTACAGAAGTTGCAGGTTTTTCTGTTATTTTAAAACTGGTCATTTTCTAACATGTCTAATGTTTTGATGAATGTTGTATTTCCATGCTTACTCGATTTAGATCAAAGCGTGTGTATGCTCTTCTCTTGCACCTTTTGGTGATCTTGAGAATCAAAAACAACTTTGATCTATATCTTTTTAACATTGGGATTAAACTTGGAAATTTAATTATTCATTTTGCTTAAGGGAATGAACCTTTTACAAAGCATTTTTCAACGGTCCTTTGATTTGAAGTTTTCCATTTCTATATAGTTGGGCTAAAGTTTGTGTATGCTCTTCTCTTGCACCTTAGGGTGATCTTGAGAATCAAAAGCAACTTTAGTCTTCATTTTATAACATTTGGTAAATTGGAAACTTCATCTTTCACTTTTGGTTTAAGGGAATGAACATTTATCAAAAAATTTGTATGGTTCATTGATTGAAAAGATTTTATTTACTTTTTAGTTGGATTATTTGTTGTGTATGCTCTTCTCTTGCATCCTTGGATGATCTTGAGAATCAAAAGCAACTTTTAATCCTCTTTTAAATAATGTGATTTTCTTGGAGAACTACTAACGCTTGAGTGCAGGACCTAAAAACGCTTGTCAAAGAAAGGAGGAATCAAAACGAAATCAAAAACTACTAATACAGTTGTTATACAGGTTGCCAAAAGGTGTTCAAGCAAACCACACCTAATTAAACAAGATAAAAAGAACAACATATTCAAAACACTGTATTGCAGGTTTCGGAAAAGAGTCGTCCCTCTCCGCTCAAGCTGGAACATAACCCCTTTGGCATAACGCCTTAAGCTACAACAATGGGGGTGGTTCGGGAACCCCAAAGTAGTCCACGCAGAGGAACCTTGTGGACGAAACGGGAAGTGCTCCGCACTACCTACTTGACTAGTGATTCCTTTGTGAGATAGAGTTACAGGTTGTCCGTTGTGGCGACCCCAGTGATAGTACACGTAGACGCACTAGTTGCCTACTGTTCTTGAAGGGGGTAAAGTAAAGCCGAGATACTCCCAAACTAGTCAGTGTGACTTTTTGGGTAAATCGCGCTCGCTCGTGGCAACTTTGTAACACCTAGGGCGAGAGAACCACCTAGGAGAATATACTTTGGCCAGGAGCCCACTTTGACCACTTTAAAACAGTGTTGAGTTGTGAACCTTCTTTTTGAGAAACGTGTGACGTATTACTTTCGCCTAGTTTTTACTTGCCTTAGGGCGAGGCGAAACTCTGCCGAAGTAAGACTAGCATTTTTTGTCATTTTTTCTTGATTTATTTCCTTCATATTCTTTTGACACTTTGTTGATCAAAAGAGGTGTGATTACCTTTGTGTTGCCATTACTGTTTTCTCTCTCACTTTTATGTCCGTTTACGCCCATCCATGTTTGCGGCTGGGTTAGTTAAACGTCTAAAGTGAGTGGAGGCGTTTTCACGTCATTTGGTAGCCATTGTGATCTTGATACCCACGTCAAGATCGTCATTGTAGTTAGGCGTGGTTCATCACTGCGGACTTCCATAGAGGAGTTAGTTTGTTTGTCTCGTATCATTACAATTTCGATATTTACGTCTTGTTTCTTGTAAACTCGACATAAATACCTATATTGTACGGTTACGTTGCACACATTCTTAACTATTCCTAGCTATACTTTGAGCTTTTTTTGTTCAGTTTTATTATTACCTCGATTTCAAAAGGTGTTAGGAACTACCATTTGTGCGTGTTATATCAATAACACCTCGATATCAATACTCCACTTTCTTGCAAAGTGGGTTAACATATCTTGGTGATATTGTTGTGTCATTCATAAATCGTAATTGGCACTTTTTGAGATATAGGTCTTAATCAGACTTGAGCTTGCTCATCGTATATCTTGATTGGGAGATCGCATTTAACTTCATGTATTTACTTACGTTTGTTCATTCCTTTGAACTTGGCATAAGTGGAGACATCTTGTTAATCATCTGGCGTCGTAAATTACTTTGAAACGTAGTCTAGGAAGTACTTCATTTGATTAAGTTTTGGTACCAAACGATTGTTTCATTGGTGACTTTATCATTCTATCACATTGATATTCTCACTGTTAATTTACTCTTAACACGTACATCTTGTGTTTCACTTAGGGGTAGTCATTGAATTTTGAACAAATATACAACTTACCTTAGTGAAACTTATCACGAAAACATGGCTCCCAAAGATGACGCGTCTAGGGTTAAAGAAACAAACATATGAGGAACAACGGTGCAAGCTTGGGAAACCTCTAGAGACAAGGTCAAACCCATTTATCGGACACGATCTAGGACCACTATTTTCTGCGAGAAAAGGAAACGAGAAGAGATGGTCGATCATAGTGGAAATGAATTAGAATCACCACACATGAGACTTTGATTTTGACCCCACTCTACTAGATGAGTTTCTCCTTAGAAACAAAGATAGAGTTTTGGCACGGGTCATGGAATTAGGGGCCAAATTGCCCATTGAGAAGGAACCATACTACAAACAAATGACACTACTAAGGAGGAACACCCCCTTATCAATATGGAAGATATTTTAACAGGTGGACATGCTTCCACTTCTTATGTAGAAAATGATAAAGTGGTAGGGCATAGAATACCCCTCATCAAAGTGTGCCACGAAGAAACAAGATAGAACATGAGACAGGGGAAGAACCTCCACAATACGAAGAGGAGGAACCTTTAGAAGAAGAAGACACAAACCAAGTCACATCCAACAACAACTCGGTAACTTAAGCCGACAACTAGCTTTGCTTACTTTCAGTACTGAGAAAGACACAAACAAGAATGTTCAAAAGTCAAAGCCTAAGTTTAGGATCCACGAACTCCATCGAGAAAACCAAGGAGAAGAAGACACGGGGTATCATCATGTACACATCCCGTTTCTCCCACTAAAGAACAATTGCTCGCACAAAAGTACAATCTATGAAAGCAACGCTTGCGAGCATACAAGAAAGCAATATAGGGAGTATTAGGAAAACCAATACGAAGAACTATGCCCCTATCCTTTTGACAAGACAATGACCCTTGACCCTTTCCAAAGAAATTTGATATGCCAAAGTTAAACAAATACAAAGGAAAGGGAGACCCGAGGATCATGTTAAAGATTTCTACATGGCATGTCAAGAGGTGTCTTATAGTGATAATTACCTCATCAGACTTTTTCCTAAGAGTCTCGGAGGTCAAGCATTAGAATGGTTTACGCGCTTGCCACGAGGATCAATTTTCACCTGGCCAGAATTGGCGGAAAGATTCGTGCGTCATTTCTCATATAACATAGAGAGTGACGTCACCATGGCAGACTTGTGCGGCACAAAACAACGCCCAAATGAGACCTTCGCCAGCTTCCTCCAACGATGGAGAGGGATAGCTAGTCGCTTCCCTTGCGCTTTCCCTGAGAAGCAGCTAGTCAGTATTTTCGTCCCTAATCTCAACCCAGATATAGCTTTCCACCTCCAAATGCATTGTGTCCGCACCTTTGAGGAGGTTATCGAGAAAGGGATTCAAATAGAAAAGGCTCTCATTGCCAAAGGCACCCTCAAAACCCAATCTAAAGACAACCAAAGTGTCAAACCCGTTGAAAAGCCAAAGATCTTTAACAAAAACAAAAGCGTGGTGGGAGGCGGAATCACTTGATTCCAAAGCGTGTTCAAGCGGTCCAAACCGATCAACCTTTTAAAGCTGACCAAGGGCCCAATTCAACCACCACCAAAGCGAAGAACATTCACCTCCCTCGATGAGCCATTGTCATCATACTAAAACAGTTGGATGCGGCCCACATGATGACCTATCCTACAACACAACCGTTTGATGACAACACTCCTAAACCTTCATGGTATAAGGAGCATGAATACTGCGAAATGCATCGCGTTAAAGGTCATAAAATAGACAAATGTTTGCGACTTCGCCACTATATTCAAGACCTCATTGACAACGGGGAGATAGAGGTGGATAACCCTAGCCACATGTAAACACCTAACGAGAAAATGGGGATTTATAAGGAACCATTCCCCAAGCATGATAAGTCGGAAAAGGAAAAACCGGATCGGGGAGAGTCATCCCAAACCTATAAAGCCACGAATTACTTGTATACCAAGAGAGATAACAATCATTACGATTCACTTATCGGATGTATTCGCTCCCCTACTGACCGTGTCAATACCATCCGGATCAAGGGAAAGGACTGCGCTGCGGTAACAAGGCGTGCCCGCCTCGTGATTCCAGAACCCTCTCTGTTGACCCCATAGCTGGTAAATATAACCTTTTAGAACAACTTGAGAAGACACCTGCTAAGATCTCGATCTTAGATCTTCTCAAGATATCCAATGTGCATAAGGAAATTTTGTATCAAACTCTTCAAGGGTCGGGAGTGCCTTTAGAAGTTGATCTGCATACCTTGAGCCGCGGTGGCAAATATTGCACCCGGTGAGCATCTCACTTTCAACCATAGGGAGGTCCCTACTTGAGAATCCTACACATAATCTTCCCTTATACATTGAGGTAGTTGTCACCCGGGAAAATCAAGCGGGTGCTTGTGGATAATGGATCGGGATTGAATATCTGCACACTTAAGTTGGTCAAACAATTGGGACATACGGAGGAAGATCTTGAGTCCCATATCATCACTATCACCGCATACGACAACGCGGAAAGAGAGTCAGCAGGCACCATTACGCTGCCAATGGAGGTGGGCCCCACTTGCCATCAGACAAAGTTTCACGTCTTAGACTTGGAACTTCCATATAATATGCTTCTAGGCCGACCATGGATCCATGCCATGCAGGTTGTGCCATCAACATTTCATCAATGCATCAAGCTGAAGCATGAGGGACATACGATAACAATACCAGGAGACTCAGAGCCCTTTGCTCATTGTAGAGCTCTTAATAGCTTTGCACGAAAGGGTACATATGCATGTCCCTCCACAGATATAGCTGTCCCTCTTCATTCTGAGGCCATGGAATCTCGAGTAGATTCAAATTCTCTTAGTTCTTGCACTCATGGGGCATCTACTTCAACATCTCCATTTAATTCATGGGAGATGAAAATTCTGGAATATGGCTGTGGGGAGTATAATGTACAACAAGCGCTCTTGGTTTCTGACCTCTCCTTGTCGCCCAAGACTAGAGGTCGACCCAACTACTTTGCTTGGGAGACCTAGAGAGGAACATACTATTGGGTCGTTCCTACGGAGGCTTGTTAGGCGAGGAAAAATTACTTGATCCACCTCTTACTTGGGTCCCCGAGGACACTCGGCCATCTTGTTATCAAACCCCGAAATATGAAAAATCTAGCGAGAATGATGTACTCCATGGGCTCTGAGCCTAGGATGTGGGAGGAATGAACAAGGACAAAGAGAACCAGTCCCTCTTCCACATTTCAAAACAGAAAGATATGGCATTGGGATTCGCCCTTATGGAGCACACCCCAGACGATCAAGATGCGACTTGTTACGAGCATGAGGATAGCTCAGATTATCTAGACAGCGATCAGATTCTTTGTTGTAGCCAATATGAGGATCGGCCTCCACGAACCTTTTCATGAATAATGTTGTCCTAACCATCACCCCCCCATGAACCAACCCTTGACCTTGTATACCCCTCCCTTGTTGAATGGGACCAACAACGTCACGTGCCACTAGATTTATTCGAGAATGACGAGGCTATTGCGAGTTCATGGGCATAAGGGATACTGATTCCCATTGGAGATCACAAGAAGGGTTTCTTTATCGACTTAGACACTGCGCCTACTTGGCGAGGAGGTGAACTTCGTGGTCAGCAAAATTTAAAGAAAAGCGAGGCAAGAGTTCTAAAGAAAAGCCTCGGCAAAAATCAAAGTCAAGTCACACGGTGAAAACCTCTTTGAGGCATTGGGTGACAAACAAATAAGAAAATCAAAGGACAAACAAAGTGACCACGCGAGGATGAAAATCTCGTAGAGACATCCTTGGATGAAGATCTCAACCTACCTCCCGATCCCACGCGTATGGAGGATTTATCAAATTGTTAGTTGAAGAAACCATTGATGTTAATATTGAGTGCTGAAGAAGATCCCAAGATAGTAAAATTGGGAGCATCACTCTCGGCCAGAGAGAAAAAGGCGTTCACTATGCTCTGCGAGAGTTTATTGATGTGTTCGCATGGTCTTACAAAGACATGCCCGGCTTAGATCCAACTTTGGTCGTGCATAACTTGGTTGTGCACGAGCGCTAAGCCTATCAAGCGAAGCTTGAAAGATGCACCCAAGAGTGGCCTTGTTAGTTAAAGAAGAGTTGGAAAGGTTGCTTGCGGCGGGATTCATCGGGCCATTGATTATTACGAATGGATATCGAACATTGTTCTGTCGGAAGAAACCTATTGGTATCAAATTTGCCTGATTTTAGGGACATCAATAAAGCTTGCCCTAAAGATGACTTTCCATTGCCCAACATTGACATGATTGTTGACTCAACCGCAGGGTATGAAATGCTATCACTTATGGATGGCTTTTCGGGTTATAATCAAATTAAGATCGCTGAGGAAGACCAACACAAAACAGCTTTCACAACTCCTTGGGGCACCTTCTATTATCAGGTGATGCCATTCGGCCTTAAGAATGCGGGAGCAACTTATCAGCGGGCCATGACAGTAATATTTCACGATATGATTCATGACATCATGGAAGACTATGTAGACGACATCCTGGGAAAGTCCAAAACAAGAGAGGAACATCCTATCATTTTGCGGCGTATCTTTGAACGCCTACGTGAATACAAAGTCAGGCTAAATCCAAAGAAGTGTGTCTTCGGTGTGTTATCCGGGAAACTATTGGGCTTCATCGTGTCGAGACGAGGTATTGAGGTAGACCCTGCTAAAGTATCTGCCATCACGAAATGCCTCCACTGAGAATATCAAGCAAGCTGCGTAGCTTGCGAGGAAAATTCAAGCCATTCGCCACTTTATCTCCCAGCTTGCAGATAAATGTCACTCATTCACTCATTTGCTTAAGAAGGACATCACTTTCATTTGGGGACCTGAGCAACAACAAGCCTTTGCTTTGCTTAAACAATACCTGGCTAATCCACCTGTCCTCATGCCTCCCACTCCGGGAGAACCACTTTTGCTCTATATTTCCGCTACGCAATATGCTATTGGTGCACTGCTCACCCAATATGACCTTAGCCATAAAGAGAAAGCAGTGTACTATCTGAGTCGCACCCTCATCGCCTATGAATGTAATTATCCTCAGATTGAGAAGGCTTGCTTGGCTGTTGTTTTTACCTTTCAGAAACTTCGCCATTACCTGCTAAATACTAAGACCAAGCTCATATCCAAGGTCGACCCACTCAAGTATTTGTTGTCCAAACCCGCCCTCACAGGTAGAATGGCTAATTGGATCATTCTACTCAGTGAGTTTGATATAGAATTTGTCCATCAAAAATCAATTAAAGGACAAGTACTTGCTGACCAGCTAGCGGAAGCACCTTTGCAAAGCATAGAACCTTTGAGTCTGGATCTGCCAGATGCATCTTTGCTCTACATTGAAGAATCTATCGTATGGCAGATACATTTTGATGGATCTTTTACGTTTCATGGTTCAGGTGCAGGAGTGGTCCTTATTACTCCTTGGGTGATCCTATACCACAGGCTTTCCATCTGGCCTTCCCTTGCACAAACAACATTGCGGAATATGAAGCACTCATTGCAGGGATGAAGCTAGCCATCAAGTGGAATATTCAACATGTGAAGGTTGTAGGTGATTCATAGCTAATCATCAAACAGGTTAATGATGAGTATAAAGTTAAGGATGACAAGCTCATACCTTATAAGAAGTTGGTGGAAACTCTGAAGGAGTATTTTGTGCGCATTACCTTTGAGCAAATCCCAAGAGCGCAGAATAGATCGGCAGATGCTATGGCAACGGTGGGATCTATGCTTCGTATTCCGCCAGGGAACAATGATATGCCATTCTTCGTAGAAAATCTACGCCACGGCCGCGTATGACATGCGAGAATCTTGCTTGGCTTGTGAGTGAGGTTGTTGGTCCCCATTCACCATGGTATGAACCCATTTTCACCTATCTTAAGGACGGTACATTCCCTCCCAAAATCTCCCGCTCACGAAAAGCGAGCCTAATTCACCGAAATAGCCCGTTACACCTGTTAGGAGGTACACTTTATCGTCGTGGCTACGATGGGAATCATTACGTTGTCTGGATGTGTGAGGTCAATCCGAGGCAATTAAAGAAGTACGAAGGAGTATGCGGAGCACATACAAACGGAATGGTCTTGGCTAAGAAAGCTGTTAAGTAGGTTACTATTGGCCCACCATGGGCCCGATTGTTGTAATTATGTTAGAAAATGTGTGCTTTGCCAAAAGTATGGAAATTTCATCCATGCTCCATCATGACCATTGCTGACCAATCACTACCCGTGGCCATTCTCCAGTGGGGACTTGATCTAATAGGGAAGCTTACTCCTACCTCATCGATGGTCATACACATATCATCACGGCTACTGAGAATACTTTACAAATGGGTGGAGGCTTTGTCCCTTTAACCTATGTCACGAGCACACAGATTTCTAAATTCATCATGAATCACATTATTTGCCGATATGGTATCCTGCAGACCATTGTCACGAGATAATGGGAAGTCATTTAAGAACAAAGCGTGAAAGGTCTTTGCCAGCGGTTCCAAATCAGATTGAAATGGTCCACGCCATATTACCCTCGGGGTAATGGACAAGGCTGAGGCAACAAACAAGACTTTGGTAAGGATAATGGAGAAGATGGTTAGCAAAACTGGTGGCGGCACCTACAAATCCACCCGACCCTGCAGGCCTACCGAACATCAATTCGCACTCCTACGGGTGCGACGCCATATTCCCTCGTGTTCGGGACAGAATCTATCATCCCTTTAGAGATTGAACTCCCATCCTGCGAATTTCTCTTGGGACTATTTGGATAAGGATGAAGATTACAGTGGCAAGATTGGTGAGTTAGAGCTCTGGATGAGAGGCGCATTCGCGCTCTTAATCACTGAAAGTATATCAACACGAGAATCTCCCACTGAACTACAACAAGAGAATCATCCCTCGCCGGTTTGAGGTGGGTGATTTAGTTATGAAGGAGAACCGGTTCAACACCGGAGCGGAGCGAGAAAAGAAAGGGAAGTTCGAACCACCTTTGGTTAGGACCCTATGTCATAGTTGCCAAGTATGGCACAGGGGCATACAAGTTGGCTCACCCCAATGGTGATGAGCTCCGGGAGCCCATGAATTCCATGCATCTTAAGAGGTTTTATGCCTAAACATGGCACAAGAAAGTCATAAAAATCATAAAAAAATAATAAAAACATCAAAAAAAATAAAAAAATCAAAAAAAAAAAAAAAAAAAAAAAAAAAAAAAAAAAAGAGAAAACAGGTCGTCCACTAGTGAAAACCACGCAATTGTGGCACTTTGGACAAGTCCTTGGGTGAAAACCGGTTTCTGGCGCCTCGGGAGGATTCGTTGTTCACAAGCATTCTGTATTAGAAGGGTAGTTGTCTTTGTCTGGACTGGTTCTACCTTGAGTTTCCTTGTGCACACCATCTAGTCGGCCTTGATCCGGCTTTGCCTTCTTCTATTAAATGCATAAGGGGCGTGGTCTTTCGTTATTTCCCATCTTACGTTTGAGGGGCAACTCAACGAATTCACCTTCTTGTTCATAAGCGCGTGGCTTACGCCCTTGTATATTCCCACCTAGCATGTTGGGGGCATCCATGCTTTCTTGGTTACTGCACATAGCTTTGGAAAACTATTTGTTTCAAAACACACAAAAAACAATAGAAAATTGTTTCAAAAAACAAAAAACAATAGAAAATTGTTTCACAAAAAACACAAAAACAATAGAAAATTGTTTCACAAAACACAAAAACAATAGAAAATTGTTTCAGAAAACACAAAAACAATAGAAAATTGTTTCAAAAAAACAATAAAACAATAGAAAATTGTTTCAGAAAAACAAAAACAATAAAAATAGAAAATTGTTTTGAAAAAAAAAAAAACAATAGAACAAAAAAACAATAGAACATTGTTTGAGAAAAACACAAAAAACAATATATTGTTTAGATATATATATATATAATATATATATCTAAAAATATCAAAAAAAATCTAAAAACAAGGCAAAATTTTCAAAAAATTCCTAAAAAGTAAAACACCCTACAAAATGGTAACTTGCTTCTTACAGTTTGAAACTTGTGTCTTGCGCATGGTATTTTCTCCATATCTGTTGGTTTGTCTCACATCTTCCCGATTAATACGACTCGCGGATCACTTTGGATTCATGACCATTCACAAAAGCTAGCTTGCTTGCTTAAATGCATACTACTGGGGCACTTTTGGTTGCACAGTGTTTGTTTTCGTTGCGCACAAATGCTTTTCATGGACCCCGTGTCCATTTTCATTTCCCCTTGCATGTATCCTTGCTTGGGGCATCATTTTTAACCCTTGTCGTCAATCACGAACTTGTGGATCTCTTCAGCACTGATAACAAAACATTTGTACAACTGTCTTGACCGTTGTTGGGTTAGATATGTGTGTTCGTACTTGTTTTCCCTGTTATATGAGCTTGTTTCCTTCTCGTATTGCATTGCATTATTGTATGTTGCGTGGAGTTGGTACTTTCAGCAATGGACAATTGTTCGTAGTATGGCTTTTCATGTCATTCTACCTTTGTCGTATGCTTATATTTTTCATAAGGACCGATGATGTAGTTCCTATGGCAATATGATGACATCAAATTTGTTCCAAACAAATAAGCGGCTAGAGGTTAAGCTCTTCTCTCCCCTCATCCATATTTCTTCTACACCACTTCCCTTTCACCCCTAATTCTCCCTCTCCTCGGGGCATCCTGCCTCGTCCCCATTCTTCTGCCTACTTCTCACCTTTTTCGATCGTCGATCGAGTTCTTCTATCACCCCATCGACACTCGAGGGGGCATCTCTCCCTCCTACTAATTTTTCTTCCATCTCTTCAAAATCTCTTTTGTCTACTATCTTTGAAGTGGCATCACTTATGCCACCCCAAAGAGGGGCAAATGTAGACACCTATAATTACGCCCAAGCAATTTAAATACTTAAATTGTGCTAATTATCCCCTTTCTCGCAAATCAACGACATATCGTCAAAGGCACTCATTTTCCCTCATATCATCATTAATTAATTACACTAAGCTAATTAATTAAGTTGCCTATCCAACAAATACCCTAATTAACGACCTTAGTTAATAAATCACCCCTTCTACCTAGACTAATTAATTATTATTAATTAATTAGCTTTCCCTTCCATTTAACCAATAAATCAATATTTAATTGATTTAATCCCCTTATAATAGCCTAAATCACACTAATATTCCTCTAATTGGCTTCTATAAGCTTACACCTACCTATTAATTAATCACCTTTGATTAATTAAAATACCCCAACTCCATGACTTGCTAAACATGTATTAAACCCTTAAAAGTAAGGTTACCTTTAATAAAGCAACCTTATCCATTCCTAATCATGTTTTACCTTTATCCCACATTCATGAGAATGTGTTGAATCCTTTATCCTTTGGGCTATATAAAGAGCCCTCCACCTACCTTTTTACTTACACCTAAACTTTCTAAGAGAGTAAATGCAAAGCATATAGCAAAGAGACTAAGAGCTTGCACCTTGCCCTTTTGAGAGTTCATCATCTTGAAGAGTTAAGCCTCTTTCTTAAAGTGCTTGGGTCATATGGGAGGTGTCGAAAAAGGGTCTTGTAGCCCAACTTTGATTAGCCCCCATTCCTAGGTTCTTGGAGCATTAAGGACAACTATTTTGATAGCCATGGAGCTTACTTAGGTCCATTCATTTATTTGTTGTTAGAGAATAGAGGAGTTTAGATATTTAGCATTGTTAGTTTCAAAGTTTGTATTGATGAATGCTAGCAGAATCTATACCTCCTACCATTCCTACTTCTAAAATTTTTCTAATGATTTCCATGATAAATCCAATACTAGCACTACTAGAAATTCTTTGTATCTAATGATAACCTTGATGAAATCCTTACTTGAAAAATAATGTTTGATAGTGACTCCGATTATGCTTCTAATAATGCACATTTTAATGATGATGTTTCTTCCATTAAGGTTATTGAATGTGAATCTACACCTCTTCTTTCTTCTACTTCTGAAGTTATTTCCAATGATGGCCATGTTGACACCAATCCTACCCCTAATACACCTCTTACTATGTCTCATGATCCTACACCTAGTACATTTATAGAGATTCCACATTCATCTCCTCCTCTCACACCTCCATCCCCTCCTTCCACATCCACTCCCCCTTCTTAGGTTCCCATGATCACTCAAAATGGAAAGATTCAACCCCTCAATATGCCTCTCACTTCCTAGACCATCCCTTCATAATATATCCTCTCTCTCATGCATGTTGTTGGTAATTTGCAAACTCAATTTCATACCCTTACCCTCGAGAGAAAATATTATTGTGTCTCCATTGACAATAACACCCTTCCTGGAAATCCCATTCCTAAGAAGATTCACAATTTTGATTTCCCCAAGGGTTTTAGCATGCCTACTTTCTCGTGTTTTGATGGCTTGCGCAATCCTTATTTGCATCTAAAATATTTTTGATTATTCATCTCTTCCTATTCCAATGATTAATTGTTACTTAAATCCTTTCATCATATCCTTGTGATAATTCTCTCCAATGGTATATTCATTTACCTAATGGATATATTAGTACTTATTATGATATAGAGGATGGTTGTATTCGACATTTTACTTCTAAAAATGGTCCTAAAGTTACATATGAATGTTTTCCTTCTTTGCATCAAGGAAATAAAGAACCAATTTTAGATTACATTTTATGCTTTAATTATTGCATGCATCAGTTACTATTTCAGCCTATTGATCTAGAAATGTAATTTATCTTTTTCGTGGATTAATTCCCCCATTAAAAGAAAAGATCTTATATGATACATGTGATTCATTTAATCTTTTTGCTATGAAGTTATTGATATAGAAAAGGATTGATTGTAGATCATGGTATCACACCTCCCCTACTTCTTCTATTCCTCCCTTTCCTACTAATTCTTCTCCTCTTCCATCTATTGACCCCCTCCATAGTTGCCATCTCCTCCTCCATGTAAGTGTCCTCCTTCCTCACCACCACGTCGATATTCCCGTAAGTCTTCCCCACCTCCCACCTATGAACCATTACAATTTTCACATGATACTAAACCACATGATGTATTACACACATTACTTGATAAGTGAATAATCCATTTACCTTCCAACTAGCATCATCCTAGTCACCAGTTGCACCACCATTGTGACCTCCATTTTTATAATTTCCACTTTGCTTTAATGGTCACCATGATAATGGTTGATATGCTCTCCATCAAAGACTACAACAATTATAAGATAAGGGTGTCATTTCCTTCCACACTCTCTTTTGTGAGTGCTCTATCTCAAATATTCCACATAAGTGAACCTATGCCACTATTATTTTATCTCATTCATAAGGTTATTATCCTTCCACCTCCTAAGGTCATCATCCATCCACCTCCTCTAGTTGTCCCACTTATAGCCACATCATCTCACCCTACCCACATTATTAATACATATCATTGGCTTCCTAAGAAATATACTCTCACACTTACCACCATCACATCTCCCATTATTAACACCATTTCCCATAATATCCAATTCAGATGCTATACACATGTTGTTTTTGTTCCACATGCTCCTATTATGCATCACAAGCCTCTTCACCTTTGGTATATGATATCCATTTCCATCTCATTACCCAATGACACACTCATGTTCTTAAGGTTCATACATGACTATTGAGGGAATTATTACTAAAATGAAAATCACTCTCACACTCGGGGCAATCATTATTTTATCCCCTTCTCCATATTTGTCACAATAAATTTCAAGCATTGTTCTACATCTCCTTATTATACAATTCTAACCTCATCATTATTTTAATCTCGTATCTTATCTGAATCATATTTCCACTTCTAATTATCTACCACATTACATCACATACATATATTTCTATTTATCATATGTTATACTATTCACTCTTATTCACATGCAATTATTATTCACTATATTGGCTAGCAATTATTTCCACATTGTAATGAATTTTAACAACCAACAATATCTATTAAATCAAATATTCCAACAATACATATATAATCTTTTTGGATGTCGCAATAATGTGTTTTCATTGATGTCAAGTGTTTAGTGATGTCATAGGATGTCCAAGGTGTTCAAGTGTCTTCCCAATTTGTCTAAGTGTCTTCATGAAGTGTCAAGTCATGATTGCATGTGTTCATGCATGGTCTAGGTGCATGGTCAAGCAAGAAAGTTATGTGAATGTTTCCTTCTAAGGTTGTATGAAGACTTCATAAGGTCAAACATGGTCAATGAGATGTGTGTGAGTTGGTATTGAGCTTATAATAATCCCACATGGTCAATTGATGAAGAATAAGGTAAATCTAAGCTTAATCCTCATCTTAGATCGAGTAGGTTGGCATGGAAACATGAGAAATGGATCAAGAAAGAGTAGGGAAATCATGGTTGGAGTAGTATGAGCTGGTATACCATGTATAAGAGGAGTATTAGGTTAAGAATCAAGCTTATAGGGCATGAAGTTGGTCATTCTGAGGTTTTTCAGTGAAGACAAGCCTAGTAGGCAAGTGAGAATGATGAACCAAGATATGATGATGCAAACTAAGGATGTGTTAAAATAAAAATAGATTGAGAGGGGGTGATTAAGTCCTTACAAACCAAATTTAATTTTAGATTACTTATTTAAATCTAAAACCACTTATCCAATCATTAATGTGTGCACATCATCAAATAACATACATGAAATCGACCATGAACAAGATAATCAACACAAAAAAATAAGATATAAGTGGGAAATCCTCAACAGAAGAAAACCCATTGAAAAAAGTCTTTATATTTATATTTTTCAAATTTATGGAGGCTCCAACCCCACAAGGAGCACCAACCCCTAATTTTTGAAGCAAAAACTCGATAAAGAGGATACAACCCCCCACTATGATCAATAAACCAATAAATCAACTTATGAATAATATATCTAAGCTTATTTTATGTGAAAACAGATGGAGATCACAAATTACGTTCACACTCCTTCAAAACCTTGTTTAAACCCTAGGTCTTTAAGCTTACATAATTCTTCAATTTCTTCACTTCTAAAGGCTTAAAATTATTTAACAAACACTTTCTATCATTATTAAACTTGTCACACACTTTCTTAACTCTCAAAACATGCATTTTTAACTACAAAAATCTCACACCTAAGTTGTACTTTTTGCACACACTCAACTAGTTCAACTTTACACCCAAAAGATCACTTTTATAGGCTCTTCTTGATTCAAATTCAAAAGAGGCCAGTTTATATCCTTTATATCAACCATACCAACTTAAAAACATCCCATAAGAATCATTAAAAAATTCACAATTGACCCATCTAGGTCGGTCATGCCAAAAACCATCTAACTTGCACCAAAAATCCTCAAAACCCCATCACTAGAATGAGAAAAATCCTCTAACACCAAAAATATTTTTATTAAAGATCTAAAAATAACCACACATGTGTAATATGACATTTAAACATCATCAATTCAATTTTCTTTAACCAATGAAATTATTTCATTTAATGGATCCACTAGCTCATTACCTTCATAAAATAATTGTTTCCAACATCCTGATTTTACCTTTGGGCCTCAAGACCACAAAAGATGAACTAAAATATGGCATGTTACCACTATATGTAATTACTAAGGACTTTCATAATACTTATAATAAATTTATCCTTCACAAAAAAAAAAATCACATGCTCAAACCACATCAACTTTACTCTTCACCAAAACAAGCTGCCAAAAAACCTAGTCTGCAAAATCAACTAGTTTTCCTTTAATATACTCCAAATTAACCCCTATGAAATTTTTCAGGTGTTGTAAGCATCAAATCATTCATCCGATGCTCCAAAAAAATCATTTTTTCATCAAAAATTTTCATTTCCTGAAAAGTAAAAAACCTTATTACTCACAAAATGACTTTAAAACACATCAAAACAATTCATCATGAAAAAAATCTTATACTATTGGAAATTTATCTGAATACTCTTTCCAAAACATATTGAAAATCCTTCCAAATTAAAGTGGAAGGCCTTCAACTAAGCTGATCTCTAAAAACTGCTTGAAGCTACCCCAAAACTACCCTTGATACATCAACATAAATGAAGCATATTTGACCATTTAACTGCATCACCATGACATAAAAACTTAGATACATCAATAAAAATCACATAATCACCATAATAATCATTTAGTTTACAAATACTTTGGACAACTTTGTCCTAAAATGAATTTCTTCAGAAACCGACATGTTTGAATGGGTTCCACTCATCACCACAAGATCTAACATACCTTTCTATACACCTAGAGGAGTCCTCTACATCATCCAATCATCATATAATAATTATCAATAAATTATAGCTAGTTAAGAGTAATTTCTCTCCTACCACTTTAGAGCTAGGGTTTCAAACACATAAAGAGATGTTTACCTTCTTAACATTCGTTCATAAAAAAATTACGATGAAATGACACCATTTTTTAAAAATATTATATAATAAAATTAGAAACATACATGAAAGCCACAAGGTCTCATGAAAATAATACAATTTAAGGTGAGCATTAGATGATCCAATTCAAGCTAGAAATGACCTCCCTCTTTACCCCGTTTCACCGAAACTGACATAAATTGCAAAATAATCATCATGTTAACCTAAAATTTTTCCCACAACATCATGACACACCCTAATAAAAACTAAAATCATCACCATATCACAAATGGATCTCAATATTTTCATCCATTGAGACTTGCATAGTTATCCCTTAGGGTTTTTCATTGTAAAGGCTAGGGTCAGGTGAAACAACATCATAACACATCATAAAAAATCTCCAAAATTCCCTAACATTCCTTTTTCATCATCAATCAGCTACCTACATGCATCCATGAGATCACAATTCTCTGAAAATCATCCTCGTGCCTTCTAATAACCATACATGGTCCAAATGAGAACCTGAATCTTGGTTAGTCACCCGTATCTGCACCCCGAAACCCATGTGAGTTCCCAATAACTATCTAATAATTATCTCCATCATTATAGCATGCTTCTCAAGTCACCAATAATATCATACCACCATGCACCATCACCTAGGCTAGCTAGGTCACTGAATAGGCTTGCAAGAATAAACAATTCCCATTGGATCAACATATGCAACCAAGAACATACTTGAATCTCCATGATATCATCACTCTAAGAATCATATGACTCCACTCCATCATCCACTTTTTCATTAATGATTTTTTAATCAATGCAAACACCTAAAACCATAACATGCCAACAACATGGCATGAGCAAAATATAATGGTAGATGAGGTGTATAGGCTTCACAAGTGCCTAGGGAGGTGAATTAATCACTTATATAGGTCTATTTAACACTATTCCTCAGAAATAGAGAAAACATATTGCATAAATGAGATGGATTATAGTTTTTAGATAAAACTATGACAAAGTGGCCATTGGAAATTATGGAGGAGGGAGTTGAGAAGGTGTGGTAAACAATTGAGTACCTAAGAAGGTGTTTTGTGTAAGTTGTCTAAGTTTTACCAAAAATGGATTTTGAATAATGAAAATTGAGAAAATCAACCTCTTAACAATCAAAAACATTATCAATCCTCCTTCAAATAAATCATACGAGGATTTTTTGAAGAGAACTTAGATACAAAACTTTTGCAAAAATTTGGGGTCATTTGGTTAAGAAAAAAAAGTTCTCTTCATTTTTCTGCCACTATCCGAACCCTCTCCAAACCCTTATTTGTCGTGATAGAGGTAAAATGAGGTTTTTTATCTCCAAATACCTTGGGAAATTTGTGAAAACATCTCAAGGGTATATAAGACTCATTCTAGATCATTTTTGTGGTAGTTGTGTTATTCAAGTTTGAATGTACTATATGGATTGTACCTTATTTTACAAGTTTTTATTTTTTTGAGGTCCCAAGGTGAATCTCTAGGTTTGAGAGCTTGTGTATGAGGTGTAATTGGTGTTATAAAAGTTTTTAGGAATACTCATTGTGCATTTGGTGTGAATTGGGTTCATCTTCCACTCTTACAGTTGAAAGGAAGTCTAGAAGAACAAGCCTGCCTAAGTGTGCCTTGAAGATCATGCAATATTTGACACTTTTTATATGAAGTAAAGAAATATGAAAGTATGAGGAGTTGAAAAAATATTAACCATATGTGAAATGTGACTTGGGGATCATGATAAATTGAGAAATGGTGTGTGGTTGTTCAAATAGTGAAGATAAAAATTGTGCTTACAAAATTGTGACTTCCTACTCCAATGCATGCTTCATAAAGAGATCAAGGATTGATTCCTTAATCCTTCTTTCCTAATCAAAATGATACAAAAGTTACAAATATTCCTCTTAAATATGTGAAAGTATTTGAAAATTTTTGCTTTACATGTGGATAATCTCATTCTTGAATAAGAGAAATATTTTCATGATTGTGTGAAGACTAAATAGGAGAGATGATTAAGAGATTCCTTGTCATGTCTTGATGCTCCTCAAGCTCTTGTGAATGATGTGTACCTCTTGGATGTATAAATATCATGAGTATGTAATCTTCTCAGTTCACATAAGGTTCTCCTTCTTCAAGATGCAAAACTATGAAGACTATATCCTACTCTTGAGGTGCTCATATTTTCTCAAATGGAGGTGAAATCCAAAATTTCTAAGAAGAAAGGTTCAAGGGGTTATAAAAGATTTGTTAAGGATCTAGTAACATCCAAATATGCCAGTCATGTTTGAAAGTGAATTTTGAGATTCTATGCAAAGATACCTCATTGGAAGAATAAGACAAGAGCTAGAAAAAGTGTTATAAAATAATGCTTAGAGGTCTAAATGAATTTTTAGTAGTTATGACAGATTTTCAAGTAGTTAATAAGGCTCAATCCCTAATACAAAATAAAATGAATTAATTGCATCCGTAAAGGAAAAAACTCACATGGTAGAATTTTTCTATGACAATTGTGAAGATAGGGATCATGTAGTGGGACTGCTTGTTGTAAAAGATGAGGCAAATATAAAAGATTTCCAGGCTAAACACAAAGGAAACATGGAAAAACGAGAAAGAATCTTAGCGAAGTTGAGTAGAAATGGGAGGAAATTGATTTATTGAGGGCCTCAATTAAAAATAAGCTAAAGGAACTTTACCCACAAGTTACACGTAGGATGGGCGTGCTAGCTGATACAGGAAAATAGTTGGAGACTTTGGTTGAAACATTGAAGGATAAGGGTGAGGATATGACTTTTGAAGAGGTTCCTGCCATTATAGGTGATGCCTTTACTCAAGAAAGTAGTGAATTAGAGGGGTGGAAAATATTGGAAGCATTAGTGAATAAGGAATTCCCCCTCCTTTTTGCACAGTAGCACTTGGATTCTTTCATTATTTGGCACAAGTCATACAGATATTATTTCATTCTTTGGTTATTGGAGAATTCTTTGTCATTATTTGCATGATCAATAAAGTTTTTGAGGATAGAAAACATACCTAGTGTGGGGTAATGTTGGGCACAAAAAAATTTCTAAGTTTTAAAGTATGAAGTGATACGTGAGTGCATGGATAGGCTACATGAGAGACGTGCGGATTTGAGCACATTGGAGAGTAGGGTTTGCACATGAAACATGGAAGGATATGCACATGAGGATCATGGTAGGAAGGTAGAAGACTTAGTGAATTTTTTGTATATGGGGATAAATATAGACTTGGAGTATGTGACACATAAGGAGGATTGGGAAGTCAAGAAGAGTCTATTTTTAGGAAAGAACTTGCAGTTCAAACATGCGCATGGAGCTAATAATAGGATTAGAACTAGAGTTAATTATAGATGATCTATTATTAGGAAAATATTGCATGCTTCTTAGTTTATTTTGTAGTGGCACATGGCTATTATTAACATGCAACCTATTTTGAGAGTGCATGGGAGGTGAAGAGAAATCCCCACCCCTTATATATATGTATTGATTTACACAGTTTAGATAGAATGGATTGTTACAGAGTTATGCTACTTGTTGGTATGATTTTGCACACATGACTTTGTGATGGTAACTATGATGTATTAAACTATTGTATTTTGATGGAATAATATAATGGATTGTTATGGTTGGATATTGGTTATTGATGTATCTATTACTAGTGATTATATGGTGAATCTGATCCTAATTTTTATGTGATCTGTATGTTTCCACTTTGAGCTCTTGAATATGATTGATAAAATGGATTATGCACCTTGGTATTTGTTTATTATAAACATGCATGTTAAATACATTGTAAGACTATAACAAAGAGGGATTTAATACCTTTGCACACTTTAGTTGAGTGATCATATCTGTCTCCGAGTGATGTGTCGACGTATAGGGTTTTAGTAAGAAAAATAGACTACATGTTGGTTCTATTATCGGGACCTCTTCTCAAATGGTTTACCATGATGTTGCATAATGATGGAATACTAGTTAAATCTTGCATCCATTGAAGATTGGGTGATTGATGGAAAATATCAATTTACACAAAGATATAGTACTAGACCTCATTTCAATACACACAAGTGGGTTAAATAAAATATTTATCATTAGCTTTATAAGTCGTTTTTTTGTTACTTTCCAATAGATTTGTACAAGTGGTTATCCGTGTATGCATCCAAGAAAAGATGGTATTACAGACCAAGGACTTGGATGCAAAAAGAGTAACAAGATTTTTTTAATGCAAATGAACCTTGGACATGTGGTATAGATAATTGGTGGGTTGGTGTTGTGTGTAATTATACTTTGGAGTATGCAGTGTCTATGTATACTTGTCTGGAAGTTGTTGAGTTTGAATTCTTGCTTGAACCAGGGATCTTACCTTCACATCGTTCCTTTTTCTATTAAGATTTTGATGGTGGTGTTGAGCCTAAAACACCTTCCTATGGCTAGCTATAAATTCCACCACGCGTGGGGGTAAGGGAAGGTGTGGTGAAAGATGGTGGACCTTGTAGCAAAAAAATCCAGAGAGAGGAAAGGAAAGTTAAGTATAATGAGGCATAGGAGAGATAATTAGCAAAAAACAAAATATTGAGGAGTCTATGGAGTTATAGAGGATGATGTCTTATAAAGGATTTGAAGGTCACGTGGAATATGTGGAGCCGAGCATCGGGCTCTCCACCACTTAGGCGAGCATGGTAGAGAATCCCCTCTAGATTCTTGAATAGAGTACATCTTATGAACAAAGATTAAGGACCATAGGCATGAATCTAATCCCACCTGGTGACCTAACCCTCACACTTGGTGTTCAAGTTCCAGAAGTAACTATTGATAAACAAATGAGTGTAGGTAATCTAGTGGTTTTAGTAGTTATCATTTTCTATTAAATATAGAAGTGCATCAGACCACATCTATGGCATCAAAAATGACAACATATTTGATATTTAGAGGACTGATTAGAGGAATATTTTCTGGACATCCAGTTAGAGTGTGGGTACGCAGAATGTTGGGAACATGTCTAGAAGTACTACAACTTCTCAGACTGTTGGAGTTCATTTTAGTACAACTATCGAAATGCAAGGAATTATATCCACTAGTCATAACCCATTGTAGTAGGTGGTTCAAGTGGATTAGGTGGTTTTTTTGGTGGAGAAAATATTGGTGGAAGTTATAGTTTTGGTTCTAAAGGACAAGGCCCACATCCCCAACATCCCCCACATCAACACCAACAAGTGTTTTATGAGATGTCTTTTCACTTGCCATAATAAAGGTATTGAAGATGCTGCAAAACATGCACAAAGTGTAAGTTTATATGGTGCGTTAAGGGAATCACCTCTTCAGATAGGAAGGCAAGTCAGTTTGTTACTACTCTTTAAGGGTGCACACATAGCTAGTATATAAAGTATGATCTACACCAGACTGTAGTCAATTATGATGCTTTGCACTTTGATATTTTGGCCAAGTTCCATATCCATGAGTTTGAATAGAATAGTATCGTAGTACTTAGGGACATTAAGAAAGGATTATCGAAAAGTGTTCAGGAGTATGACACATGTTTTTAAACTTTTTGTCAAATTTATCTTATGAAATACATCCTAGTCAACATGCACAATGGTTTTTGGAAGGATTTTGAATCCTTTCTAAAGAGAATTATCTCATAATACTTTTGTAGATCCACGTGATGCTTTGGAAAAACTATGTGCACCGAGGAAGTTGGGAGTGTGTACACCAGTGTGAGCCCTTTCTTAAACCATAGATTATAACTATGGAAAAATAGTTGGAAAATATCTCAGCTAATTCATCTCATGAGACACACAATGGGATTTGTTGTATAGATTTCAAGGTTGAAGGACACACTAAGGATATATTCCCTCACAATTTGGTGTGTTTCATGTTTTTGGACTACGAGATTTTCATTTAGACCATGATGCGATAAATGTTCTATTTTGTAGCATGTGATCCATAAGAATGTATCAATGTATCGTAATATTTGTAAAACTTATACTCATGATACATTTAACTATAGAGTGATTGATCACATACATGAATCCATCAAACTGTGTGCACCAGATTGGTGTCGCAAGTGGATCTAAGGAACAAGGAGAAAAACATAATGAAGGGCGCAATAATATGGATAACAGAATCAAGGATTCTATGGTGGATACAAAGGTCGAGATTTCGGTGGTGGAAGAGGAGGATTTCTAGAAGAACTTGTTTTACATTTGGATCTCCTAACAATTATCAACGTGAGTACACTCAAAATGTGGTTTTATACTTGTGTGGAAAACAACATAAGTTTGAATAATGCCCTGACTTGTATGAGCATATGAGAAAACAACATAAGTAAGATAATGGCAAACTCCCGATTAAGATACAACATGTGGATGGAGATAAATGGATGTCAAAGGTTAGATTGAATTCTAAATTACATCCTATGTTAGTTACCACACACGCTGGGGCTACATGCACCCAGGAGAATCCAAAGTACAAATAACCTAAAATGAATCAAGAAGTGATTAATTCCAAGTACTTTTATGCTAAAAAATAGAAGGATGTATATCTAGAGACTATGGATGTAATTAGGAATCTACAAGGATAAATTCATAGTTTAAAGGAGTAGGCACATGTATTGGAACAAGCTAAGAATGTTCAAATTCCACAGAAAAACATAGATGATTTTAAGGAAGTATGAAGAATGTTGCATCAGGAGAACATCATCCCTATGTTAAGAGAGTGGTTGAGAGAGAAAGTACCATGAGCAGGGCATGAGTGCAAGAGGAAGATATTTCATACAAATCTACCTCCCCATAATCATGAGTATGACAAGGAGATTACATTGAATGCCGTCATTAACAGATGGCTTATGAGAAACATAATTATACATACATGGGTGAAATTTAATGTACTCATATTGGAATCTTGGAATCGATGGGAAAATCACCATTGCATCCTTTTTCGAATGTGTTGTACATGGAAAAAAAAAAACTATGGCTAATCCTATTGGGATGTTAAAGGATGTTACTATTATGTCAATAAGGGGTACATTAGTTTTGAGAACAAAGAAGAGCATGTCATTATCCCATTTATAGATGTAAATGTTTCCAAACAAAGAAGAGTTGTATATGTTGAGCCATTAAGTGATAAGGACTTAAACATGATATACACATGTACAATTAGAGACCCTGAGGTGATTGAGCCATCTAAGGAAGGGTAATACAATGGGATGATGCTCATTCAGTTAGTGATACTACAAGTATTTCTTGTGACAACTAAGTGCATGGAACATATGAATTTTTTGGGCACGAGGTTAAGAAGATGATTACTCGCATGATCGGGACACACATGGTTAGGTATTTGAGTAATAACCAGTACCTTGTACACCGGAAAAGGAAACCCTGATGTATTTTTGTGCACTTTGAATCCTAGTGGAAGGATACTGGTGAAAGAATAAATATGTTGGTTTATACCTTGTGCGAGACAAAACACGTTGGTGGGATACACACAAGGACAACCTTTTAGAATGGCATGAAGTGAGAATTTCCTTTTCTACTAGGTTTCTAAGGAGAAATGTACCTTCACAAATATGTGAATACCATGGGAAGGATTCTACTTCGCACCATGTTCAAAAGTGTGAGAGACTATGTACGAGGAGGAGAGAGACCTTACCACCATAACTCTAGGTACATACGTTCTACATAACCCTTAGGTGGCTACACATGTGCATGGTATGTCTATGCAGAGTTGACATGGGAGATAGTTAATTGGCAAGAGATGACCTCATGTATGATTCATACTTTTGATTAATTTTCTACTAAACCTCCAGTCAATGAAGCATTGTAGATTATGAAGTGCCTTACTTTTTGTGATAAGCGCAAAGGCTAAGGAGATTTTGTTGATATGTTTGGAGAATTATATTTGGAGGCACGCCTTGACCTTGAAGAGACTAAAGAGGAAGAAATGGTCCGCACCTAGGAAGAAAAGGAAAAGGGTAAAATTGTATTCCTAATAGATGGTGAAGAGGAAGAGGATAATAAATTGGATGTTAACCATACTAAGGGTACACGTGAGGTACAAGACACATAAAATGAGAAGGCATGTGCATATCATGAGCCTATGAAAATGAATAAGGTCAACATTGGGACATATTAAAAACCTAAGGAAGCCATTATTGGTGACTATTGGTTTGAACAAGAGGTGGAAAATATTATTGAGCTTCTATGTGACTTTTAGGACTTATTCCCTAGAGATTATCATTAATTGAAAGGAGTACACTCTTCTTTAGGTGAGATGTAAATCAAACTTAAAGAAGGTGTGTGCCTGATTAGGAAGAGGCCTTATAGGATGAACCCTAAACTTAAAGAAATTTATAAGATGTTGAAATATGGAATATGATAAGCATTAAAAAGATGGGAGGATAAGGATCTGTGTGGAATACAAAGAATTAAATGCTTCATGTGTTATTGATCCTTTTCCTACCCCATTTATTGAGGAGATCCTGAAGGTGTAGTAGGGCATGAGATCTACTCTTTTACCGATGGATTTTTAGGATATCATCAAGTGCGCATAACAAAGGAAGATCAAGAGAAGATAACTTTCACCACTGAGTGGGGAAGTTTTGCATACATAGTTATGCCCTTTAGATTGAAGAATGTGCCTACAATGTTTTTGCACATTGTTGTACAAGCATTTTAGGAATTCATTCATAAATTTTTATAGGTGTATCTTGATGATTGGACAATGTATGGTCTGGTTAAGGATCATTGTGAAAATTTGAGACTTATGTTTGAAAGATGTAGACAGTTAAGCATCTCCTTGAATATTAAGAAATGTGTCTTTACAACACCTTTGGCACTTTGCTTGGACATATTATTTGTAAAGAAGGCTTATTGGTAGATCTAACCAAGGTCGTTGTGATCTTGGGATTGGAAGAACCTAACAATCAAAGTGAAGCACATGGATTTCTTGGTCATATAGGTTATTATAAGAAATTCATTAAGGGATATGCAAATATTGCTATGCCCCTAGAGGAACTATTGAAGTCTAAGGAAAATTATATTGGGGCAAGGCACAACAACTAGCATTTGAGACATTAAAGGAAATACTTACTTTTGTGCCCATTTTGTGCTTTCCTTCTTGGGAAAATCATTTCATGTTCACGTTGATACTTCTAGAATGGCAATTGGCACCATGTTAGAAAACTGTGAAGGAATTGTAGACCACACCATTTATTTTGAAAGCAAGAATTGACACCCACTAAATAGAATTATATAACTATCGAACGTGAAGCTTTTTCCATGATCTACACATTGTAAAAGTTCAAGAAATATTTATTGTCTACATTGTTTATCTTCTTCACAGATCATATCACACTTAAGTATTTGGTGAACAAGCCTATTTTACAAGGGTACATTTGCAGGTGGATACTACTATTTCAATATTTTTATTTTACATTTGTTTTCAAACTAGGAAAAAGTAACTCAAGGTCTGATCATTTTTCGAGAATCAATTATGGTGAGGATGTGCTGAGCATTGAAGAAAAATTTTTAGATGCACAACTATTTGAATTAAATCATGTGCCCATCGAGTTAGAATATATTACAATCTTTTGGCACACCAAACAGGCACCTAAGGGGCTGAAGATGTTAGAAAATAAGTAACTTGCAATATGTGTGGCACCTTACCAGTTCATAAGTGGTGACTTGTACAAACTTGGTCTTGATGAAGTTTTACGTCGATGTGTGATCGATCATGAGTGAGAGGAAATTATGGAAGAAGCTCATGGTGGAATTGTAGGAGGTCATTATGCAAGAGATGCCACCATGCACAAGATTATCATGGCTAGACTATGGTGGGAAACTCTATATAAGGATATCAAGGTGTATGTTAAGGCGTGTGATCATTTTTAATGCCTTGGAAAGCCCGAAAATAGAGATGAAATTCCATTGAGTCCTATTGCAAATTTTAAACCTTTTGAGAAATGAGCGATTGACTTTGTGGGACCGATTTCCCCATGCACACATAGGACTGGTGCACACTACATTATAGCTTATACATAATATCTTAAAATGTGGGTAAAAGTTGCACCTACAAAGGATAACACAATAGCTAGAACAATGATATTTCTATGAGAAAATATTATTAGTAGGTATGGATGTCCATTGAGTTTGACATGTGATAGGGATACACACTTTTGAATGAGAATATCATAATACATTATCTGATTTTATGGTGGTATATGAAGAGACAAATCCCTATCACCACAGCCCATGGTACCATTGAGGCTTTCAACAAGATTTTGGGACATACATTGAAAAATATTTGTGATTTTGGAAGAAAATACTGGGATGATAAAGTATCTATTGTACTTTGGGCATATAGGAAAACTTATAAACACTTAAATAAGGCCACACCATTTCAATTGGTGTTTGGTGTGGAGGATATATTACCTATAGAATTCATGATGCCATCCCTACATATTTCATGTGTATGAGGATTGGATGATGAAGAAGCTTTTGAGGAGCGTATAAAAAAATTGATGCAATTAGATGAATGATGCGCTATTTTTAAAGGAGTCGATGAGACAAAAAGCATGATAGAAAGCATGACATGATAGACATATCTGAAATAAGGAGTTTAAGGTTGGAAAGATGACTCTTCCGTATGATTCAAAGTTTGCACACCACCCTAGAAAGATGAAATTTCATTGGTTTGGACCCTTTGTTGTAACAAAGATATTAGAAGCAAGTTCTTGCCACCACAAGAGCTAGATGTCACTTTATTACCCCAGTTACTTCAATGGGAGTATGCTAAAACCCTACTATAAATAAGTCTTCTTGGTGTTTGTAATAAGGAAATATTCCGGTTAGATTAAATTTCCGTTGAATGCATTTTCTTTATATGTGTTTCTTTTAATCATTGTTATGTTTTGTCGATTCAATTCATTGTTTTATTCTAATAAGCGCATTTGTATGCAAGTAGCTGATTACTATCTAAGTGAATTCATGCAAAAAATATAATGCATACAATTAATGTGGGGTATACTATAAGAAAAGGCATGCATGAAGAGAGTTGAGAGAGTTATGGTCCACAAAATACTAAGTACTAAAGAAGCGTGTGTGTCATTGTTGATGTTGGTTTCTGAAATATACAAAGAATGGTGATAATAAGGACAATGCCAAAGGAAAATCCATGTATGGTGAATGAGCATGTAGTGTAACGTGAGGTAGGAAGTGGCATGGGTAGCTACTTGGTATAAGGCATGAAGATTGATGTACTTTAGTGCATGGAGTGCGTGAAACAAGGTCTAAAATGGTGGAAGTAATTTGCATTCCTAAAGGTTGTATCTGGAATGTGAAGTGAATGCGTGATGGAAGCACAATGAAAAAACTATGAAAAATATGGAAAAAGTGGAAAACCTAAATTAAATGTAGTCATATGGTGGTAGTTGGTAAGAAATGAATGTAGAAAAAATTTGAAACCTTATAAATAGCGTGTCAGGGTAATCTTATTTATACCTTACCTTGCTTCAAATTGTACTTGTCTGTAACATAGGAAAAATTGAGCAATTTGGTGAAAAATCAGGTGCCACATTGAATAATCTTGAACTAGAATGTGAAGAAGGACACGACCGTGTGAAGAGAGAGTTCCATTAGAAGGAATCCTACAGATTAACGACGTGATACGGATTTGGAAGGAAACAAGACTTCTCTGGCTATGGTTTTGAGAATTAGGACACGATAGATAGGTTTTTGAGCTAAATTATTGTAGTGTTGTGCAAGGCTCAGTGGATAAATACTTAGAATAATAAGGAAGAGCAAGGCACCAAATGAAATTTTGAGTTTTCATGACTGAAATAAAACCAAGGAAAGTAGTGACCACATCACCAAAGAAGAAGGGAAAGGGAAAATAAAATCCAACCCCTACCATAGATGTCTAGGAAGAATAGTACTCAAAATACAATACCCAAATGGAGTATTAATGGGAAAAGAAAGGGTATCTCATGTCAGGAGCACGGTCGTGAGAAATTACAACCATCAGTTGTAATGGCATGCGACATGGAAACAAAACTTGTTCGACCGATGGAGGAAAGAACCCTAGATGATAAGCCTGTGTATGATGATAAGGGGAAGAGGTTGTTGGAGAAGGCTGGACTATTGTAGATATATGAGCTTCGTTATTTTTGGGAAGCCTGAGAGGTTATATCAATGGTTGATGTCACGTGTCCATGAGGACTATTTCTATTTTTAGGAAGAAGGATGTGCATTACCGTACAGTTAATTGAAAAGTATACTAGTTTGATTAATATTGGGGTCTCATTTGATGATGACTTATCCAATGATGCTAAGGTAAAGAAGATTGCAAGGATTTTGAGTACAAGAAAGGAGGGTGCATATTTGATATTGTTAAGCTTAATGATCCTATCATAAGGATGGCCACACACTTTCTCACAAAGCTAAATGGGAAGGAAAGATGGACACAAGTGAATAAAATATGGTTGCATGTATGCAATAAAATATCATAAGGAACTATATATAATATTTATTCCTTTATAGTAGAGGATATCATTGATGTTGTGCACAATGGTGACAAGATTATGTTTGGAAACATCTTATTAGTGATAGTGTTCTCTAAGATTGGGGTGCCCAATGGGCCAAAAGACAAGATATGGGAATATCTTGTATAATATATCTCCCCTATAAAATGTTTTTCAAGTATACATATGATTTAGTGACACTAGCATACAAGGCACGTGTGGATAAATGGTATAAACATATGCGTGATGAATTTGATGCAGAGTGAATAATTCCAATTGATTTTCCTACTCTTATAGATGGGATTTTTGAGTTTTTAGTCTATCAAAAATTTGTATTTGAATTTTTACTTTAATTATGGTACTAAAATTCCATGGTACAATCAATGTTGTGAATAGGTTTAAGGAAGCACTAAAATTTAGATTTGATCTAAGTAAATTAGATAAGGATAAGTATGATATGCTTCAAACAATTCTCTACCCCAAGAAGTGCACCTATGAATAGAAGTATGTATCAGAGAGCATACATTTGTTTAAACTAGTTACATTACCAGTGCCCTTGGTAAAAAAATCAATATTATATATTTATCTAAGGCCTTGGTTTGTTGATGGAGCATTTGTGGAGGATGATGTAAGTATTCCTGAAGAACCCTTCACATGGAAAAAGGTTAAACCAAAGAAATTAGGGTATGAAGAGACTCCTTATGTCAGTGGAAGTGAAGGGGTAGGTAATGATAGAGCTCTCGTTTCAAGCGCGCATGTAGGGAAGACATTAGAGCGGAAGGAGGAAGGTACAAGAATGTATGTGAGAAGGCATCTTGTATGAGGAAGATCTCTAGTGAATAATAAACCAAAATTAATACCTAGCTTAGACTCTACCGAGACAGAGTCGAAAGAAGGGGAATAAGTTGAAGGTGAGAAAGAATAGGTGAGGAAGCTGAGCCCACATGTGTATGTTATCTAGGAGTCAGATGAAAAGGACTAGGGTGAATACTATGAGGATGCACATCTCAAGGATGTGTATGTTGGAAGTATCAACCTAGTTAGTACATAGATCATTGAGGAGAACCAAGAACCAGCTATAATGCATGAGGCTAGGCACATTCCCAAAACCGAGCTAGAGAGAAGAGTGGAAAAATAGGTCGCAAAGATTATAGAACACCTAGTGGAGCATGAAGTAGTAATCAATGGAGAGGAAGGAATGAGTAAAGGATAGGTAGGGATCATGGGTAGAGAATCAAACCTTATTGTATGTTCCCTAAGGGAGCTCAAGGAAATAATAGGATATTGTACGCACCCAAAATTGCATGTGCTACATTGGCGGAAAACGGTTATAAAGGTCCCCAGTGATGATTCAAAATCCTTTCAAGAAGGTGTTCAAGCTCCAAAAACCCATTTGCAGTATATATTTGTAGCCTAGATAGCCTTACTCATCTTTTCCTTGCATTTTCCCTCTTCCCCCTTCCTTATGTGCTTGTTTTGGCCTTGAAGCCGTGACCGCCACCCTACCTAGACAAAGTGGTTCACAAACCACCGTCCCGACCCAGGCGATAGCCTGAAACCACCGCCCTACATAGGGTGGCGGTCCTGATCAATTTTTCTAGAATCTTCACGTGAGAAATTACATGTGACGATTCACTTAATTTTATCTTTTGAACATGTCCATGAGTCAAATTTGCTAAAAATATCTTCTGCCTTGGTTCTCCTAGTTCCTTCTATTTTTAATAGATTTAATGAGTGGAACTACCTCTTCAATTCCTTATGCATGAAGTAACCTTCTAGCCTCCATTCCTATATATTCCATGCTTGTATTCAAGCAAAGGGCCTGAGAATTTTGTGTATCTTGCATTGTTGTGCTGCCATAATCTTGCTAGGAATTGCATAGCCAAGTTTAGATCTCTTGTGTTATCTTTCTTCTACTTACATTACGTCCAGATTGCTTCCAAGTTGCCATCACTCATGCACCATCTTCTTGTTTCTATTCTTTGCATTCCCAATCCTTGGACTCACATGAACACTCAAAGAAAGAAAGGAAAGAACTGAGGGGACATATACTCATACTACTAGATTTGCCAAAGCTCTTGCTCTTCCAGGTTGGAGTTGTGTATTTGTTTGCTTTGTTTTGTCAAATCGTCAAATTACATATCAAATAGAGTAGAGAAACAATTCATTTCAATTAATCAGATAGCTGCAAGTAAATCAAGTCAATAGGAAGTTTTCTCTTCAATATTGCTAGGGGAGTAGTGGGTGAATAATAGCTCTGTTAGAGTCATGATTTATTCTTCACTTTTGAGGTAGAGTTGGAGAGATTTTATTTGAATTAGAGTAGATCTTAGATTTAGATTCACACATATGCACAGATAGCTAGCTACATCTCGAGCTTATTTATTTTTCTTTAAAAATTTTAGAAGATTAGATGCATTGTCTGAAAAGTTAGAAAACACAAAAATATTTATTTCCATAGATTAGTTTGTTTTATTGATTTGTTCTATATATTGAGAAAACACCAAAAATATAGTTTAGATTTCCTTTGATAGATAGTTTATTTACCGAAAACAAACCAAATTATTTTGCATGACCATCAATGGTCCACAGCAGGAAAATATCTACGGTTATAATCCTCTGGTCCCACAACCCAACGGGCTAGAGTTAGTAACTGACATTGACACAAGTCTGCGCTTAACAATCTTACGCACACCCACCACATACGTAGAGAAAATAAGACAGTTAGAGACTTTAAACATAGCTACTAATCAGGCCTACAAATTTTGGACTGCTCCTAGAAATAGGATTTGATTGCATGCATGACCATTCAAGGGCCTCAGCCTCAACGAGTCTTTGGTTGTGACCCACAGGTCCCGCAACCCAACGGGCCTACTAGTTAGTTAGATATCGACACTAGCTTATGCACATAGGTATTCATATCCTCGCCACTTCGGCCTGATATTATCACACAACTTTCATTGTTGAATATAGTAGCCAATTAGGCTAAGAATTTCTGGATGAGACCAGTGAATCACCCTTAGTTCCTGTATCTCCACTACATCTCTTGTCTAAATTTCCATGATCTTGTCTAGAAACCCAAACGAGGTACCTACAAAAAGTTACTTTCCACGTATTTTGTAACCAACCAATAGAATCTCGGTTGAGCTAGAAATTGATTGGAGTCTCCGAGTAGCGATCATATCAGACCCTACCATCACACCCCTTCAGGTTAGGAGACCATTCTTTGTCTTAGATTTGTAGATTCCATTATTGTGTTTACCATCACTTTCACTCCCATTTCAAACTCCATCCGGGCTGTCTCAAAGCATGACCTTGAGAGGTCGGGTGTGAACAAGGTCACGTGTTGATTTTATGTCATACGAGATACCAAGGTACATCCCACAGGGACCTATAATGCAATACATTAAAGATCCCAACAAGGTTCTGCATGCCAGGTATTAGAGCATGATACCTTCAAATCAACTCTTTTACTAGTCACTTTTCAGTAAGGAAAATAAGCTCATGTGCACAAGAAATATGGTATCTTAGGTGCTTGAGTCACATATCAAGGACCCAAAGTTCGAGGTGAATGCACAATCATTGTTAGATACCCGTGAGTCGAAATATCTAGAGATATGTATCTGATAGTTGATTCCTAGTAATTGATAGATGAGAAAGTGGGTAACGTTCTCAAAAATATCGTATAGGTGGGTAACAAATTTTTTTAGGAACAATCAGATAAGGGTTATGCAAAAGGAGTTGGATGAGAAGAATAAAGAGATAAGAGAAAGGGACAAAGAGATAAAGGAAAAGGAAAATATTATTGTGCAGTTAAAACAAGAGTTAAGGGAGGAAAAAGGGAGGATGCATGTGGCTTATGAAAAGGTAGAATGTATAGCTTATGGGATCTTATTGATGTGCCTGGATTTTTCCACTCCTAGTAAAACCAAGTATGAAACATCTTTCCATTATTTGGAGGATTTAACATGCATAATCACAACTCAACAACCACCTCTTGCATTGGAGTCTATAAAATATGTATTGACGAGATAAAACAAGAAGGAAAAACAACATATTGAAACTACAATTACACAATATAGTGAGTTAATTGAATCTGTAAAGGCAGCGCTTCACATGGCAGAAGTTTTCTATGATAATTATGAAGATAGGAATCATGTAGTGGGATGACTTGTTGCAAAAGACAAGGTAGATATGAAAGAGTTATAGGCCAAGCACAAAGGAAACAAGGTGAAACGAGAAATAATATTAGCATAAGTTGAGGAGAAACGGGAGGCAATTGATTCGTTGAGGGCTTCAATTAAAAATAAGTTGAAGGACCTTTACCCACAAGTTATGCGCATGATGGACGTCGTGCTAGCTGATATGGGAAAATAGTTAGAGACTCTAGTTGAAATGTTGAAGGCTAAGGGTGAGGATATGACTTTTGAATAGGTTCTTTCCATTATAGGTGATGCCTTTACCTAAGTAGTGAATTTTAGGGGTGGAAAATATTGGAAGCATTAGTGAATAAGGAATTCCCCCTCCTTTTTGCATAATAGTGTGTGTATTTTTTAATTATTATGCATAATATGTACAAATATTCTTTCATTCTTTATATATTGGATAATTCTTTGTCATTATTTATGTGAACAAAGAGAGTGTTGCTAAGGATGGACAACATACCTAGTGTGGGGTAATATTGGGCACAAAAAAATGTCTAAGTATTGAAGTATGAAGTGATATGTGAGCATTCGGATAGGCTATAGAAGAGACGCGTGGGAGTTGAGCACGCTGGAGAGAAGGGTTTGCACATGGAACACATAAGGATATGCATGCGATGATCATGGCGGGAAGGCAGGAGACTTGGTGAATTTTGGTATATGGGGCTAAATATAGACTTGGAGCATACGACATGTAAGGAGGATTAGGCGCATCAAGAAGAGTCTATTTTGAGGAAATAACTTATAGTTCAAACATGTGCATGGAGATAATAATATAATTAGAACTAGAGTTTATTATAGATGATCTATTATTAGGAAAATCTTGCATGCTTCCTAGTTTCATTTTTAGCAAGGTAATGGCATGGCTATTCTTAGCATATAGCCTATTTTTGAGAGTGCATGGTGATGAAGGGAAATCTCCCACCCCCTATATATATGTATTGATTTGCATGGTTTATACAGATGGATTGTTACATATTTATGTTGCTGGTATGATTTTACGTGCATGAATTTGTGATGGTAACTATGATGTATTCAACTATTGTGTTTTGATGGAATAATATAATGGATCATTATGGTTGGATATTGGTTATTGATGTATCTATTACGGTGATTATATGGTGAATCTGATCCTAATTGTTATGTGATATATATGTTTATTTTATTATGTGTGTTTCCACTTTGAGTTCATGAATCTGATTGATAAAATGGATTATGCACCTTGGGATTTGGTTATTATGAACATGCATGTTAACTTTGTGGTAAGACTATAACAAAGAGGGACCTGGTACCTTTGTGTGCTTCGGTGAGTGCTCAAATTTGTATGAGTGATGTGCCAGCATGTATAGGGTATTAGTAAGAAAAATAGACTACAAGAGAGTGAGAAGAGTGTAAATGTGTTGAAACTATGGAAAATTAGGAGAAGAGAAGAGAAGAAAGGTGAGCTGAAACAATGATCACAATATGTTGATGTAAGAAAAAAGGTGATGAAGGTGATCAAAAATTTATGAAAAATTCTAATTTGTTGCTCAACAATTTAGAAGTGGGTGCTTCCTTGCAAGTAGGTGCTTGCAAAATTGTCAAGTGGGTGCTTGGATTTGTATTAGAGTGGGTGCTTCAAGTTGAGTGGGTGCTCAATATATGGTGAAATCATTGTAACTTTATAGGATAATTTTTCCAAACTAGTTCTCTAGTTTCAGTGGGTTTTTATCCCTTGAGTGGTTTCCCACATTAAATCTTATCTCCTATGTGTGCATGTTTTTTTTTCTCTCTCTCTCTCATTGCTACATATTCATGTTTCATCATGGTTAAGACATTTTAATTTTTATGATTAAAGAACTATAAATTTATTCAAAATATTGAGTGAACATTGATTGACCCCCTCTCAATGTCTAGAATTCCTAACAAATGTAACAGAATAAACAACCACTAGCAAGTGTAAATCACAATCATCACATACTATACAAATGCACATCAATGCAAAAATACGATACAAACTTGCATGCATACACACACACATATATACATATATATGTATATATATATATATATATATATATATATATATATATATATATACGTCATTACAATCATAGTTAAAAAATATAATCGTTTGGGGAAATCCCCATGCATCAATAGATAACATATAATCCATCATATCATCATCACTATAACTAATTATAGAACTCTAGAACTCAAATATTCACCGCTCACTCTATGTCTTCAATCTTGGCCTCTGTATCTCTCAAGTTAGATCCATAATATAGAAATCTTTCCCACCTACTTTACAGATCATCCATACAGCTCCACATACCATGTAAATACATCCTAAGCTAGGACTCCTCATCCTACAACCTCTCTCACTCGCTATGTCTCTACACGAGCCTCATCATGTTCACTCAATAAAATTGTACACGTGGTTACTATTATATCCATTATCTCAAAAAAATTAGCATGATTGTTTGTAATCATGTCTACCAAATCTAGCATCCTTCCTCCCACGAGAACATCCGAGGGAATGTTATGTGTCAACATGCGTATGGAGGTATCTATAATCAATGTCTAGTAGGCATCCCCGCAATTACATAAAAAACATTACCAATTACACATCTTCGTATTTATCCACTATATCAATCAATCAATAACTAAATATACCAATGAACAATACTTATGCTCTATTTGTACCACTACTATATTATCTACCTTGAGGGTGGGTGCCTAACCCTTAAGTCCTCCAACTTCTAGCTCACATGTCCCATATACCACCACTGCAAATAGAAACACCCATCGATGTGTTTCTTACCACTAACTATATTCCCGAGTGTACCCTATGTCATCAACATGTATAGGCCCTATGGATATATCTATGCCATATGTCCCCGGATGCACTAGTTATGCTCCTATAAGACCTGACCTCGTCATTGGTCATCTCATCTCCCTAGTGGATCAACACCATATATATGGATCTAAGGGCACGTCTTGGGCAATACTAAACTGTCCTAGAAAATCATTCACATGGGAAAAACTCGGTTACTCCCTGAACCGATCCTCTAACCACATGGTGCGTTGAATGCACCACAACTTAACACCATCCTCCACCCATCCTCCATAGTCTCTATATGGCCTCCATATAATGGCTACAAGGCCCATTTGATCTAACATCAACCTATATGTCATAGTATCCATCCTCCTACTATAGGTACCCACTCACCTCACCACAAATATTTCTGGCTAAGCCCAATTGGCCCATGTCCCACCGAGTGGCCTCACTATAGCTATATACTCATATGCCCATACATATAATAATTTCGTAGCTTCTAATCCACCTTCATGGTCCTTCTCGTAAACCGATACAAATCCCTATATAAATGGGCCAACACACATCATGCCCATGCATATCTAGTACCATGTTCCCGTATAATGTGACAAATATCATGTATCCTATAAAGAATGCCCACTCCTCTTCCCTCCACGACCACCGATGAAGCTAACACTACTGTAATAAATTATCACAAGCACACATAATATGATATATGTCTTATCATGTGCTTAAGACATTGTAAAATATCAATGTACCACCCTAATCTAAGCAAAAACATCAAATATGGCCATAATCTATACCCTCTCTATAACTATAGGCAACTGCAGATCCTATATACATCCTCTAATTTCACCATCATCTCACATGTCAGAAACCATAGTGTACAAGTATCCATGCACCATCTTTCATACAAAGTAGTCACATATTATGGGGTATCTCCCCCAATCTAGTAATGCATCGTAGGAAAAAATGGTCTAATATCTCCCAATCATCATCTTTTAACCCCAAAACAAGTAACATTCTCAAGTGACGTCCTACACAAAACGATCTCGAATGGATATACCTCTGCATAACACAACCAAATGATAATACACATTTGTAGACACAAAATCATGAACTTTAGAAATTATTTATTCCCAGTCTCATACTACTTTTCATATGGTTTTGGCCATTTTACTTTTGCAAATCCCATCATCACTGCGACCTCTCGCATATACATGCCCATCTGTTTTTGTTGTTTTGCATTATTTTATTCTTTCCTAAGGATCCTAAGCTAATACTAGGGTGCCCACATGCACCCTAGTCCCATTTGGGGTGCCTTGATTCTTTTTCCACTTTATCTCCATCTTTTGGGCACTTTCTAGCCATTTGAGATTTCTATATTTTTGGTGGTCACCTTTTTAGGGTTAATTATGAAATTAGAACAAGAGAACCATATAAATATAAATTTATGAGACCATAATAAGGGACTAAGTGATAAGAAATACTATCATCACCTAAGGTTGCATCCACTAAAGGCTCCATTTACATCCATCTATCTCCATCATAAGGCACCATGATGGTTCATCTACATCACACTTGCATAGGAGGAAAGTTTATTTTATTACATGCACCATTTTATTACATTTCTACACATAGTTATTGCTCACTAATTTAAAAAAGTGTGGTGGCACAAGAGAATCTATGGGAATTATTGAACACACACATAGAAATACATAGGGTCGAGATGTAGTGCGAGTTAGTAATTCCACCATTATGGCCATTAAGGAAAATCGACCCCTTCATATGCATCTTTATTTTTTAGGGGTTTGATACTTGTCTTGGGGTTTTAAGGTCTCTACTTCATCACCATTTTCTAGTGACATACTATGCAGCCCAACAAAGCTAGTGTGATAGGAAGTGAAGGCAGATGAATATCCAACAACACTTCAAGGGAGGTTTGTTGAGATTTTTGCACTGGGAACCTAGAACTTAGACTAGGGTGCCCAAAGGTGCTGTGATCCTCTCTCAGGCATCCCAATCCACTCAGATTTCTCAGATATGCACTTTTCTATACCTCGTAACAGTCATTTGCTCCTATTTCTCTAGTTGTCTTTGCGACACCGTTCAACAAGCTCGTTGAATCAACTTAATTCTTTCTAACTCTCCTTACACTCTATGGTTTTACATCTCTACCTTCTTAGTTGCTTGGGTCACTTTCTTTATTTAATTTATACATTTATTTCATTGTTTTACTTCTTAGATTAACTCTTGAAATCTACATTTTAGTTAATCACCATCATTAACACACTAACATTAACTATAATAACATAGTAAAATAATGTCAAAATCTTTCCCCGCACACTAGTGCCCAAAAGCATGTCACTAGCACAAATATCTCGGGTGCGAATGTGCCAAAGGAAAGAAATTCCCTATCCACTTTTGTCTTGATCAAAATCACCTAATTCTACAAAATTTTGAATTTTACTAAAACTTATAAAAACACACATATTTTGTATGGTGGGAAAAAATGTGTTTAGACACTATGCACTCTTATCATCCATTCAACTAGGGTATCGAGGAAATGAGTAAGGGACACACTAAGACTAGAACACAACAAATAGAATTTAAAGGGTGTACATGGACCACTAAGATCACATACCAAGGGGAAGTAACCATTACACTAGGACAACATGAGGTTTACAATGCCCTAGGTCGAAGAAGAGGAAAGATCCTTATTGAGGTATCAACACTATCGGGGTGATAATGAAAAAATAAATGTGCAAAGTCTATTCTAACTTAATTAAAGCATGTAACATGAAATATGGAATTGAAATATGATAACCTACCATGTGCATAAAATACTAAAATAACATAAAGTAACAAGCAAATACAAGAGACAAATCTATACAAAATGACAAGTTGAGTTAGAACACTTACATTTTAGGGGGAGATCATTGATGCATCTATCTCCCAAAGGACCATACACCAAGAGATAATATATTTCAGGTGGAGAAAAGGAAACAATCTAGTTCTAGCTCGCTATAGGTGACCCAAAATTGCAAGTAAACCAATCAAATCAAGAAGAATCTCAAAACAAACAGTCAAGATGCAATAAATCTAAGAGTTGAGTGAGAAGTTACAAGTTGGCATAAGAGAGAAGAGTTAATAGAGATTTCCTTTATGAATTTATGATGATGTATCACTACAAAAATATGAGTTGGGGTATTCATACTGATGTCATCACTCACTAGTGAAGGTGTCAACCAAGGATTTGAAATAGCACTAACACAATTGGCCCATGGGAAATGATGTTGGCTAGGAGGGAAATACATAAAGGTGTGTGCAATGTGTCATGAAAAATAAATACAATGCAAGTTAGAATAAATGAGGTCATGAGAAAGTAAGACGTTAGAATAATGAGGAGGAAAACAAGAAGATAAGAGACAAAAGAAAGACATAAATAAGACCGAAAGCTATTCTCTCTCCATGTGTCATCCCTAACCCAATGGCTACATGAATAACCATACCCCTATCCCATAATGATCCCCTTAAGGCACCTATTCCTATAAATAGATGCATTAGTGATCTCTAACCTAAAAAATAGAAATGGTTGGTAATAGGTATGAAAATAGAAATCATTAAAAATTAGGTATATACATATGCCCCAGTCATTGATTACCACATGTTGCAATCGTGAAACATGGGATAGTCACCAAAATAATGATATGAAACACCAAAATCTGAAGTAAATGCTTAAATCAAATAAAGGAATACCTGAAATGAAATATACCCACCAATGCATACGTGATAGTGTTAGTGTTCCTGCCACGTATGGGCACAATCCATGTAGCTAGAACCCTAGAGAAGCAAAACGAAAGGAAACACTAGAATATCATCGGAAAATAAGAGATAAATCACCTAGCTAAGGGCCCATGGGATGGATGTCTTATCATAGTATCATAGATATAATGTTTCATAGTGTCAATTCCAAGTGGCAGTAACAACGCTGAAAAGTGCAAAAATTGTGTGGTAGAATATACAAATAATAAGATAGGTAAATAGATCCAAGCAAGACTATGAGCCTAAGCAAGGATGCACAATACCACATCAATCCCATATGAAATGCTAAGGAATACAAATGATTTTTATGATATTTAGATATTTGGATAAACGGATAATTGGATATTTGGCTTATCATTTTCCTTATTTTTGCATGTATGTATTTTATAATACCATGGTGCTTAGGAAGAACGATAATGATATTTAGGTAAAGACAATGAGAAGGGGATTGATAAGATAGCCCAACTCACATGATGTGAAAAGGAAAAGAGGTGGAAAAAGGCCTAGACATCCAATGGTAGGATGTTAAGTCACGATGGTGATGAATAAATCCAAATGAGATCAAGAACTTAAGTGAGGATGCACAAGACCGTGAAATTCCAATGGTAGGAAATGTTTGGGAAAAATAATCTAAGATAGGTGGAATCGATACCAAGACATTATAGAGATAAGAGATGTCGGGAAAAATAAGCCAAGAAAGGTGGAATCAAGACCGTGACATTCCAATAGTAGGATTTGTCAGGGGAAAAAGAGTGGTGATGATAAATTGAAGTGGGGAAGAGAACCCAAGAAAGGATAAGATATTTGGAGATGTTTGTAAACACCGAAGGGCCAAGATCCCAAAAAAGTAGAAGATGTTTATGTAAAACCCAAGTGGGGGCCAAAATCCCAAACAAACATGAGGGATCGGGACAAAATAGGAAAGTAAAATGTAATCATGGTGTTTATAAGGAACTAATCATGAGGGAAAAAGATCGAAGTTTATTAGTGATAATAATGTCAACTTGATGTTGAATGTGGCTTTGGGAATAGGTCATGAGGTACTCAATAACATGTTTTTTGATAGGTTTGTGTCAATGGACTTCACACCGTGTGGAAAATAAGGTCTCGTCTATTTGGTCCTCCCACCAAGCAAGGACGTTGTGCTGAATATCATCAAGAGTGAGGTGAGGCTTAGGGTGATGTAGAGGCCCATTTGTAGGCTTTGGTTTAGATGGTCTAGGTGAAGGTGGGTGGCTCCGAGAGAAATCGACCCTACACTTCTTATTACATGAAGGGTTTTGAGGATGGGATGTTTCCTATGTAGAAATAGAAAATCGACATCATTTGTAATGTCTCCTTTTTCACTTGTGGATCAGAACTTGGACTTCTTGTCATTCCTTCTGCATGGAAAAGAAGTAGAGGAGAGTTGGAGAAGAACATTGAGATTTAATTTGCATTTATTTTTATAAGTTTTAATGTTTATTTTTAGTGTGTTTTCCTTTAGCAATTGTTGGGTTTCAGAATGGAACATGGGTTGAAACCACAGTCAGGGGACAACAAGTCCCTCCTCTTTAATGGGAGAGGTTCCCTTATTGAAAGTAGGAAAAACAAATGTACAGATATACAACTCTCAATGTTAGGACCCTGATATTCTGGAATGTTTTCATACTTAAAAGATTATCAATAAGAAGGAATGGAAGAATATAGAGATGGGAGAAGGAAGAAAAAAACAATGCTTTTGGGAAATATAGATAGTAGAGTATCTCCCTACTCACATTGAACCAAGAAACTGTAGAAAGGATCAATTACTTCACCACCTGCACAAATCTTGTAGACACAAAGTTCTAAAGATTCACACAAACCAGAACACAAAGTTTCTATTGAATGCAAAATAAAAGATCCATTGAATCGAGAAAGGAGAGAGAAAGGTACAATAGAGGAAAATAAGAAAGAAATAAATTCTGTATTGAATTACTTCAGAATTTACAACTTTCCCGAAAAACCAGAATCCCCTTTTCCCATGGCCAAAGCCATATATTTATAACAATTTTTTTACATCCATACTTTGTCCCCAAGAAAAGAATATCCGAAAGGGATAATGTTTTTTGCAGATCCACTTTTGGAAAGTGACATGAAACAAACACTCATGAAAATAGGAGGTTCAAAAAGGTGAATATCTCATCAATTTGAGCATGATTATTTTAGCAGGGGACATCTCATGATTTTCTCCTTCACATGGTCCTACCATTTCCACCTTTTAACCACTTTCATTATTGATAAGTTTATCCCATTTTATCACGTATGCCCGATAAAATCTATTTTCTGATGATTAAACTTTACATCCCTTCAAACTTATCAATTCAGCTTCAAAACCAACTAGAAATGCATCTCATGGAGAAACGACAAGGAATACAGAGAAAAGAATGAGGAATGAGCCATTTTTCATGTTTTGTAGAGCTCTGGTTTGTTAATGGCAATAAAAACTAGAAGAGGAATTTGGTTATCATTTCCCCCTTTTACCTTCAAATTTGGGCCCTACACATGGTGAGATCCAAGCAAGGACAGCCCTAGGGAGAAATTTTGCATTTCCTGACATTTGGGAGAAAAAGTGCATTTTCTTGATTTTCTTTGCCCCAAGCAGCTCCGCTAAAGGTGAACATGTGGCATCATCTCGAGTGGTCGAGGAAATATGGGTCGAAACTACCATTTGAATTTTTTTAACAAAAAGGCTCAAATTCTCAAAAATCCCTGCCAGACCATTTTTACCTTTACGCATGGACACGTGGCACCATATGATTGATTGCGGGATGTGCTTCTACTTTAAACTTCATCTATTTTTAAGAAAAGGGAAGAAATCCCAATTTTCCCCAAAGTTCCTCACCCCCACCATTGAATTTTCAACATGAACACGTGTCCTCTGATTGGTGTGGGCCTCAGCTTGAAAATTTATCCTTTCGCTCAGGTGGGGCCACGGGCCATTTCAGAATTCTTTTCCTTTTGTGGAAACAAGGCTAAAAGTCTCAAAGTCACCCACTAGTCCACCAAGGCACCTATGAATTGAGAAACTACCATGTGTCGTTATCTAATTTGTGACACATGGAGCCACCTGATTGGCTACGGGGATGTACTTCACTTTTTATTATTTTAAGGAAAAATTCCAACTTTCCCCCAAAGTCCATGTCCCTGCCATTGACTATTCAACATAGACACGTGTCCTTCTCTGATTGGTTACGGGCCTCAACTTAGAAATTTTCCTTTTGCCACAATGCCTTAGAAAATAAAATGGATCTGCCAGCCCAAACCTCCACCAAAATTTCTCCATCCAATCAAGGACCGGCGGGGATGCGGGGAAAAACTGGCATTTTTTCCAAAATCACCAAAATTCATAAGTTCACAAAGAAACCACCTACCGCATCCAATGGGAAACAAACACGTAGCCTTGCCTTCCCGAGAAATAATTTGACAGGAAAATAACATAGAAAGTTACAGGAAATGGGAAAATTCCAATTCTACTCCCGATGAAGGATTTCTTTCTTTGAAAAAGGTTAGAAACAAAAGATGCAAGTTCCCACGCATTCCAAATCATCAAAGGAGAACCAAAATCATTTCCCACCTACTAAAAATAGGTAAAAAATTTAATGACAATAGACTAAGGATGATGATTAAAAACCCATGGGAAATGAGAACAAACATCGTGAGGAGTTTAAAACATGAATTTCTTCCATGGCAGGGCTCTAATTTTCATGAATTTAGATTTGAAAAGGTGGGGAAAATGGGAGGACAATAGCTAGCTCCTTCTGGGGATGATTTGGCAGAGGAAAGAGGAAAATTAAGAACCTTAGAGAATTTTGGGTAATCAGATTGGATCAGTGTCTTAGCCATTGGGCAACAGATTTCAAAAAAGTCAAAACCAACATAGAAGAGAACACAGAAAGGGAAACAACCAAAACAAAAACAAGGAAAGAAAAATGCTATACATAATGTACAGAGGGACCGCCAAAACTGCTAGGTTTTGAACAACTTCAGAAATTTCCCACTATAAGGAAGTGGGAGAGGATATCCATCCATGTAGTCCAGGTAAAAATAATTCTCACCAGCAAAATGTCTAATTTTGAAAGGACCGAGCCAAAGGGAATCAAATTTACCATGGCTACCTCGAGGTTCATGTCTTTTGTCCCAAAGAAGAACATTGTCTCCCACTTGAAAAGTTATGGGTTTAGCCTTTTTGTCAAATAGAGCTTTTACCTTGAGTTGATGAGTTGATATTCTATCAACCACTTGCAATCTATCTTCATTCAACTTCTGGAGGCACATAATCCTTTTGTCTAATGAATTGGTAAAGCTGGCATCCTCAATTGCCTTCATCAAATGTAAGGCTGGAAGTTCCAATGTCACTAGCAGCTTGAGCTTCAACTCCATATACCACTTGAAAAGGAGACATTCCAATGGATCTCTTAGGTGTAATCCTATCTACCCATAAAGCATCATATAGTTTCTTATGCCAATTTCTCTGAGAGTCATTAACAAGCTTCCAAACAATGGTGACCAAGTTCTTGTTAGTTGATTCTGCTTTCCCATTCCCTTGGGGATAGTAATATGAAGAGTGAGCAAGGGAAATGCCATAGCCATAGTAGAAATCCATCATCTCAGTAGAAGAAAAATTGGAAGCATTGTCAGTGAAAATCTTGTTTGGTATCCCAAACCTTATTAAGATGTGCTCCTTGATGAAGTTGCATACTACTTCAGAAGTAGTACTTTTAACTGGAATGGCTTCCACCCACTTGGTGAAATAATTAGTGGCAATCAAAACATGAGTATGCCATGCACTTGAAGGTGGATTGAGTGTCCTAATGAAGTCCAAACCCCATTGTTGAAAAGGTTCCTCAATCACTACTGGTTTGAGAGGTAAAGCAACCAATTTTGGTCTTCCAACAAAGGTTTGACATGCTTCACACTTGCCTACCCACTTTGATGCATCTTTGAACAAGGTAGGCCAATAATATCCAGCACGAAGGATTTTGTGGGTTGTGAAAGTAGAAGAGAAATGACCTCCACAGCCTAGTCATGAAAATCTGAGAACAACTTCTTTTTTGTTCTTTGTCAACACATTTTAAAAACCTTCCATCTATGCTTCTTTTGAACAATGCATTTTCCCATATCACATATTAGGCAGACCTTAATTTGATGGATCTCTTCTCCTTGGCACTCAAATGGGATGGACATTCTCCATAAGTAAGAAAGTGTGAAATGCTAGCATAAAATTCATCGATTGAGTGAGAAAAGAACAACAGGATATAAACTTCTTCCTTAGACAATTTGGCATCAGCTCCCTCAACAATAAGTTCACATAAGCCCTTTTCTCGAACTTGTTTGGTGGGTTTGATGTCAAGATCATACTCCTGAACTTTTGCTTCCTAATTTCCTCTCTTGGTTCCAAATTCTTATTGTGTAAGAATGGATTTAATAGTTGTATCAGGCACAAGAATAATAAAATGAGATTTGAGGATGTAAAAATGAAATTGTTTCACAGCTTTGACCACTGCAAAAGCATGTTTCTCCATCATGGTGTACTTCATCTCATGGGATTTCAAAATATAACTCATGAATGCTATGGGGAGTTCATGACCTTCAAAATTCTCCTCGGTTTAATACAACAATGCTAGAGTACTTTTGGTAGCATAGCAATAGATAATGAATTTCTTGCTATAATCAAGGCATGCCAAGATTGGATTCTTTGTTATAGCTCTCTTGATGTATTCAAATGTAATCTTACCTTTAGAGGGCCAACCAAAAGTTTTCTTCCCTTTTATCATGTGGGCTATGTTAAAAGCAAGTTCGTAAAAAAATTAGGTATGAATCTTCTTAGGAAGTTGATCTTGCCAAAGAAAGAGTGCACACCCTTCTAGCTTGTGGGGAGAGGGATTTGCTGAATCATTTGGAATATTTCTAGATGAATCTTGATTCCCTCCTTGGAGATAATGTGTCCCAATAATTTTCCCTCGGTGACACAAAATATATATTTCTTGGGATTCAAGGAGATGTCATGCTCTCTACACTTTTAGAGAACAGTTTCAAGGTGTTTGAAATGATCAGCTCTGGTTTTTGAAAACACAATCAGATCATCAAGATATACAACTATGCATTTTCCCTTGAGACTACCAAAGGCTAGGTCCATTACCCTCTAAAAGGTGGCACCAACATTGATGAGGCCAAAAGGCATTCTCCTGTAAGAAAAGGTGCCCCAAGGAGTGGTAAAGGCAGTCTTATGCTGGTCTGCAACACTTACTTCTACTTGATTATATCCTAAGAATCCATCAAGCATGGACAAAATTTCTAAACCTAGTAACATCCTGCAACAATTGACCCATTAAAGGGAGAGGATAATTATCCTTCAAATAGGCTTGATTCAAGTTCCTAAAATTAAAACAAATCCAGATCTCACCATTTTTTTCTCGACAGAACAATATTAGCAATCCACGTTGAATGGTGAATGGGGAAAATGATCTTAGCCTTCAATAACTTTTGGATCTCTCGAAAAATTGTATCAGAAATTTTAGGGTTATACTGCCTCTGCTTTTTCCGAAGGGCTTGATCCTAGGCTTTAGAGGAATGAAATGTTGCATCTATTTTGGTTGAAAAGCTTTAAGATCATCATAAGAATATGCAAGAACATAAACATACTTTTTCAACAAATTTGCTGATTTCTTCCTCTCCTCTTGTGTGCAACACTTTCCAATGTTTACCAACATAGGTTTGTTAAGACTCCCTATGTTTATCCTTTCATAGTCAACAAATGTTGGGCTCCTTTGGAAGCTTTGGACTTGATGTACCCATCATGTTTATCAAATAACTCTTCCAAACTTACTAGCCGTTTAGGTATCTTATTACCTTTTAGTTTTATGCAGCCATCATGATCCTTTTCTTCTTTGATATATTTTTCATTTGGTGGCACACAATCTCTAGGTATATTCCCACCTCCTTCAAAGTACAGCTGATCAAAATTATCTTTGAGCTCAAGGAAGGAAAGCAAGTGTTGATCATCATTAAAGACTTGTCAGTTGTTTGCATTGTCGGGCACACTAGGCCTATGAATCATCTCAATGGTGAATTTATCTTGGGAGAAATCTAGATGAGGGATCAATAGAGACCTCAAGATAGCCAAGGAATCATCCCTGGTGTTCCTTTCCCTTGGCATGGATTCAATTGAAAAGGCATCAAGGAACTCAATGGAATCCCAAACTAGGTTCCTGTAATGCTTCAACCTTCTATTCTTCACCTAATAGAGATCTCTGACTGTTTTACAATCAGCTCTGCATCTCCACGAGAAAGGAGATTCTTGATCCCCATCTCTTTTGCCATGCTTAAACCAAGGATGAGAGCTTCATACTCAGCTATATTATTTGTGTTTTCAAATTGGAGCTTGAAAGAGAAAGGGTGGATTTTCCCTTCAGGAGAAATAAGCACCACACCAGCTCCAGAACCAGCTAAGGAGCAGCTTCCATCAAATTCCAAGGTCCAAATGCCATTAGGATCAAGAAAAAATTCCTTAGGATGGTTAGCCTCATATTTTGACATGATCATGTAGTTACCATGACCTATTTCTGCATAAAGTATTTGTGCCTTTGGGTCATCCATTTTTTACACAATATATCCAATTTGTTTCTCAGTAGTAGCTTCTTCATTTTCCCATTTACTGGAATAAGAGAATGCAACCAATCCATCATGATTTTTCCTCCCACATTTTTACAAAAATTTCTACTCAACAACATACTATAGGAAAGGGGAATATCAGCTACCAATATGGTGGCTAAAACTCTCTTCTCTGGAAAAGTAGCAAAGGCTACTTGTGCATCCTTGATCCTTCCAACCAATGGCACTTCTCTACTTTCCATTGAGTAACATGAGCCAAAATCACAGGTTAGGGTTAATCCTAGGGCATGAGCTACCTTAGCAGGCATCACATTGTCTGAAGCACCAAAATCAATAACACAATTGCTGAGTTTGTGGCCAGCTATGAGGAGGGTGACATAAAATGGTTCAATCTTCCCATCAGATGAAGTGACTACAGCCACAAGGCTAGGTTGAGGTGAAGGAGATGGAGTGGGCAAGAGACCTTTGGAACTAGAGGATGAAGGCTTGGATTTGGAGTTCACAAAGTCTACCATCTTAGCAAAGGCCTTGGGATGGGTTTGGTAGAATTCAACCTCTGAGATCTGGATCTTAGTTTTCTTAAGATGGTCAATAATGTCAAAAGAACCAGAGGTAGATGGAGCATCATTGATAGGAGTAGATGAAAATTTTGACTTATCAACTCTATCATTTGAAGGGAAAGAAGCTTTAGGAGTAGAAATAGAGGAGGAAGGAACAGCATAACTTACCTTGGATGTGGAAGAAGTTGGAATAGGATCTCCTCTCTTTGCAATTACTGGAATGACCGTAGGAGGCTCCTTAGATATTTTAGCATGCTGCACCACTTTCTCCTTCTTGTTGGCTTGTTCATGAGTCATGACAGCATATGATTTATTGTTCATCTCTATGACTCTTTCTTCATAATCATCCTCTTCATATATACCTTCAGTGGTGAGAAAATGGACATGCTTTGAATGAAACTTTTTAATGGTGGACCCTCAATTACTAGTCCGGTCCGAGTGACGACAACTAATTTCTGGGTTGAAAATTCTTCCTAGGAACATCTTGATAAGGAGCATGTCAGGGTGAACTACTTCTTGAGGGAAATAAGATCATTAGCAAGTTTTTGTACCAACTGATCTGCACTAGCTCCAGGAGAATATGTGGAAGAAGGATATGCTTTGGATTTGGATGGATCTCTCCTTAGCTTTCCAGACATGATCAAATCATCTTCAACACTAACAAAAATATCTGATCAGCATCCAAGGTGGCAAGATTGGCTCTCCTAAGTGCATAGCTCACTTCAGGAAATTAGGCATTAAGGAAGAAACATCTTTGAATCTGATCCATAGGGTGTGTGTTTAGTGGGATCTTGTTAATTAGCCTGTTGAATTTGGACACAAATTCCCTCATGGGCTCATGTGACTCTTTCTTGATTTGAGAAATCTGGGCCAAGAGGGCATGCACATCCTCAACATGTTTGAAATGCTTCTCAAACTAGGTTGTCATGGTGTCCCAATTAGTGATAGATCTATCGGGAGATGATAAAACCAATCAACAACATTATCTTGTAATGTCTCCACAAAAATTCTAACAGAGATATCCTCATGTTCAACCCTAAGAACACCATAAGAAACAATGAAGGCTGCAATATGTTCATCTGGATGAACCTTCCCATCACCTCTAGAATTTAGGGAAATTCTTTCTATTTCCTCTAGGAAATTCATGCAATGGTTGGGGAAGAGCAAGAGGCCCAACCCTTTGGCCCCAAGGTAGATGAGCTGTCATCCTTGGAAAGATTGTTTGGAGAGGGACTGAAACACTAGTGAGCGTCAAAGCATGCAAAGTAGGACTGATTTGATCTTGAGGGATGCCACTCCTAGAAGTTTTGTCTCTAGTAGGAGGAGTGCTTACAGATCTTGTTCCTCTTATTTTTCTTGATGAAGAAGGGAGGGAGAAACCTTGATGATCCAAAATTTGGAAATGAGGGTCTTCTTCCCCAAGGGTTCTTCTACCCCAAGTGTATCTTGGAGTCATCAGATCAAAGATGATCAAGAAATTGTTATTAAAACTTGGAATCCATTTGCAATGAATTCCCCAGGAGTCACCAAAAACTATTGGGTTTCATAATGGAACATGAGTTGAAACCACACTCAAGGGACAACAAGTCCCTCCACTTTAATAGGAGAGGTTCCCTTATTGAAAGAAGGAAATTATATGTTTGTGTTTGCAATTCATGTTGTGAACCTTACTTGGAACCGAATTGCTTTTGTACTTGATGAACTCATAATTATGTGACAACACACCTTGAATCAATTCCATTGATCCAAGGTATGCTTCAGCCTTCTTTATTATCATCTTGTTGATTGAATTTCCAAATAAAATAAAGTCTGGAACCAAGCTGGAGATTGTTGTAAATTTTAAAGAACCTGGTTACAGGTATACTTACTTGGCACCATGTTGCCAATGGTAAGGTTTGATTTCCTGAATACATATGAGTTGTAACACTTGGAAAGCGTAAGATAGAAAAAGGTTTGATACAAGGATATTAAGGCATATATTTAGCCTTGGATGGAATGTCCTGCACTATATTGGTTTTAAGCCTAAGGTGGTAAAATCTACTAGGAACCTGTTATGGAATTGATAAGGGTTATGTGTTAACCTATGAAATAATATTTTATCCTACATGGATTTTAATTTAAAAGGGTTTGTAAACTAACCTAAGGTGAATCCTAAGGACCTACGACCTAAAAGGAAACCTAACTATTTAAATTGTGACCTAAACTATTGCTAGTCCTAAAAGGGACCTATGGATACATGTCAAGTGGGAGGATAAAGGGGGAAGGTTTAAACTTAAATGAAGGACTTAAATGCAGTCCTTGTAGTTTTAAATGCCAAGTTTGGTGGGAGCAAGGAAGTTAGAGGCATCTAACTAGCAATATAACTAAATTTGAATTACATGCAAATTATAAGATAGAACTTTGCCAAATTTGAGTCGGCGGTGGCATGGAGAAAGAGGGAGAAAATGCATTCAATGCATTTATTGGCATTGGTTTTGGTAACCAACCCACCTAGGAAAGAGGAAAGAGGATTTTTGTGAGTTATTGTTATTCATTTGGGTTTCGGGTTTTTGCTCTGCATTTTGTTGCTCTTTCGAACTTGCAAGTTCATTTTTCAGCCATTGTTGTTTTGACCACCTCCGAGTGGTTTCTGGGCCTGTGGAAATGTGGAAGCAGTTGAGAGATCTAGTTGATTAACATTGTTTGGAGGGAAGAAACTCTTGAGAAGCTTGGTTGTGATCTTCCACAAGCTAACAAGAAATTATACAGGCATGTTAGGCTCTTTTCTTTAAACATTTATGCTCTTTATTAAATGTCTTCATTAAAAGAACTCTACTCTTATAAATGTGTGTTTTTGTGAAAATATGTTGATATGTTTAGATGTGATCTTTTGCTTGAGTTTTCGTTTGGAAAAGATGTGATTTGGGTATTTTCTTGATGCATGCATGAGAAAATGGGTGTTCTTTGTTGAAATAGTAAGTGAATATGAATTTCATCTCTGCTGTTTTGATTTTGAAAGTAATGGGTATTTGGTTTTGTTGTCTCTTGTGGGTTTGAACTTGTTGAAGGTGACAGTGATGTATACTATTTTTTGAGTTTTATATACTCAAAGGTTATGGATTTCATGGAATGCTTTGACAAAAATTTTGTGAATTGTTCTTCCTTGTCAGTAATACATTTAATTGTGAAGTGGGTTCTTTTAGGAATAATAGGTTCATCGTATCATCTTTACATTTGCTTGTTCTAAAACGATACGATGTTCCTCCTATTTTGTTCTCGGTACCCATGTATGATGTTTGGAAATAAATTCTTATCAAACTTGGAATAGAGTAATCTGTCTATTTGATGGATTGGAGTAAAGCGTATAGTTTTTACTTTCCTTTAAACTCAATGATGAATATTTATATATTTATGTGGATTTAGACTTCTTCATTGTTTCCATTAAAACTAAACCCGAGTAGACTCCTTACTCTTGTGATTAAAAAAATGGCTTCTCATTCTGGAAGATTTGGGACCATGTTTGCTTGGTTGTAAACTCTTAATCGTTTTATATTTAGATGGAATATGTTTGTTGTTAGTGTATACAACCATTAACATTGGTTGTAATTGGAAGCTCAGTTGTTGTTGATATTTTTGGTTTAGTTGTAAAAATGAATTCTTGAATACTTTCCTTGAATGGTAGTTAGTAAGCTATTAAGACTGTAATAGTCTAGCATGGGAAGAATTACCTATTGATAACAGGTCTACATCATAGTTTGATATTCGGATATGTATTGGAAGAAGTAATGTGAATCTCCTTCCTTTCATTCGATTATTGACTTTTAATTGCTCTCTCCTTGACTGTTATCTCTAGTTGTTATCTCTTCTTGTATAAGATCGACCAGTTCGGTTGTGATTAAATGAAAGGGATTATTGAATAGGTAACTGAAGTAATACTTCTTTTCTTTTCTTATCCTATTAAATTTTTTAAGGGATATTGAATCAACTTGCGACTACCTTCGGGTGTAAGCGATTGCATTTTACCTACTGTTTTTCCCTCTCTGAATTGGATGAGTACTATGTTGTTTGTTGAATTCTAAAAAGTGACATAGGTTGTTGTCATGGTGTATGATTTCCTTTCTCTTCTGCATTTGAATTGGTTGAAATCAAGTGAGTAGTATAAAGGTGAAGGAGTTCTGTTTAAATTTCTAGTCAATTCATTATATGAATCCCATTTATAATGATGGAATGGATTGATAGTGATTGCATTATATAATATATATATATATATATATATCAGTTCTTACAAATGCTTCTAATCTGAGATTATTTAGAGAAAATATTCTTTGTAATATTTGTCTAAATCTGAATGAACTCTTTTCATTTTTGGAAGGAAATAGTTAAGAAAATGGGGATATATCATTGCGTGTTTGTTGTAATTATTTTGAGGAGTTGTTAGTTAATAGTACTGTCTTGATTTTGATGCTACTTATTGAGACATGGTTGTTTAAATTGTTCATCCTTATCGGTACTTAACTCTTACGTGATGTCCATCTCAATTACGGGATGTTTCATAAAAGCAGAGTTCTTTTATTGAGACAGTTAGTCAAGAGCACTTCATTTTAATGGTAAGTGCTTAACATGCTCAGTTCGATGAACTGACCCATGCTAGTAAATTTTGCAGATGGATTCCATGAGTAATAATGAAGACATGTTGTTTTATGATGCTTCTTCTGATTAACTAAAGGATGGATCTTTTCTGAGATTTTATTATTCTTCTCGAAGGAAATGGAAAAAGGAAAAGTTGTATTCTTCTTTCTTTTTGAGTTATCAATGCTTGATTGGCATGAATGAAGTCCAGTTGTTTGGACTTGTAAAATGTATAAATTTTATCTTGAGGAATGAGAGAAGGGAATGGTGTGTTATTTTAATTGTTGTACCATTATTGAATTGTTGAAATATAATCATGAACTTATTCCTATTCGTTGAATTTGTACTTATACAAATGATGGTTGTTAGATTTAAAAGGATATAACGTCTACTCTTCACTTGAATACAACTTTTAAGTTGAAATGTGCAATTGGTTAATACTTAGGTCAATATGGACTATTAATTGACATTAGTAAAAGATTAAAATACGTATGAATTCTTGTGAAAATAATATTCAGAATTGGATTCTAAACTAATGAATATTAATGAAAGGACAATTGAATTATGTATTCAGATTTCGTTAATATTCTTTGGGGTGTCTTGCCCAAAGGATATTCGGAAGGAGGAATCATATCTCCTCTTAACAAACCTTAAAATGAAGTAAGGTAATTGTAAATAAATGAATACATTCATATGGGAAATAGACCTCATTCAAATGACGTCTAATGAAAAGGAAACCTGAATTTAAAATCAGTTGCGAATGAACTTGATTAAGCTTAGTAAGTTAATCTTACTTCATTAAGTTGTAGTGGACTGTAAGTCTGAAGCTTTAATTAATGAACTAAGAAAGGAATATGCAATCCTTCGGTAAGGAGGAGTGAATGTATATTAAGCTACGAGACAATTCAAGTCATTCCTAGCTATGCAACTGTAATGAACTATGAGGTTAGAGGATCAACAAGGTTGCTGAAACTTATTCTTAAAATATATAAAGATAAGAATCTAATCAAACTTTTAGCTGGATATATAACCCTAGATGGGAGGATTCCGTAGGATGTTGGTACACGCCAGCTGCAATAAGGTGTCTTCATGAAGGTTGGGCCTTCATGATGACACAATGTTGCAGCTGACATGTTGCAACACCCTTCCGAATCGAATCATCTAGGTTTACATAAGCTTGGACTTGGCCTCAGTTTTACTTTGGACCAAGTTAGGAATATGACCTTGTATACGGAGTGACTCACATGAAGACTAAAGGTAACTAGACACACATAGTCAACTAGGGTCGATGAGGTATGTCTGCATACCTTTAATCATCACGAGTGCCTCTCTATACTCTTTCATATTGCTATCTTGGGTTAAAGTTCAACCTTGGACAAGAGGACTGATAGAAGTCAGAAAAGACCATTCTAGGTAATAGATGAAGTGGGGTGAAGGACGTATTCCATTGATGAGTATGCCATCTAGGAATATGATCATGCTAAGCATGTGAGAATCTTTGGCCAAAGTATCGCAAGTTGTTGGTTGCGTTGTCCTAAATCACCTAGTTTAAGAAGTAAGATTTCAGATGAATATCGGTAACAGATATTCAGATAGGCCTCTTAAATGGAGCACTTCAATAACCAAAAGGTAAAGGGAACCAAGTATACTTAGTATACAATGCATGGATTAACATGAAGGATCGGTAAGTAGCCGAGTCATGAAATGAGAGATCGATGAAACTCTGAGCCATGAAATGGGAGATCGGTAGTTCTTCGAGTCATTACAACAGCATATGGTTATCTATTATATGATTGAATGGCATGGAATGTGTGTTCCATATTATGAATATGCGAATAGAGAACATTGGTTTAAAAAGCATTGTGTGTTCTAAATTACATCATTTAGAATAGAGAACAATTATTAAAACTTGAAACATGTGTTCTGAATTACGTAATTTAGAGCAGAGAACGTTATCAAAAAAAAATTCCCTTGTTCTAATGTCTTAAAATGGGAATGTTACATCTTGGTATCAGAGCTGAAGGTTATAGCTCTTGACCTAATGAGTCCACAATTTAATAAGGTTTACATTTTCTTGTTGAACAGAAAATGGTTAGAACAAGAGGGAATGCTTGCGAACAACCCACTACCGGGTGGAGAAGCAGCTACTACCCAAAAACTAGATGAGATCCTTGCTGCCCTACTAGATACAGAGATCATCTCTGACTATTTTTTGGAACAACAAGCAATGGGAAATGAGGAGGAGGAAGAAGATGTTGATATTAATGATCAGCCACCTCCCGTGGACAACACCAATGGAGGAAATCTAGGTGTTGATAATAGTAATGTGAACATTCCTAATCAGCCTAAAAATAAAAGGGCAAGATTAGTGGCTGAACTCACAAATGATATAAAGAGAATAAGTCCTCCAAAGTTTGATGGAACTACACTTGGGGACGGGGCTGAAAATTGGCTCAGTGAAATGGAGAAGTACTTTGCAATAAGAAACTTCTCCGAGGAGACAAAAGTGATATGGGGAGCATATCAACTTTCTCATGAAGCATCATCATGGTGGGACAACCGTAAGGTTGAGTTGAACATTGTCAAAATAGACATAACTTGGGATCAATTTAAAAGTTACTTTAGGCAACGATGGCTGCCTCAACTTTTTTTGATCAGAAAATGACTGAATTTCAGAACTTGTCTCAAGGAAAGCTGACGGTGACAGAATACTGGGAAGGGTTTACTAAACTCCTTAAGTATGTACCACAGTACCAAGATGATGAGAAGTTCAGGATATGAAAGTTCATAATGGGGCTGAATCCCATCATTGGTGGTGAGGTGGATGTCCATGGTCCGACCACTATGGAAGGAGTTGTCGAAAAGGCAATAAGACAAGAACAAAAATTGAGAGCAATCTCTGCTCATAGGGAGGAGATTAGGAAGAAGATTCCCAACTCTTCTTCATCTCTTGCACCTAAAAAGGGACCCTGGAAGAGGTTCGGCATGAAAAAAAAATTGTTGTGGATAACAATAAGAAAACAGGAATGAACAAACCTATTACTAGTATGTGGAACGACTTTACCAAAAATAGTGGTAATGGACAAAAGTCCTATGGAAGCTAGAATGATAACTTCAAGGCTGGAAATAAATTTGAGCCTAGGAAGGGGCCGTTGGAGGTTTTTTAACTATGGAAAGGACCATTACGTGAGTCACTATCCTTTGAAGAAGGATGATCACGATCAGCAGCATACAGATACATGCTTGCGGTGGCTAACAAACAAGCTGAAAAGCAAGTCACACCCATAGAAGTTCGGGTAAGTTATTCGGTATACCTGTGGTTATAATTTTTGATACTAGAGCTACTGAATGTTTTATATCTACTAAGTTAGCATTGAAATTAAAAAGAAAAGCTGAACGAATGGATAAGACATGGATGGTACATTACGGAAATAATGTTGTCCATACAGTTGATATGTGTCTTTTTGGGGCAGTCCTTGACTTGCCTAGTTTCTCCACAGAAGTTGACCTGTATGTTACCCCTTTGGGGTCATATGATGTAATTATAGGTGTTAATTGGTTGGCGGAACATAAGGTGAAGGTCAACTGTTATGAAAAATAGATTTGTTGTTTTGATGACCTACAGAAAACAACAATCATTCAGGGTGTAAAATGTGGGATTGCAGTTAGGAAACTAACAACTATGCAACTAAAAAGGGCTAAAAATAGAGGCTGCACTTTGTATGCCATAAAAATGACAGAAATTTTAGGAAGATAATGATTTTATGGAAAAATATCCACTGTTAAGAGATTTCAGTGATGTATTTCCGGAAGAATTACTGGGTCTTCCGCCCAAACGGGAGTTTGACTTTGCAATTGAGATCAAACCAGGAACCGAGCCCATATCCAAGGCACCCTATAGAATGACCACCATTGAGTTGGTGGAACTTAAGGCTCAGTTACAGGAACTTTTGACCAAAGGGTTGATAAGACCGAGTGTCTCACCATGGGGAGCACCGGTAATTTTTGTAAAGAAGAAGGATGGCACACTTAGATTGTGCATTGATTATAGAATGTTGAATAAGGCAACCATTAAGAACCGATATCCACTTCCTAGGATTGATGATCTATTCGATCAGATGCGTGGAGCATCAGTTTATTCAAAAATAGATCTTCGATCTGGATATCATCAGCTTGAGAATAAAAGAGGAAGACATTCATAAAACAACTTTTAGAACAAGGTACGAACATTATGAATTCACAGTGTTGCCTTTTGGGTTGACGAATGCACCTACCGCCTTCATGAATTTGATGAATAATATTTTTCAAGAATACTTGGACAAATTTGTGCTTGTATTCTTGGATGACATTCTTATATACTCCAAAAATGTCGAAGAGCATCAGAGCATTTAAAGATAGTACTGGAAATCTTGAGAAAGAGAAAGTTGTATGGTAAATTGTCTAAATGTTCCTTTTATGATGCAGAAGTGCATTATTTGGGACATGTTATAAGCAAGAATGGGATAGCTATAGATCCTTCAAAGATCATAGCTATAACTGAGTGGCATGTGCCCAAGAATGTGCATGAAGTTAGAAGCTTCATGGGCCTAGTAGGGTACTATAGAAAGTTCGTTAAGGACTTTTCTAAGATTGCTGCACCAATCACTTCATTACAAAAGAAAGATAAGAAATTTGTTTGGAATGACAAATGTGAATCTTCCTTTAAGATTCTAAAGGATCAGTTAACTACAACACCTATTCTGACTGTACCTGATCCCAAATGGAGATTTTACGGTCATAACGAGATGCATCTGGGGAGGGTCTCGGAGGTATTCTGTTACAAAATGATCATGTCATAGCATATGAAAGTAGAAAACTCAAGTTACATGAACAAAATTATGCTCCACATGACCTAGAGCTCACTTCCATCATTCATGCACTTCAAATGTGGAGGCATTACCTTCTTGGTAAGCCTTTTGAGCTAAAAACTGACCATCTTGGGGTTGAAGTATATTTTTACTCAACCAAACCTGAATGCAAGACAACGAAGATGGTTAGAATTTCTATCTCAGTATGATTTTGATATAAGCTATATTAAAGGCAAGGAAAATAGGGTAGCAGATGCTCTGAGTCATAGGAAGCACATTTCTGCTCTTATAACATTAAGAACTCAGTTTAAAGATGAGGTGAAAAGTGTCATGGAATCTGACTCTTATTTTCAGCAAGTTAAAATAGCACTTGCTGCAGATCCAAAAGATGTAAAGTATAAAGGTTTTCATTTTGACAATGAAGGAATTTTGAGGTTTGAAAATAGGGTATATATACCCTTGGCAAATGATTTAAGAAAGAAATTATTAGCTGAATTTCATAATTCACCTTTTTCTGGACACCCTGGCATTACAAAAATGCTTGCTGATATAAAGCAACAATATTTCTAGAAGGGAATGAAAAAGGATGTGATGGAATTTGTGACACACTGCTTGGAATGTCAGCATGTTAAGGTAGAACATATGCATCCCACCGGATTACTATACCCCCACAACATTCCGTAGTACAAATGGCAAGTGATAACTATGGATTTCATTCAAGGATTACCTATGTCTAGGAATAAACATGATATCATCCTAGTTGTTGTTGACAAACTAACCAAAGTGGCACACTTTATTGCTGGTAATCTAAAAGATGATTCACCAGTGTTAGCAAGAAGGTTTGTACATGAGATTTTCAGGTTACATGGAATACCCGAATTGATCATATCGATAGAGATCCGAGAATGACATCAAGATTTGGCAAACGCTTAATGCAGCCTTGGGAACTAAACTAAATTTCAGTTCTGCATATCATCCGAAATGGATGGACAGACTGAAAGAGTCAATCAAGTTTTAGAGGATATGTTAAGAATGTATTGCATGGACCAGCAGTATAAATGGGAGGAGTACCTCCCACTAGTTGAATTTTCTTATAATAATACATACCACACCTCTTTAAAGATGGCACCTTTCGAAGCATTGTATGGAAGGAAATGCAGAACCCCTGTTAGCTGGGACAACGTAGAGGATAGAGAGATAATTGGGCTAGAAATCCTTACGAAATGGAACAACAAATTAAAATGATTCGTGAACGTTTAAAGGAGGCTTGCCAATAGGAAAAAGAGTTATGCAGACTTAAAGTGGGTTGATAGGAAATATAAACTTGGTGAGAAGGTCTTTCTTCGGGTTAAGCTGAAAAAGAGTTCTATAACTTTTGGCAAGGCTGCCAAGTTATCACCTCATTATGTGGGACCTTTTGAAATTGTTGAAATAATCAACCTTGTAGCTTATCGTTTAGCTTTACCTCCTACTTTATCATGAATGCATGATGTTTTCCATATTTCTTTGCTTAAGAAATACGTATCAGATTTATCACATGTGCTGAATTGGGATTCCTTGCAGGTCCAAGACCCCGGAATAATCATGGTTAAGCCCATTCGAGTGTTGGGAACTCACCAGTTGCACTTAAGAAATCACAAAGTGAATCAATGTAAGGTCCAGTGGGACCAGTTTAGTGAAGAAAGTGTAACTTGGGAGAACTCAAGAAATGAGATCTACTTTTCCATACTTGTTTGATCTAAATTAAGTTCAAAAAAACTGATAAATCTACCAAACTTGGGCAGTTACTGAACTATTTGATGGTTATTTTAAAATACTATTTTGAAGACTTAAATTTTGTTCTGTTATGAACATATGAATGGAAGGACGATAACTGAATTTTGTCCTAAAACTCTATGATTTGACTAATTTGATCATCGGATGATGATTCTTTTAAGAAGGGAGGTATGTAACATCTTGATCTTGGCAGTTACTATGATAACTTCTTTTTGTGATGCTGCAAATGTGGAAATGAGAATTTTCATGTGAAGGTGTATTCCTTGAATCTTGAAAATCATGTTTGCAATGAGTAAGTATTACTGTTCTGAATTCATGCATACTGTAACTTTGCTTACTTGGGACTGATGTCATTATAACTTGTGTTTTGCAAAGTTGTGAACCTGTAGAATTGCTTTTGTACTTGATGAACTCATAATTATGTGACAACACACCTTGAATCAATTCCATTGATCCAAGGTATGCTTCAGCCTTCTTTATTGTCATCTTGTCGATTGACTTTCCAAATAAAATGAAGTCTGGAACCGAGCTGGAGATTGTTGTAAATTTTAAAGAACCTAGTTACAGGTATACTTACTTGGCACCATGCTACCAATGGTAAGGTTTGATTTCCTAATACATATGAGTTGTAACACTAGAAAGCGTAAGATAGAAAAAGGTTTGATACAAAGATATTAAGGCATATATTTAGCATTGGACGGAATGTCCTGCACTATACTGGTTTTAAGCCTAAGGCGGTAAAATCTACTAGGAACCTATTATGGAATTGATAAGGGTTATGTGTTAACCTATGAAATAATATTTTATCCTACATGGATTTTAATTTAAAAGGTTTATAAACTAACCTAAGGTGAATCCTAAGGACCTACGACCTAGAAGGAAACCTAACTATTTAAATTGTGACCTAAACTATTGCTAGTCCTAAAAGGGACCTATGGATACATGTCAAGTGGGAGGATAAGGGGGAAGGTTTAAACTTAAATGAAGGACTTTAATTGCAGTCCTTGTAGTTTTAAATGCCAAGTTTGGTGGGAGCAAAGAAGTTAGAGGCATCTAACTAATATAACTAAATTTGAATTACATGCAAATTTATAAGATAGAACTCGCCAAATCTGAGTCGGTGGTGGCGTGGAGAAAGAGGGAGAAAATGCATTCAATGCATTTATTGGCATTGGTTTTGGCAACCAACCCACCTAGGAAAGAGGAAAGAGGATTTTTTTGTGAGTTATTGTTATTCATTTGGGTTTCGGTTTTTGCTCTCTGCATTTTGTTGCTCTTTCGAACCTGTAAGTTTGTTTTTTGGCCATTGTTGTTTTGACCACCTCCGAGTGGTTTCTAGGCCTATGGAAATGTGGAAGTAGTTGAGAGATCTGGTTGATTAACGTTGTTTGGAGGGAAGAAACTCTGGAGAAGCTCGGCTGTGACCTTCCACGAGCTAACAAGAAATTATACAAGCATGTTAGGCTCTTTTCTTTAAACAATTTTGCTCTTTATTAAGCATCTTCATTAAAAGAACTCTGCTCTTATAAATGTGTGTTCTTGTGAAAATATGTTGATATGTTTAGATGTGATCTTTTTCTTGAGTTGTCATTTGGAAAAGATGTGATTTGGGTATTTTCTTGATGCATACATGAGTAAATGGGTGATCTTTGTTGAAATAGTAAATGAAATGGATTTCATCTCTGTTGTTTTGATTTCAAAGTAATGGGTATTTGTTTTTGTTGTCTCTTGTGGGTTTGAACTTGTTGAAGGTGACAATGATGTGTATACTGTTTTGAGTTTTGTGTGTACTCAAAGGTTATGGAATTTCATGAGAATGCTATGACAGAACTTTGTGAACTGTTCTTCCTTGTTCATAATACAATTTAATTTGTGAAATGGGTTCTTTTAGGAATAATAGGTTTATCATATCATCTTTACATTTGCTTGTTCTAAAACGATACAATGTTCCTCCTATTTTGTTCTCGGTACCCATGTATGACTGTTTGAAATAAATTCTTATCGAACTTGGAATAGAGTAATCTATCTATTTGATGGATTGGAGTAAAGTGTACAATTTTTACTTTCCTTTAAACTCAATGATGAATATTTATATATTTAGTGGATTTAGACTTCTTCATTGTTTCCATTAAAACTAAACCTGAGTAGACTCCTTACTCTTGTGATTGAAAAATGATTTCTCATCCTAGAAGATTTGGGACCATGTTTGCTTGGTTGTAAACTCTTAATCATTTTATATTTAGATGGAATATGTTTGTTGTTAGTGTATACAACCATTAATGTTGGTTGTAATTGGAAGTTTAGTTGTTGTTGATATTTTTGGTTTAGTTGTAAAATGAATTCTTGAATACTTTCCTTGAATGGTAGTTAGTAAGCTATTAAGACTAATAATCTAGCATGGAAAGAATTACCCTATTGATAATAGGTTACACATCATAGTTTGATATTCGGCTATGTATTGGAAAGAAGTAATGTGAATCTCCTTCCTTTCATTCGATTATTGACTTTTAAATAGCTCTCTCCTTGACTGTTATCTCTAGTTGTTATCTCTTCTTGCATAAGATCGACCAGTTCAGTTGTGATTAAATGAAAGGGATTATTGAATAGGTAACTGGAAGTAATATTTTCTTTTCTTCTTATCCTATTTAAATTTATGTTAAGGATATTGAATCAACTTGTGACTGCCTTCGGGTGTAAGCGATTGCATTTTACCTACTATTTTTCCCTCTCTGAATTGGATGAGTACTATGTTGTTGTTGAATTTTGAAAAGTGACATAGGTTGTTGTCATGGTGTATGATTGCCTTTCTCTTCTACATTTGAATTGGTTGAAATCAAGTGAGTAGTATAAAGGTGAAGGAGTTCTATTTAAATTTCTAGTCAATTCATTTTATGAATCCCATTTACAATGATGGAATGGAATTGACAATTGATTATTATATATATATATATATATATATATATCAATTCTTACAAATGCTTCTAATATGAGATTATTTAGAGAAAATATTCTTTGTAATATTTTCTAAATCTAGAATAAACTCTTTTCATTTTTAAAGGAAATAGTTAAGAAAAAAATGGTGATATATCATTGCGTGTTTGCTGTAATTACTTTTTTGAGGAGTTGTTAGTTAATAGTATTGTCTTGATTTTGATGCTACTTATTGAGACTGGGTTGTTTAAATGGTTCATCCTTATCGGTACTTAACTCTTAGGTGATGTCCATCTCAATTACGGGATGTTTCATAAAAGCAAAGTTCTTTTATTGAGATAGTTAAGTCAAGAGCACTTCATTTTAATGATAAGTGCTTAACATGCTCAGTTCGATGAACTAACTCGTGCTAGTAAATTTTGCAGATGGATTCCATGAGTAATAATGAAGACATGTTGTTTTATGATGCTTCTTCTGATTAACTAAAGGATGGATCTTTTATGATATTTTATTATTCTTCTCGAAGGAAATGGAAAAAGGAAAAGTTGTATTCTTCTTTCTTTTTGAGTTATCAATGTTGATTGGCATGAATGAAGTCCGGTTGTTTGGACTTGTAAAATGTATAAATTTTATCTTGAGGAATGAGAGAAGGGAATGGTGTGTTATTTTAATTGTTGTACCATTATTGAATTGTTGAAATATAATCATGAACTTATTCTTATTCATTGAATTTGTACTTATTCAAATGATGGTTGTTAGATTTAAAAGGATATAACGTCTACTCTTCACTTGAATACAACTTTTAAGTTGGAATGTGTAATTGATTAATACTTAGGTCAATATGGACTTTTAAATTGACATTAGTAAAAGAGTAAGATACATATGAACTCTTGTATAAATGAAATATTCGGAATTGATTCTAAACTAATGAATATTAATGAAAGGACAATTGAATTTTGTATTCAGATTTTGTTAATATTCTTTGGGGTGTCTTGCCCAAAGGATATTCGGAAGGAGGAATCATATCTCCTCTTAACAAACCTTAAACTAAAGTAAGGTAATTGTAAATAAATGAATACATTCATTTGGGAAATAGACCTCATTCAAATGATGTCTAATGTAAAGGAAACCTGAATTTAAAATCAGTTGCGAATGAACTTGATTAAGCTTAGTAAGTTAATCTTACTTCGTTAAGCTATAGTGGACTGTAAGTCTGAAGCTTTAATTAATGAACTAAGAAAGGAATATGCAATCCTTCGGTAAGGAGGAGTGAATGTATATTAAGCTATGAGATAATTCAAGTCATTCCTAACTATGCAACTATAATGAACTATGAGGTTAGAGGATCAACAAGGTTGCTGAAACTTATTCTTAAAATAATAAAGATAAGAATCTAATCAAACTTTTAGCTGGATATGTAACCCTAGATGGGAGGATTCCATAGGATGTTGGTACACACCAGCTGCAATAAGGTGTCTTCATGAAGGTTGGGCCTTCATGATGACACAATGTTGCAGCTGACATGTTGCAACACCCTTCCGAATCGAATCATCTAGGTTTACATAAGCTTGGACTTGGCCTCAGTTTTACTTTGGACCAAGTTAGGAATATGACCTTGTATACGGAGTGACTCATGAAGACTAAAGGTAACTAGACACATGCAATCAACTAGGGTCGATGAGGTATGTCTGCGTACCTTTAGTCATCACGAGTGCCTCTCTATACTCTTTCATATTGCTATCTTGGGTTAAAGTTCAACCTTGGACAAGAGGACTGATAGAAGTCAGAAAAGACCATTCTAGGTAACAGATGAAGTGGGGTGAAGGACATATTCCATTGATGAGTATGCCATCTAGGAATATGATCATGCTAAGCATGTGAAAATCTTTGGCCAAAGTATCGCAAGTTGCTGGTTGCGTTGTCCTAAATCACCTAGTTTAAGAAGCAGGATTTCAGATGAATATCGGTAATAGATATTCAAATAGGCCTCTTAAATGGAGCACTTCAATAACCAAAAGGTAAAGGGAACCAAGTATACTTAGTATACAATGCATGGATTAACATGAAGGATCGGTAAGTAGCCGAGTCATGAAATGAGAGATCGATGAAACTCTGAGCCATGAAATGGGAGATCGGTAGTTCTTCGAGTCATTACAGCAGCATATGGTTATCTGTTATATGATTGAATGGCATGGAATGTGTGTTCCATATTATGAATATGCGAACATAGAACATTGGTTTAAAAAAAGCATTTTGTGTTCTAAATTACATCATTTAGAACATAGAACAATTATTAAAACTTGAAACATGTTTGAGCATGATTATTTTAGCAGGGGACATCTCATGATTTTCTCCTTCACATGGTCCTAGCCATTTCCACCTTTTAACCACTTTCATAGCACTCAAGTGCTTATTGATAAGTTTTATCCCATTTTATCACGTATGCTGATAAAATCTATTTTCTGATGATTAAACTTTACATCCCTTCAAACTTATCAATTTGGCTTCAAAACCAACCAAAAATGCATCTCATGGAGAAATGACAAGGAATACAGAGAAAAGAATGAAGAATGAGCCATTTTTGTGTTTTGCATAGCTCTAGTTTGTTAATGGAGATAAAAACTAGAAGAGGGAATTTGGATATCATTTCCCCCTTTTACCTTCAAAATTGGGCCCTACACGTGGTGAGATCCAAGCAAGGATATCCCTTGGGAGAAATTTTTCATTTCCTAACAATTGGTGGAAAAAGAACATTTTCATGATTTACTCTACCCCGCAGCTCCGCTAAAGGCCGGACATGTGGCATCATCTAAGTGGCTAAGGAAATGCGGGTCAAAACTGCCATTTGAACTTTTTTAACAAAAAGGCTCAAATTCTCAAAAATCTCCACTAGCTCGCTTTGACTTTTCAACATGGACATGTGGCACCATATGATTGATTTCAGGATGTGCTTCTACTTTAGACTTCATCTATTTTTAAGAAAAGGGAAGAAATCCCACTTTTCCTGAAGGTCCTCACCCTCGCCATTGACTTTTCAACATGAACATGTGTCCTTCTCTAATTGGTGCGGGCCTCAGCTTGAAAATTTATCCTTTCACTCGGGTGGGGCCGCGGGCCATTTTAGAATTCTTCACCTTTTGTGGAAACAAGGCTAAAATTCTCAAAGTCTCCCGTCGGTCCGCCAAGGTGCCTATGAACTAAGAAAATACCACGTGTCCTTCTCTAATTAGTGACACGTGGAGCCACCTGATTGGTTGCGGGATGTACTTCACTTTTTATCTGTTTAAGGAAAAATTCCAACTTTTCCCCGAATTCCATGTCCCCACCATTGACTATTCAACATAGACACATGTCCTTCTCTGATTGGTTGTGGGCCTCAACTTAGAAATTTTCCTTTTCCACAATGCCTTAGAAAATAAAATGGATCCGCCGGCCCAAACCTCCACCAAAACTACTCCAACCAATCAAGGACTGACGGGGATGCGGGGAAAAACCTAGCATTTTTTCCAAAATCACCAAAAGTCATAAGTTCACAAAGAAACCCACCCGACCGCATCCAATGGGAAAAAAAAACCGAGTAGCCTCACCTTCCCGAGCAAGAATTTGATGGGGAAAAGAACGTAGAAAGTTGTAGGAAATGGGAAAATGCCATTTCTACTCCCGATGAAGGATTTCTTTCTCTACAAAAGGTTAGAAACAAAAGATGCAAGTTCCCATGCATTCTAACTCATCAAAGGAGAACCAAAATCATTTCCCACCTACTAAAAATAGGTAAAACATTTTAACGGCAGCAGAATGAGGAAGATGATTAAAAACCCATGGGAAATGAGAACAAGCGTCATGAGGAGTTTAAAACATGAATTTCTTCCATGGAAGGGCTCTAATTTTCATGAATTTAGATTTGAAAAGGTGGGGAAAATTGGGAGGACAACAACAATTCAGCTAGGTTTTATGTAGTTTAAAAGCCAATTAAAGATTAAAAGAATACTTTAAGGGGTTTTCCTTGCTATTTCAAGATTTAGCACCAACAAGAGGTTATCAAAGAATATTAGAAAGCTCATTTAAAGGATCTATCTTGGCATATTTTCTATTTTGGTATTGTGAGCTAGTGGCTCCTTTTTCTCCACTCTTGGATGAAAACCTAAAAGTGTGGCTTCTTCCTAGGATGGAAACCCTCTTTCCTTGGTTGGTGTGAAGACTTATTGAAGACCTTTATGAAATTTTGATTGATGGAGGATTAAAGGCATCATATACAAATATTTTCATGCATTTTAGAGCCATTCCAAGTTAGAATGACTAGGGTTTGATGGTGTTTGAGTTCCTTTTACGGCACAAATTATAAATTTGATTTTATATTCTGATTCAACATAATTTATAAAGTCAAAATCTCCATTTTGGTGATTTTTGGAATAGATTTCAGCTTCATCTACTCATTCAAAGATTTTGGGATCAATTTTGAGAGGGTTTCCATGGCTAGAAATTATGATATTTGTCTCATTTAATTTCTAGTATTTTAATGAGCATTTTGAGTATTCATTTGTGTGGAGATTCCTTGTATTCTAAGAGTTATTTAATTTACAAATTTCATTTTTTTGTGCCATATTGAATTCTAAAATTATGATTTTGATGATTTGATCACATTTTGTGTCTTCGAAAATCAAGGTCAATCTAAGGAATCACTTCCCATGATTTTTGAGTGTTTTTACAATGGATTTCTCTCTCTCTCTCTCTCTCTCTCTCTCTCTCTCTCTCTCTCTCTCTCTCTCTCTCCCTAATACTAGGGTTTGAGAGTATTTTTGGTTCTTTATTAATTGCTGTCATAAAAATCAAACTTTCTTATTTTTGAGGTTTGATATAATTTCCTTAATTTTGATTTTTTTCCCCAAAAGGGATATTACATCGGTATGCGCACAATACCCATTATGAGAGCGAAGAAAAGGAGCTGAAGTAGAACTTTGTGTAGCCTTTTTATCTTGGTCACATTTGACCTCGACTTCAAGCTTCTTCATATGGCATCGATAGGCTCTATAATTAAAACATCATTCCTCGAGCCTTTTTCCATGTGAAATATGGCTCTACCCCGCAGGGTTCGGGATTCATAAGGGTAAGAGGTAGGGGGAGAGGTCGCATAGGTTGTAAAGGGATATTGGGAGTGTCTGATAGAGGTACTGATGTAATGGGTGAGGATTGCATTGATGGATTGGTGTGTTGCTTAATTATCGAGGCATGATAAATAATATCATCACCCATGAGGTCATTGCCTTCATATTCAAATTTGGTTACTTGATCTTATATCAAGGAGAAAGGGTCAACTAAGTCAATGTTGGTATGTGAGAGTGTAGCCGATGGAACAATTTGAGGCTCAGGCACCGATTGGGAAGAAGGGTCAATATTATTCAAGGATTCATCTACATTATCATCCCTACAAGCATTTTTTTGATAGAGGTTGATATAGTTTGTAGAGGAATTGTCATCTCTAGAAACCATCGGCCTGCCGAGAAGGTGTTCCAAAGGGGCCGATGGTGTCTCCAAAAGAAGGATTTTGTCATGGGAATCTTGTTGTTAAGGTACATAAGGGTATTGAGGTGTTTTTAGGACTCTTTCGTAAGGCATGTCAATTGTATTGGTTTCAAATTTGGAATACCTCATTTGAGCCAAGGCATGTTGATAGTATGAAGCCTCTACGGTGCCCATGATATTTTTCATGGGGCTTGTATGATGCTGACTTTGACAGTTTGAATGATATATTTCTAAGGACTGATATTTTTCATTTTGTAGCTTTTTTGATAAATCACTCTAGATTTGCGAAGAAGGAATATGATTTCCATGCACACCCACTAGCATGGGAGGTGTAAGAGAATGCATGCTAGGAACCATATTTTAAGATATTAATTTTAACATCTGATAAGGCCATCTATTCTAGGATTTTAATTATCACTATGTTAAGTTCTACACAAGAAGAATGAACTTTAGAGGTGGCTTCTTTTTTGTGATTATTATACTCATTAGTGGGAGTTTTCGTGGACTCTCTTTGATCACTTATGTAGGGTAAAGCCTGATCATGACTGAGTGCTTCTTGATTAGAATGAGGCCTAGTCATTTCCATGACATAGGTAGGTATCCTTTAGAAACCTCCATCTTTATCACGAGTAAAACATTAATTGTTATTAAGGTTCTTAATGATGGATATGGGATATATCTTCTCAACCTCGACCATGTTACATTCTACTAGGTGACCTGCTCTAAATAGTTAGAGGGAAAGGGTTGGGAAAACAAATTTTCATAATTGGGATCGAGGCATGTGGGAAGATTAGATATTTTAGGATTGGAATTATAGAATTTAGGAGAATGAAGAGGAGATGTAGGTACAGAGGGATATCCCTTGAAAGTTTCGGTGGTTCAACTGTGCTAAAAATCCCGAGAGGAGACATTGGTGCAAGTGGAAACTTAAAATAGGATTATGGAAAACCATGATTCAAAAACAATCATCCCTAGAAATTTTGAGGCCATTTCACTCACTGAACTCATTGGAGTGAATCGAGTAATGCCTAGGCCCAAGCCTATATATCACATGCCACACAAACAACCTAAATAAAGCACGTAGTTTGATGAAGAAGGGGTCAAACCCCAAGTTCACCATGTAATAATGGAACCATTAAGGAAGAAGGGTTGGTGATCAATGGACCTAAGGATATTGCACTTACACCTATTCCAAAGAGTCAACAACATGAGGTAAGAATTTCTCATTCTATGGTTAATACTTGAAAATGTTTTGACTTGTGATGAAACAAGGGGTGTGGAGTAAGAAGGGGAAGAGAAAGGCCTAGTTGGAACAACAATCAATAAGAGACAAATTTATGGTGTCCATGAGTATGTTAAGAGATAGAGAGATGCCCTATATGAACACCATCAAGATATTGTTGAAGCCAAGTTGGAAAAGCTTCATTTTTAAATTCGAAGAGAAGAAGAAGGTTGATTTCAACTCATAAATTCAGATATTCCAAGTCACGAGATTGGGAAAATGGAGGATGTTTCAATCATGCGTCATCTAACATGGGAAGGTAGATATGTTGGGAAATCAAAATATCTTCTACAACATGTTAATATTTTTTATTCATCCATTTTGAGACACCCTTTTTGTTGCTTCCTCATTTTTGTGTTAAATTTAAATATTGTGGGAGAATGGGAAAGAGTACGGTGTGAATTGCAAAGTATGTTTTTAAGAAAAATGATCCCTCAAGGAAATTTTGATAAGACACCTCAAGTGATATCTTTGCTATATGAAATTTTGTAAAAAGGGGCAGATCTATGTTCCACATTTTCTATAACAACAAATAAGGGAACAAAAATTATGACCAATAATGATATTTTGGTACCCATACTATAAGAAACAAGGTAGATAACAATGGTGTGTTAGATATGTTTTGTGTTATGCATTAAAGGAAGTTTAGTAAGAGTCATATAAATTTACTCATGGGTTGTAATAACATGGAATGTGAGTTATTTTTGCAAGTATATTTTTAGTTTCTTATCAAAAGGATGGATGTGGAGCTCAAGAGGTTTATATTGGATGTTGAGAATATTGATGGTAGCACATGGTATGAGATTAATTCAAAATTATTGTTTCCTCCTACATCATTTTTTTATCATGGTTATCATGGTAAACATGCCGAAAATAATGATAGAATTCCCAAATTCAACTTTAGTATGATTAGTGAGTTCCTTATTATACGATCAAAGGAAATTTCATGGGGAATCATGCATGGTTATTTCTAAGGACTAATATTCTTATTTGGGAAAGTGAAAAGAAAAGGTACATCTATGTGTATGACAATATGACTTAATTTTTGGCAGCCCTCACTCATCCAACGATTACAAAATAACTATCATAATGTACCACATTTAGGTCATCTTTATTTCTCATATGATTCAGAAATATACTTGTTGAATTGACTTGTTGTGGGCTTCCATGATAGTCACAATAGTGCTACTAAGCACACAATTCAAAACTAAGGTATGTACAGCTGTTGTAAAATCATTTCTAGTCATCATAATTCCATTTTTAATCAATAAAACACATTATAATAGCCATAACATGAAGATGGACATGTTGGTTGAAGTTTGGTATGACGGGACACATCATATGAAGTTCTTAAATACCCATTTCTTGTTGTTTGGAAGTAAAATTTGAGAAATGAAGGGTTGTTATAGTCATCATATAACCCCTTTGCAATCATTTGAATGCATTTATCAAAGGATACAAGTGGAAAAATCATTGGAACAATGAGGGTGATACTGACCTAGAATTTATTGTTAATAACCCAAGCACGCTAAAGCACATCACTCAACTAGGGCTGAGCGCTCACCCAAAGCACAAAAAGGCACCAGGTCCTTCTTTAGAGTTTCTTGGACATATTTTTAGCATGTTGGTGCATATAGATATCCAAATTCTTTAACAATGGTAAACAACACACGACATAAACCCAGATCTAGCTCTTAGAACAGAGATATAGAATGGACTAAACAATGACCATAATACGATTTACCATGTAAGATATAGATTCATTCATGTTCAACACTATAATCCAGTTAATATGAACCATTATATTAAGTACTATAAAATAAAAAATCTTCTTACATTACATAATTATCCTCATAATTCATGCACGTGACAAACCAACAAAGATAACTCTACCATAGTTCTCTCTCCTAACTCGTGCAAATCAATACATATGTATAGTGGTGGGGACTTTCCCTTCACCACCCATGCAATTCTCAAAATAAGTCACATGATAATAATAGTCATGCACCTTTATAGTAAGATGCACACGTGCAAGTTCTCTAAAAATAGACTTCCTATAGTTAAATCGGAGTATAAGTCCTATTATTAGCCTAAATTATGCATGGCACTCAACTATTTCTTGTTCCCAAAATACTATTTCTTGGACTCGCAAGTCTTCATGTCTTTGTGTTCTCATCACGCTACCTCCAAAATATCCCCGATCTAAAAATTGCTAAGTCTTGATCCTAGGTGCTCCAATCCTATCATAGCATCGCGTGCTTCTAGTGCCCTATATTTGCATTCCCAATACTTGGGCCATTTTTGTCTGCTCAACATTACCCCACACTAGATTACATTGTTATCCCAGCAATGGGTAATCACCTTATCGCTCCAAAAAATATAAGATAAATGAAAGAGAGAATAAAGGAATAAAAAATATGGTGAGCCATTTTATTATGTACCCTACTCACCTTCTTGTAGAATGAATTATTGATATTCACTTTGTATTTCTCCCTCTAACTCATACTAGTCCTTAAGCACTACATTGGTCTTGTTAGGGATGTCCACAATGATGTCATCTAGCCCATCCATAGTCATGCCTTTGCCTTAACTTTTCAAGATTCTAAGGATGTTGGCCATACTTGAAACCATCCCTTCCATGACATCCACCTTTATGGAAAATGAGCTTCCTGATGCCCTTGATCTTATCCATATGTTGTTTATTTGCAGAATCCATCTCATCACGCTTTATTTCTACAAGGGTAACTCATTCTGAGCACCCGAATGTTTCATCATTTACCACCTTCAAAACCTCATTCTCCTCTATCTTTTTCCTTTCATGTATTAAGTTATCAGGCATTGTACACATGGCCAATATTATATCCACTTTCTTCATTTCATCTTTTAAGGCTTGTAAAATTTCCTCGTAGCTAGATATCTTTCTCATAATTAAAGCATGAACCCTTGACGGTTCTTCCACAAAACCAGTTTTCTTAGGGAGGCACATTGGTCCTTCCTCCAAAAGCAGGTGAACTATTGTGCATAGCTAGTGTAACTCAAACATGAATTCTTGAGGCACCTCCTCCCGAAAGTCGATCTCTTCTCGCATAATCTCATCTATGATCTTCTCCGCTATATTTTTAATATTATAGGCCTCTACTACTACATTGTCTCCCTCCTGAGTGATGTGCTTGATTTATTTGTCTTTATTCTCCTTATCTTCTAATAGCACCCATATTTTTTCTACCTTATCAATATTTCAGTGCGCTACTACTGTTTACACTTTGAGCAATGCATTACTAACCTATTCATCTATAAATTATGTTGGCTTAATAGTCATATGGCATGTGTAAGGCACCTTCATCATCTTCTTTTAATCGCATGCCTCCTCACGGACATCAAATTTAGGCTCATCCATGTTATTATGCATAATCCATAATAGTTGCTTGTGAGGGCACATGTTTTCCATTTCCGTCCATCCAATCCTATCCATATAATTGCTTGTTTGGAAGATTACTACGGGCGACGCGTGCACGAATAATTTTGGAAGGTTCATCCAAATAACCTAAGTTAAAGTACCTATTATCCCTTCCTCATCATGCCCACATGCATGCTTTCAAACATCTTCATGATCAGATGCACCCTCATCTTGTGGTATTTCTATGCTCGCATCCTGTTGTATAGAAGCTTTGACATCCCAATTCACTTCCCCTTCATCCTCTCTTACCTTCTCTGTGGGGCATACTATGACCTCTATGTCTCCATTGGAACTAGTCTCTCCTTCACCAAAGCACCATTCATGAATACTTATGCTTGGGTCTATAGTTTTATAGACTATGTGCTCACCAATATCCTCGTCTTCATGCATCTCTATGTTAGGGGTGGCCTCTACTCTACGCCCACCCATACTTGGAGTTTCCTCTTCTTCTTGTACGCTTATTTGTGGGAAATCATCTTCGATTATCTTTAATAGGAATATATTTCCTTCATTTTCTCCTTTCTTCCTCCTCATCCTTCACAGGAGTCACACGTGGTGATCTCCTTACTGGCTGTGAAGTCCCGACACCAAGTGTTTCTAGATGTGAGCATTTTCCATAGAATTCTCCCGGTATGCACAATTCCAACACTATCTTCTACTTCTTTCTACTCGAGGACCTTTTCTAGTCCTATAGGCACTTTGGATCCTCCTAAGCAAGATGCGTAGATGCAACATGCCATGAAGTCCCTATTATCTACCCCTTCTTCAGAGGTGATGGAACTGCTATATTTTCATCTTTCACAAAGTTTCCATCCTTGAATGTTGGTTCACTCTACCCCATGGCCAAACTCTCTGGTGTAATGTCCACATTGCTTGATCCCATGGTTTCCACATAGGCCTCTTTCCCCAGCCATACATATGTTTTTCACATAATGTGAACATCTACATCCACCTTGTCTCGTGTCACTAAAGTTGGCATGCATCATGAAATCTATTTACAAAGTCTTTAAATTATCTTGCACGGTAAATGCAAAGGGAAACTTACACTAGGGGCTCTTCTCTTAAGACTCCATATAGAAGCACCCCAAGATGAAATGCTGGTAAACTATAAATTCATCTTCTCCTTCCAACACCTTTGGAAATTTGTATGGGATGTGCCATTCTCCCTTGAATGCCTTGCGTAGTCTCCTGAAACAAAATGTCTAGGTGCTCCTTATATATAATAGAAGTAGTACCCCGCAGAGTGTACTTGGCATATTTATTTACCGAGGACTTATTCTCCAATGAAAACTCCCGATGTTCTCCCAATGTCCATCGGGTACTCCATTTCACTAAATACAATCAATAGTAAAATTGCGCCCCATGTAATCTTCTCACCTTTATCTGTTTGGATGCATGCCTCATTCACCAAGCTTTGTCACGACGTACCTAGCAATGTTCTAGTATGTCTTGTTGACCATTTTGTGTGCTATGTGCAACCAATGCATATTCACCTCATTCCATTATTCAATGGCACCTATCGTGGTCCTTGCTAACCTCGTTGCAACTTTGGTGGCCATATCTATAATATTGGTGACTTTGAAGGCTTGGGCCCCGTCTTATACTTGATGTAAGGTTGTTTTGTCATCAATTCCCTCATCATCTCATAGGTCCCCAAAGATATTTAATCTTGAGTCATGCATCTCGGTCACCTTCCCAATTAACTTGGCAGTGATCCTCATTCTCCTGCCTATGAAGTAGAAAAAGTCTTCATGGATGCGTGACATTAGCCACTGGTACAACTGCTTGGGATTCCCAAAATAGGGAAACTCCATAATTTGCATGACCCCCACATTTTCAAGTAACTTCTTCACAAATTCATCCAAGACCCTAGTGTCATCCGCCAATCATTGATTTTTCCTTTTGTAAACTTTTGTCGTGACATCCTTCAAGAATTTATCAGTTTGATGGTTGATCTCTGAAACCCTACACTGTGTAATTTTTGTTTTCCAAGGCTGCCCCTCAATAAATTATTTTGGATGAAACATCTCGACTAACCACTCCTTTGTTAGATCATCAACCTCCTTTGTTATGGAAGGATCCTTCAGTGGTACCATTTCTCTTAATTGCATGTGTGTGTAAAATGAAAATTGTATCTAGTGAAATGAAAACCCTAGCTGCTAAACAAATCAAACCTAAGTTACCATCCTGTCACATGCATGCACCACCACTAAAATCCTTCTTCTATACCTAGATACTCAACACCATGCTTAAAACATGATAGGTTTACTCACTCTACAAAGAGCTCATCATTTCCATTTCTTCTTTACCATTCTCAATTTGCTTCAAACTCACAAGGTAATAAATTTCATTACAAACGCTGACTTTAAACCAAATTTTAAAAATTCCCTTCATTAATTTCTCCACCTACCACCATACATGGCCTTAACTCGATTGAGCATGTGTCGTGTCTCCTTATCTCATGCCCCAATCTCTCACACCTCAAACTTTGGTGCCTCATCCATAAATTCATGGTGCACCACTACTTATCTATCACGGATCTCCGATACCCATAATTCCTTATGCTAAAGTATTTATCCAAAGTGAAACATACGTAGTCTCAAAGATTTTAGCCTCCTTGAGTCATAATGAGCACTTACCGCCTTACATGTGGTCTTTAACTTTGAGAAATCCTTTTGAAGTTTTCATCACCTTTCAAAACTTGTTCCCTTTATGGAAAACTGTGAGTTGATTTATTTTCTATACCATACTAACCTTATTTTATCCACCCCACACTAACGGTATGTTCAGTCCTCTATGCATAAAACACTTGAGATAGTAATCATGTTACGGTGTACAAACACACTTATTATACATAACACTGAAATAATTTGACAAAACATAGCGACAAGGAAGGAAAAACATTAGCAGAAATTCAGTAAGGGAAATCTAATCTAAATGGAAATATTGCCTTATCACAAACACGAAGAAGGATTATTTATAGTAGGGCATCAACCTACTCATGTTGAAATGGCCGAGTAATCATGTTCCATCAAGCACCTCTAAATGGAAAGTTCTGGATCAAGTATATGATTGATAACATATGGTCCCAAACAATGCACCTTTAGCTTTCCTGGGTGGTGCAGAAACTTTGAATCATAAAGAAGTACCATCTACCCAACCTCAAGCTTCTTTTCCTTGATCTGCTTGTCGTGTCATGCCTTTTTTTCTCGCTTTTTCTTTCTTCGACTCCATTATGTTATGGTGTGCCTCTCATCCAGATGTATCAACTTGTCAATTATTTCTTCTAATGCTTGATTGTCACTAGACCTCCTGCGTGCATAATCACAAAGAAGGCAACATGAATTCCATAGGAAGAACTTCTTCCATGAAAAATAAACAAGGAATCTAATCAAATGGCCACATTTGGTTCACATTTCTCTCCTAGTGAGGACTTTTTCAAAGGAAACACTCAACACATTAAGAAGGTGATCATACCATCCATTCTAGACAAAAATACCACCTAGAAAGTGGTGAAAGTGATGCACAGATCATTCATTTCATTCAAAATGAATTTGATTTCTAATCAAGTATGCAAGCTAACTTACATGACAGCTATGGTGACCAAGTGATTCAACTAAAGTCAAAAAAGCTACCTAAATGGTGAGTCACCTTAGAGTAAATTTTTAGTGCTAATGATGAATTTAAGGGTAAATAAAAGTACATGCACATTGCACAAGAATACTTCTCCCAGTCACTTTATTACGTGCGAGAAGAGTTTTTGCTCAATAAGACTTGCACGTAAAATGAAAATAAGGCCTTCATCTCTCTTTGTCAAAATTATAGTGATATATTTTCATGGGAGTATGAAGACCTCAAAGGTTTTTATCTAAGTTTTGTTCAACACTCCATTGATATTGATTCTAGTATCAAGCCTATTAGACAAAAGCAATGACCAGTCAATCCAAAGATAGAGCCCCTCATGAGAAAGGAATTATCCAAACTCGTTGAGGAAAAATTATATTTCCCATCAAGTACTCTACTTGGGTCACGAATCTACTTCTAGTGTGTAAGAAAAAAGCTAATATCAGACTCTTTGTTGATTTCAGAGATTTGAACAAGGCATCTCTAAATAATCATTATCCTTTTCCTTCAATGGAGCAGATTCTACAAACTATGGTCAGCGCGTAAATATTCTCAATGTTAGATGGGTATTCAAGTTTCAATCAGATCATGGTCAAGGAAGAGGATCAATTTAAAATGATGTTTACAACCAAGGAGGGAATGTATGTGTATCAAAATATTCCCTTCAGTCTGTCAAACACAAGTACAACATTTCAGCATGCCATGGATATTTCCTTCAAAGGTTACATCAATGAGTTCATCTTGGTTTACCTTGATGACATAACAGTCTTCTCAAAGTAGAGCATGGATCATATGGCACACCTAGAGAAATTCTTTGAGAGATGCAAAAAGTATGGGGTGTCTCTTAACCCCAAGAAGTGCAATTTTGTAGTGGCACAGGGCAAGCTCTTGGGCCATGTGGTTTCAAAGGATGGCATCGCAATTGATCTTGAGCATGTTTCAACCATCTTGTCTCTTTCCCTACCGGTGCATAAGAAATCCCTACAATCCTTCCTTGGCAAGATCAATTTTGTTAGGCATTTTATCCCTAAATTTGTAGGACTAGTCCAGCCCATCACCCTAATGCTCAAGAAGGACATGGCCTTCAGATGGACAATAGAAGGAAGAGAGAGATTCAATAGAATCAATCAAGAGATTAATTATGTGCCAACACTCATCAACCCAGATTATTCAAAGGACTTCATCTTTTATGTTTATGGCACTAATTCGAGTGTTTTTGCTTTCCTAACACAAGAAAAGCGAACAAGGGTTAGAACAACCAAGTGGCTTTCTTCAGCCAGATGCTGAAGGATTATGAATTAAAGTACATTCACATAGAGAATTAGGTCTTCACCATCATGCATGCACTCAAAAAATTCAAAAGTATGCTCGCCACAAATCATATCAAGGTGTTAGTCTCCCACTCTTATGTCAAAGACTTCATCATGGGAGCAGAAATCAGTGAAAAGAGAGCACGATGGGTGACCAAGATCATGGAATATGATGTGACTATCAAATCCACAAAACTAGTAAGAGGTAGTGTGCTCTGCAAGTAGATTGTTGAGGATGTGTAGAATGAATCTGAGACTTCATTATTTCTGGATGAGGATCTCCCGTGCATAGAACTTAAGTAGAATACAAACCCTAGTGCATGTGACTGGATGAAGGACATGATCACATTCCTTTCTAAGGGTGCATACCCTCCTGTTTGAATAAGGAAAAGAGAATACATATAAGGTTACAATATATCCCTTATGTTTTGATTGATGGAATTCTCTTTAAGAAAAATATTGATTGCATGATATCAAGATGTATCCACGATGTGTAGAATGAAAAAGTGTTAGCAGAATTTCACGATGGATTCTCTAGTGGACACTTTTCTACCAAAAATACAACAATGAATATCATAATGGTAGGAATCTTTTGGTCTAATCTAGTTGCAAATGCACAAAAGTGGGTCACGAAATGAAAGGATTGTGTTTTCTTTACGGTAAGAAAAATTTGGTAGCACTTCCCCTCTAACCAATCCAAGTGAATCATCCTTTTGCGCAATGGGGTCTCAACTTAATAGGCATGATCAATCCACCTTCAAGCGCTGGACACAAGTGGGCGATGATATCTATGGAATACTTCACTAGATGGACATAAGTTGCCGCGATCAAAGAATAGACTGATTCATTCATCCTTGACTTTCTCGAAGGCATAGTCAAAACATTTTCCATTCCTCAAACCATTATCTCTGATAATGCAAAAGCCTTCCTTAGGACCAAAATCATTGATTGGGCTCTAAATTTGGGCATTTATCTAAAGACATATTCCAACTATTACCTACAATGCAACGGTCTAGCAGAGTCAACAAACAAGAACCTAATTAGGATTATGAAATGCATAATGAATATCAGCCAAAGACTGTGGCATATAAAGGTCTCGAGTGCACTTAGGGTAGAGAGAATCACCTTGAAAAAGGTAATAGAAACTTCACGTTACAATATTTTCTATGGAAAGGATGATATCCTTCCTTTAACACTAGATTTGAAATCATTGGCACTTGCCCAACAGTTGAATTTGAAGGTGTAGACCAGAGAGAAATAAAAATGGCAGAGCTAGTTAATCTTGAAGAGTCAAGGAACTCTACCATGATCAAGCTAGAACAACATCACCAAGCAATAAAGAAATGGTTTGATAAAAGGGTTAGGCCTCAATATTTCAAATTTTGGGACTTAGTCTTAAAATGGGATGCTGACAGAGCTAAACCAGGGCACCATTCAAAGTTTAATGCACTTTGGAGTGGCCCATATATCATTAGCTCATGAAAAGAGGCTAACTCTTTCGAGTTAGCTCATCTTGATGGAGGCGTGCTACAAATCCCAGTAAATGGGATCTATCTTAAACCCTTCCATTGTGTTTTCTGCATCATTTTTAAATACTAGAGTAGTTTCAATTCCTTTAAGTGCCTTGCGCACGCACATTGTTGTTTATACATAGTTCTTTCCTCTCTTGTGCTTCTCGCGTGTGCTCTTTTTTTTTTTTTTTTCTAGGATGTAGATATTATTTCAACAACTTACAAGATTTAGAATAGAGTCAAGAAATGATCCTTCAAGTGACTTCAGGGGCAGTTCTTCAAAGTTACAAATCAGAATTTCATGATTACATAGTAGAATCCATGCCCAATGGATGCTTCAGCTACTAATCTCCTTCATCTAGTAGGTAGATGGCCCCAAAAGTCACCAAAATTATTATCCAAATAACTCTCCTAATTATTTAAATAACTTGTATACACTTTCTAACTCGAGTTCTTCATTGTATGGTCACGCGCACGCTCAAAGTTCACTTAGCACATTCCCTTAGGTGTAGTTTCCTCACATTCCCCCCTTATTTTCCTCACATGGATTTGTGTGTTTCCCCTTCTCCCCTTTCATTTTCATTTTTGTATTTGTTCCACTCCTCCCTTGCGCACATCTCTTGTGCATCCTCCTTCTTCCTAGCATCTATTCACCATGTGTGCACGCCTCGCACTTACTTTAATCATCCAAGTCATTGGCCTTCTCATGCACCCAACACATCTTTATAATATTTATGCCTTGACCATGCATTCTTCACTCATCATTTTACCTCATTTCCTCATGTGTTTTGCATATGCCTTCCATCTGTCTTCCTCCCATGCCTCATTCTTCCATGCACATATCTTTTCACCCTATTTTTCACCCTTCTATGCCAAAGTTATCCTCTTACATGTTTGAGTGTGCCACACGTGACCCGATCAAAGCATGCCAATTGGGCATTGGATCCTTGTAACAAATCAACAAATAACATGTGGTAGATTTGAAAAAAACATTTGCACAGTTGGTCATCCTTTCAGCCAATCTGAGTGCACCACATGTATTGCATGTGCATACGACTCTAAAAATCTTCTGACAGTCATATCTTTTGCTACAGAGCTATGATTGGCGTGCACCTAGTCTTAATCAAAAAATTTTGACATAGGCTATAGTGTTAAACATTCAAATTCAAATTCTTGGCAGATTTGGTAGGTGAGAAATGGGAAAATGTCTTTCGAGCATTGATGAGCATATTTAATTGCTTCAACCACCTGATTTGATCTGATTCATCCTCCTTCCTTCTTCAAACATTCCAAATGGACTTGGGGAAATGTATTTAACAGATCTGTAGTTAGATTTGTAGGCATTAAATGCTTCTTATTGGTGGTTACATTTCAAATTTGGGTTTTCCCTCCTCTTCTTCTTCCATGGATTCATCTATAAATGTAAGAGTTGGGCTCATTATTAATGTTAGACATTTTAAATCCTTACGCACTTTGCTAAGGACTTCATCTTTTCTGTATTTTGAGTTGCATACCTCTAGATCTGGTTCTTGCATGTGGATATCGGCCTTTTTCACCATTATAATAGCTCTGTGCATTTCTAGAAGTAATAAAATCATCGTTTTGTGACTATTATTTGTCCTAACGTGTTTGCATTCCTTCTTCTTACCTTTTCTTTTGAATTGTGTTCCTGTTGTGTCATTTCACGTCCCTTCTAGCTCCTTATGTAGTTGTGTTCCATGAAACTGATCCGGTAAATATGTTTTAATTTGTGCTACATATTCCTAGCCTTCTTTCACACATTTCCCTTCATTTTTCTCAGAATAGATAGTGTTTGTGCCTCATTTATGGTGCTATCACATTTTAGTGTAGGTTTCTTTTTGTGTTATTCTTTTATCCCTTGTCCCTTGGCATTGTTAGTTTAGTTTTTCCTTTCAGTGCTAGGAGTAGCAGTAAGATTAGAAATAGATAGAGGAACCAACGTTCTCTGAAGATCCATCCCAAGTGTGCAAGGTTCCACAACTTGGAGATGGTTCCATTGTTGTCACAAATGACTCGGTTCTTCCATATCTAAGACACGGGTGCAAGTTTGATGACCAACAGCTCCCAAGTATAATATTGGATTACCTACAAGTACCCTGGTCCCAGTCTCGGTGCCCCGATCCTTTTTCCACTTTATCTCCATCTTTTGGGCACTTTCTATACATTTGAGAATTCTATATTTTTGGTGGTTGGCCTTTTTGGGGTTAATTATGAAATTATAACAAAAGAACCATATAAATATAAAGTTATCGAACCATAATAAGGGACTAAGCAATAAGAACTACTATCATCACCTAAGGTTACATCCATTAAAGGATCCATTTACATCCATCTATCTCCATCATAAGGCACCGTGATCTGGTTCATTGGCATCACACTGCATAGGAGGAAAGTTTATTCTATTACATCCACCATTTTATTACATTTCTACACATAGTTATTACTCATTACTTTAACAAAGTGTGGTAGGCATAAGAGGACCTATAACATGATTGAACACACACATAGAAATAAATCAAGTCTAAGATGTATTGCATTGCTTAGTTATTAATTCCACCATTGTGGCCATTGAGGACAATATGACCCCTTCATATGCATATTTGTTTTAGTGGTTTGATACTTGTCTTAGGGTTTTGCGGTCTCTACTTCATCACCAATTTCTAGCGACATACTATGCAGTCTAGCAAAGCTAGTGTGACCGGAAGAGAAGGCATACAAATATCTAGCAACACCTCAAGGAAGGTTTTAGATATTTTTCACGGACTAGGGCACCCGAACTCGGACTAGGGTGCCCACAGTGCCCCGATCCTCTCCCGGGCATCTCAATCCACTCATATTTCTCATATCTACACTTATTTGGACCTCGGCATAGTATTTTCCTCCTATTTATTTAGATGTCTCTACGACATAGTTCAACAATATTTTTAAATTAGCTGAGTTCTTTCTAACTCTCCTTGCACTATAGGGTTTTACATCTCTACCTTCTCGGTTGCTTGGGTCACTTTCCTTATTTAATTTAGACATTTATTTCACTTTTTTACTTCTTATATTAACTCTTAAAATCTACATTTTAGTTAATCACCATCATTAACACATTGAAATTATCTATAATAACATAAAAAAATGACCTAACATAGTAAAACAATACCAAAATCCTACCCCTACACACTAGTTCCTAAAAGCATGTCACTAGCGCAAAGAAGCTGGGTGTAAATGTGCCAAATGAAAGAAATTCCTGTCCACTTCCATCTTGGTCAAAATCACCTAATTCTACAAAATTTCAATTTTTACTAAAACTTATAAAAACACGCATATTTTGTATTGCAAGCAAAAATGTGTCTAGACAATGTGCACTCTTATCATCCGTTCAACTAGGGTATCGAGGAAACGAGTAAGGGACACACCAAGACCGGAACACAATAGATAAAATTCAAAGGGGGTACAGGGACCACTAATATCACATACCTAAAGAGAAGTAACCATTATACTAGGACAACATGAGGTTTATAATACCCTAGGTCAAATAAGAGGAAAGATCCCTATTGAGGTTTTGACACTATGAGGGGTGATAATGAACAAAATAAATGTGCAAATTCTATGCTAACTTAAGTAAAGAATGTAACATGCAATAATGAATTGAAATATGCTAACCTAGCATGTGCATAAAATACTAAGCTAACATAAAGTAACAAGCAAAGATAAGAGACTAATCTATACAAAATGATAAGTTAAGTTAGAGAACTTACCTGATGAGGGAAGATCATTGATGCATCTATCTCCCAAAGGACCATACACCAAGAGAGAATAGATTTTAGGTAAATAAAATGAAACAATCCAGTCCTAGCATGATATAGGTGACCCAAAAGTGTAAGAAAACCAATCAAATCAATAAAAAGATCCAAGCAAAGAGTCAAGATGCAAGAAATATGAGAGTGAGTGAGAACATGAAAGTTATTGTAAGAGAGAAAACATAATGGTGAGTTCCTTTATGAATGTTTTATGATGTATCATTGTGAAAATATGAGTAGGGGTATTCATACCGATGCCATCAATTATTGGCTAAGGTGTTGACCAGGTATTTGAAATAGCACCAACATAATTGGCCCGCAGGAAATGATGTTGGCTAGGGAGGGAAATACTGAGAAGGTGTGTGCAATGTGTCATGAAAAATAAATATAATGCAAGGTAGAATAAGTGAGGTCATGAGCAAGTAAGACTTTAGAATAATGAGGAGGAAAACAAGAAGATAAGAGGCAAAAGAGAGACATAAATAAGACCAAAAGCTATTCTCTCTCCATGTATCATCCCTAACCCAATGGTTACGTGAATAACCATACCCCTATCCCAAAATTATCCCCTTAAGGCACCTATTCCTATAAATAGATGCATTAGTGATCTCTAACCTAAAAATAGAAATGGTTAGTAATAGGTATGAAAATAGAAAACATAAAAAATTAGGTGTATACATATGCCCTAGTCGTTGATTACCACATGTCACAATAGTGAAACATGTGGTATTCATCGAAAAGAACGATACGTAACACCAAAATCTAGAGTAAATGCTGAAAGAAAATAAAGGACTAGCTAAAATGAAATATACCCACCAATGTGTACCTGATAGTGTCGGTCGTCCTCTACCATGTATGGGCACAATCCATGCTGCTAGAACCTTGGAGAAGCAAAACTGAAAAGAAACACTAGAGGACCATCGATAAAATAAGACATAAATAACCTAAGGGCCCATGGGATGGATGTCTTATCATATGATCATAGATATAATGTTTCATATTGTCAATTCCAAGTGGCGGGTAGCAACGCTATAAAGTGCAAAAATCATATGGTAGAATATACAAAGAATAAGAGAGGTAAATAAAGCAAAGTAAGACTATGAGCCTAAGAAAGGATTCACAAGACCATACCGATCCCATAGGAAAGGCCAAGGAATATAAATGATTTTTTCTGATTTTTGATTTTTTGATAAACATATAATTGGATATTTGGCTTAATATTTTCCTTTTTTTCACTTGTATGTATGTGATAATACCATGGTGCTTAGGAATAACGATAAGGATATTTAGGTAAAGACAATGAGAAGGGGATTGATAAGATATCCCAACTCACATGATGTGAAAAATAAAAGAGGTGGAAAAATGCCAAGACATCCAATGGTAGGATGTCAAGTCATGGATGGTGATGAATAAATCCGAGTGAGGTCAATAACCTAAGCAAGGATGCACAAGACTTTGAAATTCCAACGGTAGGAAATGTAAGGGAAAAATAATCCAAGATAGATGGAATAAATACCATGAAATTAAACTGATAAGAAATGTCATTGAAAAATAAGCCAAGAAAGGTGGAATCAAGACCGTGACATTCCAATATTAGGATCTTCCAGGAGAAAAAAATAGGTGATGATAAACCGAAGTGAGGTAGAGAACCCAAACAAGGATAATATATTTGGATATGTGTGTAAAAACCTAAAGGGGGCAAGATCCCAAAAAAACTAGAATATGTTTATGTAAAACCCAAGTGGGGGCACGGAACCCAAGAAAACATGAGGGATCGTGATAAAATAGGAAAGTAAAATGTAATCATGGTGTTTGTAAGGAACTAGTCACGAGGAAAAAGATCAAAGCATATCGGTGATAATATTTTCAACTTGATGTTGAATGTGGCTTCAGGAAAATTTCATGAGTTCCTCAATAACATGTTGTTTGATAGGTTAGTTTCAATGGAATTCAAACCACATGGAAAATAAGGTATCATCTATTTGTTCCTCCAACCGAGCGAGGACATTGTGCTAAATATCATCAAGAGTGAGGTGAGGCTTAGGGTGAGGTAAAGGCCCATCTGTAGGCTTTGGTTTAGATGGTCTAGGGGAAGGCGAGTGGCTCGAGAGAAACCGGCCCTACACTTCTTAGTGCGTGAAGGGTTTTTGATGATGGGATGTTTGGTACGTAGAACTAGAAAATTGACATCAGTTGTAATTTCCCTTTTTCACTTGAGGATCAAAACTTTGACTTCTTGTCATTCCTTCTCCATGGAAAATAAGTAGAGGAGTTGGAGAATAACATTGAGATTTAATTTGCATTTATTTTTCTAAGTTTTAATGTTTATTTTTAGTATGTGTTTTCCTTTAGCAATTCAGCTAGGTTTTATGCACTTTAAAAGCCAATTAAATATTAAAAGAATACTTTAAGGGGTCTTCCTTGTTATTTCAAGCTTTAGCGCCAAAAACGAGGTTATCAAATAATATTAGAAAGCTCATTTGAAGGATCTATCTTGGCACATTTTCTATTTGGGCATTGTGAGCTAGCGGCTCCTTTTCTCCACTCATGGATGAAAACCCAAGAGTGTGGATTTTTCCTAGAAGGAAGGAAACCATCTTTCCTTGGTTTTTGTGAAGACTTATTGAAGACCTTTATGAAAATTTGAGTGATGGAGGATCAAAGGCATCATATAAAAATATTTTCATGCATTTTAGAGTCATTCCTAGTTGGAGTGACTAGGGTTTTATGGTGTTTGAGTTCCTTTTAGGGAAAAAAATTATAAATTTGATTTTATATTATGAATCAACATAATTTATAAAGTCAAAATCTTTGTTTTGGTGATTTTTGGAATAGATTTCAGCTTTATCTACTCATTCACAAATTTGGGTATCAATTTTGAGAGGGTTTCCATGGTTGGAAAATTATGATATTTGTCTCATTTGATTTTGGTATTTTAATGATCATTTTGAGTATTCATTTGTGTGGATATTCCTTGTATTGTAAGATTTATTGAATTTACAAGTTTTAGCTATTTTGTGCCATATTGAATTCCAAAATATGATTTCGATGATTTGATCACATTTTGTGTCTTCCAAAATCAAGGTCAATCCAAGGAATCACTTCCCATTATTTTTGAGTGTTTTTACAATGGATATCTCTCTCTCTCTCTCTCTCTCTCTCTCTCTCTCTCTCTCTCTCTCTCTCTCTCTCTCTCTCTCTCTCCCCTAGGCACTAGGGTTGAGAGTATTTTCTGGTCCTTTATTAATTGTTGTCATAAAAATCAGACTTTCTTATTTTTGAGGTTAGATCTAATTTTCTTAATTTTTATTTTTGTCCTCAAAAGGGATATTACAGCAAAGATGCGCACAATACCCATGATGAGATCATAAGAAAGGAGATGAAGAAAAATGTTTTTTAGCCTTTTTAGTTTAGTCACATTTCACCTCAACTTCAATCTTCTTCATACGGCATCAATAGGCTCTACAATTAAAAACATCATTCATCGTAGCCTTGTGCCATGTACAATATGGCTCTACCCCGAGGGTTGGGGATTCATAAGGGTGAGAGGTAAAGGAAGAGGTCTCATAGGTTGTAAAGGGATAGTGAGAGTGTTGGATAGAGGTACTGATGTAATGGGTGAGGATGGCTTCGATGGATCAATTTTTCACTCTGTTATCAAGGCACGATAAATAATATCATCACCCATGAGGTCATCAAATAAATATTCAAATTTGGTAACTTGATCTTATATAGAGGAGAAAGGGTCAGCTAAGTCAATTTTGGTATGTGAGAGTGTAGTTGATGCAGCAATCGAGGATTAGGCACCGGTTGGGAAGAAGGGTTGATATTATTCGAGGATTCATCTACGCTATCATCCATACAAGTATTGTTTTTATAGAGATCGGTATAGTTTGTGGAGGCATTATCAGCTCTAGACACTTTCAGCCCTATAGAAGGTGTTCCAAAGGGGCCGATGCTATCCGAAAAGAAGGATTTTTGTCTTAGGAAGATTTTTGTTGAGGTACATAAGGGTATTGAGGTTTTCTTAGGACTCTTTTGTAAGACAAGTCAATTGTATTGGTTTCAACATTAGAATACCTCATTTGAACCAAGGCATGTTGATAGTATGAAGGCTCTGTAGTGCCCACGATAATTTTCATGGGGCTTGTATGACGCTGACTTTGAAAGTTCAAATGATATCTTTCTAAGGATTGATATTTTCATTTTAAACCTTTTATGATATATCACTCTAGATTTGTGTAGAAGGAATATGATTTCCATGTATGAGAATGTATGTTAGGCACCATATTTCGAGGTATTAATTATAACATCTCATAAGGACATTTATTCTAGGATTTTTATCATCACTACAATAAGTTCTATAGAAGAAGAATGACCTTTAGAGGTGGGTTCTTGTTTGTGATTATTATACTCATTAGTGGGAGTTTTAGTGGACTCTCTTTGATCAGTTTTGTAGGGTGAAGCCTGATCATGACTTAGTGCTTCTTGATTAGAAGGAGGCCTAGTCATTTCCATGGCACAAGTAGGTATCCTTCGTAAACCTCCATCTTTATCTGGACTAAAACATTCATTATTATTAAGGTTCTTAATGATGGATATGGGATATATCTTCCCAACCTTGACCATGTTACATTCTACTAGGTGACCCTACTCTAAATAATTAGAGGGATAGGGTTGGGAAAATAGAGTTACATTAGCAAGATCGAGGCATGTGGGAAGATTAGATACTTGTAGGATTGGAATTAGAGAATTTAGGAGAATGAAGATGAGATGTAGGCATAAAGGGATATCCTGGAAAAGTTCGGGTGGTTCAATTGTGCTAAAAAAATCATGAGATGAGACATTGGTGTAGGTGGAAACTTAAAATAGGATTCTAGAAAACCATGATTCGAGACACAATCATACCTATAAATTCTAAGGCCATTTCACTCACTAAACTCATTGGAGTGAATCAAGAATTCCTAGGCCCAAGCCTATACATCACATACCACACAAACAACTTGAATAAAGCATGAAGTTTAATGAAGGGGTCAAAACCCCAATTTCATCATGTAATAATGGAATCATTGAGGAATAAGGGTTGGTGATCAATGGACCTAAGGATATTGCACTTACACCCATTATAAAGATTCAACAACATGAGGTAAGAATTGCTCATGTTGTGGTTAATACTTTGAAAATGTTTTGACTTTTAAAGAAACAAGGGATGTGGAATAAGAAGGGGAAGATAAAGATTTGGTTGGAACAAAAATAAATAAGGGACAAATTTATGGTGTCCATGATTATGTTAAGAGATACATATATTCCCTATGTGAACACCATCAAGATATTGTTGAAGCCAAGGTGGAAAAAGCTTCATTTTTTAAAACAAGCAAAAGAAGAAGGTTGGTTTCAACTCAGAAATTCAGAAATTCCAAGTCACAAGATTGGGAAAATGGAGGATGTTTCGATCATGACTCATCCAACATGGGAAGGTAGATATGTTGGGCAATCAAAATATCTTCTACAACAAGTTAATCTTTTTATTCATCAATTTTGAGACACCCTTTTTGTTACTTCCCATTTATGTGTTAAAGTTGAATATTATAGGAGAATGGGAAATAGTACGGTGTGCATTTCAAAGTATGTTTTTAAGAAAAATGAACCTTGAAGGAAATTCTGATAAGACACCTAAAGCGATCTCTTTGATATATGAAATTTTGTAAAAGGGGTAGATCTATGTTCCATTATTTCTATAACAACGATAAGCAAACAAAAATTGCAACCAATAGTGAAATTTTTGGTACCCATACTATAATAACCAAGGTAGATATCAATTTTTTGTTGGCTATGTCTTGTGCTATGCATGAAAGGAAGGTTAGGAAGAGTCATATGAATTTACTCATGGGTTGTAATAACATGGAATGTGATTTATTGTTGCAAGTAGCTTTTTAGTTTCTTATCAAAAGGATGGATGTGGAGTTTAAGAGGTTTATGTTGGATGGTGAGGATATTTATGGTAGCACTAGGTATGAGATTATTTCAAAATTATTGTTTCCTCCTACATCATTTTTTTATCATGGGAAACATGATAGAAAAAATTATAAATTCCCAACTTCAACTTTAGTATGATTAGTGAGTTCCTTATTGTACGGATCAAAGGAAATTTCATGGGGAATCATGTATGGTTCTTTCCAAGGAATAATATTCTTATTTGGGAAGGTGAAAAGAAAAGGTACATCTATGTGTATGACAATATGACTGAATTTGTTGGCAGCCCTCACTCATGCAACGATTGGGAAATAACTATCATAAGGTACCACATTTAGGTTGTCTTTATTTCTCATATGATTTAGAAATATACTTGTTGCATTGAATTTTTGTGGGCTTCCATGATAGTCAAAATAGTGATAATAAGCACACAATTCAAAACTAAGGTATGTACAACTATTATAAAATCATTTCCAATCATCACAATTTTTTTAATCAATAAAACACATTATAACAGCCATAGCAAGAAGGTAGACATGTAGAATGATGTTTGGTATGAGGGGACACATCATATGGAGTTCTTAAATACACATTGATTTTTTGGAAGTAAACTTGGAGAAATCAAGGGTTGTTACAGCCTCCATATAGCCCCTTTCAATTAGTTGAACTCATTTATTAAAGGATACTAGTGGAAAATCATTAGAACAATGAGGGGTGATCTGACCTAGAATTTCTTGTAATAACCTGTACATTGGCACATCACTCGATCAGGGCTAAGTGCTCATCCAAAGTGTGCAAAGACACTAGGTATGTCTTTAGAGTTGCTTGTACATAATGTTAGCATGTTGGTGCATATAGATATCCGATTCATTAACAATAGTAAACAATACATAATGCATAAACCAAATCTAGCTCTTAGAACAGATATAGAATGGACTAAACAATTATTATAATAAGATTTACCATGTAAGAACTATATTCAATCATGTTAAACACCATAATCCAGTCAATATGACCCATTGTATTAAGTACTGTAAAACACAAAATCTTTTACACTACATAATTATCCTCATAATTCATGAACATGACAAAACCAGAAGCATAACTCTACCATAATTCTCTCTCCCTAACTCGTGCAAATCAATACATATATATAGGGGTGGGGACTTTCCCTTCACCACCCATGAAATTCTCAAAATAGTTCACGTGCTAATAATAGCCATGCGCTTTTACAATAAGATGCACACATGTAAGTGTTGTAACAATAGACTTCTATAGTTATCTTTGAGTAGAATTACTATTATTAGCCTAAACTATGCATGGCACTCAACTATCACTTATTTCCAAAATCGCATTGCTTGGACCACAAGTCTTCATGTCTTTGTGTGCTCAGCACACTACCTCAAAAAATAGCCCTTATCTAAAAATGGATAATTCTTGATCCTGGGCGCTCCAATCCTATCATATGCACTTGCATTCTTCTAGCACCCTATATTTTCATGCCTAATACTTGGGCCATTTCTATCTCGCTCAACATTACCCCACACTAGATTACATTTTCATCCCATCAATGGGTAATCACCTTGTCGCTCTAAAAAATATAGCATAAATGAAAGAAATAATCAAGGAATAAAGAATATGGTGAGCCATTTTATTGTGTACCCTGCTCACCTTCTGGTAGAATGAATTCTGGATATTCACTTTTTATTTCTCCCTCACACTCATACTAGTCCTTAAGCCTTTGCATTGGTCTTGTCGGATTTCCACAATGATTTCATCAAACTCATCCATAGTCATACCTCTGCCTTCACTTTTCAAAATTCCAAGGATGTTAGCCATACCTAAAACCATCCCTTCCATGGCATTCACCTTTTCGAAAATGAGCTTCCTAATGCCCTTGATCTGATCCATATTTCGTTTCTTCACAAAGATCGAGTGCATCACTCTGTGTTTCTATAAGGGTAACTCATTCTGATTGCCTAAGTGTTTCATCCTTTTCCACCTTTATAACCTCATTCTCCTTTGTCTTTGTCTTTTCATGTAGTAAGTTATCAGGTACTGTACACATGGCCAATATTGTATCCGTGTTAGTCATTTCATTTTTTAAGGCTTATAAAACTACCTTGTAGTTGGATATATTTCCCACAATTGAATCCTGAACCCTTGATGATTGTTCCACAACACCATTTTTCTTAGGGAGGCATGCTAGTCCTTCCTCCAGAAGTAGGTGAAATTTTGTGCACAGATAGTGTAACTCATACTTAAAGTCCTGAGGCACCTTCTCTTGAAAATCGGGTCTCTTCTGTAAAATCTCATCTATGATCTACTCCACCATATTTTTAATATTTTGGGCCTTTACTACTACATTTTCACACTCTTGAGTGAGGTTTTGATTTCTTTTTCTTTATCCTCCTTATCTTCTAATAGCACCCATATTTTTCCACCTTATCAATATTTTGGTGTGCTACTTCTTTTGACACTTTGACCAACGCATTACTAACTTGTTCATCTAAAAATGTGTTGGCTTAATAGTCATATGGTGTGTGTAAGGCACCTTCCTCATCTTCTTTAAACTGCATGCCTCCTCGTAGACATCAAAATTAGGCTCATCCATGTGAGTCTACATACTCCATGATAGTTTTTGCAAATCGCACGTGTTTTCCATTTCTAGGTCCATCCAATCCCAACCATATAACTACTTGTTTGGAAAATTACTCTAGAAGAGGGTGTGAATAATTTTGGAAGGTTCATCCAAATAACCTAAGTTTTGAGTACCTATTTCCCTTCCTCATCATGCCCACTGTATTCTCACCAACATCTTCATGAGTAGACACACCCTCATCTTGTGGTATTGATATGCCTGCATCTTATTGTATACCGCCTCGACATCCTGATTCACTTCCCCTTCATCCTCTTCTTCCTTCTTCGTGGGGCATAATATGACCTTTTTGTCTCCACCAGGCTTCTCTCTCTCTCCTTCACGAGTTCCATTCATGAATACTTATGCTTGGGTCTATAGTTTCGTAGACTACGCACTCACCAATATCCTCATCTTCCTGCATCTCTATGTTGGGGGTGGCCTCTACTCTACGCCCACCCATACTTGGAGTTTCCTCTTCTTCTTGCATGCTTGGCTATGGGAATCCTCTTCACTATCTTTAACAGGAATATATTTCCTGCGCTTTCTCCTTTCTTCCTCTAGGTCATTCACAGGATTCATATGTGGTGATCTACTTACTAGCCGTGAACTCCCATCGCCGGTGTCTCTAGATGTGTGCATTTTCCACAAAATTATCCTAGCATGCACAAGTCTGATGATGTCTTTTGGTTCTTCCTACTTGAGGATGTTTTCTAGTCCTACGGCACTAGATCCTCTTGAGAAGGGGGGAAAAATGCAACATTCCTTGAATTCCCTATTTTTTCCCCTTTTTCAAAGGTGGTGGAACTGCCATATCCTTGCCCTTCACAATTTTTCCATCCATGAATCTAGGCCTCGATATATATATATGCATGCTTTGGTTCAATCTTCCCCATGGTCAAACTCTATAGCATAATGTCCACATGTCCCGATTCCATAGTTTCCAAATAGACCTCTTTCCCCCCATACATATGTTTTGTACATAATGTGAATAGTTGCTTCTACCTTGTCTATGTCAAATTGGAGTTAGCATGCGTCTGGAATCTATTTATAGATTCTTTAAAGTATCTCACGTGAATGTAAAGGGAAACTTACACCGGGGGATATTCTTTTCGACCTCATATAGAAGGGCCCAAGCTAAAATGTTGGTAAACCAAAAATTCATCTTCTTCTTCCAACACCTTTTTCAATTCAAAGTGGATGTGCCATTCTCCCTTAAATACCATGTGTAGTCTCCTAACCACTTATCTAGGCACTCCTTGTATGTATTGGAAGTAGTCCCCGTATAGTGTACTTGGAATATTTCTTTGTTGGGGAATTATTCTCCAACGGAAACTCCCATATGTTCTCCTTATCTCCATCGAGTACTCCAATTTCACTAAACACAATCAATAGTAAAATTATGCTCCGAGTAATCTTATTACCTTTATCTTCTTGGATGTGTGCCTCATTCACCAAGCTTTCTATGACATACCCAGAAATGTTGTAGTATGTCTTGTTGACCATTTTGTGTGCTATATGCAACCAACACATATTCACCTCGTTCCATCGTTCAGTGGCACCCAACTTACTCCCTACTAACTCGTGTTACAACTCGTGGCCATGTACATATTATTGGTGACTTTGAAGGCTCGACCCCCTTCTTATACTGATGTAGGGATTTCATGGAATCAATTCCCTTGTCATCTAATAGGTCTCCAGTGATCTCTAAGCTTAAGTCACACAACCCTGTCACCTTCCCAATTAACTTGGCAGATATTCTCACTCACCTTCCCATGAAGTAGAAAAGTTCTTCATGGATGTGTAACATTAGCCACTGGTACAACTACTTGGGCTTCCCAAAATAGGGTAACTTCATAATTTTCATGACCCCTACATTTTCAAGTAACTTCTTCATAGAGTTTTCCAAGACCCTAGTGTCGTCCGTCAATCACTAATTTTTCCTTTTGTAAACTTTTGTCACAATGTCGTTCAAGCATTTATCGGTGCGGTGGTTGATCTCTGAAACCATACACTGTGTAATATTTTTTTCTAAGGCCACCCCTCAATAAATTCTTCTGGATATAACATCTTGACCAGCCACTCCTCTCAAATTATCAACCTCCTTTACTACGGCGAGAGCCTTCTATGGTGTCATTTCTTCTCTCAATTCCGTGAGTGTGAAATGAAAATCCTATCTAGCAAAATGAAAACCCTAGATTCCGAAAAAACAAAACCTAAGTTACCCTCTGTTGTGCACATACACCACCACTCAAATCCTTCTTTCATACCTCGGATGCTCAACATCATGCTTAAAATGTGACAAGTTTACTCACTATATAAAGTGCTCGTCATTTCCAAATCTTCTTCACCCTTCTCAATTTTCTTCAAACTTGCGAAGGTCATAAATTTCATTTCAAACTCTAACTTTAAACCGTAAAAAATCCCTTCATTAATTATTCTACCTACCACCATACACATTGTTAAATCCTATTGATCACATGTTATGCCTCCTTATCCAGTTCCCCAATCTCTCGTGCCTTAAACTTTGGCACCTTAGTCATAACTTTATGGCATGCCACTACTTATCTATCACATATCTCCTCTACCCACACTTCCTTATGCTGAATTATTTATCCAATATGAAACATACATAGTCTCAAATGTTACAGCCTCCTTGAGTCATATTAAGTTCTTACCGCCTTATGCATGGTCTTTAACTTTGAGAAATCCTTTTGGACTTTTCATCACCTTTCAAAAAAATTTCCCTTTATGGGCAACCGTGAGTGTATTTTTTTTCTATACCAAACTAACCTTATTTTATCCACCCCATACTAAGGGTATGTGTATTCCTTTGTGCATAAAACACTTGAGATAGTAATCAGCTTCCGACGTGTAAATGTGCTTATTATACATAACACTAAACTAATTTGACAAAGCATAGTGATGAGGAAGGAAAAACATTAACAAAAATTTAGTGAGGTAAATCTAATCTAAATGGCTATACTACCTTATTACAAACACCAAGAAGGCTTATTTATAGTAGGGATTCAGCCTACTCCTATTGAAGTAACCTGGTAACAATGTTCCATCAAGCACCTAACTCAAGTATATGAGTGATAAAATACGGTCCCAACCAATGCACCTTAAGCTTTCCTAGGTGGCATAGAAACTTTGAATCATAAAGAAGTACCATCTACCCAACCTCAAGCTTCTTATCGTTGATGTCTTTATCATGTCATACCTTTTTTCTATATTTTTATTGCTTCTAACTCCATCATGTTGTAACACGCCTCTCATCCAGCTATACCAACTTGTCAATTATTTCTTCAAGTGCTTTCTCATTACCTAGACCTCTCGTGTGTGAAATACACAAAGAAGGTAACATGAATTCCATGGGAAGAACTTCTTCAATGCCATACACCAACTGAAAGGGTATTGCCTTATTCAACTATTTATAGGTTGTTCTATATGCCCAAAGTATAGAAAAAAATTTATCATCCTAATTTTTCCTTCCAACATCACAAATCTTTGTCAAATTCTAGCTCAATATATTGTTAAAATCCTCAAGCAATCCCATTTTCCGAGATTGATACGGTGTTGTCTTATGGTGTGCGACCATAAATTCATCCAATAATATCCTGATTGTCATATTCAGAAATGAGTGCCCCTATCACTTTTCAAACTCAAAGGGCATCCATACCTGGTAAGAATATTTTCCCACAAGAACCTTGTTGTTGTAGCCATTGTAAAATACTTTGTAGGTGTTGCTTCCACCCACGTTGTCAAATAATTTACACAAGTGATGATGTAGCACGATCCGATTACGCACGCGATTGAGGAAATAGGACCCACAAAGTCTATTGCCCATTTTTTAAAAGGATCTGCATTAGTAATAGGCCTCAAATGCATTTCATCCCTCTGCCTAGGTTTCCCAAGGTGCTAAAAGTGATCACATTCCTTACAATACTCCTTGCAAACCTTTTATAAGGTTTCCCACCATAAATCAACAAGTAGAATCTTGCGCATGGTGACATCACTGCATAGTTTCCTCCTACAATACCACCATGAACATCCTCCATGATCGTCACGCGCTCATGCTCCAAAGACACACCGGCATAATAATTCATCTCAGACCTAGTTTATATAAGAAACCACCGATCAACATAAAAGGTGTGGCATGAATTTCAAGAAATTTCATTCCTTCTAGCGCCATACCTATGCATAAAAAGATAGCAATGTCTTTGACTTTTGAGGGCACATGGTTTAACCTATATATCTGGCATTGTATCTTCAATATTTTTGCGTCGTCTCCTAATTGAATCCTTGATAAATAGTCTGGGATAGAATTACTTTTACTTGGATTTACCACAACGGTAAAGTTAAAATCTTGGAATAATAGAACCCGTTGGCATATACTCCCCTATAAAACAGGCTTATTTACCAAGTATTTCAATACCATGTGATTTGTATAGAACACAAAAGGTGTTGCTAACAAGTATTGTCTGAACTTATGCAACACGTAGATCATTGACAAAGCTTTGCACTCCGTAGTTGTATAATTATGTTCTGAAAGAGTCAACTTTCTACTAGCAAAATAGATAGGATGATCTACAATACCTTCTCCAGATGAGCTAGAATTGTGCCAATGGCCATGCCAGAGGTGTCCACATGTATGTGAAAGGGTATATTCCATGAAGGGAAATGTAAAATAGGCATCATAGTAAGCCTCTCCTTCAACACTTTGAATGTGTGTTGTTGCGGTTCTCCCCAATAGAACTTCCCTTTACCTTTTAATAACTCCTCCAAGGGCATGAAAATCTTAGCATATCGTTTGGTAAATTTTTTGTAATACCCCATGTGGCCTAAGAACCCGCATACCTCACTCTAACTATTGGGTTCCTCCAAGCCTAAAATGATTTTAATCTTAGTCAAATCTACTAACAAACCTTCGTTGCAGATGATATGCCCTAACAGAGTTCCAAAAGGTGTAGCAAATACACACTTCTTGATATTTAAAGAGATGCTTAGATGTCTACACCTCTCAAACATTAACTGAAAATTGTCACAATGATCCTTGAAAAGCCCATACATGGTCCAATCATCCAAGTAAACCTCGTAAGAATTTATGAATAAAATCTTGGAATGCTTGAACCACAATGCATGAAAATACTACAGTGCATTCTTTAATTCAAATGGCACCACTGTGTATGCAAAACTTCACCATTCAAGGTAAAATTTGTCTTCTCTAGATCCTCCTTAGCAATTCTTACCGATGATATCCAGAGAATCCATCTCGTAAAAGAGTAAATTTTACACCTGTAAATGCCTTCCAATATTTCCTCAGTGAATGGTGTAGGGAAAGGATCAATCACACATGTAGCATTTAACTCCATGTAGTCCACACAAATCCTTATTCTTCCATATTTCTTTATGTTGATCACCATAGGGCTAACCCAATCTAATTCCTCTATGGGCTCAATAATTCCATATTCTAACATCTTGTCTATTTCTTCTTTAACTTTTACATGTAGGTTAGGGTTCATCCTATAAGGTCTCTTCCTAACCGGGTGCACACCTTCCTTTAACTTAATTTTCATCTCACCCAAAGATTCATGCACCCCTTTCAACTCATAGTAGCCCCTAGGAAACAAGTCCTGGAAATTGTATAGCAACTCAATCATCTTAGCCACCTTAGATTCAGACTAGTAATCTCTAATTATGGCCTCCTTAGGTTCAACACATGTGCCAATATTCACTTTCTTTGTCTTCATAGGTTCATGGTAGGCATGTGCCTTCTCATCTACACTGTCTAAAACCTCACGTGTACCCTTTGAATCATCTATGTCCAATTTTTCCACTTCTTCATCATCCACCATATAGACCATCTTTCCCTTCTCCTTGTCTAGGTAAGCGCATGCAAGTGATTCTACGTCTATCTCATCTACTTCATCAAAACACGCTTCTAGGTCTGACTCACAAAATAAATCTTGAATGAGTTCTTCAGCCTTTACACTATCTCCCATAGTCAATCACTTCATAACTTGTAATGCCTCTTTCACCAGAGGTTTAGTGGAGAAGTAGTCAACATTCTAAATCATCCCATCTATTAGGTCTTTCCAATTTCCAGGTCTCCTTATGTAACTCGCATAAACATACCAAGCGTGCATGCAACCTCGCAAGGTGAAATAAATTTTGTGCACCCACAACGAAGGTGGTAAATATTCCTACCCCTCTATCCAGAGTCTCTCACACTACTGAACGTGGTGTTGAATAGGATTATTACCATGATATTCACAAATTTGAGTAGGTGCATTACTCCTAAAAAATCAGGTTGATAGAGAAATTATAACTTCTCTCCATTTTATGATATTATCCCTATGAACCATCCACCAAAGGTGCGTTTTTCCCCCCATAAGGTATATACTAACATATTCCTTTTGTCCTCATGATCCTTCCACTATACTTCCATGGATCACAGAATACCTCAAGGTTTCCTTCACCAATGTACCAAGGTATAGATTTGTTTCCTAACCTCCTAACACATCACAAATTGTTTACGCACGTAGATACACTTATTACTTTACACCTAACCATATCGTAAGTGCCATGTGCCCAATTGTCATAGGTAATACTTGTAGTATCATTGATGGAATATGCATCATCCCACTAGAGGATTCCTTCCTTAGATGGCTCAAGTGCTTCTAGATCTCAAATGGTGCGCACATAAATTCTGTCAGGTCTTCTTCACTTAAGGGCTTAACATAAGGTGTAGATTTCTCATCTATCAAAGGGATAATAACTTGTTATTCCTTATTCTCAAAACTAATATATCCCTTATTGAACCGTAGATCAAATTATTTGCATAGCACCAAGGGTGTCCAAGTAGAGCTGGGAAGTTTTCTTCTTCTACAAGCGCTAATACCTCAAATTTCCCAGTGAACTTGGCCCCCTTGTATAGTAATAGATGTATCCTTTAATACTCTAATAGGCGTGGCGTTGGTCCGATTTTCCATATATAGTACATTGGAAGATGGCTGTAATGGAGGTATTCCCATATGGACCCATGCATCTAAGGTAAGAACATTCACTTCCGTGCCTGTATCAATAAAAATATTATTCAAAATTCATTCATCTACAACAACATTTAACGAGGTCTCATTTTCATGATCCAAGCTATGGGGAGGGAGATTGGCATGCAAAATTTGTTGTTTGGTCTCAATACCAGTGCATAGAGTATTTTTTTTCAACCATCTCCCTAGTAACGTAATAATGTTCTCTTGAGGTGGCATCTTGCAAACTTCCCTCAAATCATCAAAATTTGACTGAAATTCTCAACTTGCCTTCTTTTTTTTCCAAATTACATGACTATTCCTTTAAAATTCAAATATCACCCTACATATTTCTAAGCACCTCCATAGTTTCTTGATAAACGTCCTTCTAATGGGTAGTGTCTAGGTATTTTACATGTAAAACCTCATCCTTACCGTGATGGTAGGATTTTTTGCAGTGCTTCTCTAGTGCGCACAGCCTTAGCATGTGCAGTAATTTTCATAGGTTCTACCTCAGGATCTAGTGCTAACTTTGGCCTCCATTGGTTTTCCATGGCCTATTGTATCCTAACCATCCATGCGCCCTTGTTCTCATGTTTTTTATTCTTGATCAAGTGTTCATATAAGTATGGTAACTCTTCATAGTTATGATTCTTTCCACAAAAAAACAAGAAATGTTCGATGGAATTCGTGCTCGTAATGGTCAGTGGATCTACACGTATAGCATGTCCCATGAGGTAAATCACTTCATCCACCACCACGGCCTTGGCCTCTGAATCCACCATGGTATCCTCAACCTCTACCATGACCTCCCTCAAAGTGCCCTTCATTTTGATCATAGCGCTTGAGTGTGATTATTATCATGTCATTCACCCTTTTCCTTAGGGTTATTCGAAACCCCTGTCTATCATACACCAATATCAATGGTATCATGGATCTGATCAATCAACCTACAATCTTCTATATTGTGATTCATGGACCGGTAAATTTTACAGTAACAAGACTCGTTCTTTCTTACCACGTGTTGTAATAATGGACAACGACTTGAATTATGGTCTAAATGACATATCTCACATTCTAGTAATAAGGAGCATACCGATTAGTGAAGACAACTATCCTTAGTATGCCCCTCTACTTCACAATCTGTGCACCAAATTCCACTGTGTGTCTCATGTGTTGTATTGGATGATATTTTCTCTAGCTGTTTTTTCATTACTCGCAATCTGAGCTTCCAGAATGGGCTCACTCTAGTGTCTATGCTCCCAACTTCCTTAGTGCAAAGAGCTAATTTAAGTGCCTCGCATGGATCTGTATAAGTCTTATGTGAGAGTACCCTCCCCAAAGTCATAATCGGCCTTTGAAAACCATTATGCATGCTTTGACTTACATGTATATCATATGATAGTTTAGACGAGAGTGTTTTGAAATGGCATCATATTCTCGACACTCTCGGTAGTGCCTTGTTCGATGTCCTTGATCATGCTTATACTTTTCTACTCAAACTCGGGCATATAAAATTCCTTAATGAAATCACCCCGTAACACCGTATATTCCACAAAATTCTAATCGTGGTCAAAATTTCTATACCATCTATGTGCACGTCCTTACAACGTAGTTACAAAATGACCGGCCTTACACTCTAAAGTTGTAATTCCTTTCACACGCCACAATATCTCACACATATGCACATGCTCAGCATCATCTTTTATTCCCTCCCTATACTCTAGGAGATGAAGTGACATCTCCATTTAAATATTTTTGCATGGTGGTGAGGACCATGCCCATCGATCCGAACTTCATGTGTTACCTCCGCCCAGATCTACCAAATTCCTCGAGCCACCTATTCCTCCCGATCCAACACCCGTGGCAAGAATTGAACCATAAACTAAACTCCTATAGTCTGCAGTTGTGCTACTCCCGATGTGAGTCCAAATATTTGCACACTTGTGTTCTGCAATGTTGATAACGCGCCTAAAAATTTTCCTCCAAATAACAGGAAGATATATGCCCAACCATAAATGCACTTGATATATTATTCACCCTTGAACTTGCTGATAGGTCAAGTCTACCTCTTACTATACTACTACCCAAACTAGCTTGTTGACTACTAGATGTACTAAAAACTGGAAAACCAAACACAAGGGCTAGGTTGTCATGTAGATTCAAATGTGAGCCCACAACGAAAATTGTCTCTATTGGCATGCTCTCATAAGAGGCCAATGAGGGTTCCCTGTCATGCTTTCCCAAATGGGGGAGTTCCGGAGATCCTCCGGCTCTACCCCCACTATGTGAGCTCTAAATCCTTCACAATCCATATCTCTCCTCAATGTCATCCATTCTACAATCTCACACTACTTCCCTAAATCCCTCTCATGTTCCTTATTGTACTTAAGCCACCTTTCTTCTCTTTGCATATCTTCCACTAGGTCCACCATCCTTCACCAAACTTGCTCCTACCCTCGCGCATGGTGTGGTTTAGCTAGCCATAGGATTTTCTTCCAAATTTAGGGTTACCAACAATATTTTTATCTCCAGTGGAATTCCTTACAGATAGGTTCCCCTGGGATAACGTAAAATTGAAACTTAGCTACCTCTAGAAAAGAATAAGTGGAAATTGAGTACTCCAAAATATAGCTATTCAGAACACCACATAACCAAGTGTCCAGCACGCGTCTAAATCGATCAAAGATCATAAATGGCTTGAAATTATTCATGCATCCAAAGAAATGTGTGAAACCTCCAATTCCTTTTAGACGCATAAGCAACCTACCACTCGTACAGATCTATTGGAAAAATAGCAAAGAAGCTCTCATATAAGCAGTCATACAAATTCTTCTCAACCCACGCACATGCATCAAACCCAGATCTAGTGTTGAATCTCCAAGTGTACTCTTCTTCCAAATCTATTATCCACTCCTTAACACTTGCCAAGGTCAACCGGTACGTCTTCATCATGCAACATCCTAAAAATAGCTAAGAAAGAGGTCTCAACAATGGAACTAATGATGCAGCCTAGAATTTATTGTTAATAACCCATGAACGTTGGCACATCACTTAGCCAAGGCTAAGAGCTCACCAAAAGTTCACAAAGGCACCAATCCCCTCTTTAGAGTTTCTTGGATAGAATTCTAGTATGATGGTGCATATATATATCCTGATTCATTAACAATAGTAAACAACACACAATGTATAAACAAGATCTTTCTCTTAAAATGGATATTAAAATGGAATAAATAATGACTATATCAATATTTACCATGTAAGAACTAGATTCAGTCATGTTCAACACCATGATCTAGTCAATATGAACCATTATATTAAGTATTGTAAAACACAAAAGCTTCTTACATTACATAATTATCCTCATGAGTCATGCACGTGACAAAACCAACAACATAACTCTACCATAGTTCTCTCTCCCTAACTTGTGCAAATTAATACATATATATATAGGGGTGGGGAATTTCCCTTCACCACCCATGCAATTCTCAAAATAGGTCACATGTTAATAATATCCATGCACCTTTACAATAAGATGCACACATGCAAGTGCTCTAACAATAAACTTCCTATAGTTAACTCTGAGTAGAAGTCCTATTATTAGCCTAAACTATGCATGGTGCTCAGTTGTCACTTGTTCCCAAAATACCATTGCTTGGACTACAATTCTTCATGTCTTTTTGTTCTCAGCACGCTACCTCAAAAAATAGCCCTTATCCAAAAATGGCAAAGTCTTGATCCTGGGCACTCCAATCCTATCATAACATCACGCACTTCTAGCACCCTATATTTGCGCCCCAATACTTGGGCCATTTCTATCCACTCAACAAAGGGTGATGAGTAACAATACCAAAAGAACATTAAGAGGGTTTTTATGAATTATTGACTCCTATTTTTTGAATTTTTAGTTTTTTTTTTGTTGATCATAGTCACAAGGAGAAAGGTTGACAAGGTAAAGTTTTTTTACCACTTCTTAACATTTTTCACATTTTGGGAAACTACTTGTTTATTTTCAGCCAAGTATGTAAGGCACATAATTCTAGATAATGGGGTAAGGAAAAGTTAGACATCAATGATGAGTTCTCCATCTCTCATATTTTTCATGCAAATAAGTGTTACATAAACTTGCTCAAGATTTCATTTCCCACATGTAAGTGAACCTAAATGTACTCTCAATCATTGGGAATGATTCCTTTTGGTTTGGAGTTGCTAACATGATATTTTTAGTCCTTGCATGGTTATTTTCAATGCACAAATGTTTGAATTTTACAAATTAATTTTGGGTTTTCCACACTTATGGATGTTACCCCATATCTTTATTGTTGGTCCACTCAATTTTAGTCATGGACAGCTATACATTTGAGCGGAATTATTCACAAGATAATATTGGTAAAAGAGTCTCGATCATTAAATATAGTCATCCCAACCATCCTATTGTTGATTTGGGTGGAATTCGAATGACCGGTAGAAGTTGTAACTCATTTCCATCCCCTACACAAATCAATTTTGAGTCTCCTAGTAATATTTGGGATCTAGGCATTTGCAATTACTTGAGGACACACCTTTTTGGGAAGGGAGGACTATAATGTCCCCTTTCCCACTTGAGGATCAGAACTTGGAATTATTTTCATTCCTTCCCCATGGAAAATAAGTAGAGGAATTGGAGAAGAAGATTGAGCTTTCATTTGCATTTGTTTTTCTAATTTTTAATGTTTCTTTTTAGTATATGTTTTCCTTTAGCAGTTTGGCTAAGTTTTATTCATTTTAAAAACCAATTAAAGATTAAAAGAATACTTTAAGGCATTGGCCTTGTTATTCTAATATTTGTTGCAAAAGGAGGTTATAAAAGAAGATTAAAATTCTCATTTGAGGGATCTATCTTGGCGCATTTTTCTATTTGGGAATTGTGAGCTAGTGGCTCCTTGTTCTCCACTCTTGGGCAAAAACCCAAGCATGTGGCTTCTTCCTAGAAGGAAAAAAACACTTCTAATGGCTAGTTAAAGGATGAAAACCCTCTTTCCCTGGTTGGTGTGAAGAATTATTGAAGACCTTTATGTAAATTTGAGTGTTTGGGGATCAAAGGCACCATCTACAAATAATGGCATCTATTTTAGAGCCATTCCTAGTTGGAATGACTAGATTTTTATGGTTTTTGAGTGCCTTCTATGGAAAAAATTACAAATCTAATTTTATATTCTGATTTGACATAATTTATAAAGTCATAATCTCCATTTTGGCTATTTTTGGAATAGTTTTCAGATTCATCTACTCATTCACATATTTTGGGATCAATTTTGAGAGGGTTTCCATGGTTAAAAAATTATTAAATTGGTCTCATTTGATTCCTGGTATTTTTATGATCATTTTGAGTATTCATTTGTGTGGATATTCCCTATATTCTAAGAGTTATTGAATATACAAGTTTTAGTTATTTCTGTGCCATATTAAATTCCAAAATAATGAGTTTGATGATTCGATCACATTTTATGGATTTCAAAATCAAGGGCAATCCAAGGAATCACTTCTCATAATTTTTGAGTGTTTCTATGATGGATTTCTCTCTCTCTCTCTCTCTTAGTCGCTAGGTTTTGAGAGTATTTTTTGGTCCTTTATTAATTGCTTTCATAAAAGTAAACTTGCTTATTTTGGAGGTTTGAGCTAATTTCCTTAATTTTGAGTTTTGTGCCCAAAAGGGATATTACATCAGTATGCACACAATACCCATGATGAGAGAAGAAGAAAGCAGCTAAACCAGAATGTTGTGTATGCTTCTTATCTTGGTCACATTCGACCTCAACTTCAAGCTTATTCATATGGCATCGATAAGCTCTACAATTAGAAACATCATGCCCCGAGCCTTGTGCCATGTAAAATATGGATATACCCCGGAGGGCTAGGGATTTTTAAGGGAAAGAGGTAAGGGAAGATTTCCCATAGGTTATAGAGGGCTAGTGGGAGTGTCTCGATAGAGTTACTTGATGTAAAGGGTGAGGATGGTTTCGATCTATTAGTGTGTCTCTCGCTTATCGAGGCACGATAAATAGGATCATCACCCATGAGGTCAATATCTTCGTATTCAAATTTGGTAACATGGTATTCTATCAAGGAGAAAGGGTCGGCTAAGTCAATGTTGGTATGTGAGAGTGTAGTCGGTGGAGCAATCTGAGGCTCTGTGCACCTATTGGGAAGAAGGGTCAATATTGTTTGGGGATTCCTTTGTGTTATTGACCATACAAATTATGCTTTGATAGAGGATAATATAGTTTGTAGAGTCATTATCATCTCTACACACCATCGACCCTATGAAGGTGTTTCAAAGGGGTCGATGGTATCTGTAAAAGAAGGATTTTTGTCTTGGGAAGCTTGTTGCTAAGGTACATAAGGGTATTGAGGTGTTCTTTGAATTTTTATAAGACATGTCAATGGTATTGGTTTTGAATATAGAAGACCTCATTTGAGCCAAGGCATGTTGATAGTATGAAGGCTCTATGGTGCCCCAATATTTTTCATGGGGCTTGTATGACGTTGAATTTGACAGTTGGAATGAGATATTTCTAAGGACTGATATTTTTCATTTTGGACCTTTTGTGATATCTCACTCTAGATTGGTGGAGGAGGAATATGATTCCCATGCACACCTACCAGTGGGGGAGGTGTATGAGAAGGCATGTTAGGCACCACATTTTAAGATATTAACTATAAAATCTGATAAGGCCATCTGTTCTAGGAGTTTGATTATCACTACGTTAAGGTCTATAGAAGAAGAGTGACCTTTAGAGGTGGGTGCTTGTTTGTTATTATTATACTCATTAGTGGGAATTTTAGTGGACTCACTCGATCGTTCTACAGGGGAAACCTAATCATGACTTAGTACTTCTTAATTAGAATAAGGTTTATTATTTCCATGGCATTGGTAGGTGTCGTTCAAAAACCTCCATATTTTTTAGAAGTAAAACATTCATTGTTTTTAAGGTTCTTAATGATGGATCTGGGATCTATCTGCCCAACCTCAACCATGTTACATTCTACTAAGTAACCTTGTTTTGACTTATTAGAAGGACAGGGTTGGGACAACAAATTTTCACAAGTGGGATTGAGGCATGTGGGAAGATTGGTGCTTGTAGGATGGGAATTAGAGAATTTGGGAGCATGAAGAGGAGATGTAGACACAAAGGGATATCCCTAGAAAATTTTAGGTGGTTCAACTGGGCCAAAAACATTTTGAGAGGAGACATTGGTGCAGTGTGGAACCTGAAGATAAAATTATAGAAAACAACGATTCAAACATAATCGACCTCGTATAAATTTTACACGAGGTTCGATGGTGTTGGAAATGAAAATGAACTAATACAGACACAATCATCCCTATAAATATTTTTCACATACTACGTCTTTGTTGGAAATGAAAATTAATTAAGACAAACACATTCGGCCTGCACAAATTTCACACAAGGGCCGATAGTGTTAGGAAAAATTGATTTTTAGGGTTTTTTTGGATTTTTAAGGACTGAAATGAGATAAAAATGAAAATGGATGATTTTAATGAGTTGTACTTAATCAAAAGGTACAAAAGGAGGTTAATATCAAGTTCACTACTTAATGTATCATGGGAAAAAATGTGTCTAGACATTGTGTACTCTTATCATCCATTCAACTAGGGTATCGAGGCAACGAGTAAGGGACACACCAAAACCGACACATGACGAATATAATCCAAATGGGTTACATGGACCACTAAGATCGTATACCCAAAGGGAAGTAACTCTTATACTAAGACAACCTACGGCCTCCAAGGCCTTAGGTCAAAGAAGAGGAAGGAACCCTATTGACGTATAGACATTTTGGGAATGATAATGAACAACAAAACATGCAAATTCTATGCTAACTAAATTAAATCATGTAACATGAAATAAAGAAATGAAATATAATATGTTAACCTAGCATGTGCATAAAATACTAAGCTAACTTAAAGTAATAAGTAAATATAGGAGACTACTCTATAAAAATGATAGGTTAAGTTAGAGCACTTACCTATTAGGGGGTGGTCGCAGATGCATCTATCTCCCAAAGGACCATCTAGTCCTATCTCACTATAGGTGATCTAAAAGTGTAAGAAAACCAATCCAATCAAGAAGAATATTCAAGCCAAGATTAAAAATTCAAGAAATCCTAGAGTTAAGCGATTAGATGCAAGTTAGCACAAGAGAGCAAAGATAATGGTGAATTCCTTTATGAATTTGTGATGATGTTTCATTTTGAAAATGTGAATTGGGGTATTTATACCAATGCCATCACCCACGGGTGAAGGCGTCGGCAGGATTTAAAATAACATCGACGCAATCACCCACGGGTGATGGCATCGGCTAGGACATAAATGCAAAAAATGTGTGTGCAATGTGTCATGAAAAATAAAGATAATACAAGGAAGAAGATATGATGTCATGAGAAAGTAAGATGTCACAAGAATGAGGAGAAAAAAATAAGATAAGAGGTAAAAGAATACATAAATAATACTACAAGATATTCTCTCTCCATGTATCATCCCTAACCCAATGGTTACATGAATAACCATACCCTTATCCCAGAATGAGGCCCTTAAGGCACTCATTTCTAGAAATAGATGCATTAACAACCTCTAACCTAAAAAGATAAATTTTTAGTAAAGGTATGAAACTAGAAAGTGTAAAAAAATAGGTGTATACATATTTGACAAATAATTCCAAATATGATCACACATATCAGCTCCTCGATCCTCTACATAGCCACGACCATCATGACCCTCTTTTATCTATTCTAGCTAGGCACTCGACACGTGGCATTATCATAACTCATAGCTCCATATTTCAACCACCCTTTATACAAATGAACTTACTTTACATTTTTTCCATATTACTATATATAGCAATTCTATTTTACTCTATACTATAGTCACTATTCACCGCCGTGAGACTTACCACCAACACCAGGCACATGGTTTGGCTCATATATTGAGCCTTGCTACTCTGTTTTCCTCCCCATTTGTGTCATTCATATCATGGTCTCCTCTAGCACCATAATATACAAATTTATACATTCCATATTCAAAACAAGAACATGTACTAATAAATACATACATATAATTTGTTAATACTATGACCTCTCCTATATTATCTCTCATTTACTATTAAATTGTTTCACATCCTTACTTTTAGCTCAAGCTCATTTTTTACTCTATTCACCCTTTTTCCAAAAGGGGGCATAAAATCGTGATCATATTATAATCCCTCTCAAGATAAAACAAATCAATCGACGCTCCTAATACATTACCATCACATTTTCTTTGATCACAATCAAACACAGTTACAATTACTCTATACAACAACACTTTATTATTTTTTCAATCCATTCTCCCCCAAATTTCCTAATCTAAGGGAAAATAAAAACCTATCGATGAGTAATATTATAAATAAATATTATTCAAATCAAATCTTATCACTTGAAACAATCAATCAATACAATAAACAAAATCATTACCGCTTCCAGATGACCTAACTTGGGAGCCGCATTACATCATCATTACTTTCAAATGACCTAACTTAGAATCCATCTAATAATATTTAAATTAGAACACCCATTACTATAGGGGTGGGGGAAATGAGACGTTGTTTCCTTTCCTATACTACTTCTATGTGGGTTCTTTAAACTAGGAAGAAAAGATTACAATTAGAAATAAATAGGTAACAAATTTGGTCTTTATCTGTCCGTAGTGGTTCGAAATTTTGTAGAAGCATCATAGAAGGAGAGAAAAATAGACCTCTCTCCCCAACACTCTTCCTCTTGTGGAAGGATTCTCAAATCCTCCAATTATTAATAAATCGGATCGAGAATTGATCACTCCCTACCTCTTCTATCACCTTTGACAACAATCCAACATCTCCAATGTCATCATAACTATTTCTCTAATTTGTTCCTTACAAATGTTTTCTATCTCCTCTTACACTACATGGGTCAAAACATTGATCCATGATTCACATGCTACACATTTCTAAATACTACGTGTACTCTGCAATATGACTTCTCTAAAATCTATACAAATATGTTTCTTACTTCCTTTACACTACTTGAATTTCATTCAAATAACATAAAGGTGGGGAAAATTTAGACACAAAATCATGCACATATTACTATTTTACTATTTTTTCAGTATGTTTTTATATGCATGAATCTTAATTAAGAAAATTATTCACTGGTGACATTATCTCTTGTCAATCTATGTCTTTGATAGATTTTTACCACAACTCTCTTCTACACCTATCATTTTTGTATCCAAATTTGGTCATGTCACAGGATCCATGTCTATATGTATTTTCATATCGGTCATTATTTATCTCAGAAACTAGTGCCCACTCTGGACACTAGTGCTCAAGTGTTTGTGTCCATTTTGGGCACTTCCATCCTCTTTTTTATTTTTACACATTTTGACATTTTTTGTCTGCCTTGCTTATTTTATTATCCTTTTCCTATGTTCCTAGTCACCCTTTTGTGTCACTAGTGTTGAAATTCAAACAATAGACTCATATATATACACACTATTATTTTGGTTGGCAATTCAAGAGGGCTACCACATCTATATACTATCACTACTATCAAAAGGGAATGCATTTTGGGCTATATACACTACATAGAAAGGGGAAGTGTTGAATTACATACCACACATTTGCATCAAATCTATCTATATCTTGCTATCTTGGCGTCATTGATATGAGGGAAAACATAAGGATACTATTTCACATAAAAGAACATAGAGCTACATGGACTGAAATATAGTGCAATGCTCAATACTAAGTTCACTCATCGGGTGACCGTCAGTGTCATTCCGACTTCAAATATTTCATATTTAATGTGTATGTGATATTGAGTAGATAGTTAGGGTTTTTTTTTAGATTATAGGTGTTATTGAAACCCTAACAACAAAGTCGAGGTTACAAAGAAAATATTGGAGAGAAGAACCTTAGACCTAGAAAGAGATCAAATCCTAATTATTCACACAGACACTAAGCACTCGAGAACTTTTATTCTCCCATGGACACTTATTTCTAGCACATTTATGAGTCCCATAACTATTTTCTTGCCACTATGACATCATTCCCAGTCATATCCAATAGATTCACAGTCCCGACTGCCTCCAGAGTGCACAATAATTAGCTAATTCATCTATCTCTCTCATTTTCTTAGATTTTTACATTTTTGAATATTGATCACTTGTATATTGTTTTGTATTATCATTTGTATACCACTTGTTATATTATTTACTCTGAAATTGTATTTTATTCCATTTATATTAAATCAGCTCTTAAAATTTTTTCTATATGACCAAGACATCTCAACATCTTCATAAAACAAATGTTTAAGGAAACCCCATGTCAATAAGGACTCTTTTAATCTTATGATTGATAATGTATTATTTAATGTACAAAGATTTATTATTTTGAAGGTTTGGGTTTAGGAGGTCCTGAGGAACAAATGAAAATATAGGGTTGTTAGGAGAAATATTGGTAATTAGTGCTTGAAATTGTTGAGTATTAATGTCCTTAGGAAAACATGCTTCGTGAAGAGCATGAGTAAGGATATCTTGAAGCACATGTGACATATTAAGTATTTCCATGAGGGATACATGGGTAAGCTTCATTTTTAGCTTTCTTACAAGGTCATAAGCACCGAATGTGGAAGCTTTAGCATTGTTAGTTTAGGATTGTTTGTAGCTATAGGATTGGTGAAAACTCGAGGCGTGTATGAGGTCGATGGTTAACTTTTTGTGGGCACCCAAACCTTATTTTTTCATGTGGACACTGCATAGTTAGGATCTTGGATCTTGATGGTGGAAAGGGAATCAGGTGTTTTTTATGAATGATATGATCGAGTTAAATTCAACATTTTTTAACGATTAGACTTTTCAGAGATTTACAACTTACACCACACTTAGGAAAATGATTTGAAAACACATTTAAATTTTCCTTGGATGTTTTATTAGGTGATGGGTTTTCAACTGTGAGGTATCCTTTATTAATGAGATCTTGAATATAGTGGTAGAGTCACATACAATGATATGTACTGTGTCAGTCAATGTGATGTAAATTGCATTACTCACCACTTCTTTATACCAATACATATTTGGTTTTCCTTCTTCGGGGTTTCGTGATGGGGTAAGTAACCATGTTTGCACTTAATAATTATTGTAAGATTCTTGAAAGTATTTATCCTAATGGTGTTAATTTTCTTCACTTATAATCATGAGTGGGGAGATTATTTTCGTGGAACAACTATGGCTTGTTTGGACTTATATTGTTTCATTTGATTATTTTGGATGTTATGTACATTTCTATTGTCGGTTACACCATCATTAAAAACCCTTCGATTCTAATTGATTTACTTTTATTTTTCTTGTGAATGATTATTGTTGTTATTGTTTGTGTGGTCCTTAGAGGTAGGTTTGATTAAACCTTTCACAATAAGGGATTTTTTGATTTGGGTCCCCTTTTTAATAAATTCCTAAAAACTAGTGAGACAAGGCATTTACATGTGGAAGGATCGTTCATTATTTAATTTTGGAATGAAAATACTAACCAATTTTTTTCCTTGAATAGAATAAGGGAATCGACTAGTGATTCCTCTCCATCATTGTAAGAATTGAGAAAAGTTTTCGTTGGTTAGATATTTGGTATTACACAAGTCCATCATTGTAATCTTATAGTATAAATTAAAAGAGGATTTTTAACGAAATTCTCTAAGAGGTATGCGAAGTTAGTGATGGATCCTTTAGGAATATCAAATAACCATTATAAGGCTTGTCTTCCCAATATTTTTGTAAATAAACCCAAGAGATACACATCATTATAGGAAACATCTTGGCATGCCATAAAGAATTACTTAACTTGTTCTCTAGGGTCATGTTTGCCTTTATATTTATTGAATTTGGTAATTTTTAAAGATTTTGGAAAGGGTAAGTGCAATATGTCCTTGTCAAATGGATAAGGACACAATTCCTCAAAATTGATTTGTTTTCTTTGTTTTTGCATTCCTAAAATAGTATCCTTCATAGTTTTTCATTCATTTGTGAATGGTGAATTGGTTTACGGGATACTTGAGACATCATCAATGTTTGGATTGGTTTTATAAGTTTCAATTTCAATTGAATAATTATTGAATTTCAAAGCCATAAAAGCTAGTTGTTTGATCATTTCATTGATCTTGTCAAGAAAATATTGGTTTTAATTACTTGCACTATAATTACTTTATTTTTCCTTGTGTCTCCTTTTTTTTACTTGATTCATCTTGGTTATTATTACTTGGCTCAGGTTGGATTTTAAGGTGTTTTGAATTCTCATCACCAAAATTTGAAGGTAATTTAGCTCCCATATCAAGGAGATGAAGAAGAAATTGATCTTTATTTTTTCACAAAAGTCTTTCAACTCTTACTTGTTCTTATACGAAAATTTTGTGTTGTTGATTTTCTTGTTGGTTTTATTCCTCCTCATTAGAACTGTCGATGTGAAATGAATTTTTATGTTTTTTTCCAAAGAGGGCATAATCATGATGTCTTGTTTCTACCATTGTGTATGAAAAATTGGAAATGTGGAAGAATTTTGTGTAGATGTGCTTAGAGTTTGAATAAAGTGAATATCCAACTACCTAAGACTTGGGATTGAAATATTATTATACTTAAACTTGGGAAAGTTAATGTCGAAATATAATAAATAAGTGTTTAGATCGGTGTTCTTAAACTTTGCTAAAGTGAATGTCAAAGTATAAGGCGTGAATAGAAATTGTTGTTTGAAAATGATGGTGCTTAAACTTGACAACGTGAATTTTGAAGTATAAGACTTAAATATTTGAAAGATAACACTTAAATTGTGATAAAGTGAATTTCAAAATATAAGATGCGAAAAAATCAATTAAATGCATTAAAGTGAGAATCAAAATATGACAAGAAATAAATTGGTTTAAACTTAGATAAAGCATGAATGTCAAAGATATAAGATGCGAAAGAGAATGGAGTGATGAAATGGTGACAAAGTGAATGTTGAAATAGGAAATGTGGCGAAAGAGAATGATTTGCTTATACTATGACAAAATGAATGTCGAATAAAAATGATGTAGGATGGATGCTCATATTTTAACAAAGTGAATGTTAAAATAAGAGGTTCGGAGATAAAAAGGAAACACTCAAATTTCAACAAAGTGAATGTTAAAAATAGGATGTTTGAAGATGAAAAGGAATTACTCAAATTTTAAAAAGTGAATGTTGAAATAGTAGATGTAGAAATTAAAATGAAGTGCTCAAGTTTTCACCAAAGTGAATGTTGAACTAAGATACTTTAGAGATGAAAATGAAGGTGGTTCAAATTTTAACAAAGTGAATGTTGAAATAAGAAACTTAGGAATAGAAATGAAGTGCTGAAGTTTCAACAAAGTGAATGTTGAAATAAGAGACATAGAAATGAAATATATTTACTCAAATTTCAAAAAAGAGAATGTTGAATTAAGAAACGAAAAGGATGAAAGGATAGTGATCAAATTTTCAACAAAGTGTATGTTGAAATAAGATATTTTGGATGAGAATAGGTTTGCTCGATCATTGGCAAAGTCAATTCCAAAATAAAATACTTAAGGATGATGAAAATGATTTTGAATTTACAATTGAATAACAATTGTTCTCAATCTTTGATAAAGTGAATATCAAATATCAAGACTTGGATTTTAAATGGATATGCTTAAGTGAAGATGTGGGTATCTAAAACTTAAGACTTAGACTCATATTTGAATCGAATAATTGGCTTAAAATTCGGAAAGGGGATCCAAATATTAAGACTAAGGCATGATAACATAAATTTGTAGTGTACATCTAAATGAAAATAATTTAGTAAGTTTGAAAAAGATGATGATGGATAATATTGTGGAACACAAACTTAATGACTCATAACTTGGACAAAAATAAAAGTGATAGGAAGGCCTCTAAACTTACTTTGGCTTGGTCAAGTGGGGCTTCCTATAAATTGGTTCTCTCCCTAAGTACCAAGTATTATCTCGAATGAGCACGGTAACTATTTATAGTCACTGGATTTACTTTACCCCCTTTATTAGATAAGAAAGATTTTACTCTTCTCAAAAATCAAACTAGGGCCATCACTAAGGATAAACTTGGCTCTAATCCTCACGAGCATACTAGTCATGTAGGTAGGGGTACTTATTTCATTGGCTAACTACCTAAAGGTGGAAAATAATTTGGGGTTCCTATGGTACTCTTCACAATTATTTTATGGCCCCTAGCCATGCACTTCCCATAGTTACAACGGGATGGGGGAATAAACCCTTATCTCGAAAAACTATAATTAAAAATTATTTTATAAATTTTAATAAGATGTGATAAGGTTTGCTTGATTTTCACAAAAAGGCAACATGTATTTAGTATTTTTATTGAAAGAGAATATTCATAGAGATGATCCTATAAAACAAACGTTACGAAGCTTTCCGGGTGAAATAAAGATAGAAAAACAAAAGTAAACTCACTTTTTTATTTTCAAGATCACCCAAAAGGGTGCGAGAAAATATCATACGTGGGAGTTTTTAAAGATTATATTAAGTGAAATTTAAAATAAATTTAACCACATAAAACTGATTAAATGTGAAACTTGTAAGAAAACTATTAACAACGACACTAAAAATAATTATTAGAAGTAATTTTGAATGTTGGAAATTAAAGAAAAATGTAAAAACATAGATAGAGCACGCTAGCACGTAACTTGGAATTGATAGCATAAACATACCATGGTATCACATGAAAGATAATGTAAGCACACAAATATGAACATGATAACATGTAACCAATTTTTTTGTGACATTATCACATGATTTATGATGTTAGCACATGAGGTAAAAACCTTAGTGTAGCGTTATGCTAGCGTACGTAGATGACTACACTAGCATGTGCGAAGAAGTGCAAAAGCATAAAATTTATTTATATGGAGGCACGTGAACCACTATGCACATGTGTGTGACTATGACACTAGCGTGTGCAATCATACGCTAACCCAAATCACATGCGACACTAGCGCGTTTAGTCTCATGGATGGATGGATAGATCAAGGAAATACATCCAAAACTTGGTTTTTTTCTAATTTTATCCTTCTATCTACTACACCTAAAAGCTTAAAAATTGAATAGTGAGTTTAAAACAACACCAAAAAACAATGAAACAATCATATTAGAATAAATTAATCTAAAACTATTAAATAAACACGAGATTCCCACCAAAGCCAAAATGTATACCATGGAAAATTCAAATAAAGAGGAAAATTAAACACAAATAAATGAACAACAAACCTTCCTTTACAATTCCAAAAGTAACCTCGGATTGGATCTGATGAAAGAATGGGGATGAGTGACATTTTTTTTGGTTTGTTTGAGTTATGAGCTATGGTTGATTTATGGATGCTCCAAGTATTCTAAATTAAAGAATAGCTAAGTCACAAGCATGGATGTTTGATCTTGATATGATTTGGGAAGCATAATAGTATAATAACTCACTTTTGACTCACCAAAATATTGTACAAAATGGAATCATGAACCCTTAAAAGCTTTTTGGTGAATGATTTTCAAAGGGGGAATCATTGATTTATAGCTAAAGAAAGTGAATCTTCAAGATAAGTTGTGATTGATTTGATTTGGAGATAAATAAACTTGACTTGTCTTGTTTAGTTGAGTTTCCATATTTGATTGGAGAGTTAGACTATTGTTCTTGATTTACAAGAGTGATTCAAGGCTGAGTTGGCAAGGGGTTGCACATGATTTTGATTTTTAATTCCATTTATGCTTTTTATTCACCCAAAAGTGTAGTGAATAGTTCATTTTTGGACTAAGTTGGATTGAGTTTAAATTTTCATGACTTGGAAGATAGATCTAGTTAACTCAAATACTGATTTGAGTCAATTTAAACACATATGTTTGATTGAAATAATGGTTTTCATTTCTATTCAAGACTTGAGTTAATTTGGATTTGGGAGGTGGAGAGGATTTGATAATTATTTAATTTATTTAAATTTGAAGGTGGACATGTGGATTTTTTTTATTTATTTTTCATATTAAGATAGCTAATAAAATTAGGTAAAGGGTGATAAGGGTGTAAATAAAATTCATTAAATTAATTATATGTAGGAATAAGGGGTGTAATGATATATTGAAAAATTACGATGCATAGCAAGAGAATTTGGGGGTGTCTACAAAAGTAATAACATAAGTGAAAAGTGTTTATCATGTCATAAGCTAGAGTAATAATATCGTAGAAACATTAGAGTATAAATCAATCATGTCATAAACCAAAATAATAATAGTATAGAAACACCATATTAGATACAAGTAATAAATAGTATATAAAGAAACCTAGTCACATGGAGGCATGGATCCACAAACACAGGACACCCACCATGTTACAAGAAAATCAAAATAGAAGGAATTATATGCCACATATAGAGAAACCAATGAATGCACACAAGATAGGAATACAAACACAAATATGGTACACCCATGGTGTCACAAGATAATCATAGTAGAAGGAACTATGTGCCACACATAGAGAAACATGTGCATACATGCAATATAGGCATATAACCACAAACATGGGACACTCATGGTGTCACAACATAATAAAGGTACTCAAGTAATATAGAGTAAGCAATCATATAAGTGTAATCAATCAAGGAAATAATCAATCCATAGGAAAGGAGTAAAAAATAATATTCAAACAAAGAAATAATCCATATAAGAAAGTAATGATAATAATACATCAAGTAATTATAAGAAAACAATGATATTAAAAACAAAGATATTGTTATCCCTATTATCTCAAAATATATCATATAAACTATGTATATAATCAATCATGATGAGGAAATGTAAAGTAACTATACTGAAACAAAATCACATGTGTAATGTAGGAGATGCCCTCAAAAGTAGTTTCAAGTGGGAACCGAACCGCACATATGTCATTGTGTGTAAACATGTGTGTGTCCTAAATCACACTCAATACAACTCATGAATGCATGTGTGTAAATATAATATAGAAAATATATCATATCCATCAAACCAAAATGACAAATAAAATGTTCATAGTATCAAACTAGCCAATCAAACAATGATCAAGTCATGGTTTTGTATTTTTGCCAATATGTTACAAAAAAATTATTATGTGATTATTTGAATGTTTCTTAATTGTTTTGAAAATATCTATGTACATGAAAATTTGGGTGTCACAAGAGCTACCCAATAAGATCCTCATGAAGAGACACATCACATTGAAATGGTGAAGGAGGAACATGCCACACAAATGTTAATAGAGAATAAAGGTGATCATGTATAATCTATGTAGAAGCCATGACATGTGTAGTAGGATACCTAGGGTGGGAAGGCCCATGATGATTAGTATGCATACAAGGTGATCTATTCATAGGATGGGGAGAAGGCTCCTCTTAAGAAGTGGTATGTGACCTAGATGACTAAACAAATGACTAAGGAGGGCATTCCATAATAGGATTTATGTGTGAATGAAGATACTTAGGCACGATATGCTACTACCGATGTGTAGCATGAAAAATAATAAGGCCAAGATGTATATGATCTAGTACTATTAGTAATAGTATGTATTGGGTCAGTTGTTGAGAGTTATGGTCCTTGAATGGAATACCCCTAATTATAACTAATTGGTTATTGTGAACGAACTTGACACAATAATGTAGTAAGGAAGGTATAATTGCAAAAGTTCGAAACCTGAAGCAACCTAAGCTCACGTCACATAATCTAAGATAATATTTCATCAAGAATGGGATATCAAAGGTAGCATTTTCAAGTGTGAGAGTGAAACCAAATATTTTCTATTTGTTTCTTAGTATCAAGTATGATTTTCTTATTATTATATTCAAGAGAGCACAATAACTTGAGAGTGCACATATTGTGTGGATCAACATTATAAATAAAAACATTATGTATAGGATGTTGATCAACAAAAGAAAAATGTAAATTGTATCAAAAAGAAATATTTACACCGTATCAATGTCATTGAAAGTAATAACCATCAAAGTGAGGGTAGTAGTAACATTACTAATCATAACATCGAATGTGTGATTATAAGAAGGTGGAGGTGGTATGACACAATAAACATGGTGCACCTAAAAAGTAAATTTAGGATATTATGAAAACAAAATTAGTTTTGGATAATCATTAGTAGGCTTAGATCCAATGGGAACATCGCATTTAATAGCACTAATATTGAAAATTTCTTATATAATGTCGTGAAGCTTAATTCAACAATTAATGGAATGAGAAACAAATTATTGGTAATCAAAATAGGAATTAACACCAATCCTTTTACCTTGAGGTACATTTTTTTAACCTTAAGCGGTGGAGGGAGGGATACAAGTTTGCACTAAAGTAATTGTTTGAGAACTATTTGCGGTGTATAAGGTAAACGATTGAATTTACACTAAGAAGGTTAGAAGTGCACCGTTATGGGTTGATATACAACAATGAAAGTGGATTTAGCCTCATATTTATCATCATGTTTTTATGCTTAAATGTATTTTTTCCTTTAAACTTGTTATTAGAAGTGTTAGAATGATTAACAATGTATTTGATCTTATTCATGTTGAGGAGCTTAGATTATTATTATTTTATAGCATGGCATAGATTATCAAACGAGTTGAAATTTTCAAAGATAATAGATTCTTGTAAAGAGACGAGAATATTTTGTGTAAAAATACCCTATAATTTATTTTCATCCAAAATATTTTTCATATTATTAAGCGTGGTCTTATAGCATATGGAATAATCACCAATGGGATCATTATAACATTTTTTTGTTTTATCCATTTGAGATTACAAAAATTGTCTCATCAGTTGATAGAGAATTTTGCAAGAAATTGATTATCCAAAGGATTGAAATTCCAAATAGAATGCATGGATAGATTGTAAAACCATTATCGGGAAAATATTTGAGACTCCAAAGGAAGAGCTTGGTCTGTAATGTGTCATTTAAAGAAAATTCCAAGAAATCAAAATCAAATGTATATATGTTATTTAGGATCACCCTTTCCATTAGAGATAGGAAGCTTAGGAGTAACAAACCCAATAAGAAAAGGGTAAGAATCCACTTCAAGTGTAATTGGGTTGTGAAACAACTAATTAGAATCCATAGCATGAGAGGAAGAGCATGTGCCTTGTTGTAATTATATAATTTGATCTTGCAAAGTATGAACGAGGGATTCAAGATCTTTATTGTATTAGAATAATAATTATGTGATTCCCTATGAGTGTAGATAGGAGATGTAGGAACAATATTGTTATACGGATATACATGGGAATGTTGTAAAGTGGGGGATTAAGTGCCCCTAATGAAACAGTATTGTATATGAATGTTGATCGGAGAAAACACTTAGTTGAACTTACACTCAAAGCTCACGCGGAAGAATGGCATAGGAGAAAAAGCGCGGAGTAATAGAAAGGTATCACGCGTAGAGATGTAGGGTAAGACTCTCAAGGACTTAGCCGATTTTGGAGATCAAGTCTATTCTTATATATTGGCGTGTGGAGTACACAAAGCAATGTTGAGATTTGCATGCCACTCTTCATGGGGATTTTGGAAGGACATGTCAACTCACTCTTGCATGGACATAAGTTAAGCATAGATCCATCACTTCAATTAACTATCAGCAATCTATAGATAGCATACTTGCATGTATGGCTATAATTGTAAAAAGGCGTGTGGTTGTTATTAGCATGCGACCTATTTCTAGTAGAGTTAAGTGGTGAAGGGTTAGTTCCCCTCCCTATATGTGTGTGTGTGTGTGTGTGTGTGTGTGTGTGTGTGTGTGTGTGTGTGTGTGTGTGTGTGTGTGTGTGTGTGTGTGTAATGAACTACTTAAAGAGGATATATAGAGAATGGATGGAACCACATGTGACTAGATGATTGTAATAGATCCATGTGCGCATGCCTGGTATTATATGAAGTTACTGTATTGTTGGCTCAATGAATAGATAAAGGAAATTGACCAAACAAAGTGTGTGATGTGTTTTATCAATGCATTTTATTACTTTTATGATGATTTACCTTTAGCACTTATAGATCTGGTTAGAGATGAGTGGGGAATGGATGGATTAGTTCCTAAAATATATGTTTACTATTTTATCATACCACCATTCTACTATTGCAACTATTAAGAGGGACCTGGTACCTTTGCGCACTTCGGGTGAGCGCTCAGCCTAGGCTGAGTGATGTGCCAACGACGACTAGGTGTTAACTAATAATTCTAGGCTGCATCATTGGTTCCGTTGCCGAGACCTCTTTTTCAGTTGTTTCAGAATGGTTCGCGATGAAGACATACCGACTAACCTTGGCAAGCATTGAAGAATGGATTCATGATTTGGAGGAAGAATATGCATGGAGGTTTGACACTGGATCCGGATTTAAAGCACACGTACTTGGGTAGAGTAGAATCTGTATGACAATTTATACGAAATCTTCTTTGCTATCTTTCTAGTAGAATTGTATAAATGGTTGACTGCGTATGCATCTAAGTGGAATTGGAGGTATCGCACACTTGTTTGGACACAAGAGGAATTTCAAACACTATATGATGCTAACCTAAGTTGGAATCGCACGGTAGATACCTGGTTTCACAGTGTCCTAAACAGCTATATTTTGGAGTATTCAATTTTGACTTATTCATGCCCGAGAGGTAGCGAGAGTTCCGGTTTGTAAGGCATCCTAGAGGGACATATTTGCAAGGTATTCCACTAGAAATAAAAATACTAATGGTAACATTGAACTTGGAAGCTAAACCCATGGAGAGATAAATAATCTCCATGCGCGAGGGGCAAACGGAATAGGATTGGTAAAAGATGGCAAACCTAGTGGAAGCTTGGCGAGAGGAAGAAAGGTGGTTGAAGTATGATGAGGGCATGCTAGAGGGAATTATGTAAGATGCAAGAAATTACAAAATAGATGGTGTTGTGGAGAGAGATGGCTTATGAAGGATTTGAGGCTCATGGGGAGGAAGAAGAGCAAGAGCATCAGGAACTCCCCCATCTAGGGAAGCATGACAGAGAACCTCTTCAGCCTCACATGGAAGCATGCCAATAGATATGACCTAGGCCGTGGTGCACATCTAAGCCAACCTGTTGACCTAGCCCTTGCGCTTGGTTTTCCAGTATCTAGTACAACAGGTAAAAGTAGTTTTTTAGGAAGTGAAAGCACAAAAATAGGGTAGACAGTAAGTACACCAATGGTAGCACATATAGCTTCATTATTATTTTGGGGTACACTATCAAGCTCATATGTCTGAAATATTGTGGCGCACAAAAGGTATTACGGCCCCTAAACGCAAGGAAAGTCAATTTGCTACTACATTGCAAGTGTGCGCGCATAGCTGGTATAGGAAGTTTGACCCCAATCAAACTTGTATTGACTATGCATCATTGAAAGATGCTTTCTTAAAAGAGTTCCACATCCCTAAGTTTGAGCAGAAGAGTATAAGCGCACTCAAGGATATAAAGCAAGGAACTACTAAAAGTGTACGTGAGTATGATGCATGATTTAAAACACTTTTATCCAAAATCTCTTATGAAATTCATGCAATTCAAAGATGCACAAAGGGTTTTTTTGGGGACCGATTACTCCATTTCGGAGAGCACTCGTCGCATAAAACTTATACCGATCCACGTAAAGCATTGTGCTACGCCCTTAACCTATTGCTTGTATTAGGATATGAGTAGCCAACTTGTGGCTTACCATATCATTTTATTATATCATTTATAATTTCTCATGCTTAATAGGTCAGCCTTGGTGATGGCCATAGCATATGAATAGTATATATAGGGGATTATAGGTAGTATTTCATCATCATTTGAGCATTTGAGTCTTATTATATGGTTTGGAGGTTTCCCCCTCAAAGTGGTGAAGCTATTCTAATTGCATATTGAGATCATTATTCTGAAATATTGTGTTATTTTGTGTTCTATTGTTGCTCTTAATCTGAATTATACAAGTAATTTCATTACAAGTGGTATCAGAGCTGCGATCTAGGCCGAAATTAGGGTAAAAACCCTAATTTTTTGTTTCCACCACATATTGCAAACCAGAGTGAATTGGTGGGAGATATTTTTACCAAGTTGCAAATAATTTCAAGTAAGGTTCCCAGAAAATTTCATACTTTCTTGATTTATTTTGCAAAATTTATTACAAATTTATGTTTTTTCATAAAATCGCTACCTAGGGTGAAAATTGTGGAAAATTTTCAAGTTCTTTACATTTTCGAAAGCTATCAAAAAATAGTATTAGTATTTTCTGTGTTTTTCTTGTTCACCCAAAATTAGATCAAAACCCTAAACCCTAAGGTTTGACATCATGGCGGGGCCTTCCACAAGAGCAAAAAGAATCCGGTTACTCCAGTAAAACCCCGAGATAAATATGGGGTAGTGATTGAAGAGATGGAGTCAAAAGGGGTAAATACAAATTCCTTAGCACTAGGTTTTACCTCAGTTGATCATAAGGGGAGCCAACTTGAGTATGAGTTACGAAATGTACAATCTAAGATGGCCTCTAAAGGAGACATAGCCCAAATCAATCATCGGTTGGATGATATCATGCAACATGTAAAGGGTAACCAGTATGGCCCAAATCTGGCCCATATCAACCAAGGAGGACCTTCAGTTCAAAATCATGGAAAAACTAACAATATTAGATCACTTTTCTAGTCCCATCGAGTCAAACTTATTCGCAACCACGGAACACAATGTCGAAAGTGGATATGTACAAATGTGATGGTAAGGATCCCCTAAATTGGATAAATCAAATGGAGAACTTCTTTGAGTTACATCAAACACCATCAAGACAAAAGGTGACATTGGCATCCTTATATCTTGAACCCGACCAATTTTTTTGGTATTGTTGGTTATGTGCTCAGAGGCAGAAGAATGGTCTAGGTGTCACTTGGATAGTTTTTACCAAGGAGTTGATATTGCACTATAGTTCCAGTGTTTCAGAGAACTACTTTAGTCAATTAGAAAAGTTACGGAAAACAAGATCAGTCAAAGATTATGTGCATCAATTCCAAAACCTATCCTTAAGGGTGGAGAATATTCTAGAAGAGAATCTGAATGACCTGTTTCTTGGGGGTCTTAAGGACAACATCGAGCATGAGGTACGTATGTTTAATCCAATCAAGATTTCTGATTCTATTATCATGGCACGTCGTGTAGAGGAAAAAGTTATTTGTAGTAGGAGGCCACCTTTCATTAACACTAGAGACCATAGTATCTCTTCCCCTTCATTTGCTAGGCCAATTATACTGACTCCTCAACAAATGGAAGAAAAGAGAGCAAAAGGATTATGTTTTAACTGTGATAGCAAATATGGACCGGGACATAAATGTGCTAAGAAGAATTCGTTCTATATTAAATGAGGTAATGAGGATGATGAGGAAGCTGAAATTATAGGAGAGGCTAAGGAACCAGTAGAAGATGAAGTAGAGGATCACCAACCTACAATTTCTTACCATGCATTGTCGGTATTAGTACTCCTCAAACACTCAAGGTTATTGGCTATCTCAAAAATGTAAGGTGACAAAGATTGTATTGATTGACTCGGGAGTACTCATAACTTCATAAATAGTAAGTTAGTTGCCCACCTCAATTGTTTTATTTACCCAAAGATAAATGCAAGTTATGATTATGTTGGTGGGATAGTCAAGTGCACATGAAAGTGTCATAGTATCAAGATTTCCATGGGATACTACATGTTAGACTCACCTATGTTTGTTATTTTTATGGGAGGGGCAGATATTGTTTTGGGGTCTAATGGCTCACAACCTTAGGTACTATAGAGATGAATTTCCAAGAATTGTTCATGTGATTTCATTCGAGATGGAAGGACAATACAATTGAATGGGATAGTAGCTAAGTCTCCACAGATTATTAGATCTCATCAGATGCAAAAGGTTCTTAGAAAAGGAGTGGATGGCTTTATAGAAAATCTATTTTCCATAGAAGTACAAAATACAGAGTCTTCAATGCCACCCAATCTTCGAAGAAGATTGTTGATGCTCGCTCATCTATTTTTGATGCAATTCCAAAGGACTACCACTAGTTAGGGATCATGATCATGCCATTCAGTTGATTCTAGGGAGCCAAACACCTAACATCAAACCATACAGATACCCATATTCCCAGAAAAATGAGATCAAAAAAATGGTGGAGGAAATGTTGAAGGCAGGTATCATCAAGCATAACCAGAGTGCATATTCTTCACCAGTGGTCATGGTATGTAAGAAGGATGAAACATGGAGGATGTGTCCAAATTACTGAGAACTCAACAAGTACACCATCAAAGATAAGTTTCCTATTCCAGTAATTGATTATTTACTTGATGAATTGTATGGTGTTGTTTATTTCACAAAATTAGATCTTCGTTCGGGTACCATCAAATTAGGATAAAAGAGGAAGATGTTCATAAAACGGATTCTAGGACTCATGAGGGCCATTGTGAGTTTTTGGTAATGCCTTTTAGTCTTACAAATGCACCTCAACCTTTCAAAGCTTGATGAACACTATTTTTAGGCCGTTTTTAAGGAAATTTGTATTAGTTTTCTTTGATGACATATTGATTTACAAAGAAGACATGGGAAGAACACTTACAACATGTAAATAACGTGTTGGAAGTTTTGAAGAAACATACCTTGTATGCAAATCCATCCAAATGTTCTTTTGGTGTACAAGAGGTAGAGTACTTGGGTCATATTGTATCCCATGAAGGCGTCAAAGTTGATCCTTAGAAGATCAAAGCTATGGTGGAATGGCTAAGGCCCAAAAATCTCAAAAATCTTCATGGGTTCCTAGGACTAACAGGGTACTGTAGAAGATTTGTGTGGGGATATGGTAGAATAGAAACCCCACTCACTGCATTGCTAAAGAAGGATGCCTTCTATTGGATAGACGTAGCCACTAAATCCTTTGAGCAGCTGAAGGAAGCCATGTGCAGCACCCCAATTTTAGCTACTCCCAACTTCTCAAAAACCTTAATTGTTGAATGTGACACTTTAGGATCAATATTGGGAGTAGTTATAATGTAGGAAGGAAGACCAATTGCATTTGAGAGTCACCAATTCAAAGGAAAATATCTACTCAAACTTGTCTATGAGAAATAAATGATGGCTATTCTTCATACGGTCAAGCAATGGAGGCCCTATCTCATGGGTAGACACTTCAAGGGAAAAAATTTCATGATAGTCTCAAATAATTTTTGGATCAAAGGTTATCATCGAGGAACAACAAAAGTGGGTAACAAAATGTTGGGTTATGATTTTGAAATCATATACAAAAAGGGTAAAGAAAAGTTAGTAGTTGATGCGTTGTCCAAAAGGGATACATCTACAGATGCCTTACTATGTGAAATGTCCATGTTAACGGCCGATTGGGTGGATAAAGCAAGATTGGAATGGAATCAAGATAAGGATACACAATCTCTAATATAGAATATCAAGCAAGGATCTATGACATATAACAAATTTGAGTTGAAAGGTAATTCCCTATGGTATAAGGATAGGTTATACTTGAGTAAAGATTCCGAGTTGAAGCATAAGATTCTTGCAGAGCTACATGCCTCACCCTGTTTGAGGGCACTCTAGGTTTTTGAAGACATCATAGAATAAAAAGAGAATTCTTTTGGGAAGGAATCAAGGGGATGTAAAAAATTTGTATCGAGTTTTTAGTGTGCCAACAAAACAAAGGGGAAACAATTAAGACACTGTGGTCTATTGCAACCCTTACCAATTCCTAGCCGAGAGATGGGAGGATGTCTCCATGGATTTCATCACCGGATTGCCTTGTTCAAAGGGTAAGAGTGTTCTTTTCATGATTATGGATAGGCTCACAAAATATGCCCATTTTTGTGCCCTATCACATCCATTTGCAGCCAAGATAGTCGCAACTATTTTTTTGGAGACAGCTTCTCAAAGGCTACATGGAACCTCAAAGATAATTGTAAGTGATCATGATCCTATTTTCACAAGTAATTTTTGGACAGAATTATTTTCATGTTTGGGTACTCATCTAGCTCATAGTTCATCTTATCATCCTCAAACTAATGGGCAAATAGAAGTGGTCAACAAATGCTTAGAGGGATATTTACGTTGTGTTGGCTAGATTTTCTGCATAGCACAAAACTTAGGTAGTCATGAGATAAATCTCCCTCATTTACCGGTGAGGCTCCCATGTCAGATTTTTCAATTAAAGCATGTTAATATCTATATGGGGTTTTAGTTTAACTACTCAGTTCATGAACCATAATGTGGAACCTATGTAAGTAAGTAAGTTGTTTAAGAAAGGAAATACTTATAGAAGAAGGAGATTATGTAAACACAGAGAAGAAATGGGGAAGATGTGCATCCCAATCAATAGATAGCAGAGTTGATTGAATGCACATAGAAGAAACCAATAGATATAAACACGGAATTCTAAGCGAGAGTAGCTCTAGATCTAGATCTGAAATAACACAAAGTCTATTAAAAGATCTAAGATAAAAGCAAGAAACAAATACACCATGACACAAAGTTCTCCGAAATCTGCTCCCATCTTGTATACTCCTTTGTTTGAAGTGGCTCTCAAGGGTTTTTACAATTTCAGACAAAGTCCATGAACACTAGGTTCTTCTTGCTTACAAATTCTGATTATTAACCCGAAGGTTCTTCCTCTACTTATAGAATGTAGAGGGGCAATTACAAGTCGAAGCTTTTAGTTGAACTAGCACATGTGGAAGTCGGAAAAGAAACAACTGACAATCTCCCTCCTGGAATTCCTCTTTGCATGACATGTATGATTTGCAACTGAAAATAGAACCTTCTATTTTGCACGTGCCACCTATCTCCAAGTAGTTGACTTCTTCAAGTAATGGCTTTTAAACCAATCACTTAGTTGTATAATTTAATTGATCGCTCAATTACTTTGTTGGAGGAAAAAAAAAACCGAAGAGGAAAGTTGTAGTCTTGTCATTTTTCGTGTCTACATGTAGCTGATTCTTTTGCCTTTGATTCTCACCAAACTAGATCTGGGAGTAGCTGGATCTGGAAGTAAGATGGATCTGGAAGTGGCTAGAATTTTTCCTTTGCCTTGTCTTCTCTTTTATCCTTGAAGATTTTGCAGTTCTTCTTCCTACATGCATCAATGCAAGGTTGGACGTAAATAAATCATCATATTTATTTTGAATTGCATATGAGCAATTAAACATTCTAGAAAGCACTCTGGGTGAATGAAAATTCAATGAATGCTTCAACTGAAAGGTGAAAGCACATGCACAAGATCTTGGAAGGACTTTTCCATGCACTAACTTCTTCACGGGCTGCATTTGAAACAAGAGGATGAAGCCTTTGTGCCGGAAGCTTTTGCAACTATGAGATATGGATCTGGATCTAGATCTACATATGGATTTGCATTTGCATCTGCATCTGGATATGGATCTCACTGTATAACAAACTCGCAAAGCTATCCCAGGGATGAAAAGCTACAACTCAAATAATTCCACTACTTTTAATTTGCACGCATGAGTGAAGTCTTTCTTGCTTTGGATTTGTCTATCAATTCAACAAGAGTTTCTAAGCCTAGATCTGTGTCTCCAATATAGAAAATTTAGAAGTGATGCATGACTACGTTGTGCTTTCTTTTTCATCTTTCTTCGACATATCTTTGTCTATCTTTGTCTGAACAATTCTTTTTCTTCTTATTTGACTAGAATTCTTCAAAAAGATGGGTGCGATTAACTATAATTCTTCATATTTAGAGGATATATTCAATGTATTGGACATTGATTAAAGCTCATTTTCTTTATAAAAGCACCTGTGATGAATTGCTGCAAGTAATCCAAATGAAGATGGCAGCTTTTACATGAATAGTGAATTTTAATAATAAAAATCTGCACTATTCAAGCCTGCTGCCCCAAAAATTGATGTTTTATTTGTCTGCAAAGTGAGCATGAATTTTTCCAACTTCACCTAAGCACCCGTATCACTTCTACAAATAATTATGCAAACACAAATCATCCTTCTTCAAAACATGTGCTAAAACTAAAAGCTTTTAGCATCAAATCCACCTTCCTTTGAGCAAAATCCTTCTCCAAATGGGGTGCACTTTTCCTCTGGGCTGCACTTCTTCACCTGTGAATTAATTAATTCATCCTTATGGCATCCCATACTTATATAACCCTCATAATTCTATAATTAATAATTTCCCTTCCTATTCCTGGCAATTAATTAATTAAAAATCATGTTTTTCTCTTTAACTGATGTGCTAAAATTGAATGATTAAGGACAGCCATCCATTAAATTAAATTTAATCAATTTAATCATCCACTCTTCACTTCACTTAAGCTTCACAGTGTGCTTTGACCATAGCCACTAAAAATAGAATTTAATTTAATCAATTAATACTTTAAAAAGTATTATTTCCTTCTCAAAAGGGGTTGCATTAAATAAATTAAATTTATTTAATTTTTGAATTCTATTTTTAAATTTCTTTTGTCCACTTCCCTTTGTTGACTTTTCCACAAGCCTGGGTGCCAAAATTGGGTGAATAAATATTAACAAATATTTATTTAATGCATTATTATTCACCCAAGGTGGGTCACACTTTTTGGAATAATAGAATTCTATTTTTAAAAACACATGGCAATGGGAATTTTTGCCTGCGCAAGGCAGCTCCGGAAATCCCATGATCCACTTAATTGATTTGAATTTGAAAATGGGATTATTTATGCTACATCGTAGGTAATAAAATCCCATGATTTCACTTAAGTCACTTTTCTTTTATTTCACCATGGGAATTTTTACCCCGCAAGGCAAGCAATAAATTCCCGCCGCTGTATTTCTAATTTTCCCACTCTAAAATGTGAACTTAAGTGACTTTTCCATCATGGGAAAAAGTACCCTACAAGGCAGAAGAAATAAAATCTCACCTTCCTGCGAGTTCTATTTTTCCCATGATCCACTTAAATCCTTTGTTTTCCCAAAATGCACCCAACCCTCGAGGGCTTTTTAGGCCACCCCTTCACATTTTCCCAATGAACCGGACCTCTGATGGCGAATTCCTTCTGGCACAATGTGCTTATGTGATCTATGAATACTTTAGGCCAAGAATTGAGCTAACTTAAAAAGGAATTGATCTAGAGAAATTTCACAGAAAATGAAATGGGAAAACACAAAAACACAAAAATTGCCAAAAGTAACAAATAAAGTGCATCACTCGTTTATCTAGATAAAACCCTTTTGGTATATGGGAATAACAATATGTATGAACACAACAGAGTTAAAATGGAGCGCTAATTGCCTCAAACGGGGCTTAAAATAATTAAATACAAATTTCCTACAGATAAATCCCAACGATTGAATACAACAATTTTGGGCATCTAGGTATTTGGTGAAAATGGCTAATATGGCTCTTTGGGAATATCTTGACACAATACAAGAAATTTCTCGGCTAGCAATAAAAACACAAAACGACCCATTATTTTAAAAGAATGAAATTTTTTCAGATAGGGTAGTCCCAGATTTCAGGATGAAATCTAGGGACACCATGTTGTTTTGTATCGATATAAGCGGGAAAGGTGGATTAAATGGCTACCACTGGCAGAATGGTGGTATAACACATCTTTTCATACCTCTTCTCAAATGACCCCATTTTTAGCATTATATGGTTACCATCCACCTTCTATCACTTCCTCCTTAAGGGTGCAAACTAAGGTCAGAGATGTTGAGGAACACATTCAACATCAACAACAGGTTTTGGCTAGTTTGAAGGAGAATTTAGCATTAGCACAAAACAGATGAAACAACAAGCAGATCAACACCGTAGTGAAAGACATTTTGAAATTGGTGACTAGGTTTTTGTACGTCTCTAGCCTTACAAATAGATGTCCCTAAAGCAACAAAAAAGGAAAACAAACTTGCTCCTAAATATTATGGCCCTTATTAGGTTCTACAGAAAATTGGTAGTGTTGCTTATAAACTAGAGTTGCCTCCATCTTCACACATACACCTAGTATTCCATGTTTCATGCCTGAAGAAGGTTATTGGACAGAAATTTGAAGCCCAGACAGAGTTACTAGAACTTGACGAGGAAGGAAGAATCATTTTGGAGCCAGAGAAGATTCTACAAACACGTACTAAGAGGCTGAGAACTAGAGACATTAAGGAATATCTGATCAAGTGGAAGAATCTGAGCATAGAAGACGCCACCTGGGAGGATGAAGGTTTTCTGCAGCAACATCCAAGATTATTCAACGTTGAGGACAATGTTGGTTTGAAGGGGAATGACATGCTACGCCCTTAACCTATTACTTGTATTAGGATATGAGTAGCCGACTTGTGGCTTACCATATCATTTTATTATATCATTTATACTTTCTCATGCTTAATAGGTCAGCCTTGGTGATGGCCATAGCATATGAATAGTATATATAGGGTATTATAGGTAGTATTTCACCATCATTTGAGCATTTGAGTCTTATTATAAGGTTTGGAGGTTACCCCCTCAAAGTGGCGAAGCTATTCTAATTACATATTGAGATCATTATTCTGAAATATTGTGTTATTTGGTGTTCTATTGTTGCTCTTAATCTGAATTATACAAGTAATTTCATTACACATTGGAAACCGCTTTACGCTACCGGCGCTTAGGAGTATTGACACCGGAGTTAGTCCATTTTTGGAAGCTCGATAGTGCTATGGCGAAATCATAGTTAGAAAAATTATCAAGAAACTCACTCATGAAACACACTCAGAGATCTAGTGTACAGATTGTGAAGTGGAAGGGAACACTAAGGATAGTTTCCCTTGCAGAATTGTACGTTCATTGTTATTATACTATGAGATTTTCCATTTGAACCATGATGCTAGTGACTGCCCCATCCTACAACGTGTGATCGGAAGAATGTATCATCCTTTTGTAAAATTTCTAGGTCCACGACCCATAATACTAAGGACAAGAGATCGATTGGCCCGATCCATGATGCCATTGATATTGGGGTCGACAGATGAGTGTGGCTGATAATTCTAAAGGGAAGAATGAGCATCAAGATAGGGATTATAATAAAACCTACTATGATAGGAATGACGGATGGTTTGAAGGTGCTCGTGAAAGGGGATGAGGATATAAAGGTAGATATGGAGGATGAGGCCGAGGTGGAGGAAAGATTGAATTCCCTCAAGGAACTTGCTATACATGTGGCTCACGATACCATTATAGGCACGAATGCCCGTAGAATATTTCCCCATGCTCGTTTTGTGGAAAGGGACATAGTTATGAAGAGTTCCTGGACTTGTATGAGCATCTCAGTAAGTAGCACAAGCAAGAAAACAAGGGTGCGGGATGGTTAGAATCTAGTGCGTGATAGAGAATTAGTGGATGCCAAAGTTAACACCAAAACCTGAGGTGGTAACAGAAGATAACCACACGAGCTGAGGCGGCACACGCAAGAGAGATGTTGCAACAGAAGCTGAAAATCACTAGGGAGGAAGTTTTACATGCTAGATATCTAGATCCAACTCATCAGAAAGAAGTCTATCAGGACACAATGGAGGTCCTTAGGAGCCTTCAAGGTGAGATACAAGGTTTAAAAGAGTAGTCTCAAAAATTGGAGCACAAGGATACAGAGAAAGCCCCATCGGATATTGACGTCATCAAAGAGAGGTATGTAGAATGTTGCGCCAGGAGAATATTATTCCTTTATTAGGAAATTGGTTGAAAGGGAATACTCCGTGTGCAAGAACTGAGACTAGAAGACAAATACTTCATGCGAATCTCCCTCCTGATAGCATTGACTATGACAAGGAGATCACTTTGAATGTTGTTGTGGATGGGTGGTCATTGAGCAATATTTTGATTGACACGAGTGGAAGTAAATGTACTTACACTAGATGCGTGGGAACAAATGGGAAGACCCCAATCATACCATCATCTAATGTATTTTTCATGGAAAATCGAACAAAATCTACTCCCATAGGAGTTTTGAAGGATGCATCTATCACTATACAAGGGGCCAAGTTCACAGGAGACTTTGAATTGCTAGCACTTGCAGAAGCAGATAGTTTCCCAGATTTGCTTGGGTGCCCTTGGTGTTATGCAAACAATGCTGATTTGAGGTTTAACAAAGGATATATCAGCTTTGAGAACAAGGAGGAAAGGGTCATAATACCATTGACAGATGGGAAATCCGTGCCATATGTGGAACCCTTAAGTGAGGAGGACCTAAATAGAATCTATGTACGCACTATTCGGGACCCAGAGGTCAATGATCCATCTAAGGAAGGAATCCTTCATTGGGAAGATTCTCAGTCAATCAACGATACTACTAGTATTGCTTGTGATAATTGGGCTCATGGTACTTATGAATTGGAGGGACGCGAGGTTAAGTGCACATCTACTGGCAAGATGGGTTTTCACTCTGTTCGATGTATAGGTCATGCAATACCTCGCTATACTAGATCTGAAGATTTAGCTGGGTTCATACAGGCCATAGAAACAAATTGGGTGACAAACTTAAACGATGCACTATGCTATCATATACTTTTGGCGAGATGGTCAGCCACGCACATAGTGGGTATTCCATAGGATAATATCTTAGAGTGGAAAACAATTGGGACCACCTTATCAACCAGGTTTTGAGAAGTAATGCACCTACAAACACACACCCTTATCAAGGTGATCAGCCTACTCAACATCATATCTAGTAGAGTGAGAGACTCTGACGGATAGAGGCCAGAGGCATTACCACCCTCACTTTGGGTGTATCGGTTTTATTCTACTCTAAAAGTTTACGTGCGTGCTTGGTATGTCTATGTTGAATTACATCATGACACTAGCAACTAGAAAAATTTGACTACAGGGATGATCCAAATGTTTGAATTCTTTTCATCTACACCACTAGTGAACACAGCTTTAAGCTTTATCAAGCACTTAACCATGGGAGACTGTGGGAAAGTGGAAGAAATTGTTCATGAATTATTTGGTGAGATAGAGATAGGGGTGCACTTTGCAGATGAAGAAGATGATATCATATTACTTGAGCACACTTCTTTGGAGAAAGATAAGGGGAAGATGGTATACATAATTGATGAGGAGGAAGTTGAGCACTTAGACGTGGATCATTCACATGGAACACATGAAGTGTTATCCAGTGCGGATGTAGATGCGCATGCATATCACAAACCTATGAAGACAACAAAGGTCAATATAGGCATAGTAGTTGAACCTAAGGAAGTGATAATTGGGGTTTACTGGTCAGAATCAGAAGTAGCAAAGATCATCGAGTTACTTCACGATTATGAGGACTTATTCCCAAGAGGATACCATGAACTTAAAGGCGTGCATATATCACTCGGAGAAATGAAGATAAAGCTCAAGGAAGGTGCGCGCCCTGTTAGGAAAAGGCCATATCAGATGAATCCCAATTTTCACAAGTAAAGGAGGAGATTGACAAGATGCTGAAATCCAGATCATTTGACCACTAGATGAATCGAATGGGTCATCCTATGGTGATAAGTATCAAAAAGGATGGTAGGATTCGAATTTCTATTGATTATAGGGAGTTTAATGTAGCATGTATTACAGATCCCTTTCCTACGCCATTCACAAAGGAAATATTAGGAGTGGTCAGGGCATGAAATATATTAAGTTACGTATGGGTTTTCGGGTATCATCAGTTTAGGATTGCCTCTGAAGATCAAGAGAAGACCACCTTCACTACTCGAATGGGGAAGCTTTGCTTATACTTTGTGATGCCCTTTGGATTGAAGAATGCACCTTGCTTGTATTTTCCGTGATAGTGGTACAAGCCTTCAAGGATTTATTTATAACTTTCTACAGGTCTATCTTGATGATTGGACCATTTATGGGCTGATTAAGGATCATTGTGACAATCTACGCTTAATGTTTGAAAGATGTCAATTAGTTGAGTATCTCATTAAATATCAAGAAGTGCATCTTTGCTACTCCATTTGCCATACTTTTAGGACATATCATCCGTAAGGAAGGGTTTTGGTTCATCCAACTAAAGTTTTCATCATCATTGGCTTGAAATCATCGGCCGCCAACAAGTAAGGTACACAGATTTTTGGGTCATACAGGGTATTACCGGAAGTTTATAAAAGGGTATGCAAAAGTTGTCGCGCCCTTGGAAGAATTACTCCAAGGAAAAGGTACATTCTACTGGGGGAGTCACAGCAGCGTGTGTTTGAGATATTGAAGTAGAGACTTACTACCACGCCTATCTTGCATTTTCCTTCATGGGATAAACCTTTTCATGTTCATGTGGACGCTTCTAGCATAGCCATTGGTGTTATCCTAGCTCAACTAGGTGAAGGTATCATTGATCATCCCATTTTCTTTGCTAGTAGGAATTTGACCCTGCAGAAACATAATTATACCACTACAGAGCGTGAGGCCTTGTCTATGATCTATGCCTTGCACAAATTTCATCAATATTTGTTGGCTACACCATTTGTGTTTTATACAGATCACATGGCATTAAAATATTTGGTGAACAAGCCCATTTTACAGGGGCACATATGCCAGTGGGTACTCTTATTTCAAGAGTTTGACTTTACGGTTGTGGTAAAACCAGGCAAAAGCAATTTTGGACCAGATCACTTGTCTCGAATTCAATCGGGGAAGAAGCACAAATAATAGAAGAGACCATGCCTGATGCACAGCTATATAGGTTACAACATGCGCCATTGGAATTAGAGGACATTGTTGTCTTTCTGAGAACTGGTATGGCGCCCGAAGGCATGAAAGCTTTAGAGAAGAAGCAACATTCACGTGGCACCATTCATGTTAATTAGTGGTGATTTATACAAATTAGGTAGAGATGAGGTGTTACGCCATTATGTCTTAGAGCATGAATGAAAGTACATAATGGAAGAAGCGCATGGTGGTATTGCAGGTGGCCATTATGTAGGTGATACAATAGCACGCAAGATCTTACTTGTCGGGTTGTGGTGGGAAACATTGTACAAGGATTGTAAAGAGTATTGTAAGACATGTGACCATTGTCAACGTCTCGGTCGACCAGACAAAGGGATGAGATGCCCCTACGACCAATAATGAGTGCAAAACCCTTTGAGAAAGGGTCAATTGACTTTTTTGGGCCTATCTCCCAACCGCGCAGGACTGGGTCATGCTAAATCATCACTTGTACATATTATCTTACTCGATGAGTAGAAGTAGTACCTACAAAGGACTGTATAATGGCTACAGCAACATGGTTATTATGGGAGAATGTCCTCATAAGGTATGGCTATCATTTAAGATTCACAAGTGATAGGGGCACACATTTTTTAAATGAGACAATACGAATTCTTTTAGACGAGTTTATGGTTGCCCACCATAAAACTACACCCTATCACCCTCAGGAAAATGGAACTACTAAGGCATTTAACAAGATTTTGAGCCACACATTGACCAAGATTTATGATGTTGGGAGGAAAGATTGGGATGATAAAGTATCAACTGCTTCTTTGGGCCCATAGGAGAGCAACTAGTACCTCCTTAGATAGATGAGGCAAATGCAAATAGAGCTTATAAATTCTGATGATGGATGTTGTAAAAGGAGTATCACACATGGTGGATGACACATTGATGTGTATTTTTGTTTCCATAGTTCGCAAACATAGCAAGGTTACCATAGGGAGGAGTGGAGAGGGGGAAGCACATGCCCCGAAAATGTGGTAAAGCAATGGTACTTTATAGAGTGTAAGTATCTATATATATATATCTATGTTATGTATTTTTTTGGCTTATGTGTTAGTAATGGTTGTCTAACGCATTGTGTTATTTGTTTTATAGGTGATGCGTATTGGTCATTGATAATAGAAAATCCATCCATACATTGACGCGGACATGCCAACCGATGTACTTAGGTGCCCTTATACTTGTGTGAGTGGATTTTATAGTATCGGAGCATGCCCATTTGTTTGAGCTAGTGGCCATAGAAGTAGTGACATGCACTATATTGCTAGGTGAGAGGGACAAGGCAAGAAATGAGACTTGATGATCCCGAGAGGTGTTGGGTAGTGCCCCCTTAGCGTAGGATGTGTGTGCACGATACATGGATTTCCAACATTAGCTCTTGAAGTAGTCTACGGAGAACACCTTATTATGTAGGCAAGTGGAGAGGTATCAAGACCACGAACATCGGTACAGAGTTAGTAGCGAGGCATCTAGTTCTAGGGATTCTGCAAAGAAGACCCTAGAGTGATATAGAACAACATACAAAAGATTGAACAAAGCCACACCTTTTCAATTGGTATTTGGCATGGAAGTTGTTTTACCTCTAGAATTTATGTTACCTTCTTTGTGCATTGCACGCTACTGGAGGTCTAGTTGATGATCAGAATTATAAGAACAAATTGTGAATATGGTTCAGCTAGATGAGTGCCATGCCATCGTATGATGGAGTCGAAACAAGAGAAAGCGCGACAAAAGGCATGGCATGATCGGCACATCGTGATAAGAAACTTTGTGGTGGGAAAACTGGGTACTTCTATTACTCCAAGTTTTTGTAGATCTAGGAAAGCTCAAGGTGCATTGGTTGGGGCCATATGTTATCACTCATATACTTGAGTCAGTGCTTGCTAGTTGGAAACAATTAATGGCATGCGGTTTCCTAGCTTACTTTAACGGGAGTAAGTCAAGCCCTACTATAAATAAGTCTTCTTGTTGTTTGTAATAAGGTAGTATTTCTAGATACATTAGGTTTCCCTTTATGCATTTCCTTAATGTATTTCTTTCATCGTCGTTATACTTTGTCAATTTTAGCTCTTTTTTGTGTAATAAGCGTGCTTGCGCACGTGAAACTAACTACAATATGAAGCATGTTGATGCGTAAAGGACTGCACATCCTTTTCATGTGGGGTGGATTGTTGGTGACTCTCAGGGATATGATGTGAAGATATCATGTTGTGGGTGTTGAAAGAAGGTTGCTAAGGGTAACTGACAAAATATTGCTTCTCAAGATAAGAAAGAATGAATATGGATAAGGGAAAGTATAACGCGAGGTAAGCAGGACCATGGTAATTACTAGCAGACCATGCAAAGGTGATGAGGTACTCGTGCACGAAGGTGTGCACAAAGAAGTCTATGACGAGAGGTAAAGAGGTGTGCTAGAAGGTTATAGCTTTGGCATGAAAATATACTGCGTGGGAATGATAAAAATGGGTCATAAATGAGGATAATTTGGTAGGTGGAGGAGTAATTAATGTAGAAAAAATTAGAAATCTATATAAGGACGGGATGTGATTTCATTTTTACCCTTGCGACTATGAGAATTTGATAGAGATCCTATATGTGAAGAGCATAAAGCTAACTGATTCAAGGTGCAAAGTAAGTGAACTAGGCGTGGAGAAGAGATTTGTGTATTAGAAGGGCTTAGATCCCCTAGAAGAAGGGTTTGACAAAGTAGAGTAATACAACAGAGTAGGGTGTGCAAGATCATAATTACAAATTAGGGCACGGAGGAATCAGGTTAGGGTTTGAAGCAAATCACTCAAAACACACAGCAACTGACCTACAAAACAAAACCCTGTAAGAGAATGGCACCAAAGAAGAAAGCAACACTGATAAAAGAAAATAAGAAGGTGGTGGTGGAAGAAGAGGAGGAGATGGCCCTGGAGAGCAATTTCTCTAAAATGTAGTACCCTGAAGAAGTTATTGTGTGGCAGGAATGGAATACCCACATAAGACAAAGCAAGATAAGTCAATACAATCACTTAGAACTAGTGAAAACCAGAAGAATTTAGATGACCTACTCACCACTCCTCAAACAGGCATTCAAAGATGGCATGTCGATATATGATGATGCCAAGGAAAAACTACTCAAGGGAAATGGTGTTTACCAGCTTTATGAGCTCCCATACTTTGGAAAGTATGCACCCTTGTACAAATGGTTGATGAGCCGAGTCCATAAGGACTTCTTCTACTTCGCAGATCGGCAGTAAGATCGACACCCATCCTTATTGCCACGATTCTTTGGATTATGGGCAATGGGTGAAGACATTAAGACCAACTTAGCTAACAAAAGTGCCATTTTGGAGACACAGAAGGTGTTGGGCTATCAGAAAGGACCATGCGGAATGGACATTGACAAGTTGAAAAATTGTCCAGTAGTACAGGTAGCAGCACATCTAACCACAAAGTTGAATGACCAAGAGCATTGGTCACAAGTCAATTCTATGTGGTTGCATGTGGCCAAGCGCATGTCAGAGGGAACCACTTATAACATCACCGATTCATTGTAGAGCGGATAGTCGAGGAAGCACGCGAAGGGAGTAAGATAAGTTTTGGTTGTATCTTACTGAGTTTAGTCTTCATGGAGATTGGGGTACCAGATGGCCCAAAAGAGAACATATGGGAATACCCCATGAATCATAAGTCTCTAGCTGAGCAATTCAGCAAATATCTTTGCAAAGGGTCGATGACGGAGGAAGTTAAGGAGCATGCTTTGAGATGTGGTATGATAGGCTCCATGCGGGTTTGGGGAAGAATGGCGCATACCCAAGGATTTTCCCTCGGTCTTGGGAAAATAGGTATAATTTGTAGTCTACCAGCATTTCTGTATTGCACACTTTCCAATGGTAGATGGGTCATGGAGCCCTTGGTGCAAACTGCCATATGCATTCCCTGCATAGTACTTCCAAGTTGCGGTTCATCGGTTCACCAACAGTTCATCGGTTCACCAACACACGAAGGTTGGTATTTAATGCAGACAAGGTAGACTATGAGTATCACACCCTGAGAAAGACTTATGGATATCCAGGGAGGAATGCATACAACGAGAATAACATCTCAGAAATCTTAAGCATTAAGCCAGAGACAGTGGCCATCGCAGGATATCGGGGCCACGCTAATATACCTCCAACTAAAGCCTAAAATGGAGAACAACAAGTACGTGGAGAACAAATTCGCACTTCCAGGGCCACCAAGGGAAAGCATACTATGGAGAACATTCTGGCACCTAGGCCTTCTCATGCCTAGGAAAGATGAGGAGGAAGAGGATGAAGAACCCGAAGATAGTGGCGGCCTGGTGCGGAGAAGGAAGTAGCCATCTGGCTAGGAGGGGGAGCGCGACAACTCCCTAGGGAGAAGGAGCTACAGGGGAGGAGCAGGGCACAAAGATTTAAAAAGGTATTTAAGTGCACAAGGGTGCAAGGAGGAACCCCAGCAGGTGAAGGAGCCAGAGGAGAAGAAATGGAGAAAACTCAGCCGAGTGAGGAAACTGAGGAATTTGGGGAGAAGGTACTTTCATCTCTAACTAGGGAGGAGCCTCAACATGAGGAGAAGAATATGGAAGGAGAAGAAGGGGGTCACTCAGAGGCTACATAGAACAAGGGTGGGGATACATCTAGTATTCCCAACCTTGATGTAGCCATTCCAAGAGGACCTCGATCCCGTCGAACAGGGGAGGACACTAAGGCACATGCCATGGGGTATGTAGAAGACCCAAAGCTGATCATTCATGCTCACTTCTAGAGTACCATCAAGCAGAAGGATTTATTTGGATGGGCACTCATGGACGAGGACAAGGTGACTCTATGCACAAGGAAGCAGCTCTCATGGTCTATGCACACACACATGGACAAGCCTGAATTTGATGTCGGTGAAGAATCATGCATGTCACGGTGGTTGAAGAAGGCACCTGAAACATGCCACATGACAATCAAACCAACAATGATGTCAGATGAGCAGTGAGCAATGCTCTAGTAAAAGTATCCTCCGAAGTAGCACAAAGAAACATAGATAAATCTTCTACCATCAAGGCGCTGACAGAGAGATTAAAGGCCAAGGATGTGGAGATAGCATGCCTAGTCCAGAAAAGGACTTGATCAAAAGAAAGTATGACACTTTTGTTAGTATGGCAGAGGAAATTAGAGATGATGTTCTAAAGGTACGCCCAAATCTAGAATCTCAAGTACCAAAATAATTTCCTTCTGTGATGCACTATGTGAAAACAATGATAACATTAGTGTTGGAGGATGAAAAGGTACGTGTATCCACACACCCAAGGACTGCAAGGAGAAGACAGAAAAGGTGTAGGATGCGTAGAGCTAGGAAAATTGCTACTTATGAAGGTCTACTACAAGCCACCCGTGACGAACTGAAGAAGGCCGATCACGTGCTAACCATATACACAGACCCAAATGCGCTAATCACGGTGAAAACCTTGGAGGAAGAAAATTAGGTCCACAAAGTGATGAAGGATGCTTCCTAGGCCGTGCATGAACGCCTAGCCTCGGTAAAAAAAGCATGAGGCACTAGGCGCATATGCACACCACATAAGGAGAGGTTGGAGGAGCTAGGAAAGCTCATTTCTCAGAGGATGGATGTACTGGAAGGGGTGCAAACCTCTATGTCAAGTGTAATGCTTGTAATACAAAATGAGCAAGGGAAACTCTCCATGGAAGAGCTGCAGTCCATCATTGTAGGCGTGCACTTGAAATAAAGGGGGAGAAACACTAACAGCGTGGGAGAACACCGAAAGTAGATATCAAAGAATAATATCCAGAGTTAATGCTTCAGGATGAGACAGAGGGGCCTGAGGCCTAAACAATTTTGTTAGCTGTATATCTTCTTCAAAATTCTTATTCAAAATTCTTTATTCTTTATTTATCCATTCTATGTATAATTTTTGAGCATCACCATTGTCGGGGCGATAATGAGATTAGTGTGGGGTAATGTTGATCAAAGAAAACACTTAGTTGAACTTGCACTCAAAGCCCGCATGGAAGAATTGCACAAGAGAAAAAGCGTGGAGTAATAGGAAGGTGTCACGCATAGAGATGTAGGGTAAGACTCTCAAGGACTTAGCCGATTTTGGAGATCAGGTCTATTCTTAGAGATTGGTGTGTGGAGTACACAAAGAAATGCCAAGATTTGTGTGCCACTCTTCGTGGGGATTTTGGAAGGACATGTCAACTCACTCTTGCATGGACATAAGTTAAGCATAGATCCATCACTTCAGTTAACTATCAAGCAATCTATAGATAGCATACTTGCATGTATGGCTATAATTGTAAAAAGACGTGTGGTTGTTATTAGCATGCGACCTATTTCTGGTAGAGTTAAGTGGTGAAGGGTTAGTTCCCCTCCCTCTCTGTGTGTGTGTGTGTGTGTGTGTGTGTGTGTGTGTGTGTGTGTGTGTGTGTGTGTGTGTGTGTGTGTGTGTGTGTGTAATGAACTACTTAAAGAGGATATATAGAGACATACATAGAGAACGGATGGAACCACATGCGACTGGATGATTGTAACAGATCCATGCATGCATGCCTGGTATTGTATGAAGCTACTGTATTGTTGGTTCAATGAATAGATAAAGGAAATTGGCCGAACAAAGTGTGTGATGTGTTTTATCAATGCATGTTATTACTTTTATGATGATTTACCTTTAGCACTTATAGATCTGGTTGGAGATGAGTGGGGAATGGATGGATTAGTTCCTAAATATATGTTTACTATTTTATCATACCACCATTCCGCTATCAGCAACTATTAAGAGGGATCTGGTACCTTTGTGTGCTTGAGTGAGCACTCATCCTAGGTGAGTGAAGTGCCAAGGCGACTAGGTGTTAACTAACAATTCTAGGCTGCATCAATGCTAAAACATTACTTTTTGCACACTAGATGATGGAGAAAGGGGTCCAAAAGGGAACACTCATTAGATTCCTAATCATGAGAAATATTAGTATTAAGAATAATGTAGATGAAAAGCTCAATATGATCGTGGTTTTCATGAAACTAAGTACAAAAATTAGATTCTAGTTCAACTTGTTATTGGTCTACTTTTTCATATTTATTAGGATCATAATAAAAATAATACTCACTTGTTATTTCCACTTCATTAAAAGGCTCCTCATGTGTGGTATAATCTAATATAGAATGGATTACAAAATCCATGAGGTTACATTACTTACAATTAGGAGGAGAAAGCTTAGTATGCTCAATAGGTTATTGATTAAGCTAATTTCTACGTAAAAAGGGCATGAAAAGAAAACATATGTAAACTAAAATCAAAGAAACCCTAGGGCCCCTAGGGTTTGACAAAAAAATTTCAAGATTCGGGTTGAAAAAATTTGCACTCTAATTAAATCTATGCTATGAAAGTGCACAATAATAAAGAGGATTTAAGGGTTTATAATAGGGTATTATTCTAATATAACCAATTTGTAATTAACCATTCATAAATAGAATAATGTATTTTAATGATTGATAAAATGATAAAATAATACCTTGAATATATGATAAGAGATGAATACTTAGTTGTATAGATCATAAAAAGATTATCTAAATGTGAAAACAAGTGGAAAAGGTATATTAGAAGCTAGAGATGATTTGTCATGAGTTATGGAACTGAAACGATCAAGGATAAGACCATATACATTTTTATGGTCTAGACTAGAATTGTATGATATTTACTTAGATTGTATGCTTTTAGACCCTTTGGAAATTGCAATCTAAAACTTTTTGAGTGCTTCATTTTCCTATAAATTCCCTTTTCTAAATGTCACTCTTTCTTTCATAACTTTGGGATGACATGTAATCACCTCGAGAAAAGTGGAAACCATATATTCCTTCAATACATTCATTAAATCATTAGAAAACTAGAAGTATAAATCATATGTGTGTTATAAGGTTGGACTACCCTTGGTGGTTAACCGCAATTGTTGAAACGGTCCAAGTGCTACACTATGTTCCCTTATATAGGATTAACCCTCATATAGTTCTCCTAGGTCCTTGTATAACTTTGATTATAATATAATCCAACCCCTATGGGCTCCCTTGTGTATCTCTACACAAATATATCTAGATAGCCATATAATATAGAATTTACCCAACATGGTAGTAGTGTGATGTGGCGTGCCTAAGCTACATGACATAACCCTTTATTTATTAAAACCATTTGACAATTCTTGAGTGAATTTTCTATTACTAAGAGATGTATCTATTACTTTTACTTTATTGGAAATGGAGGAAGATAGAATATTTGACGTGGTTGACTACTTTAGATCTATAGTAGGGACTTTTTTAATTTATGTGTAAATTATTTGGGAAGATTTAGGATATATTTGGGTGATTTTTGAATGATATTTTTAATAGGATATTGTAAGATTTCCAAGTGATTTATAAAGTGCCATTGAATTTCCTATATAGTCTTTCGTGCGTGAAATATTTTGATAAGGTTGGCCCTAAGAAGACAAAATGATGCAATAAATATATTCAAATAAAAAGAGATGAAGAATGCAAAGGGGAAAGACTATACAAGTTGGAAAGGACCGAACTCCACATCCTAACCATTTGTAAATTCCTTTCCTTGATGTTACCATCTTTCTAGATGAAACAAAAATATGTGACATGATGTAGAATGTTAATTTACTACTTTCATTTACTAATATTTCTCAAATCGATGATAGAGACAAGTGTAAAGATAAGTAGGTCAAGGAAGAGCTAGAGAGATATGATGACTGGATTCAAATGTGATAATTTTTCTTACCAAGGGATCATAGCCAAACTTGAAATTTCAAAAGGACAAGCTATGAAAAATTATAGTCTACACATGTATTTTATGGGTCCTACTAAGTTTTAGTTTACTCGTATTGTGTATTCTTTCTCTCTAAGCCTTTTTAATTTTCAGTTTAAGCTTGAATCCTCCCCCAAATTTCTTAGAGAGTATCTTGGTTGGGTCAAGCACTTTTTTCATTTTCTAAGTACCTTCTACTTATCTTTTGGTGGCATGATTTTAATGGGATTTTTTAGAAAATTCATGCCAAACACTTTTATGTATAATTTAAGATTTTTCTTCTAGTAGAATGGTAGTAGGTCTAAGAAGGGGAATGGGTAGTTTAATTCATACATGCACACTTAATTTTAGGAGTGGTATTATTTAATTTAAAAAATTTAATTTTGTTATAAGATATGAAATCTAATTTCTAGAGAATTTTAATTAGTCGAGATATTAAGTAATTATATGTTCAAGTCACTAACTAGTGGGTTTTGATAATCTCATGAGTGTTTAATTATTTAACAATAATATAAATAATTATGTCAAGAGTATTACTTATGTTTATATTTATTAATTTATTTGTAAAATGTGTTTAATATTGCATCATAGAATTGGGTTAGCTATGTCCAACTTAATAGTGTGCTCAAATATATGCTTTCACATATCTTGGCTTGGCGTGCTCCCTACACACTCATTACACCTATCAATGCGTAGAATAAAATAATACACTAGTTAAATACATTACATATCACATGAAGCATAAAGTAGAAAGCATATCAAATTTTTCTATATAACATACATTCAAATGACACATACCATTTTTAACCACATAGTACATCTAGATACAACATCTCTATACATCTCATGAAATCATATAATCATTACCAAATCATAAAACTATCCATATATCAAATCCATCAACCATTCATTTTCATTCATTGGCGAGGTCATATGCAACATATCATATCATAATGTCAAATATAGAAATACTACATTCATTTAGGTTTATTAATTTTATCATATCAATAATTCATTAATTTTATAGTATTAATGTTCAACAAGATTTGGTTCAACATAATAATAAACAAGAAGACCTCATTATATTTTGATCGTAATAAAAATAAAATGAAATAGTAAATAAATAGATATCAAGAACCAAGCTACCCATTATTGCATTATAAAATAAGAGTACTATATCCATAATTTCTCAAAATATGCTCAAAATAAAAATTTAACTAGATCATATCAAGAATTTGGTAGACAAAGGAAATATAAGAAATGGGAAATGCCAAAACAAAAGTGGGAATGATAATTTCAATTTATTATCATCTTTTTTTATTGTTTTTAGTTATTATGAATTCATGGTTAATATAAATTAATGTAAGATTTGGTTATTTAAATCAATGATAGTAATAGTCACTTATTATAATCAAAATATTGTTATCATTTGTATTAATGATTATGTAATGCTTTGCTCACACTAACTACTTTTTTTGGTGGATTGACTTTGGATGTACAAAGGACCCTTAACTTGTATTCATCTAGAGTGATGGTAACATCAAGGAAAAGGATGGAGATATTTTTAAAAATGACATTAAATAGTGAACTAGAGCACATTGTGACTAATTGAATCCTTAGTTTTTGTAAAACTATAAGTATTGAGTTTCACTTGTATGTGTCATCTTATGGTTTTAACTCAATTGTGTTAAATGCATTTTTCTTGGAGACTATTGGTGTGTGGCCTTATTGAATTCATTTCTTATTAGAATGAAATATGGTTTTTTCGTTATGCTTTTAAATATTATTTATGATCACGTATATCAATATTTGTTTTCATATTTCCATATGTTTATTAGTGATGGTTTGCATAAATAAATACTTTTGTAGGACTCTCAACTGTGTATTTGGTTCTCAAACATCTTGAGTTTAATAGTATACATGTGTAGCTATTAAAGTTATTAATAACACTTTATTTTATTAATGATGTCTTGCAACACTCTTATGGGCATGAAAAACTTTGTTTTTGCAATATATTGTTGGGGTTGTTTGTAGTAATAAAGTGATTACTAACCCTTGGGTGAAATACCATTCTAAACTCCACTAAGGAAATTTTCCTTGGTTTTAAATGCATATAGTATATGTCGCATAATATATTGTGTGACTAAGAACTCTTTTTATGTAGAAATATAATATGGAATCATGTATGCTTTAGAAATACTAGATTACACTATAGAAAAGCTAAGTCTTGTTTTTAGGGTGCCAATAATCGAGGGTTTCCCGATCCACAATATTTTCAAAATTCCAACCCGTTCCCACTAATAAATGTTAAAAATTATAATATATTAATAATTATTCAACATTTCTATTATTATTTTTAGTATCTTGTATCCACAAATATTTTTGGTTCGTATTAATGTTATCATTCATAATATATTATTAGCTATCATGTATCATGTAACATCGACAATATGGTACTACCTCTACCTCCAATTTGATAAGTATAAAACCATTCCCTAGATCCATAAAAATACTATTATTTTTCTTGGCGAGCTTCTATTTAAAATATAAAATAGATTTGATGCATTAGGTATATTCTTTTGGGTGTCATTATTCTATAAATATTAGTCTTTAGAAAGCAAGTTGTAATATATTTCTCTAGTATACATATGTTGTGTTCATTACAATTATACTTATTCTATGTACACATCATAAACTACCAAAAAAATTATATTTTGGTGGTATTTCATAATTTGTTGTAAAAATATATATTTATAAAATATTTTTAAAACTTGAGAGGGGGAATTAGCTCCAAGTACTTCCTAGGATGTTCATAATCCTTAATTCGATCATTTTCTTTCGTATTAGAATAACTAGTTTGCACGGTTTCATATGATTATGTTTTTAATGAGTATACTCATCACTCATTATTGGGTAAAGAGATGAGATTTGACATATCTCCCAACTCACAACCAAAATTTAGAGGAAATATTAATGTTTTCACAGCCTTCTTCTTCCATTTTTATAAGGTGTTAGTTACATTATATTTAATTGATCACTAATTTAAAATAAAAATCAATATGAGAAGGTATTTTTATAATAGTTTTCCTAAAATTATAATGCATTATAGAAGAATTTTTAGAAGATATTTCCATGTAATTTTGATAAATAAATTATTAATTTTTCTATATTGAACACCAAATATGGTGATTGATGTGGTCTTTTCCCATCTAAGTAGGCCAACTAACTCAAACATGTTGTATATCATATGAACCAAAGTTCAATCATAACCTTGAAACAATACCCGTCAATGGTCATTCACTAGTAGATTTAAAATTTGAAATATTGACGCTTGTGGGGTGCACTTGATCATTTTTTAAGTTTAGCACACATTTATAATTTGAAGAGGATGTTATTGAATGTTAGCTATTAATCCTTATAAGTATAAAATGAAATATTATCCATATGCATGGGCATCCTTTTTTACTATTTTGTAACATTATTAAATGTTATTTGGATGATTTCAATAATGAAATGGACCGTAAAATACATGCTAAAGAGTTAAAAATGTCATGGACAAGATAAAATCTCATCTTTGGTTTGGTATTTCACTATTATGAATGATTAGTTATTTTATTACTCGCACCTCAATCATACTTTTGTATTCTACCTATTTAAGGTGTTTTTTAGTTAGTGTTATAAAATTTAGAAAATTGGATTTACCGATACCTACACTAATAATCACAATGTCGAGATCATGGAATGTGCAAGCAACATGAAAATTCCTCCTTTCAAAAATTGAGAATACATGTAAGAAAAGACAACTAAATAAAGGATATTAGATAAATATGATAATAAGTTGTTCAACAAAGGACAATCCTAGAAATCCAAAGGGACTTCCTTGAAGGTTGTTAACTCATTTGATATAGTTAAGTTCATTTGATATGATGAGATAATAAATGATAACAAAGCTAGAGTTCAAGGGGGATAGTGAGACCATGTTCAACTTCATAAGTGGCCTAGGCTAGGGTGGTGGTAAGCTCGAAGTCCTTGAATTAGTGGTACCAAAACTCTTCAGTGGCTTCTCGATCTTCTTGGAGGATCTTGATTTGATCTTCAATGTCCTCAATGTATGGTGTGAATGTGATGGCGTAAAAGTAAAGTCGTGGAGAATATCAAAATGTTCCCACATGAATGAATTTTGGATGATCGAAGATCGTATATGTTAGTGATAGGATGTGATAGACCTGGAATAGTCATCTACAAAACATACATCTTACAAATAACTTGTTAGATAAAAAAATCGATAGCTATAAATGTAATAATGCTAGAAATGATAAGAAAACATAGGGATCGATGGTGATCTGAGACAAAATTATTGTTTTGATAAAATAATTGATAAAATAGACAATAGTAAAGTCTAGATACCGAGGAGTGAAACTAGAACATATTATAAAAATCCTAGAAGTTTGTGAAATATAGAGAACATAGATTCAAATGTATTTGTAGAGCTTATGATAAAACAAGGGGTTTGGATGAAGATTTATGATGATCGGGTAGAAAATGTTTTTATTTGAAAAAAGGGTTGATAAAATAGATAGTGATTAAATAAAGACAAGCTTGACAATGAAAAGATAATATAGGGAATCTAGAAACCTATAGGGCTCAAAATATAGATTTGGAATTATTTAGGAGGCTAATGGTACTAGCAAATTTTGGGGAATAGATCGACGATGATCAAGGATCGATGGAAATATCTGTGTATATTACAAAATATTCAAAATGTTGGTTAATGATTGAATGGGAAGAAAGTCTTGATAAGACTATGCAGGATGATATTGATGGTAGACTCAGTAGATTATGAATAATGTAAAACGTGTTGATAAAATTATAAAAAAGGGAGTACTAACCTTGATAATTATTTGTGGATATAATAGAGCTCAAAAATAATGATTATTGATCTAAAAGGGTACATGAAGGTCTTAATAGCAAAGTGTTGATAGTCTTAATCATATAAATGTTGTCACAAGTGTAGTAGTTTGTCCTTGCATGTAGATTATGACTAGCTAGACAAGGGAGATAGAGGTTGGTTAAATAGGATTGTCGATGATCATAGATCACCATTGATTTTACCACAAATGTTAAAACCAATAAAAGAAATAATGGAAAATTGGTAAAAATATTTACCATCTAAGATGTTAGCTTGTTGAAAATCCATGGGAGGTTAGGGATTTGGGTTATAATAGGTAAGAATGTTAGGGTAAGTATGGTAAAATAGGCTTGTGTTTTTATTTGTTATGGAATGGTGAATTAGTTTTACTTTTACATACGTAAATAGGATTTACAATGGTAAATTATATGATACTTAGAATAGAGATGATAATTTTAGGTAATGATAATTTAATTGATGTGCGTCGAGATCACCTAGGGGCAAAAAGAGGTGTCTACATTTTCCCCTTTTTGTTGAGATATTTATAAACACATGTTGTGAGACAAAAACTAGTGCAAGGATACCCCAGACTTGTGATACGAATATTTTGATATTTTTCCCCCTCAAGCTAATGAGTAAATTTTTTGGTCATTCGATTAAAAAAGTTGATTTCTTAGATAGGGTTATTTTAAGACGCTCCAGATTTGGATTGTAATATGAAATGACCATGCTAGAGGAGTTTGTAAATATGGTAGTAATTTGGGAAAAACTTGGTAGGGGACATATAACATGGACCACCTAGAGATGTGTGCTTTGGAAATATTGCTACATAGAGAGGATCCAATGTGAATGCTCTTGCGAGGATGTGTTAAGTCAGTTTGTGGGACCAAGGGGTAAAATGGAAATATCCGTAAGGTATGAAAACATGATATATTGTAAAATAAGAGCTTTTGACAATGTGTTGAGTATCAAAGCAAGGGCATGAAGATTTTTATAAAGGTTATGATCTAATAAAAGAGATCTAAGTGACCAAAATTGATAAGTTTGCGTAAGGAGGCCTAAAATCAACAAACAGAGATGATAGATTCCATACGGTTTCCTCGTGTGCAAGGGAAAATTTAGATTTCCTCAATTACATCCTGGTGATATGACACTATATTAGTGTGATGATTTTGATAGAGACTTACTCACACCGGGTAGTAGATGATGTGGGACTCGTTGTGAAGGCAGGAGAGAGAGGATTGATGAGGATGGTGTTGGAGTGAAGTAGGGATTTATGGCTTGATGAGCACAACGATGGGTTTCTTGTGGAGATAGGGTGGGTAGGAGATGGCAGGAGATGGAGCATGATGTTGCTCACCAAGAGCATGATAAGATGCAATACGAGATGTATCGATCCACATAGAACATAATACATATCTGCAGCAGTGAGATAGATATCATCGGCATGAGAGGAACTACGGTAGAAGTACGGAGAGGTGGGTATGGATTCGAGGCATCGATAGTGTGGCCCGGGAGAGCAGTACTAGTGTAGGATAGGAAGTGGTACCTACGGGAGGAGTTTTAGTGGCGGGAGGATACATGGGGCCTCCGGTTTTGTGATCATTGAGAAATATAGAGTGTTGCAAGAGGATATGAAATACTATAAGTGCTTGTTTACAGAGTGACTTCCTAGTGTGCCTCATTATAAAAATCACATAGCGAGTGAGTGGATATTGGCTTGATCAGATAAATAAATGAGCATTAGTAGTGTCATGTAGCTACAGAGAGATCCAAGGCTAGATGCGGGAGGAGCAGAGAAGACCAGGGGGTGGTGAGCGAGGGAGGATTTTAATTTTACCACATAGTATGTGGGTTTTTGTATATGAGAATTTTGAGGGCATTTTGTATAGACATGTGATTATATATATATATATATATTATGTTTATATATATTATGTTTTGGATTCATGTTTTTTTATTTTCTTTGATGATGTGATGTTTGGGATGGTTCTAGATATATTTGATGTGATGTATATATGATTTTCAAATGTATGGATGTTGATTTGATATATGATATGTTGATTTTGATGTTAATATGATATGACTTCAAATATAATGGTCTTGGTATATGTGTTTCAAATTGTACTTCAATCATGTTCGAGAATAAAAAGTGAATTGTTTTCTTTCATGGATTTGATACATATGTGATCTGATGGTAAAAATATGTATGACCATGCACTTAAGGCCTTGTGAAAAATGTTAACAAATGACTAAAATTAATTATTCATATGTAGGATCATGTATATAGATGAAAATTATTTTATATACCTTCTTACAACATGAGAAGGGTTTATATGTAACTTATATTGGAGAGTAGCTTCTCCTTTGATGGCCTCATGCAAGCTTATGCCATAGCTATATTTTATTTGCACAAACCGATCAATGTCGGAAGTTTACTTTGATGGAAAATCTAATTGATGTAGGAAGATTTCCTAGGATTCTTTTGATATTTTTAGTTTTTAATGTCGATAGATGTGGGAAGACTTTTTATATTGATATAAGTGGTCATCCTTTAAGGGAGTGGTCTACGATTTTTTATTTTAATTTTTGATATCCTTCCTTCGTGGATTAATCCATATTTTGATTGGCGCTGTCCTTCGAGGGATCAATCTATATTTTATAATGTACATTCATGGATATTTTTATTCTTATTTTTATACAAATGGCAGGCCTAGTAGACCATCTAAAGGAGGGGAAAATATGTGTGTACAAACTACACATGTGATCCCTTAACATGTTTTCAGTTGGTAGATAAAAGTTAGATTGGTGTAATGTTTGCGGGGTTCCTACTAAGGAGGAAATTTTCCATGTGGAAGATGCGATGAACATAGTCATGGTTTTCATCTTTAAGGTTTTGATTTATGTTATACTAATGGTGGACCACATGCTTCCAAATCATTACTATAGTGAATGATTGATCACTAGTGGTGGAATGAGATCTTCAATATGACTAATGTCATGATAGTAGATATGTTAATAGTAGAAAGGTTGCATATAAGGTATTCAAATGTTATTTTTCAGGTTTACCATCGAGGGAGGCAAAATGATAAGCTCCCAACCCATATTTACAAGTGATGACATATGGAAAGATCTATTTAGGGGTAAACTTTCCACGTTTACTATTTTCCAACATAGTAAAATTTTGAATCTCTTTGAGGAAAATATTAACAAATGCTGAAATCATGTTCTTTGACATGTTTTTTATATGCTCGTTTGATGCATTATTGATATACATGATGATGCTTGAGGGCTATTAGGTGATGTTCATCTACCAATTCAAGTTGTGCTATATGTTCTTGATGATAATCCTCGTTAGAGATAAAATATATGAGGGACATGTAGAGAGATGAGATTTTAACTTCAAGAGGTAAGACCACCTCGGAGCCATAAACTAAAGAAAATATTGTAGCACTTGAAGGAGTATGGATGTTAGTTCAATAATCCCATAGAGAAACCAATATTTAGAGATGCTAATTCGACTTGCTTGATCGATGGTTTTCATGAGAATTTTGTTGAGTGTTTTTTTAGAAGCTTTTGCTTGATCATTTTATTATGTATAATGAGGGGATGAGAAGCTTAGTTTGATGTTGAAAGTGTCACATAATTTATTCACTTCCTTGTTTTTGAAATACATCTCATTATCAGCGATAATCTTGTGAGGGATGCAAAAATGACAAATGATATGTTGATAGATAAAGTCAGCAATCTTATTTGCTTTAGTAGAGACCAGGGGAATAGCCTCCACCCATTTAGTAAAATATTTAGTAGCGGTGATGATAGAGTGGTGTCTTTATGATGAATGGGGTTGATGAGGCCAATGAGATCGAGGCCCCATTGTGAGAAAGGAAAAAAATCTTGAGTGGGTTGTAAGGCATGAATATGGATGTGAGTGAGTTTGGAATGATTTTGACATTTAATGCATTTCTTGACTTATGTGCAACAATCTTGATTGAGGGTGGACCAGTAATAGCCATTTATAGGGCATGTTTAAAAATAGATAAACCATTAAAGTTCCCACCACATATGTTGTCATGGACTTCCCGGATAGCTTTATTAGACTTATGAGATTTAAGACAATGTAGTAGGAGGTCAAATCTTTGTTTATGTATAATGTCATCTATGATGATGTATCGGGTAGCGTGTTGAAGAAAATGTTGTTTAGCATTTTTAGATAAATCAGATGGTATTTTTGATTGAGAAATATAGTCATATATTTGAGTGTACCAAAGTTCCATTTGATTTTCTTTGATGATATTAATAAAGGGGATTGGTATGAGATCATGTATATACACAAAAATGAACAATTTTGAATCATTAGTTGATAGTGGAATGAGTGAGGCTAGCAAAGTCATGGTATCCACAAAATTATTAGAAGAGTGTGTAATAGTTTGGATGGTGTATTGATCAAAGGATTCTAAGAGGAATTCAACAATGTTCTTATACTTTTGTAAAGTTTCATTCTTGCATTGATAAATTCCTTTTAGTTGATTGATAATGACTTGAGAGTCTTTGTAGATGTACCGGATTTAAACACCTAACATTATTGTTGTTTGAAGACCCATAATGAGAGATTTGTATTCGGCCATGTTATGATTGCATTTGAAGTTTATTTTAAAGGATAGAGGGATAGGATTCCCCAAGGAGGTATGATGATGATAGTGAAACCTCCCCCTATTGACACTTAGATCCATCAAATAAAATTTTCATTCGATAGGAGTATATTATTGATCGATGGTGTGGATGGATTTTTGGGAAATTATTCATGTGGTAATTGTTTTTCATGGCTTTTCCCTTGATGGATTTCAGCGATATGAATTTTAGATTAAAATAATTCATGGGCATGAGCCACCGAGTGATGTGGTTGCTATGATATGGTTTAGAATGCATAACTTTGAGAGGGTTGAAACTGGTGATAACGTACATTTTATGATTAAGTAGATAGTGGTGAAGTTTGGAAGTTGTGAAGTATAAAGCACAAAAAAAAATTATGATTTGGTGTAATGGGTTTCATATTCATGAATTTTGTGGCTTATATAGTAAATGACTTGTTCTCTACCTTTCTCATCTCGATGAGAAAGAATAACACCCAAGGCATGGTCGGTAGAGGTGTGAGCATAGGAGGCCTTTTGATAAATTGTGATCCCATTTGAAATTGACATATTTTTAGAGGAGATGGTGAAAATTTTAACAATGGTCCGAAAATGCAAGATGAACCAAAGGGAATTATTGCACTCTACCTTGAAGGATATGAATTTGGTTAATATTAGAAGGGGAGGCATTTCAATTATGGATTTGATTTTGGAAGGGTCCACTTTAATACCCCTGATAGAAACAATGAACCCTAAAAATTTCCTATGAGGAAACCAAATACAAACTTAGAATAATTAAGGGGGAAGTATTGGATTAGTCAAGATAAAATAATGTCAAGGATGGTGAGATGGTCTCTACGTTGTTTATATTTTCCTAAGAGGTCATCAACGTATTCTTCCACAATTTTATGAATGAGATCATGGAATAATGTCATAGCCCGTTGATAAGTGGCCCTCACATTTTTAAGTCCAAAGGGCATCACGCGGTAAAATAGAGTCCCCCAAGGGGTAATGAAGGACATTTTATGTTGGTTTTTAGTTGTGATAAGGATTTGAGGGTACTTGTAGAATCCATCCATAAGAGACAACATTTCATGGCCAACGGTGAGGTCAATAAGATGATCAATGTTAGGGAGAGGAAAGTCATCTTTAGGGTAGATGAGATTGAGATCTCATAAGTATGTCTGATGCATAATTTTTCGAGGCTTTGGTCATGGGTACAATATTAGACACCCATTGTGGATATTCAATTGGTAATACGAAGTTAGCGGAAAGAATATGTTGTAATTCTTTTTTTATGCAAAGGGCTACATGATGGTTCATCCTACATTTTTTTTTTTTTGTTGACATACTTAACATTAGGTATTATGAAAATGTTGTGAATGAAAATGTTAGGTCGATACCCAACATGTTGTTATACAACCATGTGAATGCCTGACTATATTTGGAAAGGAAGGAGGTGAAGTCCTTTAATTATTTTGAATCTAGATATTGTCCAACCTTAACTATGTGAGGGTCATGTAGATTCCCTATGTTAACATTGATAGTGGAATCATTAAGGGGTTTTGATGTGTTAGGTGGTAGATTATTTTAAAGGTTGTGATCCTCTACCCCAATATAATATAAGATGGATTGATCTTCATGACATTGAATAATATCGATGGTATGGGAATATTCATCTACCATTCCGTAATATAATTAGAATAGTCTTAGTACCATCATTAGTATGATAATTAAGCATCCTAAGGTAATCATGTTGACTAAAACAATTAGATGGGATAGAGATGTTGTCATCGGTTTAATTAGCGTGGTTTGATGAAGGGGTGACTCTAGTTCATTGCAGCCCGATGTGATATTTGTGAAGGTATCGAGGATGTTTTTTCAAAACTTAACCCATATTTTTAGGCTTGCAAGACTTATTAAAGACTAATTCATGTATTCCATGTTCATAATGCCCTAATATAAAACATTTCGGGAGTAGCGATGGAGATACATTTGTGCAAAGGACTAGTTATATAAGAAGGATAAATATGAAATGAAAGGTTTAACATGGTGTTGATTGTTGTGATGTTGGGAAGGACGGTCGATCCCTCCATAGAAAAGATTATTTTTGAGATGAGGATGGCTGAAGGGGATTATGTATCCCACATTGGGTTCATACATTGGTTTTTATTAGGCCTTTTGTATGTGTTTGGTGTAGGAATTGAATTAAAGGCTAGGAAGTAATACTCCCCAAGTAAAATCTATTGCATGACATCTTCAAAGGAAGTGGCATCTAGTAACTAGGATGTAGAGATAAAGGAAATAATAAAGGCTTGGTCGAGGATCCTAATTTTATATTTTGTATGAGTATGTTGTTTGGTCGATAAGACATATGGCATGCTTTAAGGGATTCGGTCGAGATGGAGCAAAGTGAAGGTCTTACCTTCATGTTCATATTTCAAAAAGTGATGTAAGGTGTATGGGATACAATGCATAGCATGTCTCCAAATTCGTTCTAGCAACATATTATATTGAAACTCTCCTTCTACAAGATAGAAGAGTTCATGGAGATATTTGACACCAACTTTAATAGGTAGAATAATTGTGCCCAGTGTATGGGAAACGGTGTCGTTAAATTATCATAGTACAGCAAGTGACTGAGTGATGATATTATTAGGTAATTAAAGTTGGTTGAAAGTATGTGATGATATAATATTGATGTTAGTTCCATTTTCAATCATAGCCATCTTAATGAGAGTATCTTCAATTTGGGTCGTGATAAAGAGTGGGAGATCATGATCTTCGAGTTGCAAAGATGGGATCTCTTAATTGTCAAAATCAATATTGACAGACATTTTGAGAGTTTTAACCATATTTTTGAATGGTTGGGGGTCTTTGGATATTATTGATATGGATTAAAGTTCTTCAATCATCACTTGTTGATGTTATGGTGAGGTTTAGACAAGATCGTAAAGGGACATTTTTACATGAGCTTGATGGATTTGTTTGATGATAGTATTTTACACAGAGGAGGTGGATTGGGTGTGTGGAGTGGTAAGGATAGATACCTTATTTTGAGAAGTTGATGTAGTAGATGGTTCAAGAGTGAGAGGGGTGGAGATCTTAGACTTGTTTTGATATAATTCATTAGGGTCTTGCACACGAGTTCTTGTCATTATATGAACAACATCGATTTGATGGAGTGAGGTATTACTTAAAGGGGCATTTCCATTTTTATATGTAGTGTCGATGATGGATTGGGTGTTTTGGTTTTAGGGATTTGATGAGTTGTTTTAACTTTATTTGGTTGTTCTAGATTTGTGGGGAGAATCCCTTTATTAGCAAGGCTTTGAATAATAACGTGGAGGGATTTACAGTCCTTGGTGGAATTTCCTAGTGTTCCATGATAGTTATATAATTATTCAAAGTTATACTGAATGGTTTGCACTCTGAGAGCCAAATGATTTGAGAGGGGGTAATGCTGCTATGATGGATAGTTGGATGATATTTTCAAGGGTTCTTGTATAATACCATGTCAAATAAAATGTTGAAGGTAATTATGTTTTGTTTTATGATATAGAGGTTGGATTTGAAGGGATCGTTTTTGGTGTGACACTTTTAGGTGTTAATGGAGGAATGATCTTGGATTATATGACAGTGACTGTGAAATTAGACGAGGGCTGAGGCCCTAAGATATAAGGTAAGGGATTTATATTTTTCTTGAGGTTGGATGATTTTTTGATATGATTTCTAATTTTTTAGATAGATGGATTGGAGATTGTGTAGTGAAATTTTTGAGATTTTAGATATAGTGTCAAGTTATATGATTTTCAAAAGAACTTTCAACTATTTCTATGATGGGTTTCTTTGTTGAATATTTTGAAGAGGTCACCGGTGAGATTTAAGTAAATGTAGTGGATGTGTGGGGATTCATGGTCTTGTCACAGAAAGACTAGTTGATTTATGTGATTTAGTAGGTGATTATGTGGCGAAACACTAGGTGTTAAAGGTGTGGATTATTTGGTTGATGTTTCTGTGACAGAAACATCGATGTTGAGGATGTAGATGAAATTTATATTTAATAGCATTAATAGTTTGATGAGAATTGATGACATTTGATTTTGGTTGAGTAGTGAATGGGAATAGTTTGGAAATATTTTTCTTAAAGATGTTAAATTTTTGGTTTGGAGGTGCAATTAGATTATCCAAACAGTAACTCTCCTTTGTCGATAAGGTCTTGAACGTTGTTTCCAAATGAACAACACCTTTTGATGTCGTGACCTCGAACCCAATGGTATTTACAATAGTATTTTTCTCAACACCAAGAGGGTTTGGAAATAGATGTGTCGATGGGAAAGATAATAGGAAGTGTGATCATGCATGTGGTTAAGAGCTTGTCAAAAAATCTCTATATGATTCTCTAATAGGTGTATAGTTATGTTATGGATGGGTGTGTTTGGAGTCAAAACGACCTTTAGACACATATTTTATGATGACCACATTTGCTAAAGTTTTGGATTTATCATGACTATAATAAGGTTTGAATGAGGACTCAAGATTAGGTTTCTTTGATCTAAGCTTGACCTTACCGCCTCTTTGAGGGTACGAAGTTCTAGTTTGTGAGCCATAGTAAAGACTTCATCAAACATTTGGAAAGAATATATTTGAAGTGTTGATGATATGTGTTTTTGCAGGAATGAGTGAATAACTCAATCAGTTTAATTTGTGGTAGTGAGAAGGATAATTTATTGATGACACCTCTCCAAAGAGCGAGGAAATCTGCAATGATTCATCTTTTAATTTCTTGATGGCGTAAATATCTATAATATTAACTTTACGGGTGATGTTAATCAAGAAATGTTTTAATAACATTTGTGCAAGTTGTGCAAAGGAGAAAAGTGAGTATTGGGGATACTATAATACCAATCTAACCCGGGTCCTACTGAGGACATAAGAAACATTCTTAACATGAGATATTGATCATGTGAAATAAGATAAAATGTTTGGTGAAAGGATCGGATGTGTTGTTTAGGGTCCTCCTTACTATAGAATTTAGGGAACTTTACGAGTTCACAATGTGGAGGATAATATTTTTATTGTATGGAGGGAGGAATAGGCTTGTTACATATTTTTTTGTATGATTGGGTGTTTTTAGGACCCATGGAAGCAGCTTCAAGACTAGAGATCATATTCATCAATGTTTGTAAAGGAACATTTTGCGATGATTTTCATTGGGATTGAATGATGGTGGAATAGGTTGATTATGGATGTGTGGGTTTGGTTTTGATATGATTGATAGGGTAATTGGATGTTATGTTGTAGGGGAATGTTCGTGGGAATATTATAGATAGGTTACAAAAATAAAGGTTTTTATGGTTGAATGTACTGATATTGGATAGGAATGGACGTGTTTATAAGAGGTTATGACGATTGAGGTGTATACTTAGATGGGATGGAAGTATATTTAAGAGTTTGATATGGTTTCGAGGATGTATTGAGATGGGATAGAGGTGTTGATGAGTGGTTGGGATGGTTGAGGTATATAGTGAGTATGGATTTGTGAGACAAGGGAAGTTGATGTTTGTTGTGAAGAATGGTGAGTACTAGCGATAGAACTTATATTGATGAGAGGTATTGATTCTTGGATTGACATGACCATGTTCTAAATAGAGGATGTGGGTTTTTTTAAAAGGGAGGGTTGAGACACACTAAGTTTGATTACTATCGAGCTTATAGGGGTGTTTGGGAAGCACTAGAGGGTATGGGACTAGAGGTAGAAGGAGATGTGTTAGTGTTGTTTTATGAAGACGACAAGCCTGATGAGGGGTCTAGTGATGAGGATGGTTTTTGATTGGTTGTGTCTTGTAATGAGACAATGTTAAGATCAAAATTTATTAGGGGAAAAATGAAGAAGTAACTTACGTTCCAAACCCACCATCAATGGAATAGGGATGAAGTCATTGTATGGCCGGTACATGATTGTGATCAATACCAATAAGTGTCAAAGGTGACAGTAGAGATGGGATGACATTGTTTGGGTGTTATTTATTAGAGGGATACACCTCGGAAGTGATATAGGCACTAAGAGCTACCAGGTTAGAATAAAAAATTTATGTGGAGACTGGATCATCACTATCAAAAAAACTTGGTCCAGGTGGATCGGGGATTTTGATGTGGCTGATTGAAAGCTAGGAGAATGCAGGGTTCTTGATTATCATTTGAGGGTGATCAAAATCTATCAATCACACTTGTAATTTATTGAACTTGATTATGGATGTTATCTAGGACCATTAAAGTAATCGATAATATCATCATAGTTTAGACAATATGATTGTTGTTTGGTTAAAACCATGGATTAAACAAATAATCACTATGAAAAATAAAATATAAAAGGTGTTTGATTACAAAAATGCAAACAATTCATACAATAGTTTTTTATTATCTTGATTATATTAATAAAATATGTGAAATGTGAAAAATGGATGAAAAGGTACTAGGAAATGGCAATCTAAGGTTGGTTTCAAGTAATGTTAAAGGATGGAGTCCTTGATATAGCCAAAGGTACGTGAGGCCCAAATCTATGTTGGTGTTTGTATGAGGTATGGTATTGGGGCTTATCCCCCTAATTCATAGTTCGCAGTGATAAGGGTATTGGGTTCTTAGCTGATATACCACCCACCAACTTATTTATACTCATCCGTAAAACCGAGTCGCTTATTCTCTTGGTGATGAAATCCTAGTACATCCACCCGGGAGGTAAAGTTTAGATGTAAGTTATTCTTTGATGTGGTTTAGTTGTGGTTTAACAAATATGGAATTTGTAAATCACTAATTGTAAATTCATGTATGATTAATAAATGATAAAGCATAGATATGACACAAGCAATAATCTAGATAAAAATGAAACCCTAGGTACAAGAGAGATGATAAAATACTTATCTCATATTAACTTAATCCCAAAGATTTTGGACTAGAATAACTATTGAATATGAGGAACAAACTGTCATAATCACACATAGAAAATCCTAGAACCACAGGATGATCCCGAACTAGGGCGCTTGAAACAGGACTAGGGGCCTCGGTGTTAAGGACCTCTGTTGGGAACCTATGACCATGCAAGAGCTTATAAATTGGTTTTTGTTATGTCATGCAATTTTCACTAACCTTTTCTTTTGATCTACCATATGTCACCGTATGATCTCTCGAGTTCACCTATAACCTGGAAAACAAATGATATCCTGTAAAACCCCAAAACTCATCAAATTATAAAAAATAAAGATGCAAATGGGGAGTCAAACTAACCCCGTGGGTCACCCAAAAAGTGAAATTTTAACTGAGCGCTACACCGCATCTTAGTCTCCATGTATTTATTTTTGTATGTGATATAAATCATGCCCTAGGTAGATCTTGTGTAATATGCACTTGATAATGAGTGATAGCTAGATGTAGCAATGTAAATAGATGTGTGGATGTAAAAATGAACTTCCCCTCTTATGTGTGTATACATAAAATTCATTCCCTTGTCCCTTGAGTGAGTGTTAGATGGATGTCTTGATGCTCTTAAAATGCTTTTAGATGTAACCTTAGGTGATGGTAGTAGATGCTTAGAGCTTGGTCCTTTATTATGGTCATATAGCTTTGTATTTATATGATTCCCTTGGTTGAATTTCATAATTGACAACTAAAAAGGTGACCCATAAGAAAACAAGATGCCTAAAAGATAAAAGAGACCCAAAGGAGGTGAGTAAGATATAAATAGGTCAGGGACACCCGGAGGAGATGTGGAACCTCGGGTGCTAGCATCCTCGCTACGCACAAAGATGTCTAGAGTCAAGAAAGAAAAAGCAATGAAGATTATATTGGGTTGTGGGGCGTGTAAGACCAAAGAAGAAAAAAGAAAGACAAAAAAGAGGCCAAAGATAGATGTCAATTACTATTTTTCTCACTTAGGAATCATATGAATAGTAGTATGTGATTAGGACCTATAAATGTACCCAAGTACATGATTTTATGTCTACATATTCCCCCACTTTATGTTCTTGAGTGAGTACTCAATAACATAAATTAGATAAGATATTTTTACTTGATAATCATGTACGTTGATGGTGAAAGTATGCCAAAGAGACAAGAAAAAATGTGAAGTGATAAAAATGAAGCATGGAAGCTAAGGAAGAGGAAGTGACTATAGGGGTGAAGTGTATGTATTGTTTCATGTTTGTACCTGTTGTTGTTCTTTATGTAGGGATGTTTATTTCATGTGTATTAAGGATGGACCTACAAAAGAAGAGAAAAAGAGAAGTCAAAGTCATGTGTTATGAAAACTCTATAAAATCATTTTAAAAGTATGTAAAAAGGAAAGTGTGCACATGATCCATGAAGAGTGAAAGGGATAGAAAATGTCCTGAATTGCTATAGAAGAGTGAGTTTTTTTGAGTGATCTCATGCCAAGAAATATTTTTTGGGGAGATCTCATGCTACGGCGAAAGATTGTTGGAAAGAAAGGTCTACCGTTATTATCCATCCCTAATCGCTTACCAAAATTTATAAACCACTATATATGGTGTGATCCTACTTTGTTCCATTTAGATCTAAGGAAATAGAAAAAGGAGATAGAATGCATTTTGATTTCTAGAGGATTGTTCATGTGCTATGAAAATTTCTCTCTGAATTGTTGCCAATTGTTCTGATATGATAAAGTAATTAGAATCGCCCTTGGTTATAGGCACCCATGGAAGGTCAAGAGTACCCAAGTGCTAGTGTATTTTCTTGGGTGCTAGCGTCTATGATAAAGTGAGGACCCATGTTATAATATGAGCCATTCTATAATTGTAAATTTGTTCTAATACTATATTGAATGTTGGTTCTCAATCCACACCCTAGATTAAGATGGTCTTTTCCTATACTCTTTGTATATGTAATTGTTGTGTGTGCTTCATATTGTTCCCATTGTTTCAAATTTTAGCTTGAGTAAAGGATAATTATCAATTTGTAAGAAATTTTGTGCCTTGTCAAAATAAAAATAAAGGATTCAATGGAAATGTTGAAGGACTGACACCATAAGAAATCACTAGCGACTAGTTAATGGATTGATTTATCAAGGTATAGAATCTTTGGACTTGTGGGTGATCGGGATATGTTTACATCTTTCGCAAAGGTAAAAACCTACAAACAACACCGAATGATAAATTGCTCCAAAAATATGAAGGTTTGAAGGCCCAAAATTATGGAACCTGACCATGAGGTATAAAGATGTGAGAGGGGATAACTCAGTTAAAATGGACTTAGCCATTTAAAAATCCTAGGACATTCAAATGTCCATAAAATATCTACACTTCCAAGTAATTCAAATGCTTGTGATGCAGAGGACACATGGCAATATTTTGAGCCTCTCTTAACGATTTGGGTTTTGTGGACTTCAATTCTGTGGAATGTACCAAATTCAATATGGTTTCAGGTCCTTAGCGGGGTAGACAAAGTCATTACAATCGAAATAATACATGGTGGAGTTATGGCGTAATATCAATGGCCGACAAAGGACAACGTGTCACCATTCATCGAGAGGGTGAGAAGATGGGCTCTTGTTGGTGTAAAGTCCACAAAATGAGCTATATTTCAAAGGGCTTTGGGTTTGGGTGGTCTGGTCACCAAGTACTATATGTGGAAGCATTTTTATGAAGCTAGTAATAAATTTCACCCAAATAGAATTTTCAATGCAAAGGCCCTACCTCGCAACCAATGAAATCAAGAGATCCTCACACCGTAAAATTGCAAAGGTCCTTATAAATAAAAGTAAATTTTGAAGTAGAGTAGAAATTTTTGATTGGTTTATGCTTCACACTCTAACAAGGCTAACAATGCAAAGGTGTGTGGAGATTTCTCATTAGTTTATGCTTCGCACTCGACAAGGATAACAACACAAATGTGCATGGAGCTTTCTCATTGGTTTATGCTTCACACTCTAATAATTTTTTTTGTAAATGAAAGTGGATTGCGAAGTAAACATGGAGATTCCTTATTGGCTCATGTTTTCTAGCTGTCATTGAGGTTATCAAACATTCTAACAATGTGAGGAGTGTGGATATTTCTCATTGGCTCACATTCTATGGAAATCAGTCAAGTAAGATAATAGTCTGAGATGGTGAAGGAATGTGGCATTTTATTATTGGATTACATTTCGTAATGGAACTCACCTACACTCAAAGCCATAAAACACATAAAATCAAAAGGAAGTAGACATGTAGGTAAAGCTTGACCCAAAGAGCCAACTAGACACTAGCATGTGGCAATGAAGGCATGGAATCGACCCCAAAATACTAACAGAAAATTGGATATTTTTCAGTTAGAAAAAGTAGATTCCCATTTTAATTAAAGATCTTTCTGTTAGAAAAAGGAGAAGATTCACTTACTATTTGGGGGAAATTGAATTGTAATAAAAGACAAAAATTTAAAAAATATGGGGACTTGTCCTCACATCTAGGGGATTTAAATTTTTCTATTTCTGAAAAGGTCGAAAGATACAATTGTAATACTGCATGTTTCTTTTGCAAAATGCATATGGATTTCGGTTTCCCAAATTTTTGTGTCAATTTGGTTGCAATGTACAACCATTGAAAAACTTTGAGATCATTTGCTTGATGTTCCCTTTTTAATAAATTCAAGATCTGAATTAAATATGCTTGGTTGTGAGTTTGATTTATTTATTTTGGGTTATGTGTGTTGAATGATTGATTGATGAGTTATATTTTCCACTCGCAAATTTGTGTTCATTACTTTTTTTTTTCGTATACTAGGTCATTCCTTAATGGTTGTGTTTTGGTCATTAATTCAATATTGCGTTGTTAGAATTTACTCTGCAATATTGGACATAATTCTAAAATCCTTATTATAACCATTTTTTCAAAGTGATTTTTGTTATCCTTTGAGTGTATCTTGGGTGTACTAGAGTAGAAGTAGTAAATACTTTATTAGAATGCTTGCATGAGATTTTGTGTTGAGTATTTTAGAGATTTTTTGGAAATTTACATTTGTTGAGTATCAATGAATGCAAATCTTCCTTCAAAGAAATTATGATACTTATTCAAGTGTTTTGTACTTTACATAATAGCAGGTTGTTTTTGTAAGGTGTTAAATGCTTTGATATAAGGAATCAGTGATCATATAAATCCCCTCTTTTTGAAGTTAAAACTACCATAAATTATCCCACCCCATACTAAATTTCATTCTTTGTGTTGTTTCTTTGTCTCTACATATCATATAAAGTGTCATTTATCTTTAATTCTACTATCAAGAGAACGCACTATCGGTTGAAATTTACTGTCTATAAGTAACTTGTGTATGGTAAGGTAAGCATATACAACATTTTTTTGATAACTCATGAGAGTGAAGTGTTTTATTCATGGCCATGTTTATCTCAAATTGATCCATCATTTGACAAATTGAGGGTAAAAATACCTTATCTCCCCTTTTGCATTCAAGTTACGCAATGGTTCTCTCACCTTTGGTTCAGTGGCGGAAAAAAAGTAGTAGGATGAGGCCATCCCCTTTGTGTGTTCCCCTCAATCACCTCAAATATTTATCCCAAGTAAAGTTTTATAACCCTCCCCAACTACAAATGACATATATTACCCGGTATACCACCATCTAAGCATACCCCTTCCCAAAAAATGTTGTCAAGCCACCATAGGGTGTAAAATTAAGGACCAACACACTTCGCACCGTTTCTAGGGACAATTGAGGTTTAGAATGCATACCTTTATTGAGCTTTGCCAATATTAGGTAAATAAAGACCATTCTCGCTAAATATTGTCCAAAATTTCACCATTATCAACAGGATTTCCAAAAAACTTGTACATATTTGAGTATGCTAGAAGTTTCCAACCAAAAACATTGTAAAATTCATAAAGATTTGCAAGCCTCAACCTCCCAGTTTGTGAAGTTATCATTTCAAACATATTTTTGAGTTAATCTATACATATATGGTGTAAGGCCTTAGTGGCGGCTCCATATTTCGAAGAAAATTTCAGTTATACTAGTGTACATCTTTTATGCCTTGGTGATTAACTCTTCCCTTTACAAAGTTGGAAGGACAAAGATCATTTTTCAAGTTTGATCCTACCAGAAGATTATTCCTAGAGCTAGAGAATACACAGTGTAGAAAAAGGAAGCCAATCTGGAAACCAAAGGAGTGGTCAAAGGACATAAGAAAAAAATTTCAACCGATGAATTTGATCCACCTTTGGTGAAATATTACTCTAGCACATCTGACAAATTTGATTAAGGTAGTCCACAAGCATATTTGCATTCCTTGTTTCAAGAATATTCGACATCTATAAATAACAAAGGTATTCTTCATTTCCCTTATTTTTTGACTCATGAGAATAGAGTATCTTGTGAAACTTAATCCCAAGATATTTCCATTTTATGGATCATACTCCTCTACCTCAAAGACCTCTAATTCCCCACCATTTCAACCCTCCTTTTAAAACACCTCCACCAAATAATATGGAATAACCTCCACTAAGGGATATTTTTGTAGTCACTACCTACAGACCAATAAGGTTCCACATAATGGTGGGCTATCCTAATGAAGTGCCAAATGAAATTATAAATAGGTTGCCTAAGTTCCAAAGAAATAATGCCATAAGTGGGGATCAGCATCTCTATTCTTCAAGAATGTTATGGATGACTATGAAGTGGAGCATGAAAATTTTTATGTCAAGTTGTTCATACATACATTAGAAGAAGATGACAAGGAATATTACAATTTGCTACCTACAAATTGAATTAATTCTTGGGTAGAAATGAAGAATGCATTTAGACTCCAGTATGGTGATAAGACCGACACTAGTGTATATATTTTATGCCTTAGTAATTAACTCTTCCCTTTGCAAAGATGGAAGGACAAAGATCCTTTTTCAAGTCTGATCCTACCGGATGATTATTCCCAAAGCTAGAGAATACATAGTAAAAAGGAAGCATATCTAGAAACTAGTGAGTGGTTAAAGGACAAAAGAAAAGGTTTTTCAACTTGATGAATTTGATCCACCTTTTGTGGAAGATTACTCTAGCACATCTGAAAACTCTTATTCATGTAGTCCTCAGCATATCTACATTTCTTGTTTCAAGAAGATTCAACATCTGTAAGTAACAAAGATATTATTCATTTCCCTCGCTTGTTGACTCATGAGAATAGTGTATTTTGTGAAACTAAATCCCCAAGATATTTGCATTTTATGGATCATACTCCTCTACCTCAAATACCTCTCATTCCCCATCGTTTCAACCCTCCTTTTGAAACACCACCGCCAAATAATATGGAATAACCTTCACCAAGGGATATTTTTGTAGTCATTACCTATAGACCAATAAGGTTCCACATAATGGAAGGCTATCCTAATGAAGTGACAAATGAAATTATAAATAGGTTGCCTAGGTTCTAAGGAAATAATGCCATAAGTGGGGATCGGCATCTCATATTCTTCCAGAATGTTATGGATGACTATGAAGTGGAGCTTGAAGATGTTTATGTCAAGTTTTTATGCCTACATTAGAAGAAGATGCCAGGAATAGTACAATTTGCTACCTACAAATTGAATTGATTCTTGGGTAGAAATGAAGAATTCATTCAGACTCCAGTATGGTGATAAGACTGACCCTAGGTTTCTCTTATTATAATTTGAAAATATCAAGAAAAATCCTAATAAGTGTGTGAAAGACATTAATACTAGTTTTAATAAAACTTTGACTAGGTTGCCAAATAATGTAAGGCCTAGTGATGATTATTGCACTGTTAAATACTCGATGCCTTTGATAAGAAAGGAAGCTTATTACCCGAGGGAAAAATCCTAGAACTCTGAGGTAGGATTTCTCTATGGTTGTCTAAATTGAGAACAATATTAAAGCAATCGAGAAGCCTCCAAAGAGGGAAGGTGTCAAGTTGATTAATCCAGAAAATCCTTAGGAAAGTAAGGTTGTAGACTTGGAAGAAGTGGTTAAAACTTTGGTCGAAGTAGTCAAAGAGATTTCATATAAGATTTCTAGAGTAGAGAAATGATTGGTTTCAAATCCTCAAGCTCAGCACTAAGCCCAAGGAAAAAATATATTTGGGAATCATCCCAAAGGAGATCACTAGGTTGATGATAGAGGAAAAGGACCTATGGGTTCGGAAATAAGCAGCAAGCTTTTAGAGATAATAAAACAGTCCCAGATCCATTGACAGCAAGGGTATCATTAGTAGAAGAATAGAATATCATTGAGTGGTGTGATAAATGTTATTTTCATATCCCCTTGTGAGAATATTGTCGGAGATGATGATTTTAATGAAGAAACTGATTTTGGTGATATATGTATGATGGAATTTCCAAATGATTCACCACAAGGAGCTACTTCCATTGATATTTTATACGCCAAAACTGAAAAATGATTTTGGACCTACATCGGTTAAGTATTCTCTCTTCCTTCTATAGCTCATGTCAATGTGGATATGGTTCAATCATTTGAACTTCCTAACCATGATTTTGAATATATAAGGGCATTAATGATCAAAAAATATGATGGAATAATTCCCTCTGAAGAGGATAGGAAGTTATTAATGAATGTTGTTGTTCCCAAGAAAGATACTATAACCTTTACAATAGACAGGTTAAAGGACCCACCCCAACTCCCAAACCAAAATTCCCCTCCTAACTAACATCCCCAAATATTCTCCCAAGAAAAATATGCCTAATAAAGGTCATGTTATCTCTTCAAATTCAATCATTCCTTCTACCCAAGTAGTAAAGGACATTATCCCATCATAAAAGACAATCACCTTAGACCTAATATTTCCTTTCCCAAATATGCAACGTGTGACATGGCTCAAATCTTGAGTCAAATAAAGATCATTATCCCAATTTTGGAATTACTTAGAATTCCCAAACATAGAAAGAGGGCATTTGAATATTTGGGATTGAAGGAGGATACAATTGTCAAGAGAAAGGGAGGTAAGTAATGTGGTTATTCCTCCTACCATAGCTAAAATTAAAGTAACAGAGGAGCATGAGGGTATATAAGAACCCCTATAAGTATAATTGGGTACTTCCTTGGTTGAATCACAAATGGAAATTTTCTTTACTACTTTGATTGTCAATAAACGACTTCTCCAAAATTGTATGTTTTATTCAGAGCTTAATGTAATATCATGCCTTTAGAGGTCATGAATGAATTAGACATCAAAATAACAACAGCTTTTAGGAAATTTTATGTCATGGATTCAAGATAATTACCTATTGTTAGGTATGTTAGAGATTTAGTAGTACAACTTGATGCCTATCCAGAAAATATTTGACTATGAATATGGTTATAGTTGATTACCCTGATAAATGGGGTATGTTGTTATCAAGAAAGTGGGCTGCCAATGTAGGAGGTAGTGTTCATATGGACATGTCATATGCCTCTATACCATTAGAAGGGAAGTTAGTCAAGTTGCATAGAGAAGAGAAATGTTCCATCTTATTAAGGATCTCGTGAATGCCTCTTATGAGGTATTGTTTGTTGATACAGATTTGGGTAACTTCATAGGTTGTGCAGATTTTGAAGATCATTACATGGATATTAATACACACCTTGAAGATGTCAATTTCCCTGGACCATGACTTTTGATGGAGCATGTTCCAATGTTGGAAATGGATCTGGAGTGGTTCTAACTTCTCCAAATCAGGGTTCTTTTAATTTCTCTTTCAAATTAAAGTTTGAATGTACCAACAACATTGTTGAATATGAGGCATTTCTCCTTGGTTTAAGAGTTACATGGAGGCATGGGATTAAGAACATTATTTTCAAAGGAGATTATGAATTAGTTGTAAATAAAGTTAGGAAATTATATGCAACTAAAAACCAAAGGTTGAGACAATATAAGCATGCAGTTTGGGATCTCATATAATTATTTGATTCTTTTAATATACATTATCATGAGATAACTCAAAATGTGGTTACTAACAAATTGGTTGTCTTAGCCTTTCAATATTATAATGAGCTAGTGTCCCCTTACTGTAATTATGAAGTGGAAGTGTTAGTTATACCTTCAGTCCATGATAACATTCAACATTGGTAGGTCTTTAAGGATGATGCTCAGATCCAAAGATTTCTAAACTGTAAAAGTGATTTCACTAATCAGCTCATTGATCTTGAGCCAATGGTTTTATTATGTGATGGAAAAGAAACCCTCTTTGAGAAAGATGTAATATAGTTAAAGACAAATACTATCCCTAGAGGATTGGTTAGTCTTGAATCAAATTTTGACAATACTGATAGGGTTATAAACAAACCTATCTATGCATCTAGGGATGTTGAAGAATGCAACTTGGGAACTTCTCAAAATCCCAAAAGGTTTGGTTGGGATGTAACATGAGAAAATAAGAAAAACAGGCTTATACCAAGCTATTAAAAAACATCGGACAAACAGTCTGGTATGGTATTACTCTAAATTATAGGATTATCAATAGGATTTATTACAACATGAGATACCACTAGAGCCTCATACTAAACCTTTCAGGGAAAAATAATAGGCCTATCAACCTCATCCTTGCAACTAAGATACAACAAGAGTTGAAAAAGATAAGAGATGGTGGGATAATCCAATCCACTACGTATACCTCATGGGTGGAAAATTTAGTACCGGTCGAAATAATAAAGGGGATATAAGGCTCTATGTGGATTTAAGAAATATGAACAAAGCATCACTTAAAGATAATTAACCATTACCTAATATGGACAATATGTTACATAAGGTGATAGGATCAAAGTTGCTATCTACATTGGATGGTTTCTCTGGATATAACCAAGTGGTGGTGAAACAATCAGAACAATTCAAAATTACTTTCACTACCCCATGGGGAACATATGTCTATGCTAGGATTCCTTTTGGATTAATGAACATTGGAGAAACTTTTCAATGGGACATGGATGTGGCCTTTTATGGTCTTATCAATGATTTTATTATAGTTTATCAAGATGATATAAATTTTTCTCTAAGAAAGGAGTGACCACCTGGGCACCTTGAAAATATGTTGCTCAGATGTAGAGAGTATGGGATTTCATTAAATCCTAATAAATTTCACTTGAGGTGTAAAAGCCAAAGCTTTTGGGACATATAGTGTCTCAGAAAGGAGTTATGATAGATCTTGAAAGGGTAGAGGAAATTGATAAAGTCCATATCCCTATGTCTAAAAATGGTATCCAATCCTTTTTTGGACAAGTAAAATTTTTAAGGAGGTTCATCTCCAAATTTTCTAAGATTATTATTCCCATCACAAGTATGCTGAAAAAATATCAAGTCATCAAGTGGGAAGAAGGGGTTGTTCAAGCATTTAAAGGAATAAAGGAGGCACTCAAGACTGCCCCCATCTTAACCAGTCCTGATTATAAGAAATAATTTCAGATGTTTTCTTTTTCCTCAAAGAATACAATTACTTATGTGTTACTAAAAAAGATGAAGAGGGACACGAAAATCCCATTGCATTTTTAGTAAAGCTTTGCAAGGATCAGAGTTGAAATACTCCATCATGGAAAAGTAAGCTTTTTCCTTGGTAAAGGCCACTAAAATTTTTAGACCCTACATTCTAAGCTCCAAAGTTATAGCTTATGTACCCCACATAATGGTGAAAGACATTCTGTCTCAAATGGAAATGTCCAATAAAAGATGTCGCTCGGTAAAAAAATTCAATAATATGACATAGAGATTCAAACCACAAAATTGGTTCAAGTATTTGTATTGGAAAATTTGATGGCAAAGAGAAATTTGTAGTTGATTGAGATACACAAAGAAGAAGATGGGCCACACACTCATGAAAAGGTGATAAATTCAGCTTGGTATAAAGATATAGTATATTACTTAATGAACTTGAATTGTCCTATACACTTAGACAAGAATCAAAGGAGGACACTCAAGCTAGTTTCCCAAAAGTATATTTTGACTGATCATGGACTGGCTTGGAAAAATCCATAAGGAGTTTTGCTAAGATGTATCACTAAGAAGAGGCACCTAAAATAATTGAAAATTTTCATGGGGGAGTATGTGGAGGTCATTTTTCTGGGAGAGTTACTTCTCATAAAATTTTAAGGGCAGGTTATTGGTGGACTTTACTGTTTGAATCTGTTACCTTGTTGGTTCAAAAGTTTGAGATTTGTTATAATTTTTATGGAAGACTAAAATCCTCTAGGGCCCTACCCTTGAATCTTGTGTCTGTGGAAGCTCCATTTAAATAATGGGGATTGGATTTTATTGGTGATATATCAGACTCTTCAAGCGCTTGTCATAATTGGATATTGGTAGCCACTAATCACTTTATTAAATGGGTTTAAGCCATTCCCACCAGAAGGAAACTCATCAAGTAGTCATGGATTTTATTTTCAATAACATAATATATAGATTTGGGGTGCCTGCCAAGATAGTTTCTAACAATGCCATGAGCTTCGGAGCTAAACCATTGACAATGTGTCCGGATTATGGTCTAAATTTAGCATATGCATAAAATTATAATCCTCAGGGAAATGGCCAAGCAGAATCAAGTAATAAGAATCTACTTAAAATCCTCAGAATAATACTAGAGACAAATAAAAAGAAATGGTATGAGCAACTCAAGTTTACACTATGAGAAGACAGGGTTACCACCATGAGGTTTACTCGAAAGAGTCCTTTTGAGTTAGTTTGTGGAATTAAATCCCTTTTCCCTTGCACTTACAACTTTCTTTGTATCGGTTCATGCGGTAATTCAAAGATGGAGAAGAACTAATTCCATATGAGACAATGATCAATAAAATTATGGAATTAGATGAGAAAAGAAGAGAGTCCCACCAAATACATGTCAAGCTCATAGAAAAAACTCAAGAAAATATTTGACAAGAAGGTCACTCCAAGAGTTTTCAATTTTGAATACCTAGTCTGTTACGGACACAGGTAGACATGAAGACAAGGGAAAACATGGAAAATTTGATGCCCAGTGGATGGGACCCTATTATATTGATATCAATATTGGAGAACATACTTTATTTTTGAAGGACATTTGATGGAGTTTAATTTCAATAGAAGGCATATCAAACACTTCTTAGACTAAGCTAAAAGATCGGTATGATTTTTGTACGAGTGTACAATTTTGTTATGTTATTTTTTCCTTTATTTACATTGTTGTTTACACCTTTTTTCTATGGTCTATAGTGACCAGGTTTCGAGATATGTCAGTATTCTAGTATGAATGTTATATATCTATTTATAAAACCCTATGTGTTTTATCCCCATGACTCCTTACCCAATGTATTAGGAATATGATATTTGTTCTTGTGGTACCCACAGGGGGTGCCCATCCCCGAGGAGGATCCATTATTAGTACTCAATCCAAGCCCCTAGATTAATTTGGTCTTTTCCCTAGACTCTACATTGATGTAACTATTCTTCATGCTGCATATTGTTCCCCTTGCTTCAAAGTTTAGCCTGAGTAGAGGATGATTATCAATTTGTAAGAAATTTTGTGACTTGTCAAAATAAAAAGAAAGGATTCAATGGAAATTTTTAAGGACCGGTGTAGACACAAATATTACACATTAGACAATATTTATCCCGACCTTATACTACTATTTAGAAGGTTCTCAAGTGTACAAAGTACTAATTAATCCCACCTTTTGGACACCTTTTTCTTATCTTTTATTTCATCTTTCTCATGTATTTCCTGATACCTATCAACCCATTTCATGACCTTTCCGACATTCTAGCCTAAAATCAGGGCACCCCAACCTGTATTGGGGTACCCCGAGGCACCCTGGTCCCATTTTGGGCACCCCAGTCTATGCACAACCTCTTCCACTTCTTTTTGGGTCACTTCTAGTTGTTGGTCATCCTTATCTTCTTCTCAGTTGGCCTTGTCGGGATTAATTATGAAATTAAGCTTGAGATCCCTATAAATATAAAGTTATAAGACCATAATGAGGGTCCTAGGTCATTACATCTTATCACTACTATCACTCCATCTAGGGTTGCATCCATTACATCACTTGCATCCACATAGTTCCATGCATTCAAGCTAGGATATTTACATCACACACACTTCATAGGGGAGGGATTCCATTCTATTCCATGCACACATGCTACTTACATTTCTATAGCTACTATTGCTCATTACTTCACAAAGTGTGACTAGCGAGAGAACCTAGGGCATGACATGCACACACACACACACACACCAAAAATACATATGGGTTTGAAATTTAGTGCAACACTCAGCAATAAGACCACTATCTTGGAAGCTAAGGTCATCGACCCATTCATATGTAGTTTTCATTTTTCTAGGGTTTGATACTTCTCCTTACATTATGGGCCATTCTCCCACCCATCCGAATAATCCAACGTGACAAATGGGAAGCACTTAAAGATACTTAGCAACCATACCAGATTGAGGTTTTGAGCATTTATGTTGTTTCAAGCCATAGTTTAGACCAGGGCACCCCGAGGTGCCCCAATACACTCTCGAATTTGTGTCATCTCAGACAGTCCAAATCTACCCTTCGCAGGGTCTCTGAGGGTTTGTCTACACTTCCATATTTTATTTCCAAATTTGTGACACTATGTGACAGTCTTCTATTATCAACTGAGTCTTTTCCTTACTCTTCTCTTACACATTAGGGTTTCATTTCATCTAGAATAGTTTATTTACATTTATTTCATATTGTTTTAGTTCATTTACAACAGTTTTAGTCCTCCTAACTAGATTAACATTAATACCCTAGATATCCCCTTTAGGTCATCTAGGTAATATCATTATTTTTGTTAATCATTTTGGTGAACCCATCATTTCTTTATCGCACCTTTTGAGGTGTAGTTTCCCCTTTTCCCATGGCTCAAACTCATGAGGACTTTACTTGAAGCTCACCTTAAAGCCATCAATGATCACCTTGCTGAATTCCCATAGGATTTAGATTTACTTTTACATGTGGCTCGTGAAGAGGCCACTAACTTGGCTGAGCTCAACCCTTCTATAAATTTTCCCACCCAACCACCCGCCTCTACACTTCCACCCATTTCTACTATTCTGGTTTTGGTTCCCACTCCAACTAATCACTTCACCCCTCCTTTGGTCTCACATCAGCAACAAACATCCTCTGTTGGAAATCAAGATTTAACCTCCTTATATCACGATCTCCAAGCTCAAATTCACAAGCTACAACAAGCCACCACATCTCCCTCTTTAGATTCTACCTTGTTGTTGCATACCCCATTTTCACCTCTTATTTCTACTTACCCTCTTCCTCCTAACTTTTTCACCCCTAAATTGCCCATTTTTAATGGACACAATGACCCATAAGAGCATCTCCGTGCATTTCATGTTGCTTGTCTTGATTTTGCTGACGATCACCTCCTTTTAGCCAAAAATTTTCCTTGTAGTCTCCATGACTACACCATGCATTGGTTCTATAATTTACCTATTCATTCCATCACCTCCTTTACCTATCTCACTCGATGCTTTTCTCACACATTTCTCCATCAACATTGGTTCTAAGATGACCTACACCCAATTAGCATAACTTAAACAGGGACCAAATGAGAACTTCACTAATTATGTTTTACACTATAAAAATAATCTTTCCAAAATGACTAACATCCTTGCCGATTCTGAGTTGCAAGATTTATTTATACAAATCCTTTTACCACCTCTCTATGAAAGTGTTCTCTTTGAAACCTTTTCTTCTTTTGACCAACTATGTCATACTCTTAAGCTTCATGAATCTAAGATTCTCTCTATTGGCAAACTAAAGTATCAAGAACAACCTTCATCCTCCTCTCATTTTCCAAACAAGACACCATTTAAACCCTCTACGTCTAAGCCTATCAACACTAAACTCACAATCAACGTTGTTACACCTTCTAAGGAGGCACCATCCTAACCACCTCAGCATACATTTACCAACCTCCCTATGGCACCACATCTCATATTAAAACAAATCCTTGACAAGAATCGTTAGAACAATAATATTAAGTGCATCATAATGTTTAGTTTATAGTTAAATAATATAGAATAGTTTATATTCTTATTATTTAAATATAAACTTTAGATTAGGTTTGTTAGTTATTAATTAACTAACTATTTATTAAATTGGGGTGTGCCCCATCACTTAATAATGACATAACCCTTCAAGTTATTTAAATATGACTGTAAGTCATATTCATTAGATCACGCGAATCAATGGATTCTCGGGAAAATACATGGAGTAGAAGTGAAGGAGGAGTTACTGGAATGGGTTGTAAAAAATTTCTCTATAGTGGATTATTCTTTCATGGTTTTTTACCCATTTAAAAGTTTTCCATGTTATATACAGTGTCACTGTGTAATTTTTTTATGTTGATATTTACTTTTATTATGGTGTGCATATTTATATTTCCACTTATTAATGTATGTTAACCTAACATTTAATTTAGTTGGTAAATATACCTTTTCACCCCTCATCCTGACATGGTACCAGAGTGGGTTTAATAAATTAAATATATTCCTAATGTAACCTAAGGACATAATGGTTGGGAAGGTAGTTAATATTGAAAGAGGGAAAATGAGAACCGATGTCAAAAACAAATGCACCACGAAGAAGTTACACTCTAATGGTAACTTCAAGCTCCAACGCAATAGTAAGATTTGAATCAATGGAAAGAAAATGTAAGTAAGAAAATAGGTCTGCTCATACTCATAGATCAAAAAAGGTAGTACAAATAGGGGTGTTGTGTAACCCCCATGCCTAAATAAGGAAAGAATATCAATGATGCCACTGACGCATATGACGTGGCTGATGCATATGATGCCACTAAAGGAGGAGTTACAATTCTAAATAAGGAATGTAACTCCTATGAAACACTGATGCAAATGACAATGACGGATTCTATGATAGAATCTAACACTTGTCATTTGACTCCCTAATACCTATGACTCTCGTAAGGTGAGATGAATCACCAGGTGATGTGGATGATGACTAGGCATGTCACACACACCAACACCCCCCTTCATCGAAGCCAAGGAAGAGGTCATGGTAATCCGAAAGAAAAGAAGACTCCCCTAGAAAACTAAGAAAAATGTGTCAATGGGGCCCAACAACTAAAGGCCTGATAAGGTGCCCATATACAAACAACATATTTCTGGAAATAAGAAGAGGAGAAGGAGGAGGACTATATAGCCCGAAGAATATGGGCAGCTACAAATGGACCTCACCCCAAGAAGAGACCGCAAGTGAAGAAATTTCACCTCAGTGAAGGGCTTGGTGAATATTTCGCAACCTGATCATTGTCTAAACATACCATATGTCGATGATGTTCTCATGTATCATCTCCCATATGAAGTGCATGTGGATCTCAATGTGCTTCGTTTCTATGCTTGAACTAAATTTCTACAAATTGAGATAGTGCTCATGTTGTCATAGTATATAATAGTAGGCCGCTGAAAGTGGATGCCAAACTTTGTCAAGATACCCTATAACCAAACAATTTATGTGGCAGCATTAACTGCTCCTCTATATTATGCTTCTGTCGATGATATGGCAATGGTATTCTACTTCTTACTGGACCAACTGACAGGACCTAAACCAAGAGTGAAACTATAGCCTGAGGTAGACTTTCAATGATCTAGTTCACCGGACCAATTTGAGTCTGTAAACCCAACCAAGTCAATCTCAATCCCTCCTAAGTAATGAATATCATCTGTGTGAGTGCCACAAACATAGTGAAGGATCCACTTTGCTACTTTTAAATGCATCTCATGAGGCTCCTGCATAAATCGGACATGATCCCAATAGCATACGATAGATCTAGCTGAGTGTGAGTAAGGTAGATCAAGCTCCCCACCAACTACTAATAAATGGTACCATCAACTAAGGGGGAAGAGCAATCAAAAACCAACTTGACCCTAGAAAGAAAAGGAGTAGGTGAGGACTTGCAATTAGACATGTGAAACCAAGCAAGCAAATCAAGAGAGTACTTAGGTTGTGAGATCATAATTCCCGAGTCAGATTGTGAAATCTGGATCCCAAGAAAGTAATGAAGCAATCCTAAGTTAGACATGGAAAACTTATTGGCCAAGGATATCTTCACAGAATCAATGATAGAGGAAGAGCTACCGTGATCAACAAGTCATCAACATAGAGAACAAGAATAAGCATGGATTCATCCTGCCATAGAATATACACATTTGGGTCAGAGTGACACCAAGTGAACCCTGATGCAAGTAAAAAGGAGTCCATCTTGGCATACCAAGCCCGAGGGGCTTGTTTAAGGCCATAGAGAGACTTATTTAACTTGCAAACGAGGGATGGATCATGGACATAACCTAGAGGTTGTTCCATATAGATCTCTTCCTCTAGGTCCCCATGAAGGAAGGCACTCTTAACATCCATTTGGTGGACTTCCCATCTATTAGTAGCAGCGATGGCAAGGGTCAATCGAATGGAAGTCATCTTTGTAACCGGAGAAAAGGTTTCGAGTAATCAACCCCAGCTACTTGGGAGAAACCCTTAGCTACAAGTCGCACTTTATACTTCTCAACTTCTCCATTGGCTCCATACTTTGTTCGATATATCCACCTACACTGAATGAATTTTCTTCCTTTCGGAAGAGGGGTAAGATCCCAAGTGTCATTCTTTATGAGTGAGGAATACTCCTCATCCATAGTATAATCCCACTTAGAAATACCATAAGCTTATCGAAAATACAATGGATCAGAAGCAGAGGTGAAGAAGGAGTTGGGTCCAACGAAACTCGCGCACATATGTCTCTCATCTGAAGGATCTCCAACTAAATCTCCAACACTTTGTAAAGTTTTCCTAGCCTAAAGAGGTCCCGAAGGTTCAAGCTCAGAGTCGAAAGATTCTTCACTCAAGTGAGAAGGGACATAGTCATCATCATCACTACTGTCAGAATCAAGACTTAGAAGTTTGAGGATTGAGAGGAGCAGGGAGAGGAGGAACTCGCTCAACAACATCATCATCTGATGAGTTAGAATCTAAATTAGTGGGCAAAAGAACCTCAGTGGAAGTAAAAGTCAAGGATGACTCATCAAACTTCACACTCCTCTCAATATAGAGCTCATGGGTAGTAGGGTTCAACAATCGATATCCCTTCACACCATCAGGATACCCGAAAAAGATACAAGGTTTGGATTGTGGATCTAATGCCTTGCATTTCTTCTTGGGAATCTGAGCCATAGCCTTGGATCCGAAGACTCAAAAGTGCTCAACATCAGGCTTATGTCCAAACCAAGCTTCAAAGGGTGTCATCCCTCTTACTACCTTGTGTGGAACACGATTCTAAATGTAACAAGCACAATTCACTACTTCATCCCAATACTGCGGAGGAAGGGACTTCGAGTGAACCATACAAGTAGCCATCTCCTTTAGATTTTGGTTCTTTCTTTCTATAACTCCATTTTGGGAAGGGTTATAAGCAATTGTACGCTACAAATAAATCCCCTTAGAAGTGTAGAAATCCTCAAACCTATTGCTCACATACTCACCTCCATTTTTAGTTTGAAGAACCTTGATAGACCATTCCACTTGTTTCTTAGCAAGAGCCTTAAAGTTTTGAAAATGCTCAAATACTTCAGACTTAAGCTTAAGAAAATATACCCAAGTATAACGCAAAAAGTCATAAATGAAGGTTAGTATATATAGAGCTCTAGTGAAAGAAGGAGATGGAAAGGGGCCAGAAACATCACTATAAACAAGATCCAAAGGACGAGTAGCTCTCCAAGATTTTCCCTTATCAAATTTTTTTTTAGGGTGCTTTCAGAGGGTGCAGCCCTCACAAAGACCTTTAGAAAACTTAACTCGGGGTAACTCGTTGACCATTTCATTTTGGCTCAATTGTTCAAGGTAACGATAATTAAGATGCCCAAAATGTTCATGCCATAGCTTGCTAACCTCATTTTCATGAGTGAGAGAGGCATTGGGTGTCAAATCAGAAGAGAAGTGGGAAAAGGTATACAACCATGAATGCAGTGATCCACCTTTCCCTCAGCCACAATGCAGTCAGAGTTAAGCTCACGAATAATCACCGAGTTAGGACCAAATTCCACTCACATTCCTTCACCAAGGTGGGTGATTTGATAAACAGATAGGAGTTTGGTAGAGAGATTGGGAATACTCAACACTTAGTTAAATGTTCCACCTTCTATCTCTACCGATCCACTACTGGAAACCGACACATGAGTGTCATCACCCAACGTGATTTGGGACATGCCACATGGTTCAATGCTAGAGAATTCAACCTCTGAAGAAGCCATGTGGTGTGAGGCACTAGAATCAATAATCCAAGTTGATGATGGAGTTGATCTAGCTACGAGGGCCTTACCTTTCTTCTTTTCATTTATAGACTCCTTTGCATTAGAAGACTCGCCCTTCTAAGCATTTTTTTAACGGATTCAGGAACACTTATTTTATTTTTCTCAAGTAAATGAGTTAAGTGATCAATTTGTTTCGAAAACAATGATGCTCATCGTGGCCAGATTTCTTACAATAGGAGCATTTAAACTTTTCCTTCTTCACTTTAGGCTCAGAAGTCAAAGTGTTAGTGTTGGGCTTAGCTGGGGGTTGGTTGGTTTTGGTTTTTTTTTAGGTTGGTCCTTTGTTTCTTTCTTCTTTTCATTTTTCTTGCCCTTATTCACCACAAGGGCATGTGACTTGGATTTTAGAGTCCCCATTTGAATGAGTTTGTCCTGTTCTCGAATGAGTTGGGATGAAAAACAGTCAAAGGATGGCATATTCCAAGTACTACCCAAGGTAACTTTCGTGGTGTGGAAATTTGAAATGAAGATAGAGTATTCAAGACATAACATAAAAAGAATCAACAAGATCAATTGAGAGTCTTTCTTTTCCACTTTACATTCCTTTAGAAATAGTCTAGTGTGGACAAACTTTGAGAAAAAAGCCTGTAGGTTTTCAAAGTCACTAGGATTTAACCCTAGTAGTTCATTCTCTAACTCATGTGCTCTCATGTCATCTTGCTTCCCAAACATATTGTTGAGCATTTTCCATGCTTTATCAGGTGTCGAGGAAGTTTTGATGTGGAAGAGAAAGTCGGGAGAGATGGAAATACAGAGAAGACCTAAGGCTTCATCACAATGGTTGAACCACTTAGATTTTTCGGGTTCATCATTAGGTTCGGTCTCTAACCCCATGGCAACACGGTATAACCCTTTACTTTGCAAAACCAATATAATTTTATATTTCCATTCAAAGAAGTTAAAAGGTGTGAGCACTAGTACTTTAGAGATATCCATAATGAAGAGATAGAACCAAAGGATGCAGAAGGAAGGAGAGAGAAAAGAAACAACCACCCCAGAACAATATCACACCCCCGAGTTTGGCACTTTATAGTTCAGTGCGTTGATTACAATCAGATGCGACTATGTGTTGAGAACCATTCTGTCACTCACCTTACAATCAGCGTAATAATACACAATAGTGGAGACAAAAATCAAGGTTCGTTGGGTGCAGCAGATTGACACCGCAAGCAAGCACAAGAACGAGAGAAAACAAGAAGGGGAAGAGAGGGATTTGTGAGAAATAGTGTCTCACGTCGCATGAAAGAATCCCTTTGTTGTAAGACTATGGTGGATGCGCTCACAAGTCCACAAGCAATAAAAAGGATAAAACAAGGCTCAAAATGAGTTGAATTAAGCAATACAAAGACACCCCCAAAATGTGGCACTTTATAAAATAGTGTGTTTACAAAATTGATAATCCCATCAACTAGAGTGTGAAAAAACATGTAACTTTGACTAAAGAAGTTCTCAAAACTAAGCAACAAGTCAAAATTTATAGCAAAAACCAATTCCCATAACTGATGGAAAAATGCTAATAAGCCTGCAAATAGATTTAAAAAGTTCCCTAAACGCATGCAAAGGGTGTCGTATGTATGCTCGTTGGAAATGGCATCAAATTTTAGATAGGGTTTGTTTTAATTGTGAGGGGGGATTAGCCTCCTGCCAACCCCGACCTCACCCTCCATCTTTGACACTCGAAGGAAGGTTGAATAAAACAAGCAAAAGAAAAACTAAAAAGAATTACAAATGCCAATTAAATGTTGTACACCTTAAAATATTTAAAAGGTGATTATTTACCAATAGTTAACCCTAACGGATGAATAAGGGCTGAGCTAGTGTTGACCAAGATGCTTGAGAATAGAAGCCCACATGGAGATGTGTTCATGGAGGGGAGCCCTTGGAATGCGGTCGAGCTATCAGAGAGGGGTCCAACACCGAGTGGTCAAAGTGCACTCAGAATCAGTCATAGGATGCGGTCAAGCCACATTTAGATCAGTAACCATCATAGGATGCAAGTCGAGTCACGTGTTGATTGTAACCACCATGCATAGACAGAGATCGGGCGTAATGGAATGAACCAGGTGCCATGAGCCATGAGCCAAGATTACCACACAATGCACAGAGATCAGGGTAGAATATCTAGCAAAAGAAGAACCCGAGCTTCAAAAATAGTGCAGGTTCGATGTGCACGAGGGACTCAAGCAAAAAACGAGTTTGAACAATCCAAAACAACCATGTTTAGACTGCAAACATGCCTAAGTCCAAGCAAAAGAGGAGAGCCGGCAGGAATGAACCCAGTCCACAGTAGAGAGAAACCACCACGTCCACACCAAAACGTGTAGAAAGAAGGAGCTGGCACACCAAAAAAAAAACAGGGAAGAACTTTCAACAAAGAAGACCCGAGCTTCCAAGAAATAATGCAGGTTTGACCCAGGAAACAAGGCACGAGTTGACCGTAGTTGATGCAGCATGCATGAATTACCAACGAGTTATCACGATGCAAACCCGCGAACAACACCACAGAAGAGAAATCCTACACACATACAAGCCTACACACATGCACAAAACCCCAAAAATGCACAAACTCCAAGAGCAAACTGTTAAGCAAATTAGCATGATTCCAAAGTAATAATTAAAAAACTTGCACGAGGAAATGAGAAGAAACCAGAAGTAATAAGCAACTGATAAATGAAGAGTGCACGTTTTACCGAAACCAGCTCTGATACCATGAAAGAGGGAAAAATGAGAACCGATGTCGAAAACAATGCACCACAACAAAGTTGCACTCTAATGGTAACGTCAAGCTCCAACGCAATAAGCAAGATTCGAATCAATGGAAAGAAAATGCAAGTAAGAAAATAGGTCTGCTCATACTCATAGATCGAAAAAAGGAAGTACAAATAGGGGTGTTGTGTAACCCCCATGCCTAAACAAGGAAATAATATCAATGACGCCATTGACACATATGATGTGACTAACACATATGATGCCACTAAAGGAGGAGTTACAATTCCAAATAAGGAATGTAACTCCTATGACACACTGACGCAAATGAAAATGACAGAATTTGACACTTGTCATTTGACTTCCTAAGACCTATGACTCTCGCAAGGCGAGATGACTCACCAGGTGATGTGGACAATGACTAGGCATGTCACACACACCAACAAATATTTGAAATATTATTTAATCCCCCCTTCCTATTCCACATAGTTGGTTGGATGATTATTGCACAGGTGAAAAGGCATTGTGGATTTTCAACTACTTAAAAATAATTCAACTTCATGAATTACCCGGCCCTACAAAATCAAGGTAAGAGTTATTAAATATTTTTGAAATATTTTGTATAATTTATATGGTATGCAGGAATTCAAAAATTAAAGTAAAAAATTCAAGTGAACAACAAGTGCACAAGAGACAAGATTCGGGAAAATAGGTCATTTAAATTTTTCATTGGTCGTGTAAAAACCATTGTCTCCTGGTAATATTGTTTTTACAATTTGAAATATGAAACCCTATTTAACTTTTTGAAAAAAAAAAATCCGAAATAATTTTGTATCTAAATCTATACAAAATATTTGTATAGTATTCATACTTTATATATATATATATATATTGTTTGTTACATTCATACAACTATATATATTAATATAAATACATAAATACTTATATATAAAACTATATATTAAAGAACCTTGTTTATATTATAAAACCAAAATATAGTTGGTAATAAAACTATATAATAAAAATATAACTCTATAGTTTTTAGACTATATTAGAATATTCATAAGAGGCCAAAGTATAGTATTTAATTCCAATGCTATATTAGGCTCCCATCCAAATAAATGAGATGGAATTTGTTAAAAAATTAATAAAAATAAACCTATGTTTTAAATATATGTTTTAGAACATATGGTCTTTCCTCTTTAATCTAGCCTAACCGTTTTTTCTTAACCACTTCCCTTTAATATATATCCTAAACCATATAGTTTTAGGATGAAAATATACTTTTTATAAAACTTTTTAAAGTGCGTGGAGTTGAATAAACTTCTCTAAGATAACTAATTGCCATCTTTGTGATATGTAAAAAGGGTAAAATTATTATTATTTTTTTTCACCTTTGATTTAGATGAGTGGAATCTCTCACGGGTCCAAAATATGTGTCTAACCACACATGGGAAACATACAAGCTCCAAATTTGTAAGGTGCTTGGTGGTGTTGGTTAGTTCGGTGGGAATAATTTGTTTAACTGAATTTGAAAGTCTTTAAATAAATGTGGCCACCTGTCTTAGGCATATTTTTTTAATTCTAGAGTGTGGAGAACGTTGTCTCATAGTAATAAGGTAATGTGAATATTAAAATAAATTCATATTTTGATATACGGTTATGTAATTTTAAATATTTTTTAACATTTATAAAATGAAAAATATTTATTTGGTTACATATTTAATTTTGAAAGGAGGTGCCTTATGAAGTATTAATTATGATATTATGTATATGATATAATCTATGATTATATGTGATTTGTCTAAAATCTTTGTCAATTAGTAGATAATGAACTACCAAATAAGTGTAACAAATAACATTTTATATCAATATATCTACTAATTAATATAGCCATAATATATTTTTGTTTTCTATCCCGTATGGGGGAAGCGAAGAATATTTAGGCTTTATAAGCCAAAGAGGTAATAGGTGTTGTTGTGGCTATGGCCACGTGTTAGAGCCTTTTGTTGCATGGGGTAGCTCCCCGCTTGGCTGGTTTGTTAATATGATTCACTAGCTCCAATTTTTTTAATATACGAACTATTGTTTTTTTATCTTTTCAAAAAATATAAATAAATCATAAAAGTTATTTTTTTTTTTAAACAATATAATCATTTTTTTCTTTAAAATGATATATTTTGTACGATACGATGTCTAGATCATTGTCGTCATTTTGTTAGAAAACTAAAAAAATCACTCGCATTTCAATTGAATTTTTTATATCGTTCTAACTTATTTTCATGTATATATTATTTTATATACAGTATTTTTGTGACGTAAAATTGATCGAGATTGATTACGAGGATTAAAATACAACAGGGGAATTTCTATAAACTCTTCTTTTAATCCTTGTTTGTTAATTGTTTTATCTATATTTTACGCACAAATGGGGTCTAATCAATTTTCAATTGATAAATCTCAGATGTTGAATGGAAACAACTACAACATTTGGAAGATTCGATTGAAAGCAAAATTCATGGCTCACAAATTATGGGTAGTTGTAAATGGAACAGAGAGAGCTCCTGAAGAAGACATGTAACTGCTGATAACGTCACCACATATCAACAAAAAGTACAAGAGGCGATGTCCATTATCTTGCGAAGCGTACAAGATGATTTTCTACTTCATATCGAAATCTAGAAAGTCCTAGTGAAGCTTGGACACAATTGGAGTCGATGCACGAAGGTACGTGTTTATCAAAAATTATTAAATTGGTTTTAGAGCTTATGACAACTCCCATGAAGGGAGATGAAAAAGTGATTAATTATTTAGCAAAAATTAAAAAATATTAAGTCACAATTAGATGGATCTAGCAATAATTTGATTCATGATAAATTGCTCTATTTTATTATCCAATTAAATATTCATGAAAAATTTAGAAATTTCATTTCAATTTTGAATTCAAAGTATCAATCCGAACAAGACATTCCAAATTTTCAAACCCTTAGTAATCTCCTTGTTCAAGAAGAGCAAGTTATGACTAATTTTGATTCAAAAGAAAATGCCACACAGTGCACTTCTTGCTCAAAAAGAAAAAGGTAAACCTTCTAGGTTTAACAAGAATCAAAAATCAACTTTTAAAACTCCTAATAAAAACAAGAAACCAGAAACTTAAAAGTCAGTTTTGATGGTAAATGTCATAATTGTGGGAAATTTGGACATAAAAAGAGGATTGTAAATTTAAAAATAAGTCAAATTTCAAAAATTAGAAATGGAATAAATCATATCAAAATCAAGATAATGATGATGATAATAATCATAGTGCTAATATAATAGCTTTATAAATTACTTCTAAATGAAAAGTATATTTTCTATTTCGTATACTATTGAAAAAGAAGTTGTTTTTAAGAAGTAACTACAAGTGAAAACATACAAAAAATAGCTTATATGTGCTTTTGCTTCAAAAATAGAACTACTATTCATGTATTAAAAAGTGCTTACATGATCATTGTTTGAAGCAAAATCCATGGGAAGTATCCACAGTTGGTGGATTATGTTTTTTGTTATTATTCTTGTATAACTTGATTATCTGATATGTTATCAATTCTTATCTCATTTGTAAAGGCTTACAATAAGATAATGAAGATATTTCTTAGTATACAAAACTAAAATATTATTATATGCATATCAAATAACACTTGGGGACGCCCTTGCATTTGTATTGGAGATGTCCAATACTGATTGCATCTAATATATATTTTCAAGAGTAATATGTTGAATTTTTTCAACATATTCTAGTATGGTTAGTTGTTAAGCATATTGTTATATTAGTTGTTTTACAACTTGTGTTTAACTTTACAGAGTTGGTTAAAAGTGAAATTAATAATGATTTATATGCTTATATGGATATTGTGACTCTAACCATGTTGATGTTGTGATAGATATAAAATATATTGGATATGTGTTCAATTTTTGGTGTAGGAACCATTACTTGGAACAACTAAAAGAAACCAACAATCTCCATTTCTTCTACTGAGGTAGAGAAGTATAATGGAAGCAGCGAAGAAGCCATATGGCTGAAGCGGCTATTGGAAGAGATACACATGGAAGTTGAAGGAAGTATTCCTATTCTATGTGGTAGTCAGAGTGGTATTACTCTTGATAAAGAATCTAGTTCAACATCAGAGAATGAAGCATATTGAAGTTCATATATGTGTTATCCAAGAGAAGGTTCTCTGCGGTGATAGAGATCTCCAGTTCTACTGGACTGAAGATTAAGATTGCAGTTATGTTTACGAGCCATTATGTGTTGTAAAATACTGCAAGTGTGTGCAATGCTTGGCCTTTTAAAGTTGTCATTGAGGGGGAGTGTGCATGCAATGTCACCTCCTAATGGTCAGCTAGTTGTTGACTCCTTCTCCTCTATACTTCTACTCTAGTTTAAAAGCATTGTAAAAGATCTTGTATGATCTAAAGTAAATTGATAGAGTTTACATGTAAATTGATAGAGTTTACGGGAAAAATATAGTCCAGTGTGCATCTATTTGTAAAGGATGTCCTTGTGTTATAAAAGGATCCTAGAGATGCGGTATAAGAATATTTCCATGAGAAACAGTGAGATGTAGTCTCACAAATCATGCTTAGCCTAAATCATATGTCTGATTTATGGATTCCAAATCCTTTTGTACCAAAAGGTAAGTTGAGCATGATGAAGGTGTTATAATTCCTTCAACCGATATGCTAGCCTAAAACCTTTATGGTTTAAGGATTGTAAATCCTGTAGTGTACCACAGCAGGTAATCTATTGGCATATGGATCCCCACTTAATATTAAGGGGGAGTGTTAGAACAATAATATTAAGTGCATCATAATGTTTAGTTTATAGTTAAATAATATAGAATAGTTTATATTCTTATTATTTAAATATAAACTTTAGATTAGGTTTGTTAGTTATTAATTAACTAACTATTTATTAAATTGGGGTGTGCCCCGTCACTTAATATGGACATAACCCTTCGGGTTATTTAAATATGACTGTAGGTCATATTCATTAGATCACGTGAATCAATGGATTCCGGGTAAATACATGGAGTAGAAGTGAGGGAGGAGTTACTAGACTAGGTTGTAAAATGTTTTGTTAGTGCAAATTCACAACACCCCCAAAATGACCTATGGATCTCGACTTTCTAAGGCAAGTCATTTGGTGTGAATGCACCACATTGAGTTTTCTCAAAGGTGTCGGATCTTGCAATTGGAGAAAACTCTCCGTTTCAGGTTGGTTCCTACTCCTCGATTTAGGTGTATGCATGCAATTTTTGTAGAGGTTCTGATTCAAAATTCCTACTCTAAAACTACCAAGGAGACATAGTTGAGAGAAAAACATGGAAAAGGAAACAAAACAAAGCAAAAAAATAGAACGGTGATACACCAAAGGAGTGTTGAACTTCTTGTTTTGCAAAATAGACACAAATCATGGAGATTCAACACGAAAACATGCACAAATTACCATAATGCAATGAAGGATCAAAAGACAATAATAAATGCATGAGAGGATTGAAAATTGATCACATGCCATACATTATCATGCCCAAATTTGATACAATACGTTGCAATAGAAAAGAGGAAAAAAATGTATTACAATCTCTATGGAAGGTATGAAACTCCTTCAAATCCACTTGCTAAGGGGAAATGAAGAGCTTGCAGAAGCAAGAATGTCCAACATTACAAAATGAGCCAAAACTGGCTTTTAATCGATAAAAATGCAATCCAAAGGAGAGAGAACGCGGGAAATCCATTTTTGCACCCACCAACTGATAACGCATCCATTAAAATGGCAAGGGCACCTTTGTAAATCCACTTCCCAATCCATTCGATCTCGTAGGACAAGAAATTTCCCGTACCTTATTAAATCTAGTAAATGGAAATCGATTTTTGCCTTTTCCAAAGTGCGGATATTTATTAGCTCAACCACCAATCAAATCCCTTCAATCTCATCTGAAAATTGATGGGCTTCATGGAAAAACCCATACGCCAAAGTACATCTCTGCAGATCCAAAAAAAATGACCCATACTTCATTAATTTTGGTGATTGGGAACCATTTATGCATTTTTGCATGCCAGAGATGTTTTCTCGATTTTCTCCACAAAAATTGAACAAAAATAAAAATTGAGGATTTCATCATCGAGAGGATGTCAACATATTTCCAATGACACCAAAATCATCAAAACCAAGCTCTAGTACGAAAGATATGCCCCTCTGAAGATTTAGGGAAAAAATGGTGAAATTAGGGCAAAATTCGGGTTTACAGGCCGAAATTTGAACTTTTTCCTCTTTTTCAAATTAGAAAAAATTCCCAAAAACTTCCACTAGTCCACCACTCCTCTGCCACATGGCATCTTTTGGTTCATCTATGGGCCGAAGACCTACCTTTTTCCTTCTTATTTCACATTGGGAAAAATTTCCCAAAAAAGTTTGCGCCCCACCACTCCGAGACACGTGGCACCTTCTAATTGCTTGGGGGATGCGCTTCCATTTTTTCCCTTTGCGCTTTTGACAACTTTGGAAAAATTTACTAAATCCTCCTAGCACCCCGACTCCCACTACTGACTGGACACGTGGCATCATGTGATTGCTCGGCGGGGATGCGCCTCTATTTCTACCTTTGACACATTTTGACCAAAAGCCAAAAACTTCAACTTTCTTCCACCCTCGCCGCTCCGCCTTGACACGTGGCACTCTCCAATTGGCACGGGGGCTTAACCAAATTTTTCCTTTACGGTATTTTGGGCTGAAATTTTCCCTCGATTTTTTTAGCCAAAAGGCTATGTGCCAAAAATTCTTGTGGGCCCGCCTTGGGAAAAATTTCCCTCTAAACTCCATTGAGCCATAACTAGCAAAATACAAGGAGTTAGGAGGAATTCCTTACCTTTCTAGAAATGGGAAGAAAAATTCTATCTGATGAAGCAATTTCTAGAATCCTTTGAGTGCTTACAATGTGTGAAAATTGAAGTTGAAGCACAAGGAAGGAAAGAATGAAGGCAAGTTAGCCAAAATAAGCAGAGGGCTCATTTTGGATAACAATTTTGGTGACTCGGAGGGGTCATCTGCCTACTAGATGAATGATTAACAGCCTTTGAATCATCCATTGGGCATGGAGTCAAGCTTGATAACCAATTCTGATCTAAACTATGAAAAAACTCCGACCTCACGAGCCACTTGAAACCCACCAAACTTGGATTTGATCCTCACTAAAAACCATTGAACGCACAATGCAAGCAAGAGCAACCAAAACAACACCAAACAACTATATACAAACTAAAAATCATACATACCCTAAGTTAGATATGTATAGTGTGCACAAGCACTTATTCTACAAAAACAAACCTACCTAATCTACTCTAACCAAGAGCAAAGGTAAGCTAAACAAACCATGCAACTGGTTGGGAGAAGTAGCTTCCTTTCTTCAAAATGGGCAGCCATGCAATTGATTTGGAGTTGATCATGGCTGTTAGGATGAGTGGAAAACTGAGAATAATCCAGTCCTCCACCCAAATCATCAAGGTATCAATAGGAAACAAATCAAATACCTCTTTTAGTTGCTCTGCATTTGGATTGAAGAGGCATTGCAGCTGATCCTTGGTACTTTGTATATCATCCTCATGCTTAGAAGCAAGCATGACTAGTTTTGGCTTCTCCCTTGGCTCTAATGAAGCCAAGTATCTGATTGGGCAAGGTATGGTCCTCTGAATGTGCCCATTGCTTTGAATTTTAACTCCAAAAATGGAGTCTTCTTGTAGATCTTCTTGGGTGAATGGTGTGGAAGAAGTGGTGAAAATATCTTGCTCTTCCCCTCCTTTTCCCATGAAGTACATGGAAGATTTAAATCTTCCAAACTTGGTTCCAATGAGCTGTCACAAAACACAGGCTATTGTTTTTCAATGTTCTCCTTTGTGGCAGTAGGCTCTTGATGTTGGAGAATGAATGGTGAAGAAGAAAATGTTGTAATTTCAGCTGGCTCCTCATCCAAACATTCTTCTAAGTCTGATAAACAATAAAAATCTTCATTGTCCCACTGCAACAAATATTTTCCCTCTTGCATGGTGACCTCCAAAACTGCATTTTATTCACCATGTGTAGCTTCATTTTAAAACATGAAACTTGTCAATTTGAACTCATCCAAAAAATCAGATTTTTGGAGAGATGAATTGGGAGAGAAACATGAAATCTCTTGTGCCTTTTGCTCACAATTTGGACTTGTTTCATGCACCTCCATAATGGCTTCATCATCAAATCAGCCCCTTCAAATGAAAGCAAAAATGTATCAATAATGCTTCCTTCTTCTGTTGCAAAAACTGACTTGATTTAATCCATTTGCTCCTCTTCAATGGGGTTTGGAGCTGGTTTTTCTTCCTCCATAATGACTGATTTTGCAGTGCAGATTGGATCAGCATTTTCTTTGGGCAAAGTGCCAACATGGACACCCAACTCATCACCAACAAATTGTTGATTCTTTTCCTCTTGTTCTTGTTCTTCTTTTGTTGCAAACTCAGCCTCAACCACCACTGTTTCTTCAACTCCAACTTCCTCTTTTGGCTTCACCATCAAGGGGATTTTTGAAAACTCAAATTTAGTAGCCCAACTCTTCAAATTTTCTATCATTTCTTCTCTGATGGTTTCCTCTATTTGATTTTCTCCTTGGATGGTTTTTTTATTGTTTTCTTCCTAACATGGACTTGGGAAGGCAAGAAGAGTGGTGGGTTGTAACTCAACCGGTTTTGAAAATTTTTGTGGCGATGGAGGAGGTATAAATTCTTGTTTCTTTGGAGGGGATGGCTGTTTGGAAGGGAAAAGAGTAGAGAAATTGAGGTGGCATAGGAGACTAGGAGATGGAGAAATGGAATCAACTTTTTGGGACAAAGCAGATGGGTAACTTGAAACTTAACACTTTGCTGAAATGATACAGATTGAGAAAGAGGAAAAGAAATAGTATGAGATGATGTGCTTACCCATTGACAAGGTTGTTGAATACTCATCTCATACACCTCTATTCCCTCATTCCACTTTGCAAGTAATGGAAGTGTTACAACCATGAAGTCGAATTTCTCTTGATGGTTGTAATGTCTTGAAAAGGACCTTCCCATGGACAAGGTGCTCAAAACCAATCTGAAATGCCTTCATTTGTGTTGTTACTCTTGATTGCACCATGTTTTCCTCCATCTTTTAGATCTTCTCCAACAAATCTGCATTTTCTTCTTGATTGCCCTCACAATCTGCATACCCTTGTGCTTGACATGCTTCATAGCCAAACTGACTTTGGCATTTCTCATATGGATATGCATATTGGTTTTGAATTTGATCAAAATGCTGATCTGGAGGATTTGAAAAATATGTTGGAGGTGGGAAACATTGTTGCTGCTGAAATTATAGATTCCATGGGGGAAATGAAGTCATGATTGCACAACTTCATGGAGTGAAAGAAGAATGACAGAGATGGAAGGAAAAATGAAATGGAAAATGAATGAAAATGAATGGAAAGAAGGTCTGCAACTTCAGAGATGGGTTGCTGATCAGATGGAGTTGCCAGATGTGTTTGCAAGTGCCTCCAAAGGCTGAAATTTTAAACAGGAACACATCAACCTGCAAAAAATGAAGTGGAAGAACTCTAAGGTCCCACTGAGCATGCCAAAATCAGCTGTTAGTGTAAATTCATAGCACCCCAAAATGACCTATGGATCTACTTTTCTAAGGCAAGTCATTTGGTGTGAATGCACAACATTGAGTTTTCTCCAAGGTGTGGGACCTTGCAATTGGGGAAAACTCTCCAGATTGAAGTTCATTCTTACTCCTCTATTTAGGTGTATGCATGTAATTTTTGTAGAGGTTCTGATTCAAAATCCTACTCTAAAACTACCAAGGAGATAGGGTTGAGAGAAAACATGGAAATGGAAACAAAACTAAGCAAAAATAGAAAGGTGATACACCAAAGGAGTGTTGAACTCCTTGCTTTACAAATTAGACACAAATCATGAAGATTATAGCACCAAAACATGCACAGATTACCAGAATGCAATGAAGGATCAGAAGACAATGATAAATGCATGAGAGGATTGAAAATCAATCATAGAACATACATTATCATTTCCAAGATTTGATACAATACATTGCAATAGCAAAGAGGAAAAAATGAACTGCAGTCTCCATGGGAGGTCTGAAACTCCTTCAAATCCGCCTGCTAAGGAGAAAAGAAGAGCTTTAGTAAGAACATCCAACATTACAAAATGAGCCAAAGCGGCTTTTAATCGATAAAAATGCGAATGCAGGAGAGAGAATGTAGGAAATCCATTTTTGCACCCACTAACTCGATAGCATCCATTAAAATGGAAAGGGAACCTCTGCGCAAATCCATTTCCCAATGCATTTTAACTCAGTAGGACAAGAAATTTCCCATACCTCATTAAATCTGGTAAATGGAAATTTGATTTTTGCCTTTTCCAATGCCAGAGATTTATTAGCTCAACCACCAATAAAATCCCTTCAATATCACCTGCAAAGTGATGGGCTTCATGGAAAAACCCATACACCAAAGTACATTGCTCTGTAGATCTAAAAAAATGACCCATACTTCATTAATTTTGGTGGTTGGGAACCATTTCTGTGTTTTTGCATGCCAGAGACGTTTTCTTGATTTTCTCCCACAAAACTTGACCAAAAATAAAAATTGAGGATTCCATCGATGAGAGGATGTCAATAGCTTTCCAATGACACAAAAATCATCAAAACCCAAGCTTTGGTGTGAAATATATGCCCCTCTGAAGATTTAGGGCAAAAATGGCAAGGTTAGGGCAAAATTCGGGTTCGTAGGCCAAAATTTGAACTTTTTCCTCTTTTTTCAAATTGGGAAAAAAATTCCCAAAAACCTCCACTGGTTCAGCACTCCTCTACCATGTGGCATCTCCTAGTTCATCCGTGGGCTGAAGACCTTCCTTTTTCCTTTTGATTTCACATTGGGAAAACTTTCCCAAAAAAAGCTCACACCCCGCCACTCCAAGACACATGGCACCTTCTAATTGGTTGGTGATGCGCTTCTATTTCTACCCCTTGTGCTTTTGACAAATTTGGAAAAATTTACTAAATCCTCCCAAAGGCCTCGACTCCTACCGCTAACCGTACATGTGGTTTCATGTGATTGCTCGGCAGGATGTGCCTCTATTTCGCCTTTGACGCATTTTTGTCAAAAGCCAAAAACTTCGACTTTCTTCCACCCCTGCCACTCCACCTTGATACATGGTGCTCTCTGATTGGAACAGGGGCTTAAAAAAATTTTCCCTTTACAAGATTTCAAGCTAAAATTTTCCCTCGATTTTTTTAGCCAAAAGGCTATGTGCCAAAAAATTTCTCGCGGCCCACCTTGGGAAAAATTTCCCCTCTAAACTCCGTCGTGCCATAACTTGCAAAATACAAGGAGTTAGGAGGACTTCCTTACCTTTCTGGAAAGGGGAAGAAAAATCCTATCTGATGAAGCAATTTCTAGAATCCTTTGAGTGCTTATAATGTGTGAAAATTGAATTTGAAGCACAAGGAAGGAAAGAATGAAGGCAAGTTATCCAAAATAAGCAGGGGCTCATTTTCGATAACAATTTCTCTATAGTGGATAATTCTTCCATGGTTTTTTACCCATTTACGGGTTTTCCACATTATATATGGTGTCAATGTGTAATTTATTTTATGTTTTTATTTACTTTTATTATGGTGTGCATATTTATATTTCCACTTATTAATGTATGTTAATCTAACATTTAATTTAGTTGGTAAATATACCTTTTCACCCCTCGTCTTAGCATTAACCTCATTACCCTTCCTCCCCCACTCGAATTAGACCCATCCCGACCCAAAGGATACAACTATAATGAAAATTTTTGTTGTGATTATCATCATTGTGCGGGAAACTCTACTAATCGATGTCTCAAACTCCACACCATTATACAAGATCTCTTCAAAATGATCAGCTCGAATTTCCCAAACCTAATAGCCCTGCTCCCTCCCAAGATAAGGGTAAAATAAAACTTTTTAATAATGATTCCCATCAATGTGACAAAAATCCTACATATTTTTCTCGCTTATCACACTTACCATGCCACAACACCTCCATCCGTGGTGTGCTTGATTTCTTAGTCGCTAGCACTGATATGGCCTCGCCCATCATCTCTTTTTCTAATGTCGATTATCATACTTCATTCACCTCTGATCATTTACATATACAAGAAGCTATTGGTTCAAACTCTATTAATAACACTAAGATTGATCCCTCTTCCCCTATTAGTGCATGTTCATTACCCTTTTTACGATCTATTGGTTACCCTCCATCAGACATCGATTATCCATTCAACAAACCTTTTGGTGTTGTTAAGTTGTGTATCACTATTGGTCATCTTACTCTTCTCATCCCTTGCTTTGTTAGTTCAATAGTCAATGGATGTGACCTACTTTTGGGCCTCAATTGGATTCATAAATCCCAAGCTATTATCTCCATGACCCACTTGCATCTCAAATTTATTTACAAAAATCAAGTTATCACCATTAATGGAGTCCTTCCTAGCCCTCCACTCTCATCACCTTATCATTTCACTACCCGTGTCCCTCCCCCTCCTACTTACACAACTCCTTTTTCATTACCAGCACCACATCCTATTCCTCTTTCATCACCACGGTTGACTCCCATGCCATCACATCACTCCATTAGTCCCACACACCAACATCCACCTATTCCTAAACCTATTACCGCCTCTCGTCATAAATCACCACCATGTTTTATCCCACGTCGATCATCCTCCTCTTTACGCATGGAATCTCCTTGATCTCCCTCACCTACGCACTTTACTATACCATGACATTCATCTTATATCCACCCCTTGCATGCATATCGGCTTCATTCCCTTACACAATGCTTATCTCCTATACCGCCATTATTAGAGCATCCTTCTATGTCTTCCTCTCTCATGTATAGGTCGATGGACATCCATCCCTCGACCTTATTGGATGATTCCTCTTGCCTCAAAAATTTAGGGGAATAGCCACTGGACACTCCCCTCATGCACTCTCGCATTGCTACCTTTCATATTAATCATTTTCATTTCTTCACACATTGAAATTTTCATCATATATTATCACACCCTTTGTTACCCGATGACGTACCTAGTGCTTTGGTTCACATTGTATTGTTGAGGGATTACCATTACATTAAACCCCACACAATGCACTATAGGACCTATACATTTACATTCCATCATCCTACATTATATATCCATAACATACACTACACTAGTCATCATTGTATATGAGCCTAGTTTTGCATTCCATCCTCTCATTCTACATTTACGCTAGGTCACATTGTATATGAGTCTAGATTTTACCATCACATATTATACCTACACCTATCATCATATCTTCCACACTACATATACATACTACACACCCACATTGCATTCATACATCTTACCTATTCTACATCCTACACTATATTTCCTTATACTTGGGTCTAGTTTTATCTATCATCATTACACATTCTATTTCTACCTACCCACATATTCCATTACATTCCATACCCATTACACACTCTACATTACATTGCCTACACTACACATTCACATATCTTGGTTGTTTATACTACGTTGTTTTCTACGCACTGCACTCACCACCCTATGATGCACTTTAGTTCCTCGGTCCATACTTGATTGCCGAGGGTTTACCAATCAAATGGACCTTACTAATACAGCCTAGAATTTACCAAGAATAACCCAGATGCATTGGCACATCACTCAACCTAGATCGAGTGCTCACCCAAAGTGTGCAAAGGTATTATGCCCTCTTTTAGGGTTTCTTGATCGGGATGTTAGCATGATGAATACTTAATGCATTCAAATCCATAATTATTATAACATTCTACGGATCATATTACGATCTAGATATAAGGATAACAGATTTAAATAATAACCGTGATGAATTCAACTAGGTAAAAACAATTTATACTCATGATTAATACCTTGATTCAGCCAATACACTCCATTATATTAAACACAATAAATACACAAAAGCTTATTACAATAAGTAATACCATAAGCTCATGCATGCATCAGATCTGGCAACATAACTTCACAATAATTCATATCCAGTTCTCACATAGTCCTCCTATTCTATGTAGATCACTACATATTTATAAGGGTGGGGACTTTCCCTTCACCACTTGCATAATTCCCAAAATAGGTCGCATGCTGAAAATAGCTATGTGCCTTTACAATAATATACACACATGCAAGTGCACTAACAATAGGTCTCTTAAGTTAATCGCGGTAGAAATTATATTATTAGCTCGAACCCATGCAAAGAGCTTATTAGACACTCTTCCCAAAATATCCTATGTGTGTCGCACAAGTATTTATCTAGTTTGTGTGCTCTACACGCTATCTCCAAAAATATCCCATACACATGAAAATGGATAAGTCCCAAATTTGGTCCTTTTCTGTCGTATGTGTGTCCTCCCTATCCTTCGCACCTTTGAATGCACCTTTTTCTCACGTGTGAACCTTCTGTGTGCCTTCTGCTAAGTATCATAATTTTTCTGATCAACACTTACTTACATGTGACATATCATCATACCACATTCCTCTTACTAGTGACCGAGACTCTAGGATACATACTCACCCACACACACCATCACATACTATAGTGGTATACACCTTAGGTTAAATCACCACTCTTTTCATCACTTCTACATCATCCTATTACATTCTATCATCTATTATTCTCTCCTCCTCTTACATTTTCTCAATTCCAAATTATTCCATTACATTATCACACCTTCCATCACATTGTAGTGGTATACACCTTAGGTTAAATCACCACTCCCTTCATCCATTCTAAATTATCCTCTTACATTTTATCATCACCTATTCTATTATCCTATTCTACGTCATTTTATTACCTCATCATTTATCCTACTCATCACTTAGTGGTATACACCTTAGGATAAATCATCACCCTCACCTTATTCATCACATAGTGGTCCATGCTTAGTGTTACACCACCACCTTCTCGTTCTCCATTGTATACTCATTTACACTCCATCCGACTTCATCACCCATCTTGTAGTGACATACGTTATAGGCTAAATCATCACCTTCTTCTTCCATCAGGTAGTGATATACACTTAGGGCTAAATCATCACTCTTCCATTCAAACAAGTTGTGGTATACACTTAGGCTATAGGGTCCACGCACATATTTCCATATGTCTCATTCACATCCACTCATCCCATAGTGATATATGCTTAGGGATAAATCATCACTTGTCTATTCAACCAAGTCATGGTATACGCTTAGGCTATAGGGTCCACACACATCTTTCCATATGTTGCATTCCCATCCATTCATCTTATAGTGATATACACTTAGGGATAAATCATCACTCCTTCATTCAACAAGTCATGGTATACGCTTAGGCTATAGGGTCCACACACACCTCTCTACATGTCACATTTCATCACCATTCCATACACATACTCATCACAACGTGCTAGATACAACCAACACTACTCGACCATTTCCCGATGATGCACTCTCATTTATGGTTCATTCTTGAATGCTTGAGGGGGAAAAAAATGAACCTCATTACATACACTTCCATTCACTCGAGGGGCATGTTTCTCCTATCATTCCATCTTGCATTCCATTCCATCCATCCACAACATACTGCATTGTCTTGGTAGCATTTACTCTTTCTTACTAGTGTTTTGCATGCTCATTCTACTACACATGTTAGATTTCTTTCTTATATGTCATTATCATACACACATGTGTGTTCATGCCTTTCTCTAGTGTGATCACAAATATAGGATTCTACACATGGCATGGATGCTCACCTTCTACCCTTCCTATACCGGTCGCTGGGGGCATCCACATTCATCCTATCCAGGTGTTATTGTTTCATTTTGTACTTAGCATATTTTACTACTTGCTTCTACACACTTTGACATATTGGTTATCACTCTAACATGCTAACAGTGTTCTATGTGCAACACTTGTTTTGCAAGACTACATGTTTCCATGACTACATTTTTTTACTTGTCTGCGTTGTTTTCCATTGTATGCGGGATTTTCCCTTTGCTTGTGTGCACACTTGATTTTTATTTATAGCCATGATGGCCTTACGTGTCTTGTGATATCGTGAGTGATGTCCCATGTTTGAAACCCTCTTTGTGTGGTCTGCTTGTTTTCTTGCATGTTTACACTACTTTTCTTGGTATTTTTACATTGTGTATTTTACACTTGTCTTATTTTTCATGCATGTGTTCATACTAACACTTGTATTGGCTATCCATCCCCTTTTGTGCATGCCTTGGTATCTACCAAGCATTTTCATTTCCCCGTAGGGAAAAGTTCTACAGGTCAGAGTGTGGTTGGTCCTCTTTTGGGGTCGCATTCTCCTTCCAGGGTCATTGCATGTGCCCCCAAAGAGGGGGCATCATTGAGGGTTTCTACTAACACAACGTATCTACATCGGTTCACACATAGAAAGTGGGTTGCACCATTATATGAACTCCATACACAAATGACCTCAATAGGACATGGTGTCCTTCGACAATTCTATAGAGCGGTTATAGGCTTAGGGGTTACAGTGGGTGTGCCTCTCTACACTTCTCCATCCAGTGGCGTCGGATCACCCAAAAAACTAGGACAAAGATAGAGATCTCTTCCAACATTTCAGCAGAAGCGGTTAAAGGTTGGAGGATACAACATGGTTCCTCCCTATACTTCTTCAGCTAGGGTGGCATGAGATCACCCAAAAACTCATGACACTACAGGATATCCTTCTACACCCTTTTTCTTGACATGGATTAGGTGCACATGTTCCATTTTTCCATTTACACTTTCTATTCTAGCGTATTTTACATTTTGCATATTTTACACAACATTTTTACATACATACATATTTGACTACTTGATCATTTTCTCCTTGCAGGTCCATCATATGAGAAACAAGTAGTCAAATTGGGGTTAACAACTATAAAGAACAATGAAAATGACAACAACAACACACTGCTACAGGAATTTTCCTTTTGTAACCATACAGGTACACTACACATAGCAAAAGAGCTACACACATGTTTCATTGTAGGTTCACTCTCATCACTTTTTATACACATTTTTCATCTTTAGAATCCACACTCCTCCACATTTTTCTTTTTTCATTCCACATTTGAGTCTAGTCCATCGGCATGTCTTCTTCTACACTCTACATGGTTATCAAGTACGCATCTCTATCTACTTTATGTTACCAAGCTTTCGCTCACCAACATAAAGTGGGGAAAATGTAGACACAAATATTACACATTAGACAATATTTAGCCCAACCTTATACTACTATTTAGAAGGTTATCAAGTGTACAAAGTACTAATTAATCCCACCTTTTGCCACCTTTTTCTTATCTTTTATTTTTTCTTTCCCGCGTATTTCCTAATACCTATCATCCCATTTCATGACCTTTCCGACATTCTAGCCTGAAATCAAGGCACCTCAATCTGTATTGGGGTGCCCCGAGGCACCCTGGTCCCATTCTAGACACTCCAGTCTATACACAACCTCTTCCTCTTCTTTTTGGGTCACTTCTAGTTGTTGGTCATCCTTATCTTCTTCTCAGTCGGCCTTGTCAGGATTAATTATGAAATTAAGCTTGAGAGCCCTATAAATATAAATTTATAAGACCATAATGAGGGTCCTAGGTCATTACATCTTATCACTACTATCACTCCATCTAGGGTTATATCCATTACATAACTTGCATCCATATATTTCCATGCATTCAAGCTAGGATATCTGCATCACACACACTTCATAGGGGAGGGATTCCATTCTATTCCATACACACATGTTACTTACATTTCTATAGCTACTATTGTTCGCTACTTCACAAGTATGACTAGCATGAGAGCACCTAGGGTACAAAGATGCACACACACACACCGTAACTACATCCATGTCCAAAATTTAGTGTAGCGCTCAACAATAATACCACTAGCTTGGCGATCGATTTCATCTAAATCATTCATATGCATTTTTCATTTTTCTAGGGTTTGATACTTCTCCTTGCATTACGGGCCATTCTCTAATCCATCTAAAAAATCTAGAATGACAGAGACAGGAAGCACTCGAAGATACTTAGTGACCATACCAAATTGATGTTTTGAGCATTTACGTTGTTCTGAGCACCTAGATTACAAACTAAGGTGCCTGGGGCACCCCATTACTCGCCTAGGTGCTTGTATCATCTTAGATAGTTGAGAGTTGCCCTTCGTATGGTCTCTAAGGGTTCTTCTACACTTCCAAATTTTATTTCTAGATCTGGGACACCATGTGATAGTCTTCTGTTATCATTTGATTCTTTTCCTTACTCTTCTCTTGCACATTAGGTTTCATTTCATCTAGAATAATTTATTTACATTTATTTCATACTTCTTTAGTCCATTTACAACGTTTTAGTCCTCCTAACTAGATTAACATTAGTACCCTAGATATCCCCTTTAGTCCATCTAGGTAATATTACCATTTTTGTTAATCGGTTGGCACCATAAGAAATTCCAGGACCGATTAATGGACTAGTTCATCAAGGTATTAAATCTTCATACTTGTGGGTGATCAGGATATGTTTACATCTTTCACAAAGGTTAAAAACGGCAAATAACAAGAATGATAAATTATTCCAAAATCTCGAGTTATGATGGCCCAAAAGCATGCAACCCAATCATGAGGTATAAAGCTACAAGAGGGGATAACTTAGTTAAAATGGACTCACCATTTAAAGTTCCCGAGACATTCAAATGGCCGTCAAATATCTATGCCGTCCGTAAATTCAAGCCATTTGGGTTTTACAAACTTCAATTATGTGGAATGTACAAAATTCAATACGATTTCGATATGTGGGGGGAAGCCAAATTCATCACAATTAGAAATAAAACATGGTGGAGTTATGTTCCAAGATCAATGGTCGACGGTGGATACATATCACCATTCCAAAGGTGCAGGGTGAGCATATGGGCACCCACAGATGTAAATTCCATGAAATGAGTCGATTTAAAATGGCTTCAGGTCCGAGTGTTTTGATCATTCAAGGTACTATACGTGGTAGCATTTCTATGAATTCAAGGATGATAAAGTACACCTGAGCAAGATGTAAGTCGTGATGTGAAGGCGACCCGCAACCAATGAAAGGTAAACACGAAAGCAATAGAGCGACACTATGAAATCGTAAAGGTCCTTATAAATAAAAGTAAATTATGAAGTAGCATGGAACTTTCATATTGGTTTATGCTTCACACTCTAACAAGGATGACAACACAAAGGTGTGTGGATATTTCTCATTGGTTTATGTTTCCCACTCTAATAAGGATTTTGTAAATGAAAGTGAATTATGAAGTAAGCATGGAGCTTCTTTATTGGCTCACATTTTGTGGCTATCAATTGAGTTTATCAAACATTTTGACAATGCAAGAAGCATGGTGCTTTCTAATTGGCTCATGTTTCAAGGTAATCACCAAGTAAGAGAAATGTCCGACAAGGCGAAGGAAAGTGGTATTTTCTTATTGGGCTGTCATTTCATAATGGAACTCACCGAACTCAAAGCCATAAAACATAGAAAATCAAAAGGAAGCAGATGCGTAGGAAAATCTGACCTAGCAGACCAACCGAGAGAATAACATGTGGTAGTGAAGGCATAGAACCGACCTAAAATACTAATGAAAATTGGATATTTTCATTTAGACAGAGTATATTCCCACTTTGATTAAAGATATTTCTGTTAAAACAAGGCGTAGATTCACTTACTATTTGCAAGGAATTGAATTGTAATAACAAACCAAATTTTTATAAATATGGGGACTTGTCCTCATATCTAGGGGGTTTAAATTTTTCTATTTCTCGAAAAGGTCAAAAGATACAATTATAATATTGCATGTTTATTTTTTGAAATGCATATGGATTTTGATTTCCTAAACTTTTGTGTCAAGGTGGTTGCAATGTACAACCATTGACAAACCCTAAGATCATTTTTTTGATGTTCCCTTATTAAGAAATTAAAGATCTAAATGAAATATGTCCGCTTGTGAGTTTGATTTTTGTATTTTGGGTTCTATATGTTGAATGGTTGATTAATGAGTTATACTTTTTGCTGCAATTTTGTGTTCATTGCTTCTCTTTGTCGTACACTAGATTAGTTATTAATGGTTTTTATTTTGTCATTAATGTAATATTACACCGAGAGTATTTACTATGAAATATTGGACATAATTCTAAAATCCTTGCTATAACCATTTTTTTGAAGTAATTTTTGTTAGCCTTTGAGTGTATCTTGCGCGCGTCCGAGAGTAAGCATTAAATACTTGATTAGATTACTTGTACGAGATTTTGTGTTGAGTATTTTAGATATTTTTTGAAACTTTTCATCTGTTGAGTATCAATGAATGCAAATCTTCCTTCACAGAAATTATGACTACGTTTTCAAGTGTTTTGTACTTTCCAGAATAGCAAGTTGCTCTAGTAAGTGTTAAATGCTTTGATACAAGGAATATGTGATCATATAAATCCCCCTTTTTGAAGTTAAACTACTATAATTTATCCCACCCCATACTAACTTCCATTTTTTTATTTTCTACTTTGTCTCTAAATATCATTGAAAGTGTCCTTTAGCTTTAATTCTACTATCAAGAGAATGCACAAGCAATCAAACTTTCCGCCTATAGTAACCTGTGTCTAGTATGGTAAGCATATACAACATTTTTGTGACAACTCATGAGAGTGAAGTGTTGTATTCATGGCCATGTTTATCTCAGATTGATCCATCATTTGAAAAATTGAGGGGAACAAAGACCCTATCTCCCCTTTTGCATTCATGTTACCCTGCGGGTTCTCTCACCCTAGTTCAAGGCAAGACCAAAATTAGCAGGATGAGGACATCCCTTCATACGTTCCCCTCAATAACCTCAAATATTGATCCCAAGGAAATTTTTAGACCCCTCCCTGACTAAAAATAACATATATTACCTAGTTTGCCACCATCCAAGCATCCCCTTCCTAGAAAATGTTTTCAAGCCATTCGTGGGTGTAGAATTAAGGACCAACATTATACAAGCATGTATTAAAGCTCGAGTTTTTGTATGGGGTAACTAATTCACCCAATGTATACCCCCATTAGGGGTGTATGAAACTTAACTAGGAGTATGCGGCCCAAAGGAGAGGACTGGATGTTGATTTTAAACTGATACCTTGTAGGGGGCGGAATGTGCATGGTAGTAGAGACAAAGGCACATGAAAACAATATGGCTAGAAACATGTGTTAGTAGAAAAAGTGACAGATATGTTATAAAATACAATGTAATCAAGAATTATTACAGAAAAAGGAGACCATGAAAAGTAGGTTTCAAACATGGGACATCTCTCATAATGTCATAAGACAATCAAGGTTAGAGAATCCAAAAGCATACAAGTAATAATCAAGTAAGACATATGGTATATCCCAAAAACAATGGCATATAGTAGAATACAAGAGCAAGTAATATATCAAACAACCATGGTGGAAAATAGTTCCTGCAAGACAAAATTTTCACATGAATCACCCGTTAGCATGTTATAAATATGAGTGTGTCAAAGCGTGTATATAAAGAATGTGAAAATAGTTTCCTAGTAAGAATAGGAAGTATTATAAAATGAAATAATAGCTCTTGTAGTCGGTAAAAGTAGGAATGTAGATGCCCCCAGATCCTCATGGGGATTTGTAAGAGGTGCAATGATGCCAAGCATCATTTCTATGTTTATAGATTGTAGAAATTATGCAGCCAAAACTAAAGAACAAGTGAACATGCATGTGTATATAGAAAGATAATGACATACTAGATATTCATTTAATATAGTAAGCAAAGTGTAACATGTGAGTATAATCAAGCAATGATAATTGCAAACTAAGATATGAAACGTGTTGTGAGTGTGAATGGAATGGTATGCAATGTGAATGTGATAGAAGCATCATGCCCCGAATGGATGTGTATGAATTTATATGAGATAAGGTTCATTTATATAAGAACCCTCAACAATCAAGAATGAACTCTAGAACAAAAGTGTGTCATTGGGAAATGGTTTTATAATGTACACTAAATAGATAGATCTATGAAACATAGAGCATATAGAGTTTGAGTGTGGTGAGGTTCGTTTCAGATTTAGAACCTCATTAGTCGAGTATCAACTATGGAACTAGAGTGCGTCATAAGTTAGTGAATGTGGTTCATGTGTACTATCATTTAAGATGTATAACATTAAGTACGTTCTTAAGCGGTTTACCTAGGAGAGTGGAAGGAAATAGACACCACCCCAAGATTTTATGTGATGACATAAGGACCGAGCTAGTTAGGTTTGAAATTTCCCATAAGGGGAGTGTTTCACTCGGAATGTTTCGGCTTCTGGGAATAGAGTTACTTCTATCCTTTCATTCCTTTTAGAAACAGATAAGGTTAGGGCTAGGAGGAATACCTGTTGAATGTCGAGATGGTGTGCGCGTACCGTAGAGAAAGATCAGGTTGACTGCGAAGAACTCCTTTTTGTCTTGGAAGGACTACCTGCAAATAAGAACACAAGACCACAAGATTTTGATTAGACAATAAATGAGGGAACTGCCTTGGGCCCAGGAAATATAAAACTTCCTTTCGAAGGTGGTCAGTTCCCCTGCTAATATGAATTAACACCAAAAACTGTAAAATATCAATTAAATTGCTTCGTTGAGACGGGTAGGGGAAAGGCTGATTTCTGGTTTTGAGTCACAATAACCGATACCGGTTGCTGATAACCGATATCGGTATGGTCTAGGATCTGTAGGTTGGTTGTTTTATGGGGTGGTTGTGTTGTAGGGTAACGGTGTTGTTGGTAAGGCTGGTATATGAGTGATATTAGGTAATGAGATGGTGAGAGGTAAATGAATGATAGTTAGATGCAATGACATGTTGGGTAGTGGATCTAGGAATGGATTTATGGGGACTGTGATTCAAAAAGTCTAAGAAATGTTATTAAAGAGGACATGCAAGATGTAACTTACTGGTTATTGACGAAGATGCAGGTCCAGGAACTCTGATGACAAAGGCAGAACTTAGGTAAGATGGCTTGACACACAGAAGATGAGAGATCTCCCTCCCGATGATCAGCTGAGTATCACAGGTTTCTGGCTATTCCGTTGCAGTTTTGGGCTTGATCTCCTTTGCTGCAAACTCTTCTGGTTTCTTCACTCGTCTCTGCTCGGCCAAGTAAAGATCCGGATTCTCTTGATCGCTCCTGCTGATCTCTGTTGATCCAAAAATCCTTCCACCTTTGTTTTTGGCTTGGGGAGCCCATTTACAGGGAACCGATGGCGGTTACGTAACCGACGGCGGTCGAGTAGGAACCGGTATCGGTTAGGAAAAAGTAGGCTATTTTTAGTAAAATCGCCCACTTTCCCTGCTTTTCTCCCGAGAGATTAGTTGCGGGCTTGGTCAAGTGACTAGAAGGTCGGTTTTGGGTGCGAGAAAGGGGTCATTAGTCATGGGTGTAGGTGTGGACCAAGTTATAGGTCTTAATTAGGTTAGTTTAGGGTTAGGACTAGGTCATGATGAGGTGGCAAAATGAGGTGGCAGGTAAGGTGATGTGGATTTATCAATTACAAGGTAATTAATAAATAATTGTGTAAGGTTTAGGTGATGAGGTTAGGTTGCGAAATGAGATGTGGGTCACAAGGGGTCGTAAGACACAAATTTGGTGTCTACATTAGCCCCTTATTGTCATGTAGCTTGTTTTGTAAAGCTGCACGGACAATAATATGAAGTGGTTTCCCCTGTTAAGGGTATAGGTAATCCCCCTCAAATCTAGCACAGATTGAGATCGCGTGAAATCAGGGATAGGGTTGATAAAGGGTAAATGGTGTAGAGATGATGGTGAGATGGTGGGGTAGGTCCAAGGAAGCAGACGCACGTTGAAATGCAATAATGCGACTAGGGTACATGATTTGATGAGCAAACCAGCAATGCATAGGCAAAGGTCGATAGTTTATCCAAACAAGGGTGATATAATCCTGGTATCCAAGGCATAGGAAGTAGCTCCAGGGTATATAACAGGTAAGGTACAGGAACGTTTAGGCATGTTCGGCAGTACCAAATGGTTGGTTTGGTTGAGATAAACGTCACGGTCGAGGTCTAGGCAAAGTTGGTCGGCAGAGCAAGTCAGGGACCCTAATCATGCTAAAACACGAACAGGTGAGCTCGATGGAACAAAAAGCTACATGATGGGTGGATAAAAGTGTATGTTGTTGATGTTGGGTAAGGTATTGAAGTGATACGGCCGTGGGTCGGGCCAAGTTGTTGGGTTGCGGCCTTGGGTCGGGCCAAATGGGTAGGGTGAGGCCTTGGGTCGGGCCGGATAGGTAGGTTGAGGCCTTGGGTCGGGCCGGATAGGTAGGTTGAGGCCTTGGGTCGGGCCAAATGGTTAGGGTGAGGCCTTGGGTCGGGCCGGATAGGTAGGTTGAGGCCTTGGGTCAGGCCAAGTTGTTAGGGTGGCGGCCTTGGGTCGGGCCAAATGGTTGGGTGACGGCCTAAGGTCGGGCCGAATGGTTGGGGGACGGCCTAAGGTCGGGCCAAATGGTTAGGGTGAGGCCTTGGGTCGGGCCAAATGGTTGGGGTGCGGCCTTGGGTCGGGCCGGAGTGGTTGGTTGCGGCCTTGGGTCGGGCCGGTGAAGTCAAAAATGGCTAAAGAGCAATGGAGCATATAGGCGATGTGGTAAAGAGGCAATGTGGTGGGAAAGGGAAAGTAGTGAATAAGGGCAAAAAGTTGGGTAAAAAGGACAAAACCGATATCGGTTATCTATGACCGGTACCGGTTAGATAACCGATGCCGGTTCCTTAGGGCACGATTTGACCGGTATCGGTTCTATGTTAAAAACCTATAAAAAGAAAAATACGGCCGGTCATTGTCACTTTGTCAATTTGGAAACCAAATTAAGTTGTCTGAGGTGGAATATTGATATTGGTGTATTTGTTGGCTGAGGTGGCACTAGTTGAGTGGAGAAGTGAGGTGATTGGTGGGCCCGAGTGAGGAGGAGGCAATAGTTGATTGGTTGAGGACCCAGAAGAGGACATTTGGAGCCATGGCACAGCCAGGAGGAGCAGGAGGAGCTGGACCAGCTGGACCACCACCACCCATCCCACCACGACAACGTGTCGTCGTACCGGTAAGTTTGAAACCTTGCATTGTGTTCATTTGATGTTATTAAGCTAGATTTGGGGTTTGGGTAGGAATGTACATGTTTTTAGGAAATAATTAGAAAATGGAAATAATTTGAAAAAGGGAGAGGGTAGATAGGTGAAATAAGCCGAGGCGGCTGGGTGGGTAGGTTTTTAGGGTGTTTGGGTGGGTAGAGAGGGAGAAAAATGAAAAAATGTAGGTTGGGGGCCGCGCGGGGGTTCGGCTCCGGGTAAATACAGAGACCGATGTCGGTCGTTAAAAGCGACCGGCATCGGTCACAAATTTTCAGGTCACGGTGCTTTGTGTTTGACCGGCGTCGGTCGTATATCGGCCGGCGTCGGTGGGTGTTGTGTGTTTATGTTGTGGTTGTTTTTGTTTTTTGTTTTGTTTTTGTGGTTTGGTTGTTTTTGTTTTTGTTTTTGTTTTTGTGGTTTGGTTGTTTTTGTTTTTGTTTTTGTTTTTTTGTTTATGTGGTTTGGGTGTGTGGGCGTGGTTTGGGTTGTGTGGTGGAGTTAAGTTTTTGGGTATAGTTTGGGTGTGTGGGCGTAGTTTGGGTTGTGTGGTTGAGTTGAGTTGGTGTTTTGGTATGATTGGGGTGGGATAGGGATGTTTTGATATGATTTAGGTTGTGTCGGTTGTTGGATTTGGTTGTTTGGGTATCATTTTGGTTGTGTGGTAGTATGGTGGGGGTTGTTTGTTTGGGTGTGAAGAGGGAGTGGGATATTGGAGAAGATAGGTGGGTAGAGGGGTGTGTTAGGGAGTCGGGGTGTGGAGAAGGTAGGTGGGTAGAGGGGTGTGTTAGAGAGTCGGGGTGTGGTCGGGGGATAAAAGGGGGTATAGAGGGTAAAGTAGATGTTGTGATAAAGAGTAGGGCTAAGGTTGTGGGTTGGTTTTGCAGGCACGTCAGCAGCTGACGATGCGGGACAGGATGCCCCCACTGTTGAGCCGGATGCGACCACATGTGTCTGTAGCACACTGGGCTATCATGCACGAGGTGGGACTCGGCGGAGTCCAGTGATACAGAGCGATTGACAGAGATCATAGTTTGATGGTTGCCCTCATCGAGAGATGGGATCCGGCGACTGCTGCAAAATGTTTCACTCGGAATGTTTTGGCTTCTGGGAATAGAGTTACTTCTATCCTTTCATTCCTTTTAGAAACAGATAAGGTTAGGGCTAGGAGGAATACCTGTTGAATGTCGAGATGGTGTGCGCGTACCGTAGAGAAAGATCAGGTTGACTGCGAAGAACTCCTTTTTGTCTTGGAAGGACTACCTGTAAATAAGAACACAAGACCACAAGATTTTGATTAGACAATAAATGAGGGAACTGCCTTGGGCCCAGGAAATATAAAACTTCCTTTCGAAGGTGGTCAGTTCCCCTGCTAATATGAATTAACACCAAAAGCTGTAAAATATCAATTAAATTGCTTCGTTGAGATGGGTAGGGGAAAGGCTGATTTCTGGTTTTGAGTCACAATAACCGATACTGGGTTCTTTGATAACCGATATCGGTATGGTCTAGATCTATAGGTTGGTTGTTTTATGGGGTGGTTGTGTTGTAGGTAGGTAATTGTTGTTGGTAAGGCTGGTATATGAGTGATATTAGGTAATGAGATGGTGAGAGGTAAATGAATGATAGTTAGATGCAATGACACGTTGGGTAGTGGATCTAGGAATGGATTTATGGGGACTGTGATTCAAAAAGTCTAAGAAATGTTATTAAAGAGGACATGCAAGATGTAACTTCATCGGTTATCGACGAAGATGCAGGTCCAGGAACTCTGATGACAAAGGTAGAACTTAGGTAAGATGGCTTGACACACAGAAGATGAGAGATCTCCCTCCCGATGATCAGCTGAGTATCACAGGTTTTTGGCTATTCCGTTGCAGTTTTGGGCTTGATCTCCTTTGCTGCAAACTCTTCTGGTTTCTTCACTCGTCTCTTGCTCGGCCAAGTAAAGATCCGGATTCTCTTGATCGCTCCTGCTGATCTCTGTTGATCCAAAATCCTTCCACCTTTGTTTTTGGCTTGGGAACCCATTTATAGGGAACCAATGGTGGTTACGTAATCGACGGCAATGAGTAGGAACCGGTATCGGTTAGGAAAAAGCAGGCTATTTTTAGTAAAATCGCCCACTTTCCCTGCTTTTCTCCCGAGAGATTAGTTGCGGGCTTGGTCAAGTGAATAGAAGGTCGGTTTTGGGTGCGAGAAAGGGGTCATTAGTCATGGGTGTAGGTGTGGACCAAGTTATAGGTCTTAATTAGGTTAGTTTAGGGTTAGGACTAGGAAATGATGAGGTGGCAAAATGAGGTGGCAGGTAAGGTGATGTGGATTTATCAATTACAAGGTAATTAATAAATAATTGTGTAAGGTTTAGGTGATGAGGTTAGGTTGTGAAATGAGATGCGGGTCACAAGGGGTCATAAGACACAAATTTGGTGTCTACAGGAGCTTCAAAGCTTCGTGTTTTTTTTTTAACACGAGATCACCCACATTAAACCCATGAAGACAAGTTTTGTGATTGTATGTTTGGGCGATGCAGGAATGATATACTCAAAGATGCTCAAGAGCCGGGACATGATGAGATTTAATAATTTCAAGCTCATGTAGGCATTTTTCATGATATTCATTATTTTTAGTGTTCTTTTGAGTGAGACCTATAATGACTGTATTTCAAGCTCCAGTGGATTGACGGCCTTGGTACCGTAAACTAGCAAGAATGGTGTAGCATTTGTGGGCATACGCACACTAGTGCGGTAAGCCCAAAGAGAATATAGGATTTGATTATGCCAATCATCACCGCTAGTATCAACATTCTTGCATAATATTTTGACAATGGTTTTATTGGTGGCCTCTGCTTGGCCATTTCCTGTGGGTAATAAGGAGTAGAGAATGATTTTTAATTTTTAATCTTGCACAAATATTTTTAACATCCTTATTTTTAAAGAAGACCCATTGTTAGTGATAATAGCAGAGGGAATGTCAAAGCATGTAATGATGTGAGTAGTGATGAAATGACATATATCAGGACTAGTGATAGTTTGTAATGGTGTTGCTTTGACCCATTTAATAAAATATTCGTGGCAGTAATAATATACTTGTGGCCATCATCCAATTTAATATTTATCATGCCAATAAGATTGAAACCCCATAAAGAGAAGGTTCATGATGGAGCAAGCGGATAAAGTAAATATGTAGGAAAATGGTGGATATTTTCATGTTTTTGGAATTTATCACAACGCTTAGCGTATTCTAGGAAATCTTAATCCATGGTATGCCAATAGTATCCCTAATGTAGGAGCTTGTGTGACATAGCCTTGCTAGAGAAGTGGCCACTACATAGACTATCATGTACCTAAGAGATGACGATGGGAATGTCTCGTGATTCATAGACATCGTAGAAAATGGTCATCAAATGATCATTTGAATAACGCCACACCAATGATTACATAACTTGTGGCCTCACATCGCAAGAGAGATAAGATTCATGTGGTTGGAGACCATCAGAATGGTTTGTTTCTAAATAAATTTATAGATTGGAGTGAACCATTCGGGATGGTCATTACTACGTGTGATGGCACAAGCTTTGAGAGGTGAAGTATCGAGAGGGTTTTCGTAAGTGTCGGATGATGAACGTGGCTTTCTCATCAATGATATCCTGAGGGATAAGTGATGCCACACTAGCCATAACATCTACATAACGATAATATTTACAAGGTATGGTGATGAGAGAGTAAGACTCGAATGTAGCTAAAATATCCTTAACAAGATTATTATATGGTACTAGATGTTCCTCTTTTATGTGATACTTATCATTAACTTGATTAATAATGAGTTGTGAATCACCGTGTATGTGGATATTTGTTAGAAATTGGAACACTGAGAGGGGGTGAATCAATGTTCAATTCAAATTTTATCACAATTCAACCTTCAATCATATTTATAAATTGAGCAATAACACACATCAAATGAAATAACAATCACACACAAGAGAGAGAGAGACATAAGTTTTTAAGTGGGAAACCAAAATTGGGAAAAAAACCCACTGAACCAAAGGACTATATTCTCAATGGTTACAAATATGTTGAGCTACAACTCAACTAATGAAGCTACAACTTGATCATAGGCAAGCTACAACTTGCCAGAAAGCTACAACTTTCTTATTATATTGAGCTACAACTCAATGTGTACATAAAATTTGATCACTCTTTAATTTGGTTGCACAAGCACCTGATTGTGACCCTATATTTTCTCACCAACTTCCATGTTACTCCTGTAAGTTCATCAAATTCTCAACTTGTTATTTATTTCTTACCTACTCTTTGATTTATTGAATAATTCACAACTTCTTTTGACTTATCTACACATGCTCTTCCTCTTGTTCACTATTCATCCCTACATTTCATGTCTCAAGAATTGATTTTCATTATTTAGGACCTTGAATACATTCTATACTTGTGTTAGTTCAATCGTTGTCACTTACACATATGCTCCTTCAACACAATCTCACACTATCATTGTTTTAGTATATAATTGCTATATTTCATTGTATTTTCTTTCACCTACAAAGACCTTGAACAATTTTTCTTTTACATCTAATACTCTATCTTTTTACTCATAAATAATTCTTCACACACTTTGAACACACTATGTCGAAAATAGTTTTGTCCCTTCACCTTCTTATTTGAGCTTCATAGTTGAAATTCATGAGATTATAATAGTTTGGTGACTCTTAAACTTCACCAAGAACTTTTCGAAAGGTCCATTGTCTATTTGTTAGGAATTTGGGACTACCGAATAGTGTTATGATTCAATAGAAAACAAAATCATGCACACAGGATCTAAAAAATTCCCCAAAATCTATAGCAATGGAAGTATAAACTAGAATAATCTAAATCAAAACAAAGTACACACACATAACACATAATGTACCGTGTGGTTTAGCCAATGTGGCCTATGTCCACCAAAGATAAGAGATCTCAATATATATAATAAACAAGAGTACAAACCAACACTTCATACAAGATTACAATGCATCTCTCCAAGAGTATCTCCTCTCCTCTAGATCTCTAAACAGATCTCCATGAGTGCACTACAACCGTTCCTCCATAACACCACCAGATCTCACATAACCAGGAACTACTACATCTCCCACTATGTAACAAAGTTCTCATGTGAATATGCAAAAATACCTCTCACAAGGGTCTACAAATGTGAAACCATATCTATGAACCAAGAAGTAAGTCTCTCCTCGATCTCACCGCATAAACATGTGCATACAAGAAGACTTCCTCTGACAATATCCGGATACTATCTGCACCCACAAGCTCTCCTCTCGAGCTACAATACAAGATCTATAATGGACCAAAATATAATATGATCTCATGGATCTACAATAAAAGATCTCACAACAATATTTGGATCTAAAAGAAGAAATACTATGTTATTTTCATAATATGCAAGCCATTACATTAAGACAAGACAATACAAAGGTAATATAGTAGAAGACATAGCATTCTTCTCACCATTCAAATGTACCTGTTATTTCCTTTGTCTAGCTTCTCTCCATTGAAGTTCTATCTTCATACAACCTTTTATTCTTTTTCTTATTTTTCTTCTTCTTCATCTTCAACCAAGGATAATTAATATTATTCCTTTATCCTTATATTTTAACCCTATTTTTATAGCTTATATAAGCTTATACAAATTTAGGTCACCTTTACATGTAATTGCAATTTAGATCACCTTTACAATCAACCGTCAGATCATATCCCATGTCTAAAATAAAAACATAAACACACGGAGTAATCGGTGTGAGTTCCCTAACCGATGTCAATTCCTTTATTGACTGATGTCGGATCCTTTGTTGACCATGTTAGTTATTGTGTGTTCCGTAAAGGTGTAAAAAATTTATCTCTAAAGTAATTCAACTCCAAAACCTAACAATCTCCCACTTGGATATAAATTGTTGAACTTGTACCTATACATCACCGTCCTCTACATATTGTGAATACCGTCTATTCTTTAATTCAATAACTCTCTCAAGTAATGAGGAAGATTAAACCATCTTCTAAAACCAAAAAGATAACAAAATAGGACTTACCATAAACATGTATGAATCTACTATTGATCCATGATACACAAGTTATCCATACATCAAGCTCCCACTGAATCATAACACCAAGCCTCTCATGTAACAAAGCCACCATGACTAAAGCACTTGCAAGATCTCCCACTCAAACTGAAGTACTGAGATTCAATTACAACCATAGTCATACCTATGAAACCAACCATGTTCTCCAACCATCTATCCATGTCTCCATGCAACCACCAATGAAACTGACCAAAGACAAGTCAAATTGGAATATACATAAGAAAAACAAGATCTTGGGAAAAGACAACCAAAAATGAGTTATACATACATCTGGTGGGTAATTACTCCACAACACCTACATAACTCAAAGATTCCAACACTGCATTATGCAAATCCAACGCTGCATAAAAAACTTACATGTCCAAGACAACCATCTATAGAAAACATATCTATCATGGAGTAACATAATAATAAGAGAAATTTAAACATCCCCTACTCATGCTCAAGGGCATCTAAACCATGATCATAGGAATCCATGTGCCAAAAAAATATTTTCATCATCATAGAATCACAAAATAGAATCTATCCACATGTACAAAATTCACCATGTACATCCATCCATATCTCTAGGCTCTCCGAAGCTCCAAGTCTACCACCGACTAACTCCAAAGCCACTCATGAATCATGTGCTAATAAATGTCAAAAACAACAACCCTGTTAAACATGCTACTAATAATTAGTGCAAATACCAAAAAAATGTCATCAACCATACTACATAATTATCCAAGATGAAATAAAACAAGGGAAACATCAATAAACTATAAATACACATTGTTGTCACACCTGTAACCTGACAAACCATGACAGATCCTGCCAATCACCTGTCAACTATAACAAACATATTTTCCTTCTTCTACCCTTCAAACTCAAAACATTTCTCTCTCTTCTTAACCCAAATTGAACAACCATCAACTTCCATCCCATAAGGATATCCAAGCACTACAAAATAAACTAGAAGTGACATCATCATGCACTAAATACAAAATACCTACAAAACCATGACTATCCTCCAAAACAACTTGTGCCTCATGCCACTCTGAATAGTAGCACTCTCCTCTCACTCCACATGTGCATATATGTCCAACCTACAATTCCAACAACCATGTATTTCTCGTACTCAAAGTTAACTCCCTAAACCGCCTCTAATGATCAAGCTCAAAATCTCCAATATATATATAGTGAGAAATAAAGCGATGAAAGAAAATATAAAATTGATTCCCTTCTTATCAAAGAATACTTCTACGTCACGAAATTTGGACTTCTTGTGAAGTAGGTTGAACCACCTTCATTTCCTTTTTGTGTACTAAGATCTCTCGTTATCTCGTAATTGTGTGTCTAAACATGAATTTTTATTGAGGTCTCATCCTTAGACTAGATACCCTTGTCCTCAATATTCCAACACATTCCAGAAATAAAATTCAAACACACCAAATATCCATGGTGCATATTTTACTTGTTCACACAATCCAAACATAATACCGATTGCTTCAAAAAAAAAAGCATGAACCATATAAAGATACCTAAACCAAAGTCTCACTTTGGACTAACTAAGACAACTCCGTCATATTTTTGATTCAAGAATTAAATTTATCTACACCGTTTTCGCCATGTACACTCTGTACAAGAAACTCGATCCTCCAAAAAATGACACTAAACCATTCATGCCCTCTCTTCTGCAAAACCCTGTATAGATAATTTTTCACAAAGACCGACCACGGTCATTGGTCAACTGGTACCGTTAATTTTGTGACCGACATCAGCTATATGACCGACGCGTCGGTGCTACTGTTAGAACGAACACAATGCCACACAATTTGGAATAGAACACTAGACCAGTGCCTACCCTAACCAAATCCAATAGTTGTGTTGAGATATTCATTTCAAGAAGAACTTAAATATTGTATAAAAAAACTTAACAATAATACATGCAAATAAATTGCACCAAGATGAAATACATCACCTTACCAGCACCAAGATACTCAACCGCATCTTTAACTGAAGAACATGCTTCTCTAATGGAATCTTCATCTTTGTTATGTGTTATTACCTCTCTAATGAAGCATGTTCATCTAACTATACCAAAGGATGCATAACTGCTCCTCTATCTCTAACTCAGATCTACAATCCCAAACCATGCATGTGCATCCAAAACAAACAAGCATTGTAATACCAAGATAAAACCATACCTCTATAATTCAGATCTGCAATCTAACCAACATGTTTGTGCCTCTAAGAACTAGGGATACCTAATCAAACAAGACACATTCATTTTTACCTTCTCTAATTCCTTATATCTATGATTTTCTATTTAAACCAAGTTGCTCGGTTACCACCACCACCCTATAACCGACCACGTGTCTAGCTTAACCAATCACGATCAGTTACGCCGCCGACATCGATATACATCTAACCAACCATAGTCACTTTCATTTTTCAACAAACTTTACTTTTCCATCTCCCACTTGAGATTAGATATCTTCCTGTGATTTACACATCAAGTAAAACAAATCCTGCTCTCATATATTTGTCATTAATACCACTAACAAAACATTGAATAAAAACCCTTTCTCTGAAAACTAAAACCATCGATATTGATACCACTTGTTGGTATCGGAAAATATAGAAAACAAGGATCTTGGTAATTTGGAGTGCATAGTGCTATGATTCAATAAAAAAAAAAATCATGCACACAGGATCTAAACAATTCCCAAAAATCTATAGCAGTGGAATTATAAACTAGAATAATCCAAATCAAAACAAATTACATATACATAACATAGCATGTACCATGGTTCACCCAATGTGGGCTACATCCACCAAAGATAAGAGATCTCAATATATATAATAAACAAGAGTACAAACCAACTCTTCATACAAGAGTACAATGCATCTCTCCAAGAGTATCTCCTCTCCTTCATATCTCTAAATGGATCTCCATGAGTGCACTAAAATTGTGCCTCTATAACACCACCAGATCTCACATAACCAGGAACTATTTCATCTCCCACTATGCAACCAAACTCTCATGTGAATCTGCAAACAAGACCTCTCATAAGGGTCTACCAATGTGCAACCATATCTGTGCACCAAGAAGTAAGTCTCTCCTCCATCTCACTACATCAACCTATGCATACAAGAAGACTTCCTCTACAATATCTGGATACTATCTATACCCACAAGCTCTCCTCCAAGCTACAATACTAGATCTACAATGGACCAACAATATAACATGATCTCATGGATCTACAAGATGAAATACTATGTGATTTGCATACTATGTAAGCCATTACATTGAGACAAGACAATACAAAGGAAATACAATAGAAGACATAACACTCTTCTCACCATTCATATGTACCTATTATTTCCTTCTGTCCATCTTCTCTCCATTGAAGCTCTATCTTCATGCAACCTTTTTCTTCTTTTTCTTCTTCTTCATCTTCAACCAAGGATAATTAACATTCTTCCTCTATCCTTATGTTCTAACCCTATTTTTCTAGCTTATATAAGCTTATAAAAACTTAGGGAACCTTTACATGTAATTACAACCTTTAGATCACCTTTACAATCAACCATCGGATCAAATCCCAGTCTAAAATAAAAACATAAATGCACAAGTAACCGGTGTCAGTTCCCTAACCGATGTCGGCTTTCCTTTGCTGACCGATGTCGCCATTCTTGTATTCCATCAAGGTTTAAAACATGCTACCATTGAAGCAATTTAACTCCACAACCTAATGGTCCATTGTCTCTTCAACTTCTCAAGAAGATTAAACACTTGGAAACTTGGTCAACTCTTTGTGTTTTAGACTGTGCCATGACTGATCAAGCTTTCAAATTGAAAAAACTCACAATTTAATGTTTCCTCAACCATCGCTAAGTTCCATATCACTTTACAAGAGGATTTTGATCACTCTTCAACAAGGAATTTGCATTATGATAATTTCACAAGTTCTACAGATTTGGTGTGTTAACCATGAACCCATTGTCACAAAATTTGAATCTTTCAACACATCACATAAATAATTCTTGATAGATAAATCCATGAATAGGATTTTGGGAGTGTTGCATATGTTTCTAGTTTGGTTTAAACAACATAATTTTCCTTAAAGCACGAAGAACTAACCATGCATACGGTTTAACGAAGATATCGGAAATTGTTAAGGATAAATTTCTAGAATCGAGATGAAACACTTTAATTCTTTTTTTTACAATGTAGTTTTGCCCTCCATATAGTGATTCCCTCAAAAAATAGGAAATTTTATTAGTTATTTTTTCATGTTTCAAAAGAGTTTTCTCTTCCAAACCCTAGGATCGTGGTTTTTGAAATGCACTAGCTTGAGACCCTTTAAAAAATATTTCTCACTCATTTTTGGATGAAATTAAAAAATTTAAATTCTATGATATTTTTGCAATGATCCTTCAGCTATCCCAAACCTTATTCCATCTTGCAACATTCACAATTTGTCTCAACACCTTGGTTTACCAATACACAATGTACTGAAACCTATGATAGTGTCTTACAAGCTAAGGTATAACCTGACATTTGTGCCTAAGAAAACATTCTAAATGATGTAGAGGAGGAATTTAGTATTAAAATTTGAGGTTTAACCTTCTTTCAATGCTCAAAGCATATCAACATTTCAATTTTTCACATTCTAACTTGCCAAAACAAACTTGCAAGATGACCTACAACCCATACTCAAACCAAAAATGAGATTTTCCAATATCAAATGTACCTCTACCATGTTCAAACTAGCTTGAAGGCATGACAAAGAACTTTATATCCACCAAATTATCCAAATTTTCTCTGAAGCTAAGCAAAAACATGTCACAGACCTTGAAACCAGTCTAGATAGTTCAAGCTCGACCATGGAGGGTGCTCCTAGAAGGTAGAAATTGAGATAAGATGAAACATGCCCCACTTTACCATATAAGAATCATTGTGAAATTTTACATGTTCTTGAAGAGGAAGAAAAATTCAACTCAATCTTCAAAATTTGGTGTAAGACTACTTTTGTGACTGAACTCTCTCACTGTCCCTAGAGAATGCAACATGTGCCTTGAAAGAGCTTGAAGGAGAGTATCATTATTGAAGAAACTTGAATGTCTTAGAAGAATTATATCAAAATTTAATTACCCTAAAACATATTAAAATTTTCTTAAACACAATTTTGAAGCACAACAAACCACTTTTACCTCCATTGATTCAAAAATGGCTTGGGAAGAGAAAAGAACAAGGCTAGAAAAGTGATCATAAATTCTTTGATACTTGTCCAAATTTCCTCAATTTTTTACAATAATTAAGGCTTGGAATCCTATTTTAAAATTTATTCTATGATTTATCTAAATAATCCTTAATATTTTTTTCTTGGGTGCTAAGAAGATAGAGAGCTCAAAAATGCATTTCTCAATGAACCAGTTTTAGAAAAACTAGCATAACTTTCACATACCTCTTCATAACTTGATGAAATTTGGCATGAAGCACCAAAACTCAACCCTATACATGATACATGATTTTATTTTTCATAAATATTATTTTACTATTCAAACATATCTCACTTACCTCAGCCTACATTGTTAGTCCTCAAAGCCAACTTTGGTGAACTTTTGAATTTTACCTCCAGGAGCTAAACTAAGCCTTTTTGTTACTCAAAATGTCCTATAAACATTTCTAGGATCCTCCCATGCTCACATTTTATTTTCATGACTTGTACCAAACTTTCACACCTCATTAGGCTCTAGAAACCTAAATGAGCCGCTTTTAATCAAACTTCCACCGATGACCCGAACCTCACTGTAAGATCTCTTGCACATGCTAACATCATCATATCTGACCTATATAACCTTTTTAAAATAATACCAACATGCATTATACCTTCAAAGTGGTCAACCACCTCACTGTTTGATCATGTAGTACTCTAAGTCCATCTTGTACACTTCAAGAACCAACTAGAAAGAACTGAACACCCCGATAAACACCTACCGCATGTCATTTTACTCCTCCTTTTCCATCAATTACATGTGACATTAATGACTACACCAAAAATGCAACAGGATTCAACAATATTTTGAATAAGGAGCTTCCGAGTGGTGGTGAGGCCGAGAATGAGGGCTTCATACTCAACAATGTTATTGGTGCATGAAAGCCTAAGTGATATGCAAAGGGGATATGATCACCATGTAGAGTAATAAATACTATCCCAGCCCCAACACTAGAGAGGAAATGAGACACGTCAAAATGCATGGTCTAAGTATCGTATCAATGGTGTAAGCAATGAAATCATCTTGAAATTAATCACAAACATATGATCCATATGGCTAAGGTACCTCACTAGTTTATCGTGATAACTTGGCCTTTGATTACTTTTTGTGGAATGAATTTGAATTCAAACTCTGTAAGTAGCATGACCCATCATGTTATACATCTCGAGAGATGTGTGCAAGACAAGAGGTATCGTAGAGGATCTACCTTGGTGATGATATGAACCTCATTGTTAAGAAGGTAGTGGCGCAACTTGTCTACCAAAAAGATGAGGCCAAGGCATAATTTCTCGATGTAATTGTAATTGCATTCATAAGAGAGTAAATTTTGGCTAATGTAATAGATATCCCGCTCACGTTGAGAATCATAATGTTGCATGAAGAGGGCCCCTAGTGCATGAAATGTAGTGGAAATACATAATAGGAAAGGTCACTCAGTTGTGGGAGGTATGAGGACTGGTGGATTTAATAAATATTCTTTAATAGCATTGACTTACCTTTGCAATGGTAGTCCCAAACAAATTTAACATCCTTTTTCATCAAGTGTGTGAATGGATGGGTTTTGTCACAATGAATGCACTATAAAATAGTGGATGGCCTAGATTTTTCCTTGCAGTGAGTGTAATTGATGCAAATTACAAGGTGGAGGAATGTCAATAATAGCACAGATTTTATTGGGATCTATTTCAATTCCATATTGGGAAATAATGTACCTAAGGATCTTACCAGTTGTAACTCCAAAAACACACTTCTTTGGATTGAGTCGTACTTTATATTATCGTAAAAGTTCAAAGAGTGCGGAGATCTTGAGTGTGTGTGTAGAATGATGTCATGATTTGGAAATAATATCATCAACATAATATTCAAGGATTTTATGAATATAGTCATGGAAGATATGTGTCATCACTCGTTGGTAAGTGGCCTTGACATTTTTAAGGTCAAGGGCATGACAATGTAACAAAATATTCCCCATGGCATAGTAAATGAAGTTTTTTCCTGATCTGCTGAGTTAATTTTGATTTCGTTATAACCAGCAAAGCCATCCATAAAATAAAGGATATCATATCAAGTATTGGAATCAACAATGACGCGTCAATTTTTTGCAATGGGAAAATATCTTTTGGACAGGCCTTATTGAGCTCCCCAAAAATATGTGCAACAATGGACCCGGTCATCTGGATTCATAACTCGAACAATTTTAGACATTGATTGATAAGATCCTTACATATAGTAAATCAATAAATTGTAGAAGATAACACAACACAAGATATATGAGGGGAAAATATGCCCTAATATGCAATATATTCATAATAATACCCTTAAGGTAGGGCAACACCATACAATGCTCCTTAAGGAAGGAGTAACTCCACAATCTCCCAATATGGGAATCCACTTCGAGGGGGACACCTCCAATATACCTATACCAAGTAGAAGACTCAACTCATACATACCTTCCTCTCATAATGATACTCACATCCTTTAAATAGGATGGGTAACACCTAATCCCAATGTAGGCCAACCCATTACCCAATATAATTAATTCCTATGTGAGCCCATATAACTAACTAAGGGGATGTGTGCCACATGTCGGCATCTCCATCAACCCATATATATTATATTATCATATCCCAAGGTACATAGCATTTCCTCCCTCTTTGACATGTTTCGTCCCTGAAACATAAGAAGAAGCCATATAATGAGTGTGCTTTAAATTATTGCACACTTTTCGCCATGCTCGATCATCTAACCACCCATATGAAATCCTAGTGGGTGGTGTTACTCCAAACATGATTTCATATTCCATTGTGCTCATATGATTCCATCCTAGTCCATATGTGTTCCTCCTCGGCATCCATGCATATCCATAATTATTATTCATGTGATTCCATGTCATATAATTATTGTTCCATTGATTCCATGTATAGCCAAAATTATTACTCCTCCAATTCCCTGTATATCCATATAAATTGCTTCCCTTGTGTGTCCTCACATGTCTCCATGATTTTTTCCTCTCATGATGATGTGGGTGTCTATATGGTGCAACCTTAGTATGCTCAACCTTATCAATCTTTTCCTCCACTTTATTTTCCTCTTCCAACTTGTTTGCTATTTCTTTTTTCTCTTGAGTAGAGAAACTATTTTTTTAATTTTTCATCATGTTCTTCATCCTCTCCTTTTGATTCATCCTTATTCCCTTCTTCACCATCTTCAAATTCATATTCATGATCCAATTTTACATTATTTTTTTCCTTGCTAAGTGTGATATCTTGCAATGTAATTTTCTTTCTCTTGTACCATAATTTCATGAATTTATTTTGCACATTAATATTAATTGTTCCCAATGTCTCTAACCAAGGATATCCAAGAAAAATATCCATACCATCCATATCTAAAGCATAAAAATCTGAATGTAAAACATATTTATCCATAAAGAGCTTTAAATTTTCAAAAACTTGAATATGTTTACCATCCATTTGAGATTCCTTTATATGCTTTGTTTGTACATGTAGATTGAGCTACATCCATATTGATGAAGTTATATTTTCTGCTAGGGTTTATGGAAACAATTACCTTTTTTATTTGAATGCACCCTTCAAACTAAAATATTGAAGCTTCCTTCCTTGGAGATGCACTATCTTGTGTAGTAGCTTCATCATCAACATTTTCTTCTTCTTCATCATCAACATTTTCTTCTTCTTCTTCTTCTTCTTCTTCTTCTTCTTCTTCTTCTTTTGATGTTGTTGCTTCTTCTTCTTCTTCTTCTTCTTCTTCTTATTCTTTTTAACAAAATTGTGTTTCTTTTTTGTTTCCCATCTAGCTAAGAAAATATCCTCCATTTCCTCCCAATCCCAATCCAATAGATCTATATCCAAATAAGAATACCAATGTCATGCTTTCCCACCAAGATGAAGATAAAAACTAACCCATACTAAACATTCTTCAAAATACATTTTTAAAATTGTATCCACCATTTTTTTGCATCAATTTCCCCATTACCATAGAAAATTGGTATATCCATGATGCATAAAAATTAGGGTTTCACAAACTTACTCCTTTGACCAATATTTTACCTGATGATTTCGTCAATCATTCAGCCTCAAATCTGAAACCACAAAGAAGTAACCCCTACTAAAATTTTGAGAGATTTCTGAAAATGTAAGAAATTCAGAAAAATCCTCAAATTGTGGCCTATGGAGCAAAATAGTGAAAAACAATAAAACTGAAATAACTCTGTCAAAATAGATCCAACAATTCTGAAATTTCAGTGGTATCACCATTTAATATATTACCAACAACCCAAAAAAATTATTTCCTAATTCGTCATTATTCAGAAGATATAGACAAAACCTTAGAATTAGGGTTTCAACCCTAAAACGGACACATCTTTTGCAAAACAGCTCCAAAAATATGAAATTTAGAGGGAAGATCACTTGAACTATGTATCCAATCCCCACAAAAAATATTTGAAGAATTCCAAGTCTATCTCAATATATAGATGAATCACCAACATTAGGGTTTCATCCCACAAATTGCCCAAATCACTGCTCTAATACCACTTGATAAGATCCTTGCATATAGTAAATCAATAAATTATAGAATATAACACAACACAAGATATATGAGGGGAAAATATGCCCTAATATGCAATATATTCAGAATAATACCCTTAAAGTAAGGCAACACCATACAATGCTCCTTAAGGAAGGAGTAACTCCACAATCTCCCAAGATGGGAATCCACTTTGAGGGGGACACCTCCAATATACCTCTACCAAGTAGAAGACACAACTCATACATACCTTCCTCTCATAATGATACTCAGATCCTTTAAATAGGATGGGTAACACCTAATCCCAATGTAGGCCAACCCATTACCCAATATAATTAATTCCTATGTGAGCCCATATAACTAAGGGGATGTGTGCCACATGTTGGCATCTCTATCAACCCATATACATTATAATATTATATCCCTTGTGAACCAATACATATAACTAAGGGGATGTGTGCCACATGTCGGCATCTCCATCAACCCATATATATTATATTATCATATCCCAAGGTACATAGCACCGACTCAGGATAATCCACAACGTGAATAAATCCGAGATATAACAAAGTGTGTATTTATTCCTTGACTAGCAGTGTGACCTTTGGATGTATTTTATGAATTTTTGTTGAACAGGTTTTGCACTAGGGTGAAGGACGATATTTTGCATGGCTATAGAAGGATCGATACCAAATATATCGTTATAATCACATAAAAATATATCAAAGAATTCATGAAGAATTTTTTTGATATCATCTTACTCGGTAGGCATGATAGAAGTAGCTAGCAAAACCATTTGTGGGTTGGAAGTAGTTCCAAGGTTATATTGAATGGTATCTTCATTTATAAGAGTTGGTCAATCCTCTATATATGGTTAAATATGAATGGTATCAGGGATCATCGACACTTTTAATAGATGTATTGGATTCTCCAAATTAGGTGGTAGCATTAAGAAGTGATGGAGAGCATTTCTTATGATGGAAAGAAGGGAGGTGATCGTAAACCCCATGTATTCTAGAAGAGAGTCATCGTAGAAAAAGTATCCAAATTAGGCCAAGCATTAGAAGTAGATTCACTAATGAATTTAAAATATATGATAGGAAGTGAAGAAGTATGTATAACAATATAATCCTCTAAAGAATGTGTAGGGGGAATATGATATCCCAAGGCAAGCTTGTTAGATTGAGTGGGGAGAGCCACTCCTTGACCATGTAGGCCTAAACCATTACCAAAGAAACCATAACGAAACAAATACTTATAGCTAAGACCATATTTGGAGAAATGTTGACTAGATGATGAAGAGCTAGGGGTGTCTATGGAATTCTCAATAGAATTACAATATGCAAAAGGTGATGGATCTACTGGAATGTCATAGACAAATCCTTGATAAAGGAATTTAAGTTGTGTATGAAGAGTGGAAGGAATCACATGCATGGCATGGATCCAAGGCCACCCAAGAATAATATTATAATTAATATTATTTTTCATTACATGGCATGGAATAGGTAGCGTACATGGCCTGGTAGTAATGGGGAGGGTAAGAGTACCTAAGACACACTTGGGGATACTTCCAAATCTATAAATAGAAACTGATGGAGCCAAAGAGGCCTTTGAGAGGTAAATTTGATGGCAAAATGCAATATTACAAATATTAAGCCCCACTCTATTATCAACTAAGGCACATTTAACCCCAACATTATTGATACAAACTTGAATATAAAGGGGGCACATGTTTTAACATGGCTTGAGAAGGAAACTCATCTAATGTGAAAGTAATGTGATCTTTGTTGAGAGATAGAGCCAAAGTAAACTTATGATACACATACTCGGGAGAGGTATGAGGATGAATATAAGTATTAACCAAGTAAGATATGATTTTATTTACATAATTAAGATTATCTTGCAAGAAATCATGAATGGAGATATCCATGGTGAGAGGATCCTAGGATGATGAAACAAGAAGAAGAAAGAAAGATCTAAGAGTGTTCGAATGATGGGTTCACCAAATGATTTAAAAATATGAAATTTGTAAAACCCTAATTACAAAGTCATGTATGATAAATAAACAATAAAGCACAGATCTGACACAAGTAATAAGCTAGATAAAAATGAAACCCTAGGTGTAAGAGAGAGGATAAAAGAATTAGCTTAAATTCACATAATCTTGAAGCATTCTAGATGTAACAAATGTTGAACATGAGGATCGGATCATCGTAATAACACATAGAAAATCTTAGAACCTTTGAATGAGCTTGGACTATGGCACCGAACAAGACTATGGCACCTAGGCATTATGGACCTTTGTTTGGCGCTTGTGACCATGCAAGAACTCATAAAATAGTTTTTCGTTGTGCCACAAATGTCACTAACCTTCTATTTTGATCTCCTATATGTCAGATGATTTATGAGTTCACCTGTAACCTACAAAACAAATTATATCTTGTAAAACCCCAAAACACATCAAATCCTAAAAAGAAAGATGTAAAAGGGGAGTCGAAGTGACCCCGAAAGCCACCCAACAGAGTGAACTTACAACCGAGCATTTAACTACATCTCAGAATCCATATAGTTCTTGTGTGTGTGTGATAAAAATCGTGCCCTGGTATCTCATGTGTAAGATGCACTTTAATGCGAGTGATAGCTAGATGTAGCAATGTAAATAGATGTGTGGATGGAAAAATGAACTTCCCTCCTATGCGTGTATGTAGAAAATGTAGTCCCTTTTCCCTTGAGTGAGTATTAGATGGATGCCTTGATGCTCTTATAATTCCTTTGGATGTAACCTTAGGTGATGATAGTAGATGCTTAGAGCTTGGTCCTTTATTATGGTCACATTGTGTTGTATATATATGATTCCCTTGGTTTAAATTCATAATTGACAACTAAAAGGCTGATCCATAAGAAAACAAGGTGCCCAAAATATAAAATAGACCCAAAAGAGGTGATTAAAATACAAAGAGGTGGGCGCCCGAGGGGACAAGGGATCCTAGATGCTGGTGTCTAGAGTCAAGAAAGATAAAGCAATGAAGATTAGACTAGGTTGTGGGGTGTGTAATACCAAAGAGGAAACAAGAAAGATAGAAAAGAGGCCAAAGATAGATGTCAATTACTAGTTTTCTCACTTAGGAATCATATGAATAGTGGTATGTGATTATGACCTAGAAATGTACCCAAGTGCATGATTTTGTCTGCGGTTGTGTGTGAAGGGAGTTTTGTGAATGTAATTCCTTAAACCCCTAATTAAGCTATGTGATCGACAGATATGAGTGTTCATTTTAAGATCCAAAGGAAATGTTTTAATTTAATGAGAATAAACAAGCAAGATGCAATAGTGAAATAAAAATGATAAAAGAAAAGAGCGTACCTATAATCAACTTTTCCTTTTTAATTTTTTTATTTTTAAATTTTAAGCAACAAAGAATAGCAATGCGCTCCAAGCTGAAAGGTTATATGTAATAGAAAACAAAAATAAATGGAAACTAAAAAGATATAAATGAAAAAGGTACTAAGATGTCCCATCGAAGTGTCGGGATGTTTACGGTGTTTTTCGGTTAGTGCTATAAAATGTAGAAAATACCAAAAACTCAAATAATAAGGGTTTACCAATACCTGTGCCAACAATCACAATGTCAGGATGATGGAATGTGAAAGTAATGTGAAAATTCATCCTTTCTCTAATTGATAATACATGTAAGAAAAGATAGATAAAAAGGGATATTAGATAAATATGATAACCAAATTGAAAAGGACAATCCCAAGAATCCAAAGGAACTTCCTTAAAGGGTGTTAACTCGTTTGATACAATTAAGTTATTTTGATATGATGAGATAGATAAATGATAACAAAGATAGAATTCAAGGGGGATAGTGAGACCCTGTTCAGCTTTGTAAGTGGCCCAAGCTAGGGTGGTGACAAACTCTAAGTCCTCAAAACTAGCCATACCAAAACTCTTCAGTGGCTTCTCACTCTTCTTGGAGTATCTCGATCTGACCTTCAATGTCCTTGATGTTTGGTGTGAATGTGATGGTGCACAAGATAAGTTCATGGATAATATCAAATTTTCCCCACCCGAATGATTTTTGGATGATCGTAATATTGTATATGCTAGTGATAGGATGTGACAGACCTAGAAACAGTCCTCTGCTGAGAACATACATCTTGTAAAAACTTGTTAGATCAAAAACAAAATAAATTTAAATTTAATAATGCTAGAAATGATAAAAATCCATAGGGATCAATGACGATCTAAGACAAATTCTTGTTTTGATAAAATAATTGAAAAACAGACAATAGTAAAGTCCAGAGACCGAGGAGTGAAACTAAAATAGATTATAAAAATTATAGAAGTTGTGAAATCCATAAAATAAAGATTCAGATGTATTTGTAAAGCTAATGATAAAACAAGGGGTTTTAGATAACAATTGATGACGATCGTAGAAATTTTCTACTTTGACAAAAGGGTTGATAAAACAGACAGTGATTAAAGACAGACATGTTTGATAATGAAAATATAAGCTATAGGAACTCTAGAAACCTATAGGGCTCTAAAACATAGATTTGGAATCGTTTAGGAAGTTAGTGGAAGAAGAAAAGGTTGGAGAATAGATTAACGATGATTGAGGATCGATGGTGAACTTTGTGTATATTGAAAAATATTCAAAATGTGGTTTAATGACATAATAGGAAGCCGGGATTGACAAGACTACGCAAGATGATATTGACAATAGACTCGTAGATTATGACTAATGAAAAACAAACCGATAAAATGATTTTAAAAAATGGAGTACTAACCTTGATAATTATTTCTACGATAATAGAGCTCCAAAAGACCGATTGATGATCTAAAAGGGTCCCTAAAGGTCTTGATTGTAGATTTATGATAGTCCTAAGCATCGATACGTTGGCATAGGTGCAACAGGTTCATTCTCACACGTATATTTTGACTAGTTTGGCAAGAGAGACAGAGGTTCGCTAAATAGGATTGATGGCGTCCGCAACAATCGACAATAATCACGGATCGTCATCAATTTTACCGTAGAGGTTAAAACCAACAAAAGAAAGAATGGAAAATTGTTAAAACCACTTGCCATCTAAGATGTTAGGTTGTTGAAAATCGGTGGGAGGTTAGGGATTCGGGTTATGAGAGGTTACAAGGTTAGGGTAAGTATGGTAAAATAGGCTTGGGTTGTTTTGAGTGGTTAGGGATGGTAAATAGGTTTTACGCGGGTAAATAGGATTTACAATGGTAAATTATATTATACTTAGGATATAGATGATAATGATAGGCAATGATAATTTAATTGATGTGCATCAAATCACCTAGGGGTGAAAAATCGGTGTCTACACTACCATGTATTGTTTTGAGAGTTATCTTTGAGTTTGGATTGGAATTTTAAAATTTTAATTGGATTTTGTCTCACCATTCATCTACCTTATTACTATGTGTAAAACTCGGGAGTGGGGGGTGTATTCGTGGGGAAGGAGGTCATTTTATTACTTATTTTTTTGGACCTATTGGTGTGAATACCAATCAATTTGCAAAAAAATTAGCAGCACTTTGGGGTATTAGACTAGCCTCTTCTCTCAGCTTGTAGAATTTGGTTATAGAGGGTAATTCAATTAATGTCATTAATTTTCTAAATGGTAAGGTCAAAGCCAACTAGACTATTAAAAAATTCATTGATGAGGCTATACACCTTTCCAAGTCCTTTTGTAGTTGTTCCTTCAATCATACCTATAGGGAAGATAATACTCTTGCTTGACTCTCTTGCTAATGTGGGGTTTTTACCCATAATTACACCACTTGGCACAATTTTAATTCTTTACCCCATAATGTCCAAACAATTATTAATTTGGAAAAAGAAGGAATTCATGGGTTTAATGCCGGTGTTATGTGGGTGTTATCTCATTCTATTAATCTCTATTTTGGGATTATTTTACTTTCCACTTAGACTCCTTCAACCCACACTCCTCACAAAGTGATTCTAGGATTTTCCACAAAAAGATGGGGGCATATTTACAAGTTTGAGCATGTCAGCAATGTGCAATGGGAAGAGGACGCATAATTCTTGGATGTCATGAATAAATGGGGCTTCAATCATTTCATGAATGTCGTGATAAGGCATGATATTCATATGTCCCAGCAATTCGTGAAGAACTAGAAAGATAGAAGGGTGAGATACAAAAATAGGGAATTTCTCATCACTAAGGAGATGATATCGAGTATCACCAAACTCCACCCTAAAGGCATGAGGTTTTTCAAAAATAATTATGATAGGAAAGAAGAGGAGATAAAAATTTTAGAGGAAGATGAGAGCCTCACGCATGTCAAGAGCGGATTCTTGAGGGAGTCTTTGCCTAAACCATATAACAAGGTGAGTCTAGTTATAATGAAATATCTCACATTATATGGTCGGTTCAAAGTCACCCCTTCTTCCATTTGGTGTATCTTAATAATTTTAGGAGGAATGTGGTTATTATCTTTGCCTTCTACCTGCTTCACTCCCTTGAAAATTCTGTGAACTTTGTTATACAAGGTAAAAGAGTCATGCCTCTACATCACGTTGTTATTTTTATGTTATAAAAGCACTTTGACCTAATTATAGTGAACATTGTACAAGTGCCCCCTGCTCCATCTTCTTTCTCTCCTAAAATACATCTTCCCTCGGCCTCCGACTATTCCCTTCATAGCAAGAGGGATAACAACAACCCTATTTGAGTACCTAACCCTCCTACCTACCCTATTGGCGAGGGTGTTGTTGCTCTTAGCTTGTTGGCCATGGGTAAAAAGAGACATGATAACAACAAATCTCACACCGGAAGCTTAAACAAACCTCGGTCTAGAAGTATGAGAAATGAATTAGATATGTACAATGATATATTAACTTAGCTAAGGAAGGAGTATATAGTGTTCAATGATAAACTCAGGGGTTGTAAAATTGCAATTGAAAGTGGCGGTAAAGATGTTTAGCTGCTAGAGGAATTGGAAAAAGTATTTCTCTTGTTGAAAAAGAACAAGGCATTCTCGTGGAGTAGAACGTGTGATATCCTTTCCATTCTTAAAGGAAATATGGATATTTTTTCCTTCATTATCCCTATGCTAGAAAATAACAAGGGCAAGGAAAAAGCTAAGAATGACACTTCATTCAAAGACATCAGAGATAAATTGGATAATCTCAAAAAGAATTTTTCCAAGATCTTGAAATATGTATTGGGGTCTCTCCAGGTCTATGGATTTCATTATATACATCTATGTTGATCTTGGTTGGTGGTTTTGATGTGGTATTTTTGAGGTTTGGCTGTATTTTGGTTGTTGTTTTGCTATGGTTTAGCTACAGTATCTTATTTTTCCTTGTATTTCTTTTCCTTCGTTATGATTTTGATTTTTGTATTGTTACTTATTGTATATCTAGGCTTGGGACCCCTTGTAATCTGAGTAGGATCCCAATCAAAAACCTTTTCCATTAATAAAAAAAAAGTATTATGTGTAAAACATGATATCATGTTAATACTTTGCAACTCATGGCAACCATGAGGAAGTTAGTAGTTATCTTTTTATTATTTTAAGCACATTGGCTTTAATGCATGCTTCTCAATTTGAAATCAATGTTTCTAAACCCAATGTGCATTTGACATTGATAATAAAGTCAACTTTTGATAAATATTTTTTAAAAACATCTTGCAACACCATGGTGGGGTGTTAGACTTATAGACCACATATTGAATGTTCAAGTTTTGTTGACCTCATTATGAATGTGTATGAGAGATAGACTCTTCTTCTTGAAATGGGGTATTCACATTCCCTTGAGTGTGATTTCTAGGAATTATACCATGAATATCACTCAACCATTATGAGACATTACTTTGAACCGTGAGTTAGTGGGAATTCTCAATTTAAAAGGATTGTGGTGCTAAAAATGTTTGATTTTTTTCTTTGTAGTCTCTCTTGATCTTGTATGTTTAAAATGAATGTTTGATTTATTATTCGTGGGTGAAAACCCTAGTTGGGTCTTTTCAACTTGATCATTTAGAATGAATATTCATGGGTTACATTTTTGGGTTGTTTATATTTCAAGCTATTAATCCCCACCCAATATTACTAATTCTTTGAATACATTATCCTCGTGATGTTGTTTTCCATGTAACTCTATATATCATTAATGGTGTTATTGGTTTTGTAAGGTTGGTCTTTATTCATCCATTTGGATGCATTTTCTCTACATTATAGAATATTGATTTTAGGTAGGGGAGTTATATTGTTCTAAAATGGTGCATAGTTTGAATAGACTCATGAACTTCACTTTTATCAAATCCTATCATTAGTTTATGGTTTTAATGAAAGCATCGTTATCAAAGGACTTTTATGGCACCTCATAGTAAGGTATGTGTTTTGCATATTTCCACCATGTTTACTTACTATAAATAATGGTTTTCAAAATCATTAAAGACTTGATTGTTATTTCAAGTTATCAACCCAAGGAATGGCATCCTATTATCTTTTCTTGCTAATATTATATATTGTTATTTTGCAATTCTTTTGGAATGTTTTGGTCTTGATGGAATTATAAGTGTTGGGATAAATCAATCACTTAGAATTAGGCTATCAAATGACTTGTATAACACCTCATACTAAGGTATATGTTTTACATATTCCCGCCATATCTACTTACTATAAATGAGGTTTTTTGGGATTCATTAGCATGACATAATCTTGTCTTTCTTGTTAAGATTAGTAGGGTTTTAATTTTTAATTCTTTCAAAATGTTTTGGTTCGATGAAGTTATAAGGTTTTGGATGGATCAATCAATTAAGAGTTAGGATTGCAAAGGACTTATATGGCGCCTCCTAGTAAGATATGTGTTTTGCATATTCCCTCTATGTTTACTTACTATAAATAAGGATTTTGGGAATCATTAAAGCCTTGATTGGCGTTTCAAGTTATCAACTCAATGCATGGAAATTCTTGCTAAGGTTAATAGAGTTTTCATTTTGTAATTATTTTGGAATCTTCTAGTTTGGATTGAGTTATAAGGGTTGGGATGGATCAATCACTTAGCCTCTCATTGTTCGACCCCTCATACCCATCTATAATTATTGTTATGTAGGCTTTATGAGGTTCTAAAATTGGTTGGTTGTGATGATTTTCTTAGGACCTACTAAAATAGTAGTCTTAGACCACTTTTAATTCTTTACTAAAAGTGTTGAATTTCTATTTCATGGATATTATAAGGCTTGATGATGTACTAAGTAGCTAATTTTAGACTGCTATATTATTTCCATTGTGATTGATAATGAAATGTTGGCATGGAGCCTCATTCTTAGTTGTTTGATAAATATATGTTTTATGTCCTAAGGATTAAACATGTGAAACAAGAGTTATATGTTTTGGATATTTTTAATTGATTTATGGTCATTTTATGCCTAGTAAAAAAAAATTAGTCCTTGTTTTGGATATTACTAAGTTATTCTTCATGAAACCACTTCATAATGTGAAACAAATGTAAAACATAAAGCATGTGTTTTGAACATAGTGACTAAGAAAATTGTAGTTTTCTATTCTCATTTCTTCTAGTCATTATGGTCCTTGTTCGTTATAAATATTAATCTTTTTATTCTACCTTTTTTGGATGACAATGATCCACTTATTAAAAATAGTAGTGTTTCTTTTATTTTTGAGAAATAATTTTTTCGATCTTACCTTTCTTTGAAATGTTGTACTTTATGTTGAGGTCATTGAGCAACTTGGTTCTCTTTTTATGTATAGACCTATTACGTATTTCCCATTTTTCATGGGTGGTTTAAAGTTAAAAACCATGATTTATTTAGTTTTGAACACAAAGACTTAATTTTCTCCATGATATTGTGTTTAATATCATATTAAGTTAGTATAGATTTTTAACTCATTAATCATATATATAAGCCACCTTCAACTACAGGTGAGAGGATATCTCTTTTCAGTAGTGCCTAAGAGAGAGATATTAGATGTGGATCCCTCTAGAACCCATGAGACAATGAGAACCTTGTTACCCTTACTACCTTCTCACTTAAGAATTATGAATCATGCCTTTATTAGTTGTGAGATATTTTTTCTTTGGGTTCTTGGAACCATTTCATTGGCATAATGTTATCATAACCATATTTATTTTTACACTTCATTGTCACACATAGTTATGTTTAAAATTTGAATTGGTTGATTGAGTTCATGATTTTGAATATTGGATGGTTGTATCGTGAATGAACATGTTGGAAATTTGAAATAATAAAGGAGGGTCTAAGTTCCATAAAAACTTAGATTTTACTTGAGTAGAAATTTCAAGGGTTTTGAGGTTTAGTTCTTCTCTTAAGTATTTGGCCAAAGCAAGAGTTTTATTTGATCATTTTTTCTTGTTCATTCTATGTTATTTGGTTTTACATTACCTCATGGTTTACATGTTGATGGTGATAATACTTTACACATGATTCTCTCTTTTCAACTTCATATATCGTATACCTTCATTGAAGGGCGGGTCACTCCCATTTATGGGAGGTATGTGGGTGAACCATAAGGCTTTAAATTTGGAGGAAAAATAGTCTAATGATACTTTCCCCTTCCTTTTTGAATTTGGAGTATTGGTCATGGATAAGTGGTTTTGATTTGTAATATTTTAGTAATTCAAGTTTCTCTCATAATACTCTATTCATCGTCACATTGCACTCCGCCTATTTGAAACTGATTGTACTTGTTGGATATACATTTACATCCTTATGTGGTGCTTTTCTAGTAGTTTGAAATGGAAGTTCAATGGTGTATGTTTGTTTGGTTATACATGTGTACCTTATAAGATGATTTTTATAATAATTTGAGATGAAAACTAATTATTATACCATATTTGTACTTGTTGGATATACATTTGTATCCATATGGGATGTTTATATGCCATAGTTAAATGTCTCTAAAATGATGAAATTTATTATTTTCTGGTAGATGACAAATGTCATTGATACTCATACTTTAATCATATTATTCTGTCAATCCAGGCGGTGTCCATGGATGTTTGCAACAAAGGAAATGGTAGGAACTATATCTCAACACGTACTTTAAAAGAAAAACTAAGAAAATAATGAATTGATCATGATTACAAAATGAAATGCTTGAAAGGAAAAATATGATCACAAACAGAATTGGAAGGTTCTTAACATAATTAACTATGGAAAAGTAAATGCATCAAAATAATAGAACTAATGTTGAAATAGTAAATGCATCCAAGAATACAGAAAGGAAATAAATGTAAATCTCCCTTTTCATTGGGTAGGAGTGGCCCTTGCTCCTTCCCTTCGATCAAGTTTAGTATTGAAATTCACACAATAAAAATTTCCCCTGAATCTTCTATCTTATTGAATTAAAAGAGTATGCTTGTAAAAATCAATTGAATAATTGAACCAAACCGCTAAATCTAAATACATTAGCTCTTTTATACAAGAGAAATTCTAGTCTCTTTAGGATAAAACTATTTATTCCCAATAACTAACATTTACTTAACTGAATGTTGACTAAAACAATGACTATCTATTTTAAGGATTACATTTATGGAAGGAGCAGTCCTTGAAGTATTAGGATTTGAATCAATCGTGAGAACTACAAAGGAGGTACGTGATTGACTCCTTTGAGGTATTCAATTAGTGTTGGAAGATAATTCATATCTTTCATTGATTGAAGGGAATTGCGGTGATAGTAAATCTCTAATTGTTGGTTGCATCCCGTATCCCAATGAATTGGTGTAACTAGACCTCAAAATCAGCCTGAATATAGGTTGATTTAATGGTGCATGTTTCATGTTCATGATGTGGTGATTCCATCTATATTGCCAGTAGTTCAAGTTATCTGTATACTTTTGTGAATCCCTTGTTTTGAGGAATTAAGAGTTGATCTAGATGAGCTCGGTGTTGCACTGTGAGTCCTCTATTAATGCGGAAGTGAGTCGTGTGCCAAGGAAATTCATGCACCAACATGTTAATTGAGTCCTATGTCGGTGCACGAATTGAGTCTTGCGCTATTTCCATTCTACTCCTATGATAACTCAACATATAATTTTCCAAAGGTATTATTAATGCTTATAAAAAGATCAATTTAAGCCATTTTTGAGGAAGAATTAACAAGATAAAAATAACAAACATATGCACAATAATTCCTTCAAAAACACAGTAAAGTATTAAGTATAAGCAGTTAACATTATACATTGTGTAGTATGATATCAAAATAGTATGGGGCTTAACATGGTTTAACATAACAAAATGGGGTTCATCACTCCCCCGGACTAAAGGTTTAGTAGGTCCTCCTACTACCTATTGTTCAATTGTTCTACAATCCTTGAACAATTATATTCATTGGAAAATGTACACCAAGTTTCATCCAATGTAGTGTTACGAAACCAAAGAACTCAATAACATTATCTCTCCAAGTCTTGTAACTACCCTCAGGCTAATCATCTATTGAATCGTGTCTCAATATTGGTGCAATGACTATTCAGGTTATGTATCACATACCAATCCATTGTTCCTTGAGCTCTAAAATAATCTTGTAGATATCTTTGGCTCGTTTTAAGGACCATCAGAGGTTTGTTGGTGAAATCACCTCCTTCCTCTTATACTTCTCTACAAGAAGTTGATATCTGACCTGACAAGCAAGGAATTTGAAATTGAATGTTGGAATTACCTACTCTCTGAAATTTTGACACAAGTTTTAAGAATATATGTGTATCTATCTACTAGACATAAATAGTATACCTGTGACCTAAACCTATTAAAGAACTAAGTTGGGGCCGGTAAATCACGCCTCATCAAGAGGCCCATCAGAGATCCAGATTACACAAATATTGCCCTTTGATCCCTCCATTCACCTTAATGCTTGAGATTATAGATGAATTCCCTTAATCGTATTCTCCCACATAAAAAATTAATGGGAATTTCAATTTTCTCAGGGAGAAGAAATTTGTGCACATAGAATTCACACAACAAATTTTTCTCAATATCATTCCCATTTTTATATGCACCTACAAATTATTTATCATCATAAAACTCTATTTCAAGTGTAGTCACCTTTACCTACTCCCTTTAAACCCCAAGTGCATCGGCTTATCATACAAAGCTTAATTAGGCGCTCACCCAAGGCACGCGCCGCGTTGAGCCCTCCTTTATGTGAGCTTTGCAAGAATTATTCATCGTTAATAGAGGAATACGTGTAGACACATAAATACATGCATTCATTCTAGCACATAAGTAAAGGCACTATATCTAAGCACATATGCACCATGAAAAAAATATAATCATTATTAAAAACACAAAGGAATCAGATCTAAACCATAGGAAAAATGAAGAACACTAGGGTTTGAACCCATAAACAGAGATATGCATAACAACCCATTATATTCATTGACTCACAACTGTTTACAGTAGCCATATTACATCAAAAGGGTCATATCAAACAAAATACATTATGAAATAACACCCTAGCTCTACAAATTGACTCTACTCAAAGGTTTCTATCCATTCTCTCCTCTATGCACCTGAATACCTTGTGCCTCGCATCACAGGTCCTCTTTCTTTCTCATTATCTCTCATTTCCTCATATCCCTTCACATCCCCATACACACCTATGCCTCTTCTTATCCTTACACGTACATACCACTATTTTTGGACCCAAAACACCTTCTTAAATAGAATCAGATCTCTCCTCTACCATCTTAACTTCATTCATGGGCGGGCCGCATGCCAAATAGAATCGTGCTCTTCCATAATCAAGTGCCTATGTCGCTTTCCAAAATCCCGATTATCCTTTATTAACCATAATGATTACATCATGGAATATTCCTTTCTTGGACTATTCTTTCCTTGAGTTACAAGACTCCAAATACTAACCTTATCCACTCATCACGTTTGTTTGCCTCCTCACATGTTTTCCATGTAACATCATATTCCATAATGCAGCTAAGTCCTAGAATCCTCTTTTTCTTCCATGTGCTAACCTCCACATGCTCTATGTTTACTCAACTCTTCATTCAAACTCGAACTATTTAGACTGTTCGTGCCTACTTAGTTCTTCTTGCGTGCTTTTCTCCACGCACCTTCTTCCTACCTTGCCTTCCACGTGCACTCATCCTCTGCTCTAGGACTTATTCATTTTTGGGATCAACATTACCCCACATTAAATGTGTTTTCCATCCTTGAAACAATCTAATCTCTAACAAAGAATAAATAATGGAAGGAAATAATAACCTATATCCGGCTTACGCCAAAGAACAAAATATTTTTTTACTATTGTACAAGGATTGGGAAAGTCTTATTCAAGGATGCTTCAATCTTGTTCCAAGCATCCACCTCCTTCTACATGTGTAAAAATCCCACATCAACGCATTGACTTCATCAAATGTCAATTCTTCACCCTTAGCCTTGAGTGTATTGATGATTTTCTCCATCTGCTTGATAAGGTCGTTCAACGCATCCATCTTATGTGTAACCTGGGGATACACTTCCTTCACCTTATTTTTAACAAAGGCCCTCAAAATCTCAATTTCCTATGATTTATTGTCAACCTCTTCCAAGATCTTGTCATGTTCCTCTCTATTGTCTCGTATTCTTTTCCTATAACTCCTTCAGATCCTCCTCATGCGTAGAAACTAGCACACTTGCCACTCTGTATCTGTCTTCACAGTTGTCGTAGACAACCTCGGCCATGTGCATTATGGTCTTTACTAAAGCAAGGAGTTTAGAGTAACGAGTTATGGTTTCCTCAATATTTGATTTCTCATGTTCTTTCTGTCATGCCATAACTTCCTTTGCTGACTCCAATGCAAGTGGTTTCCTCTCCATCGTGATTAAGTGCATCAAATCCTCTAGCAAGCAGTGGAAGGTTGAATCATACATCTTCTCAAGGGGGCTAAATCAGGGTGCTTCAAAATAATGGAATTTGAAATATTCTCTTCTTTCTTATAGGCCTCGCACACCTTCCCATTTTCTTCTCTCAACTTGGCCCTCAGCTATGAAATTATTGACTCCTTCCCCTTTATCTCCTTGTCTCTCTCTATGATTTCTTTGTTCTTCTCCTCCAACTCCTTCTCTAATGCTTTGATCATGTTATTCCTTCTAAATATCCATGCTTCAATTTCCACTGACACCTTGTTTAGGGCCTTGCATGCCTACTCATCGCTTAATAGTTGTGAATCCACAATGGGATTTACCTCCTTGGGGTTCGATGTATCTAGCAATGTGCCTGCATTTACTTTGAATTTTGGTTCATCAACATGGGACTCAAAATTCCATGACAACATCTTCTTGGTGCATGAGTATGCACTATATTTGTCAAATGATGACCAAAAAAAGAGTTGGTATGAGGGCACCATGCTCTGGAAACACATGCACAAGACTTTATTTTGATTATCATTGTAATTCATTACAGGCCCTTTAGATCTTGTTGTTGCGCCATTTCCACTCGTGTCCGCACTTGTCAGGAAACCAGCTACTAAAATTGTCTCTCCTCCCATGCTTCCATACTTCTCCTTTTCTACTTCTCCTATGTTGCGCTCAAGCCCGTGCTCTACCAAGTCCTTAATAATGTCTCGCCACCTCATTCTCTATTATTTCCTGTAATTATTCACTAAATAGGTGTGGGGTCTCATGTGCCCTGATCCCTACTTCTTCTTCACTTCTTTCTCCCTCATGAGCGCCCTTCGAGGATTCATCCCTCTCCTCATCATATTCATGCACATTGAATACAGGTGGGTTATTTTCTTCCTTTCACTCTTCTTCCTCCTCCTCGGTCTCATTCCCCTTCATGCTCTTTGTCCTTTCAGAGTCCAAACTCTATGCTACTATTTGCTTCTTTTTTACTAGATATTCCTCCAAAAATGGGGACTTATCCTTCACGGGAGACTTCTTCCTTCGAGTATAAGTGCTCGTTCTTATGCACAACTTTTGTTTTGTTGTGGTCTAGACCACGCGCGCACTTAGTGCCTTTTGCTTGGGGTTTCCTCCCTATCTCTCTTCGCTCATTTCTTCCTTCGAGAAGGGTTCTCAGGGATGGAGACATCATCCTCAATGTACACGCCCTTCTCAAACATAAGCCTTAGGTGTATGTATACGCTTGTCAGTTGTTGTGCCTACAAGTGGTAATGTTACAGGCCTTAGCATATGTATGTCATGGGAGACATAATTATCCACATATGCCCACTTCTTAGGATACACCAATGTCCTGCATAGCGTGTGGTGCTCTTGATCTACCTCACTTAGATCAAATCTATGTTTTTGGCCTCCTTAAATCTTGACTCGCACTCTAAAAATAGTGCGTTGTGAATGTAAAAGGTAGTTTAATCCATGGGATATTGGTGTCATTTGTTAACGTGAACTCGCCAATGCATAATTTTTGGTACATTACAAATTCAGCTTCATCCTTCACCAAGATTGGTAGTTGTTTTGTAATCCTCCATTATACTCCAAATGCATCATGCATCCACTTATACCACTTATCCAAGCATGCCTTATAAGCAGATGTCATTTTTCACAAGTGTATGCCTCGAACCTCTTTGCTAGGGAGGGGTTCTCATCAGGGTACTCCCAAACGTAGTTTTTCATCCCTTCAGGAACTCTAATCTCTGAAAATAAAATGGTAAGAAGAATATTACCATACATGATTTTATCTTTGTTGTGGGTGGCTTCTATGATATCCTCCCCAATGAAGGTCGAGATGTTGTAGATGGTCCCTTCAAATATTTCTACAAATGTTCCACCATCTCTTATTCACTTGTGTTCAAAGCATTCTTGTCCATTTAACTTGGTGATCAAGCACGTGGCAATCTTCATAATTGGGTCATTGATCTTGAAAATATCGAAGTAGCACCCTCCCTTCTTGCATTCATATTCTTTAGTTGTTTCGATGATAGTCTCCTTGTCGCCAAAGTCATCATCCAATGACTATCCTGTGTAGATAAGCCCAGTGTACTTGGAGATCAGTTGTGCAATTATGCACATTCTACTTCTTGCGAAGTAAAATTAATCCTCGTGCACACGTGACATCATCCACTAGTATAACCTTTCAGGTTTGTCAAAAAATGGAAATTCATAGAGTTGCAAAAGCCCACCTTCTCCAATTTCCTCTTCACAGAGTCATCGTACACTGGTTGGTCATCTTTTGTTCTTTCTCTTGTAGGGTGAACAAGCTCCAATGCCATCTCTTTTCAGTTGTATATGTCATATGGTTATAATCGCTTATAGCCATCTTAGGTGTGTGAGATACCCATTCTTTCCCCAATGACACACCATCTGGGTATTGCATCTCTCGTATATCATTCTTCGTTAAAAATTGTTGATGTGACTAGTTTTCCCCCTTCCCTTGCACTTCTTGGGTGAAAATTTTGATCCCTTAATTGCTGTCATCTTTCCTTATCGGGTCCTAGCTGATTTCTCCTTGCGTCTTGCTTCCTTACTGCTCGATCCTTCGCCCCAACCCTTTGCTCAACTTCTTCAAACCCGTGCCCTATTTTTGTAAACCATAACCAGGAAAATCCTTCCACCAAAGAATGTAAAAACTCACAGGAATCCTTCAACCAACCACTTATGTACACAATCGTGTACTTCATTCCAATCTAGTTCGCAAATCCGTTGAATTCTTCACTTCGCATGCAACTTTTACATATTTCTCACAAGGATGCCCTATTTTTCAAGAGCTCTTCAACAAATAAACAAAAGGTGGAAAAATAACATATGCTTGATTCCCTATTTATAGTTTTCTACTTTTTCCCACATTAATTTTTGTGCCACCTACCACTGTATTTCGCATAGAATCTAGCTTTTCCAACACTTTCATAGTACGTGTTTTGTCTAGCACTTTTTCTTCTACACGCACACTCACACATGACATCCTCAACCTTTTGGCATGCCAAACTATATCAACCGCAGAACCTTACGGGAGCTCTTAGAGCCAAATTCCATCTCGCCTCGTGTCTTAAACCTAGTTTTCCCGTTGTTGTCTACCTCGCTTTTCTCTGTGCATTCATCATTGTACATGGTTTTTATTAAGCTTTCTTGACACCATTTCATCTCTAACCTTTATCACCCTTGTTACGTGCATTCCTTCTCGGATATTCCACCCTAATGTTTTCCTCTTTTGGGTCATCGATTAACATTGCTTCAACTGTGTGCTTCTTTTGCATTCTCTGCACTCTCCTACCCCACACTAAAAGTATGTGTAGTTCTCTGCACATGAAAACCCTTTTAGATAATAACCAACTACAGGTGCGCAAACACGTCTATTACAAAACACACCAAACTAAAAGACAAATCATAGCAACAATGAAAGGAAACACATATAAAGGAAAATGCATTAAGGGAAACCTAAGCTACATGACAACACTACCTTATTTACAAACACACATAAGACTTATTTATAGTAGGGCTTCAGCCTACTCCCATTGAAGTAGTCGGAAACCACGTTCCATCCAAAGACTTGTAGATCGGCAAGCACCTTAATCAAGTATATGGGTTATAACATATGGTCCTAACCAATGCACTTTGATTTTCCCAGGATGGTGTAGAAACTTTGAATCATATAGAAGAACCATCTTCCCAACCTCAAACTTATTGTTTTTAATGTGTTGATCATGCAATTCCTTATGCCTATCTTTCTTCATCTTTTGACTCCACATAGTAATGGCTCACCTTTCATTTAACTTCATAAGTTTTTCTATGTTCTCTTCAAGCACTTTCTCATCATCCAATCCTCCCCGTATGCGTAATACGCAAGGATGGTAACATGAATTCAATGGGTAAAACATCCTCTACGTTGAACAACAACCGAAAGGTTGTGGCCTTGTTCAATATTTTATCATTCATTCGATATGCCCATAATACTCGCGTAGAATTTATCATCCCAGTCTCTCCTTCTGACATCATAAATCTTAGTCAATGTGTGGCTCAATATCTTGATAAAGGCTTCAACAGTCCCATTATCTTGAGGGTGATAGGGCGTGGTTTTTAATGGGCCACCATTAACTCTACCAATAAAATTATAACAGTCTCATTCAAGAAATGAGTACCCCTATCACTTATTAAAGTCAATGGGCATCCATACTTACTGATTATATTCTCCCACAAGAACCTAGTTGATGTAGCCTTCATGCCATCCTTTGTAGGTTCCACTTCGCCAACCTCATAAGATAGTCTATCCAAGTGATAATATAGTGTGAATGTGTCCTCCGCGTGGCTAGGGAAATAGGGTGTACAAATTCAATTTCCCTTTTTCAAATGGCTCTGCACTAGCAGTAAGTCTTAACGTAATTTCATCTCTTTTCCTCGGCTTTCCAAGGCACTGAAATGATCACACGCCTTGTAATATTCAATACAATCCTTATAAATTGTCTCCCACCAAAGGCATTCCAATAGGATCTTGTGCACGGTCATATTTCCCGCATAGTGGCCACCTATAATGCCAAAGATGAGCTTCTTCCATGATTGCAATATGTTCATGTTCCAACACACAAAGCGCAAAAACCTCATCTCATCCTAGTTTGTATAGGTATCTACTGACCAACATATATGGCACGGTGCATATAGCCAACTGCTTCTCTTCTAAAGCCTTCATTCCTTCAAATGTCACACTTGTTCATAAGAAAACAACAATATTTTCCAAATCAGAGGGCGTGCATTATAATCTAAACAAATGTACATCCGGAATTTTTTCCTCAATGCTTTGTGCATCCTAACCTAATTCAATCAGTGATAAATGGTTTGGGCCTAAATTGCTCTTTCTTGGTTTTACTATGACCAAAAATTCAAACTCCTGAAATAACAAGATCCAACAACATATGCGCCCTTGCAAAATGGGCTTGTTTACCAAGTAATTGAGTTCCATGTGATCTGTAAAAGATAAACAAAGTGGCCAACAAGTACTTGCATAATTGTTTTCAATGCATAAATCATCGATAATGCTTCACGCTTTGTTGTTGTGTAATTCTCGCTCACCGAGTTAACTTTTTGATTGCAAAACATAAAGGGTGGTCAAAAATCCCTTCTCCAGTTGTGCTAACATTTCTCCTATTGCCATCCCTTATGCATCAACATGCACATGAAAGGACTTGTCCCATGATGGAAATCACAAAATGGGTGCAGAGTAAGTTTCTCCTTTAATGTGTCAAAAGTACTTTATTGTGCCTCACCTCAATAGAATCTACTCGTATGTTTCAACAACTCTTTTAATGGCGCGGAGATCCTCTCATAGCCTTTGATGATTTTTTTGTAGTAACTTGTAATCCCTAAGAATCCACACACCGCACTTTAAGTGGTAGGATCCTCCAATCCCAAGATAACAGCTACTTTGGCAGGGTCTACCAATAAGCCTTCCTTGTAAATAATGTGACCTAGTAATGTACCGAAAAGAGTAGCAAAAACACACTTCTTAATATTCATAGAAATACTTAATTGCCTACATCTCTCAAACATCAACCAAAATTTGTCACAAAGGGTCATTGACCAATCCATACATTGTTTAATCATCCAAGTAAACTTACGAAATTTATGGATGAAGTCTTGAAATGCTTGCACCACAATGCGTGAAAATACACCAGGTGCATTCTTAAGTTCAAATTACATAACCATATAAGAAAAACTTCCCCATTCGGTAGTGAAAGTAGTCTTCTCCTAGTATTCCTTTGCAATCCTTACCTGGTGATAACCTGAGAATCCATCTGTAAAAGAATAGATTTCTCACCCTACTACACCTTCCAATATCTCTTCAAGAAATGAGGTTCAAAAAGGATATATGACACATGCAAAGATTCAAATCTCTTTATTCTACACATATCTTTATCCTCCATCCTTCTTGATACTAATCACCATTAGGGTCACCCATTAAAATTATTCAATTGTTTCAATGATTATCTATTCTATCATCTTATCAACTCCTCTTTAACTTTTAAGAAAAATTTTGGATTCATCATATAGGGTCTCTATCTAATCGAGTGCATACCTTCCTTACACTTAATCCGCATTTCTCCCAATGAGTGATGAAATCCTTTTAACTCATGGTACCCACGTGGGAACAAATCCTGGAAGTCATGCAATAACTCAATCATCTTTGAAACCTCCTGGTCTATCTAGTAATCTCCAATGATATCTTCTTTTGGCTCTTCTTATGTACCAATGTTGACCTTATTTGTTTTCAAGGGCTCAAGGTAATCATGTGCTTGCTCATCTGAACTTTCCAAGACTCCACATGTACCTTCCGTATGATTAAAATCGAAGTGTTCTACTTCCTCATCATCTATAAGGTACACCAACTTTCCTTTATCCTTTTCTAGGTAGGCGCGCTCAAGTTATATCTCCTTTGTTTCTCCTTCCTCAAAGCATGCCTTGAAGCCAAGCTCCACTATAAAATCTAGGATTCAATCTTCAGCCATAGCATAATCTCCCAAAGTAAGTTGTTTGACTACCCGCAACACCTCCTTCACTTGATGTCTTAAGACTTAGATACTCAAAATTTTGAATAATATCCATCATTAACTCTTTCTAATTTCTCGTTTGACAACGTAACTCCGAATGGATATATCATGCATGCGCACAACCCTACAAGGTGGAATAAAACTTTTGCACCCATAGTGAGGGAGGTAGAGCTTCCGGCATACCATCCAGATCTCTCACATTCTTGAATGTGAAATGAGGTGGTTTCCTTCCCATCATAGTCACATATTTTAGAGGGTGCATTACTCTGGAGAAACCTAATAGAGAATGTGATTCTCACTTCGCGTCATTCTAAAAGATTGTCTCGATGAGTCACCCACCAACGTGTCATTATTGTGTGTAAGGTATAAGTTAGCATATTCCTCCTCTCTACTTGACATGCCCATTGGATATCCATCACGTGTAGAAAGACATCGGGGTACCTTCCCCGGTATAACTTGGTAGCTTTCTTCATCCCAAGCACCTAACAGAGCACACTCTTGTAACTCGAGTTACGCCCCTTCAATTGTCTTCCAAATATTCATAGGTCCAATGCACCAATTATAGCATGCAAAGTTAGTTGTATCACTTATAGACGAGCATCTTCCCACTGAATAACTCCTTCTCTTGATGGGTGAATAGCCTCGGGGTCTCGATGGTGCACACATAGATTTTATCTAGGTCCTCTTCTCCTAAAGGCTCTACATAAGGCACAGACCTCCCATCTGTTAGTGGAATAATGATGCGCTCCTCTTTGTTCTCAAAATTGATGTATCCCTTGTTAAAGTGCAAGTCAGCATTATTCACATAACACCAGGGGCATCCAAGTAATGTTGGGAAGTTATCTACCTCAGCAAATGCTAAGACTTCAAAATCCCCAGTAAAATTAGCCCCTTGAATGGTTATGGAAGCATCCTTCAAGACTCTGATGGGAATAGTCTTTGTCCTGTTTTCCATATACAATACATTTGAAGAGGGCTGCAATGGAGGTCTCCCCATTTGATTCCATGCATCCAAAGTAAGTACATTGACCTCTGCACTCGTGTCAATTAGTATGTTACTTAGGATCCATCCATCAACAACCGCATTCAACGTAATTTCCTTATCATAATCAATACTGTGAGGGGGAAAATTAGCATGTAAGACATGCCTCTCGTGTTCATCTCCCACGTGTGGTACCTTTTCTCTTAACCACTCTTCTAACAGAGAGATGATGTTTTCCTGGTCCAACATCTTACACACTTCTCTAAGCTCATCCATGTCTTTCTAAGGGACCTCAGCATTCTTCGCCTGTTCTAACTTCGTGATTGCTCCTTCAAACATTAAATATCTCCTTGCAAGATCCTAATCACTTTTATGGTCTCTTGGTAAACCTTTTTTGATTGTTCGGATTAGGATACTTCACATGCAATACTTCTTCCCTTGTAATAAGTGGCCTCTACTTTGGTACTTCTCTAGCACATGCAGCCTCAACGCGTGTAGTCACCAAAACAGGTTCTAACTCGGGTTAAGTGCTACCCTAGGCATCCATAGTGGGTCAGTTCTCTTCACACTAACCATCCCCGCACCTTTGTCCTTCTTTTGGTTCTAGCTCATGTGGTCATACAATTCAGGGCACTCCTCATACTTGTGCTTCTTCCGCACCATGAGTATTATAACAAATCCGAACATTCATGCTTGTAATGTTCAATAGATCCACAATTGTAACAAGTCCCAAGGGGAAGTTACCCCTTCCTCCGTGCCTACTACGGCCTCTGAATCCTCCGTGAAAACCTCTTCCTTGACCTCTTCCATCTGCACGTCCTTCATACTAATGACCTTCACTCTTAGATCTACTCCCAAATCTGGTCTAGCACACACCAATATCAATGGCATCATGAATTTGGTTTATCAATTGGCATCCTTTATATCATGAGTAGTGGATGTGCAAATCTTACAATAATAAGACACATTCTTACGAGTGTGCATTGTAACAAAGGGCATCTACTTGGATCATGATCCCCGTGACAAATTTCACAATCTAATGACATGGCGTGCACTGACCTTCAAGGGCAACTATCCTTTGTGTGTCCTTCCACTTCACAATTTATGCACCAAATTCCACTACATGTTTCATGAGCTGAATTTGTAGATAATTTTTCAAGTTGTTTTTTCATGGCAGCAATTTATGCTTCTAAAAATGGGCTTACCCCAGTGTTAACGCTTCTGATGGCCTCAAAGCATAAAGCGGCCTCCAAGGCATTATCAACCCTCTAACAAACCACTAAGCATGCTACGAGGGATGGATATCATAAGATATTTTTGACAAGAGAGCCTTAAAGCATGCATCATCCTCCCGCACACTCTCTATCATACCCTATTAAATTTCCTTGAGTGTGTTGATGCTCTTCTGCTCAAATTCAAGAATGTGGAATTCTACCAAAAATTCATCATGCAACGTGGGTATAATCCACCATTGTCGATCTAGGTCATAATTTTGGTACCATCTATGTGTGCGGTTTGAAATATGGTTGCAAACCAACTTGCTTGTCTTTGTGGGGCAATGATACCCTTAGCGCGCCATAGCAACTCACACTTGTGTACAAGCTCTATAGCATCCTCAACACCTTTGTAATTAGGTAAATGAAAAGACATCTCATAAAACACCTGCTAAGGTGATTGAGATCATTTTCCACCAGATCCAAAACCTTGGCTCCCTCTCATGTTTCCTCCACCTCCGGGCGCCACTAGATCCGCAAGCTCCTATTCCTCTAGATCCACCGGATCCTCCTCCTGTAGTAGGGAAAAGGTCCCAAAGTATTTCTAGTCTGCGCCCCGCCGCCGTGTGTTGAACTACACACTAACATGCAGTGACGTTGAACCACTTCCAGTCATGATACCCAAACTCTGTGTACCCACACCTTGTCCAAATGATGTGTCCGATGATTTCACCAAACACTAGGAATGTCTACGCATCCATAGATGGATGCAATGTAAAATGATATCTATCTAATGTTGTTTTCTTACCAATGCCAACCAAATAAGAACACTTGTCTCAAAAATTGGGAAACTAAACACAAGGGTTTGGTCGCATGGTGGGCTTAGATGCGCTACTACGATTCTTCTTCTACCTTCTTATGATGAGTTCTCATCAAAATTTGAGGGGGTTCTTCTCCCAAACTTGCCAAGATGGGGTAGCATAGATTGCTCATGTTCCACGTCCTTCGTGTGAACCTCAAATCCTTCCCGCAACATTTTCCTCCATAATTCCATCGATCTTACAACTTTGTGTTGTCTTACCAGCTTCCTCTCCCATGATTCATTATAATTGAGCCATCTCTCATATCACTCCACTTCGTCATAGGATCTCCATCTCGCACCACACCAACTTATGTGCCCCACACATAGTAGGAATTTAGCTATCCATAGGAAATGCTTCTAAACTCATAGTGATGATCAGGATCTTGATGGCTAATGGTATAAAGCACATGAGAAAGATCCTCTTGGTTCTTGCAAGAACTCAAACTCAACAACCTATGGGCAATAATACGTAGAAATTGTGTACTCCAACATAGAGCTATTCAACACACCACTCCACCAATGATCAACAACATGATTCCAAATCAGATCAACATCATGAAGCCATTGATAATCTTCTTGAGTCCAAACACGAGGTCGATAATACCAACTCTTCCTCAATGCATATGCCGACAACCATTCATATAGTTCTATTAGAAAATAGAAAAAGAACATCTCATAAATCTCATGATATAGATGCTCCTCTACCCATTTACATGCATCAAACTCAGGTCCAGTGTTGAATCATTGTGCAAACTCATCCTCTATGTTCTTAAGCCAAGTCTCGACATTGTCCAAGGTCAAGCATTCTATCATCACACACCATTCTTACAACAGCTTCAAAAGAGGTCTCGAAATGGAACCAAAATGTAGTCACCTTTACCTACTCCCTTTAAACCCCAAGCGCATTGGCATATCATCCAGGCTTAATTAGGAGCTCACCCGAGGCTCCTCCGCGTCGAGCCCCTCCTTTATGTGAGATTTGCAAGAATTATTCGTCATTAATGGAGGAATACGTGCAGACACATAAATACATGCATTCATTCTAGCACAAAAGTAAAGACACTAGATCTAAGCACATATGCACCATGAAAAGAATATAAGCATTATTAACAACACGAAGGAATCAGATCTGAACCATAGGAAAATGAAGAACACTAGGGTTTGAACCCATAAACAGAGATATGCATAACAACCCATTATATTCATTGACTCACAATCACATGATAGCCATATTACATCAAAAGGGTCATAGCAGACCAAATACATTATGAAATAACACCCTAGCTCTACAAACTGACTCTACTCAAAGGTTTCTATCCATTCTCTCCTCTATGCACCTAGAATACCTTATGCCTCGCATCACATATCCTCTTTATTTCTCATTATCTCTCATTTCCTCATAGCCCTTCACATTCCCATACACACCTATGCCTCTGCTTATCCTTACACATATGCACCACCATTTTTGACCCAAAACACCTTCTTAAATAGAATCAAGATCTTTTCTCTACCGCCTCAACTTCACTCATGGGTAGGATGCATGCCAGATGGAATCATGCTCCTCCATAATCGAGTGCCTATGCCAACTTTCCAAAACCCTAATTATCCTCCACTAACCATAATGATTACATCCTGGAATATTCCTTTCCTAGAATATTATTTCCTTGAGCTGCAAGACTCCAAGTTCTAACCTTATCCACTCATCACGCATGCCCGCCTCCTCACGTGTTTTCCATGCAACACCATATTCCATAATGTGGCTAAGTCCCATAATCCTCTTTTGCTTCCACGTGCTAACCTCTGTGCTCTCTATGTTTACTCAGCCCTTCATTCAAACTGAACTGTTCAGACTGTTCACGTGCACTTAATTCTTCTTGTGCACTTTTTTCCACACATCTTCTTCCTCCCTTGCCTTATGTGGGTGTTCATCCTCTTCTTTGGGACTTAGTCATTTCTAGGCTCAACATCTGCGCATGGCACGAGCCCTATATATTTTCCTTTTGAAAAACTTCTCTTTTAGAAACAATGCATGAAAATTTGAAGGGGGTCTAGCAAGAAAGAACCTAGTCATAGAGACGACTAACCATAACCACATTTTCCTTTAACAATTTGTTTTATTCTTTCAAATTTTCGTTCTCCTCGGATATTGTCCCGATTCTCGTAACATCCATCCATCCACTTAACCATTCCTTTTACAACAAAAATCGAGGAAAGACAAAATCAATTTGAGTAGCTTGCTCTTCCCTAGTGACATGCTCTTGTTATTTTATATTTTCTTGCAAAATCACAAGAGATGTGTGAATTTCCTATGCTCTAGCCTCAAGGGATTGTATTTGATGTTCTCGTTCCTCTAGGGATTTTTGTAGCTGAAGAGTTGCCTCTTCATGTTGTGCTATAATTTATTGTAATTATTGAATCTCTTGATTTTTAGCAGTTTCCTACTAGGAGAAATGGGCTTCTTTGGCCTCAAGGAAGTAACTGAAGATGGTTGATTCTTTCTTGATCTATTTATAGCTCAAACTAGACTTTGGATAAAGACAAGACTTGGGGCATAATATTATCATAATCGGGGGAGAACTAGGTTCTCCCTCTACCATAGTTGTCTTCCCTTTGTCCTTAACAGTCATTCTTCATCTATAAGTAGGGAATGATCAATTTCTTGTTCCATGGCAAGAACATATGGGGACATTGATTTGTGAGGAGACATTGGTGGGGTTTTGACCATGGTTTTCATTATTTTAGCTGCTTCTTGTTCCTCTTGTGAAGGTGTATTGGAAATTGGTGTTTCATAAAGGGCATGTGTAGGCTCGAAGTTCTAAGACATGTCTCTTAGAGGTGGATGGTGCTTTCTCTACAAAAAACTCAGGCTTTAAGGCGCATTGCTTTTGAAAATTCATCCATTTCTTCATTCCATGCTTCTTTTTAACAAATTGATGTTTACATATAAGATGAATCAAACCCTGGAAATTTAAATATGAGGCACCCCATCGAAAATTTTCTGTAGCAAGAAAAAATGGAATCATATAAAAATTAAGGCAAATTGATCTTATATTGGGGCTTACTTTGACCATGTCAGAGATGGATTAACATTCTTAAGTACAGTCCCAACACAGTTTCATATTTCCCTTCGCATGTAAAGTACTTAATCAACCATTTGGCCACTTCTACCCAAGTTTCGGAAGGGTTATTCTTTTGACACCTTTAGCTTTACCCTTGTTATATATGACCAATTGTATTTTCTCCTTCTTTCTAGCTAAAAACTCTTAATTACTTCAAAGCAGACATTTTCCTATCACAAATTGCTAACCTTACATCAGGTATGCCTGAAAGATTACTAATGACAGTTGGAGTAAAGGGAATTTTCTTACCTTGAATTGTAGAGTGTCCTTCCTCCATATTTCTTGTGAATTCCTCAGTCATTTCTACGTTGAATTCCTCATAAGCTAGTAGAAATTCCATCCATCCCATGTTTTCAAAGATTTTGACCAACTTTGCATTAGCCAAAAGTTCCACGAAATTTTTGGTTCATGTCGCAATCGAGGCCCCATGTTTGAATTTGAAAAAATAGGAAGAAGGAAAATGGGCACATGACTGATAGTGTAAAGTTTGCAAGGTTGTGGGTAAGTGCAAGAGTGACTAGTGGCGCAGGAGTAAGAGGGTCCAATTTGGAAAGTAGCAATGGAGTAAAAATGGTATGTAATGAATATAACTGAATTGGGAAAGATATGATGGAATCCCAAGGTGATGATGGAATTGATTGGGCACATGTGAGGATTATGGAGGTAGTGAATTACTGAATTTGGTTGGGATTTGTGAAGCGTGCAAAGTGATTGGGAATGGAATGGACAATCAATTTGCACAATGCTTAATAATTAATGAATCATAATTAAAATTGTCCTTATATTCAAGAAGTGAATTAATTACACATACCTTGTTAAATGAACTTGTCACATCCTCGCCACCATTTCCATATTGGTTTAATGCTCCATCCACACATGGTCCTTCCTTTATTAGTTTTCAGATTCAAGGGAGACGACCGCTATTTCTAGTTTTTAGTCCTCTGAGTTTTATTATTATTATTATTATTATGGAAGTATTGGCCGCCATTTCTGGTTTTTAGCCAATGCTTCAAAGGAGGATGACTGCCATTTCTAGTTTTCATTCATCTCCTCTTTATTTTCTAGCAGAAGGTAGCTCAAGTCTGAGTTGTGTTAGATAAAGAGACTTTGTCCACACAGTTCAGATCTGAATCTTCTTGAATTTCTTTTTGAAACTCTTCTCTGGATGTTGGTTTATGGTATAGCCTCAGTTTGTGCCCATTAACCAAAGATTACCTTTTTTTCTCCATCTATTGGAACCAGTTGGACAGTCCCATTTTCAAATACTTGTGTAATTTGATATGGACCCATCCATCTCATTTTCAGCTTCCCTTTAAGTCCTTGTACTTTGAATCAAATAGCAGATCCCAATCTCCTTCTTGAAATTTCCTTGGCTTTATTTGTTTATCATGCCAAAGTTGTCTCTGATGTTGGATGATTTTAGTATGATGTAATGCCTAAAGTCTGATTTCATCCAACTCATTCAATTGAACAATTCTGGCTTTGTTGTGCTTCTGTCAATTCAATGCCCACTTCAATTGTTGTCCTTAAGGTTTGAATCTCAAATTCTATAGGTAGAATTGTCTTCTTACCATAGACTAATTCATAGGGAGTAAACCCTATGGTTGTTTTCCAAGTAGTTTTGTAGGCCCATACTACTGCAGGTATTTTTTTTTAACCTAGTTCTTTCTTGAGGTATCCACTATTTTTGTGAGGATATTTTTCAACTCTCTATTAGTAACCTCCACTTGACCGTTGGACTGTGGGTGGTATGGTGATGACTTCTTGTGCTTCAGCTTGGTATGTTTCCACAAAAGAACTGATTACTCTTGACATAAATTTTGGTCCTTGATCTGACACAATGGATCTTGGTGCTCCAAATCTCTGAAAGATATGCTCATATAATAAATTTGTAACCTTCTCATCTCTTGCATATTGTAGTGCCTGCACTTTAGCCCATTTGGTGACATAATTAGTGCAAACCAAGATGTACTCCTTCCCTTGAGAGGTTGGGTCAATTGGTCCAATAAAATCCAACCCCCACTTCTCAAATGGTTCTAAGACAACTTGGGGTTGGAGTGGCATTTCAGATGTAAATTTTGGTTTCCCCATCCTTTGGCATTGATCACATCTCCATACATACTTTCGGACATCCTTAAACAAGGAAGGCCAATAGTAACTAGCTCTAGAACTTTGTGAATGGTCCTTTGAACTGAATAATGTCCGTCTGATGGTTCATCATGGCATGCTCTAAGTATGTCAAATACTTCATTTTCAGCTACACACCTATGTAAAACATGATCAGGTCCACATTTGAAAATAATTCCATTTAACCAAGTATACATCACACTCTGTTTAATTAATTATTTTCTTTGTTTTTTTGTTAAAAAGTTTGGAAACTTCCATGTAGCTAAGTAATTATCCATATTTGCATACCAAGGAGAGGTAGTAGAAAATGTAAACAAATTCTCATCTAGAAAGTCATCATTGACATGTTATTCTTCTTCTAAAGTGGTAAGTCTAGAAAGAAAATCAGCTACCACATTGGATTTTCCTGGCTTGTCAACAATTTTAATGTTAAACTCTTGCAGTAACAATAACCACCTTACAATCTTATCATGCACTAAAGGTTTATTCATTAGATATTTGATAGCAGAGTGGTCATTATGAACAATCACTTCATATCCTATAATATAATGTCAAAACATGTTGATTGCATATACTACTACAAAAAAATCTTTCTCAGTTGTTGTGTAGTTCCTTTTAGTAGGGGAAAGGTTTTTACTAATGTAGTAAATTGCATACATAGGCTCTCCTTCCTCTTGTTTCCCAAGGACAACACCTACTGCTTCATTAGAGGCATATGTTTGTATATGGAAGGGAAGCTTCCAATTTGGGCCTCTCAACATTGGTGTGTTTGTCAACTTGTCTTTGATAGCATCAAAATCTTGTTGACATGCCTCTATCCATTCAAACTCAAAATCTTTAGTTAGGAGAGCAAATAATGGAGAAGCAATTCTACTAAAATCTAAAATAAACCTTCGATAGTAACCAGCATGACCAAGAAATATTCTTACCTCTGTTTGGTTGGTGGGAGATGGGATTTTTACCATGATATCAACCTTGTCTAGATCTACCTTAATTCCCCAGTTGAGACATGATGGCCTAAAACTATGCCTTGTTCCATCATAAAGAAAAAAATTCATGATTCAGGGATAATTTATGTTTTTCACATCGAGAAATAACTTTATCCAGATTGTTGACTACCTCTTAGAATGTTGCCCCATAAACGGTGAAATCATCCATGTAAATTTCTACACAATCATGGGTGAGATCAAAAAGATTGCCAACATGGATCTTTGAAAAGTGGCAGGAGCATTACATAAACCAAAAGGTAGTACTCTGTAAAAAATGTTCCCCAAGGATAGGTGAAAGTTGTTTTATCTTGATCTTCAGAGCCATTGTTATTTGGTTGTATCCATTGAACCCATCAAGGAATGAAAAGTACCTTTTTCCAGACAAATTGTCTAATACCTGATCAATAAAAGGTAATGGAAAATAATCCCTATGAGTTGCCTTATTCAATTCCCTATAGTCCACACAAACTCTCCATTTTCTATTCTTTTTAGGCACTATGACTAATGGAGAAACCCATTGACTATCAGAGATTGGATAAATAAATCCTACATTCAAAAGTTTCTCAATTTTTGTTTTCACAATATCTCTTAGAGCAGGGTTTATCCTTCTTTGAGGTTACTTGATTGGTCTAGAATCAGTGGTATAGATGTGGTGTGTATAAATACCAAGATGAATACCCTTCATGTCACTATATTCCCAAGAAAAAGCTTGAGGATGAGAGCATAAGAGTTTAAATAGGGTATTTTCCTCCTAATCAATCAGCCAACTATTAATTGTCAATGTCTTTCCTAGGAGAATAGGTAATTGTTTGGTAGTTTGGATGAATAGAATCTACAACAAGGTATTCTCTTAATAATGTGTTTAATGGACACCTGTGTGGTAGTAACCTATGAACAGAAGCAATGTTTTGAAAAATGTTCTCAGTCAGATCTATATTTTGTACAAAGGGACAGATGATGGGTTGGTTATTTTCATCCATATAATCATCTCTTGTTTCAATTAGTTATAGTGCAGGACTTGAATTAGATCCAATACAAGACTCAAGCGTAGGACTTGAATTGAATCTAGCGCATGACTTATACTTTTTTCCAACACAAGGCTCATGGTCATCATATTGGATTTGATCTGAGTGTTCTTGAATTACGACCATGGCTAGAGAAGAGATGATATCATCTGAATCATCTAAATCATATTTAGGCCATTTTTCATTATCATTGTAAATGGCTTGGCAAAGAAGGTATAATGACAATTTATTTGAATCTTGACCATTAGTGATCACCATATTCCCTATCCTGCAATCAATAAGGGTGGAAGTTGTGGCTAACCAAGGCCATCCTAGGATTATAGGGTATCCAATATTTTATGTTCTTTGTTTTTATTATCATGAAATCTACCGCATAGTCCTAGGATTCGATAGTAATAGTGACATATTCAATGATTCCCTTTTATTTGTTTACAAACTGGTCTTGCAAAACTATAAATGTGGACTGAGGTTTAGGAAGAGATAACGTGGACAAAATATTTGTTTTCATAACGTTGATGGAAGATCCTAGATCAATCATAATGTTAGGAATCTAGACATCTCTTATGCAAACTGTTACAATAGGGCTTTTAGGGTCTCCATATTTAGGAGGGGGAATATTCCCTTCCAAAATACTAGCAATATTTCCATCAACATGGATGGTTTTAGGTTGGTTCTTCCTTCTTCCTGGAGCCTTGAAACAGAGCTCTTTAATTGTTTTGTTTAACTTAGGGATTTCCTTAAGAGTCTGCAATAAGGGAATGTCAATACTTAACTTCCTCAATCCTTGAATTAATTTTAACTCTGGGTTTTCAATGAATACAGTACTTGGTTTCTCAGAGATTCTAGATGGAAATGGAATGTCATTGTTGGGTGGAGGAGTTTCTTCAATAAAACTAGGTTGTGTTTCTTCTATTTTTTCTATTTCTTCAATATTTTCTTCTATCACAAAAGAGGAAGGTTTTGAAGTAACCTTCCCTAAACACAACAGGATATTCTTACAATCTAGCAAGTTCACTATGGGATTTTTGTCTGATTCCACAATATACGTTGGGTTTCCCTGCCTCACATTTTTGGGATTTTCCATAGTTTGTGTAGGTATCTGTGGTTGGGTAGGTTGATCCAATTGGGCAGCATTGGTGTGTCCAAGCAATAGGGCTTTCGATCTTAAGATCTTCTTTGATTATAGTATTACTACCTAGACCCTTGAGGTACATTCCACTTTGTTGTTGGTACTAAGGATTAAACTGTTGGAATGGTGGAATGTTGGGATGTGGAGCCCAAGGTTGTTGATAATAATTTGGTGGGGCATTCCACTATGGGCTCCACTCCTGTGGGGATTTTTAACCCAAGGTTGGGGGTATGGCCATGGTGCATTCCATTGATTTGGGGCCCATTGTGATTTTGGGATGTAGGGCTGATTTTGGTTGGACTAAAAATTTCCTCCTTGCCTCTGAGCCATATAATTGAGCTCAGATTCATCTTGTGTGTTTTGTTTTAGATGATTCTTTAGCAAGGGAAGCAATCCACATTGGTTTGTGGCATGCTTGAGTTCATAAAGAAGACATATTTCTATCTTTTCTAAGGGGCGTACTTAATCCCATGTTTAGCTCTACATCTTGGGTAGTAGATGAAAAAAGGCTTTGTATTCCTAGCCTTCTCTCTATCCATAGTTGTATTGAGTTGACCAAAACGTCTGATTCTCAAATTTGTAATCTCTTCTCTAAATTTGGATATATCCCCATTGGCCATTTTGCCTTTTTCTTCTAAAATTAGGGTGATTTCGAGAGTAATTCCTACAGAGGTCGATGATTTTTGTGAACTCTAACTTGTTCATGTCTCCCTTTCCCATTAAATTGAATGTTTCTTATGTATCTTCATCCAACCCTTTAAGAAATAAGGTTTTGAGTATATTAATATCCAGACCAGTACCACACCTTCTTGTGAAGGAAGAGGAACCAATCCAGATAATCCTCTACACTTTCATCTTCCTTTTGTTGAATCCTAAAAATTTCTTCTTTCCTATCCCTGACTCTACAGTAATCCTGATACTTGTCCAGAAAACTTGTTCCATCTCTTCCCAGTTATGGATGGAGTTAGGGCTTAAACCCATAAACCACCTCATAGTTGTATCTTTTAAAGTGGAGGGAAATAGTTTAAGCTTTTGGGAATCATAAGTGTAGTCATATGTTTGGCATAAAACCTTGAACTCAAAAAGGAATTGGTCAGGGTCTTCTGAAACTAATCCCCGGAAAGTTGGTAAGATAGAGGGAGATATATTTTCATGGGAGCCTGATCGTTAGGGTCCAATTCGATGGGGTAGGTAAACATTTTTCCAATTGGAGGGTTTCCATTATCTGCACCATTGGGGTTCTCTACTTCATCACCATCCTTCTTTGTTCAACAAGTTGTTCCACATGTTGGTTTTGAGGGGGGTTTTGAAGATTTATCCTAATGAATCTACCTCTATGGTCTCTAGGTCTAAACATACAATCCTATCATACTAAGGATGGCTCCCTAACTATCAGTATTGAACTTTATTTTTGTATTCCACATACTCCATGGCTCAGAGGATTCTTGTTGTCACTACAAGGTCTTCTGATTTCAAAAGAAAGAGTTATGGAAATGAAATTTCTAAATGGAAACTTACCAGACAACCAAGAAGTACCTTTAGCTAGCACCTTAACCTTTGATAACACCTTGAAATTCCCGGCAACGGTGCCAAAAAGTGACAAGTTTCGTTGATGCTTGTACTTTAATCATATTATTCTATCAATCCAGGGTGGTGTCCATGATTGTTTGCAACAAAGGAAATAATAGGAATTGTATCTCAACATGTACTTTAACAAAAAAACTAAGAAAATAATGAACTGATCGTGATTACAAAATGAAATGCTTGGAAGGGAAAATACGATCACAAACAAAATTGGAAGGTTCTTAACATAATTAACTATGGAAAAGTAAATGCATCAAAATAACAGAACCAATGCTGAAACAATAAATGCATCCAAGAATACAGAAAGGAAATAAATGTAAATCTCCCTTTTCATTGGGTAGGAGTGGCCCTTGCTCCTTCCCTTCGATCAGTTTAGTATTGAAATTCACACAACAAAAATTTCCATTGAATCTGCTATCTTATTGAATTGAAAGAGTATGCTTGTACAAATCAATCGAATAATTGAAATGAACCGCTAAATATAAATATATTAGCTCTTTTATACAAGAGCAATTCTAGTCTCTTTAGGAGAGAACTAGTTATTCCCAATAACTAACATCTACTTAATTGAATGTTGACTGAAACAATGACTATCTATTTTAAGGAGTACATTTATGGAAGGAGTAGTCCTTGAAGTATTTGGATTTGAATCAATTGTGACAATGCAGAGGAGGTCTGTGATTGACTCCTTTGAGGGATTCAATCAGTGTTGGAAGATTCTTCATATATTTCATTGATTGAAGGGAATTACGGTGATAGTAAATCTCTAGTTGTTGGTTGCATCCCATCTCCTAGTGACTAGAGTAACTAGACCTCAAAATCGGCTTGAATATAGGTTGAGTTAATGGTGCACGTTTCATGTTCATGATGTGGTGTTGCTAGTTGTATTACTAGTAGTTTGAGCTATCTATATGCTTATGAAGTGGGATCATAGGCTCAAAACCAATCAAGTGACTTCAGGAGATAGCAAAGGAGGCATTTTCATGTTTTCAAGTGATCTTGCAAATCAGGACATCCATTTAGGTCATTTGGAGAAGGGTTTACTATTTTCTCACCAAAATTTTGAAAATTTGAATTATATAAGGACTATCTAAGGCCTAAAACATCATCATGAAAGGAATCAAGACACTGTAATGACCTTGAAGGTCTCATGCAACCTATTTGTGTTCTTTTATATTGTAAAATCACATTTGCATGTTGTCAAAGGTGAATGTGTGTTCGTAAGAGAGTTAGAGGAGTAATTTTGACTTAGTAAAGGAAGATTATAGGCTAAATAAGGGCCTTAGAGCCATGTCATCATGTGGAAGTGTCAATGTACGAGCTAATAGGCATAGTAAAGTGATATTTACCACTAGTCCATGTTTAGATGGTTGTTGAGTCTTTCTAGGGTATAATTGAGTAAGAGTAGGGATGTGAGATAAGGTACCAAAAGTACTATTTTGGTCTTAATATGTATATTCCCTCATGTGAGATGAAGGTAGTAGGCATGATAAAGCATGAATAAATCGATGTTGAAGTTTGGAGTGATTTCATAATGTATTATTGCAACTTTGGCATATTTCTTCCATGCATACACCCAGAATTCTACACAAACCAAGAGCTTGAGGATGACAAATCGGGGTTCCCGAGTTAGAAAGGTCACCGTGATGAATGGAATAGCTAGAGGGTATCATTACAAGACCAATGTAATTTGTTTGGAGTTTTGAAACCCTAGGAATAATTATGTGGAACCAATTTTGTCTTCGTTACCCTCAAACCAGGATTTCTAGATCTCACAAATTATATGGTGGAAAAATCTGAAACTTTGTAGTCTTCATACTCTTGAGGCCATCTAACATTGTTTGGAGTTGCAGAGCCAAATTCCATTGGTAAGCATGTTTTCTATGGTACTATGTTTTGCCATCCTCTAAGAGACCTAATTAGGTCTATAAAGAGTCCAAGAAAGAAGCATTATGTACAAAGGACTTAAACCTACACTTTTCATGTGTTTTGCACCCCTCCGATGGGCATCTAAATCTATATTTAGTTGTGTTCCATCAATAGGACTAAAGAAATCATCCTCAAATTTTAGGCTTTTGAGGGCTACAAGGTATTAGCCTTAGCTAGAAGAGACTATAAGCCCAAAGATCAATTCCCTACAATTTGATCTTAAACAACCATTTGATTAGGTCTGCATGATGAGTAGTAAATGTGTTAGATGTGAGAAAGTTCATGGGGGTATGGTATGTCTTTTACAAGCATATACATATGATCCATGAGTTTAGTTCCTAAGTATGTCTAGTTTGGAGGAAGTGGGATTGACAAAGAGGTTTAATGAGAGAAGAAGGATCAATCTAATCTCTACACCATTTGTGAAGATGTCTAAGCTTGATTGATGATTTATGAAGCATCTTAGATCAAAAGTGAATCTTGAACATGCAATTATACTTGTGGAATGAATATAAAGATAGTATGAGAGATTAGCTAAGAGGGCACATCATTTGTGGTATCAGAGCTATACCACTTGTGCACAAGTTAAGATCCATATTTATGATGTAGTTTGATGATGCAAAAGAAAAATGTTAGTATGTGGATGCAGTGTCTAGAAGATCTTAAGAGGATTGGTGACCCTAGAAGCCATTGAAGGCTTGAAAGAAGTTTGTGATTGTAGGTGAAAAGACAATATGGTGTTCTTTGAGAGGAGAAGGAGGACAGTCCTTGGGAGACAAGTTAGATGAAGTAATGAGAGAGTTGTTTTTTAATTTAGGGGACATAGAAGATGGGCAAAGGAGCATGATGGAGGAGATAAGTGTCTTGAAAGAACAAATGTTTAAAAAAGAAGTAGTGATCAGACCTGCAGGGGTACAAGGACCTCAAGTTCAAGGCATGCAATCAATTAATAAAGGTAAACTTGTCCAAAATTCTCATTTTAAAGGAAAATGCTATAAATGTCAGAAATATGTAGGCCATAGAGCTAATGAGTGTTTAGAAATGGATCATGGAGTGCCTACTATGAAAGAGAAAAGAGAAATGTCTAATGGAGGTGATTTTAAGGAAGGTAAATCTCTTTTGATGAGAAGAATGACGTCTAAATAAAACAAGGTAATGGATCTTGTCACTCAAAGAAGGAATTTGTTTAAAACAAGATGTAAAGCTCAAGGAAAGTGTTGTAATTTGATTATTGATAGTGGAAGTACTAAAAATTTGGTATCTATAGAGATGGTAGAGAAATTAAAACTAAAGAAATTTCCTCATCCCACACCATATAAGATGTCTTGGGTGCAACAGGGGCATCAATTGATGGTGAATGAACAGTGTCAGGTTGAATTCAAAATAGGAAGCTACAAAGACCAAGTAACATGTGACATTGTACCTATGGATGTATGCCATGTCTTGTTAGGAAGACCTTGGCAATATGATAGGCAAGCAAATCATAATGGGAAGAAGAATACATATGTATTTGTGAAGGATAGAATTGAACACACCTTGATACCTTTGAAGGAGAACTCCAAGAAAATGAAAGCAGGAGAGTGATGATAATAAGAAAGGATTACTTGAACAGTACAAGAGAATCATGGAAAATAAATTCCATGGGGGCAACTAAGCCTCATATTTTTGATCTAACAAATGATGTTGTATGCGGTATGCAGGTATAACAGTGAAGGAGGATGATCAGTCCAATGATGGACAAACAATATTGAATGATGCAGTTCTAGAAAAAGAACTCATGCAAGTTTTAGATAAAGGAAATATACATTTGGTGGAAGAAGAGGTGATAGAGGCATTCTTAACCTCTCTTGAAGAGGAAGAACAACAAGAGAATGCAACAATTGAATCAGTTGGACAAGTTGATAGTCCCAAGTTTGATGAAGATAAGCAAGAGTTAGATAAATGTGTGTTGGAAGAAGAGTTGCACACTAATAGAAGAGATGCTCAATCCTCGGGATGAAGAGAGGAAAATGAAGTGTGAAGAAGAAGCAGCTATGGCACAAGAAAGAGCTAAGGAAGCTCAAAGTTTTCAATCTAACTATGCTTTTGAATGTGTGTTTGCAGGTCTTGATGAATATGGTGTGAAGGAGAAAGAGACATCTCTGTCTCTTGTGAATAGTGGAAAAGAAAGAACAAAGGACATGGGAGATGAATGCCAATTTGAGGCATTGTGGCAGCAAACTGAAGAAGCATCAAAATTTGAGTTTGTGTATACAAGCATGGAGCAACTGTTAAAAGAAATACAAGCCTTGGAAAACGCCATTTATGAAGACAAGATAAATAAAGGAGCTATCACAAAGCAAGATGTTTTTTACACTTGCGGAGATGAGGACAACCACCTTATGAGCTCTCCAAAGAATGCAAAAGAGTTCGATTTCAATGTTGAAGACTTTTATTTCATCTATAAAGTTAAACATGTTTATAGTGAAGCCAAGTGTGGAAGTGAGAAAGAATGGGTGAAAAAGCAAGTTAAGAGGACCATCAAGCCTTATGAATTCATCTTTAACAATGTTCAAGAAGCAAGTATGAAGACCACATTTATGAAGAAAAAATGTAAGTACATTTGCATAACCAGAGATCAGCATGAAGTGTTAGCATAAATGGTGAGAATTCCATTAAAGGACAAGATGGATGAAGGGGTTGACAAGAGTATGAGCAGGTTTCTATGGTTACAAACCATACCAGGGAGAAAGGTTAGGAAGAAGGGTAAAAACAAGATGGAAGTCTCAGATTTAAGGCAGCATATGATAGATTTGAACAAAATGGAGAAGCAATAGGCTTTCAAAAGACAATGTATAAACATGAGAAGGTTGTGAAGAGGCATAAAGAAGAGGAAAATTAGTTTAGAAATGAGAAGAAGGATGGAATTCACTTGAAAAAAATTCAACAAGGAATTAGAAGCCTTACAAGCACTTGGATTATATGATCAATTTAAGGACAAGGTAATGTTATACATTCTCTCATTCAGTCACTATGAGAAGAAAACGATTCATGAAGTGGAAAGAATCTTATTCAGCTTTTGTTTAAGCCAATAGATGAAGTGATAAGCTCAAGAATGCAAGGATTTTTTGAACTCATTCTTCATAGTTGGGAAAGGAATTTACATTTGCAGTGCTAAAGGATCATGGAGAAAAATATGATGAGGAAAGAAGATTCTTAATGCCTTCCCATTGGGAGAAAACTAGTCTAACAATACCAAGTGCATGTAAGTCTACATATGGTGAGCTATCTAAATATGGACACAAAAAATTTGAGGTAAAATTTTGGATTTGCACCAGTGATATCGGGTTTTAGTTTGCTAAGAAGATGGAAAATCCAAAACAAGCCTTAGTTAAGGTGGGAAAAGTTTTTGTCTTCCAAAAGCTTGTTGTCAAGACACGACAAGAAGAAAACAACCTCCAATTTGTTGTTTGGTGTATTGACAAGGATAATGACCTTGAAGAGTAGTTCAGCTATAACACACAGGTATAGAGTTAGGAAGCATAAAGAAAGTCCAAGGAAAGGGAGGTAATCTAGAATTTATGATTTGGTATGTAGTAAAATGGACTAAGAACAACTCGGTCATGAGTAAGGTAATTTTCCTCGAGGATACAGGACAAGTACGGACTCAAAACACTTCTTGAAAAGTTAAGGAGAAAAGTATCGAATCAGGGGTAGGTTAAGAGACTTATTGATGAGCCCAAGGGAGACTTAATCAAACAAGTGTCAAACCAGGGAGGAAAGAGGAATGAACACAAATTTGTTTAAATCCAAAGAGGATCTTGGTAAAGACAATGAAGAAGACAATGGTGTCTTAAATGAAAGCAAGAATGAAGAAGGAATAAGTCAAGTGGAAGATGAGAATGGACATCCAGCAGTCTACTATGACAATGGAGTTTGTAACAACACAAAAGAATGGAATCATGCAAAGGTGTGGAACAAAGAAGAAGGTGAAGAAGTGATTTTATTTAATATGTTTGTTGCGTATGTGCAGTGCAAAATGAAAAGGAATAAAAGAAGAGTTGTCGAAAAAGAGCATTGATTACTTAAAGAACATAGAAAAACAATCAATTCTTATCACTCAAGAAAAGACCATGAAATCCAGGACAACATTAAGATCAGGAATTTTTAGACAAGAAAAAGAAAATAAAGATGAACATATAAGTAACAATGATAACAAGATTAGGAAGCAACAAGAAAAGATAAGAACTCATGAGCAGGAGCCCATGAAATGTTTCAAGAGTGGTAACTTGATGCAAGAGCATAGGCTCAAAACCCAGCAAGTGACTTCAGGAGATAGCAAAGGAGGCATTTTCATGTTTTCAAGTGATCTTGCATATCAGGACATCCATTCAGGACATTTGGAGAAGGGTTTACCATTTTCCCGCCAAAATGGATTATTTGGAAATTTGAATTGTATAAGGACTATTAAAGGCCTAAAACATCATCATGAAAGGAATCAAGAGATTGTAATGACCTTGAAGGTCTCATGCAACCTATTTGTGTTCTTTTATATTGTAAAATCACCTTTGCATGTTGTCAAAGGTGAATGTGTGCTTGTAAGAGAGTTGTAGGAGTAATTTTGACTTGGTAAAGGAAGATTATAGGCTAAATAAGGGCCTTAGAGCCATGTCATCATGTGGAAGTGTCAATGTATGAGCTAATAGGTAGAGTAAAGTGATATTTATCACTAGTCCATGTTTAGATGGTTGTTGAGTCTTTCTAGGGTATAGTTGAGTGAGAGTAGGGATGTGAGATAAGGTACCAAAAGTAGCATTTTGGTCTTAATATGTATATTCCCTCGTGTAAGATGAAGGTACTGTGCATGATCAATCATGAATAAATCGATGTTGAAGTTTGGAGTGATTTCATAACATGTATTATTGCAACTTTGGCATATTTCTTCCATGCATACACTTAGAATTCTACACAGACCGAGAGCTTGAGGATGACAGTCAGGGTTCCTGAGTTAGGAAGGTCACTGTGATGAATGGAATAGCTGGAGGGGATCATTACAAGACCAATGTAATTTATTTGGAGTCTTGAAACCCTAGGAATAATTCTGTGGAACCAATTTTGTCTTCGCTGCCCTCAAATTAGGGCTTTCTAGATCTCACAAACTGTACGGTGGAAAAATTTGAAACTTTGTAGTCTTCATGCTCTTGAGGCCATCTAACATTGTTTGGAGTTGCAGAGCCAAATTCCATTGGTAAGCATGTTTTCTATGGTACTCGTATTTTGTCATCCTCTAAGAGACCTAATTAGGTCTCAGTGTAGATCAAGAAAGAAGCATTATGTACAAAGGACTTAAACCTACACTTTTCATGTGTTTTGCACCCTCTCGATGGGCATCTAAATCTATATTTAGTTGTGTTCTATCAATAGGACTAAAGAAATTATCCTCAAATTTCGGGCTTTTGAGGGCTACAAGGTATTAGCCTTAGCTAGAAGAGACTATAAGCCTAAAGATCAATTCCCTACAATTTGATCTTAAACAACCATTTGATTAGGTCTAGCATGATGAGTAGTAAGTGTGTTAGATGTGAGCAGGTTCATGGGGGTATGGTATGTCTTTTACAAGCATATACATATGATGCATGAGTTTCATGCCTAAGTATGTCTAGTTTGGAGGAAGTAGGATTGACAAAGAGGTTTAATGAGAGAAGAAGGATCAATCAATCTCTACACCATTTGTGAAGATGCCTAAGCTTGATTGATGATTTGTGAAGCATCCTAGATCAAAAGTGAATCTTGAACATGCAATTAGACCATGGAATGAATATAAAGATAGTACGAGTGTTGAACTAAGAGGGCACATCAGCTTGTTTCAAGGAATTCAGAGTTGATGATCTGGATGAGCTCAGTGTTGTACTGTGAGTCCTTTATTAATGTGGAGGCGAGTCTTGTGCCAACACGTTAATTGAGTCCCGCACCTGCGCGCGACCGAGTCTCGCACTATTGCCATTTTGCTCTTGTGATAACTCAACATATACTTTTCCAACTATAAATGCTTATAAAAAGATCAATTTAAGCCATTTTTGAGGAAGAATTAACAAGATAAAAATAATAAACTTATGCACGATAATTCCTTCAAAAACACAGTAAAGTATTAAGTATAAGCAATTAACATTATACATCGTGCAGTATGATATCAAAATAGTATGGGGCTTAACATGGTTTAACATAACAAAACGGGGTTCATCAACAGATGATGGTTGTACTTGCATAATTATACTACTATAGTTGTATTATTCATTGAGGTAGACTAAGAGAATGTACTTTTCCCTTGTGATGGTAATTTTGTCATTATTAGGTTTATGCTAAAATGAAATTATGTCATTGATTTATGGTTAGGTGAACACCCTCTCATAGGAGGTTGCTAATAATATTTTACATCAATGAAGCAAAATTTGATTTACATACCTTTATTGTACTTTTGAATTATCTTACATGAATAACTTTCACTTAACCAAGTGTTAATCAACATAACTAAGTGTTGATCAACATTAGTTATCCTTGTGTTTTTATTCAAATCGACTTGGAGAAATTGTTTTGTTGTGTTTTCCATTGTGCAGTCGAGTGGTTACTACAATGGAGCAAAAGGTGATAATTCGAGAGGGTTGTGTTTGATGTGGGAATAACATATGAAGATGTACACAAGTGCAAATGGTTTCCATATTTTTCCATTGTTATTATTCATTTCGATGGTTCCAATATATTTGGTGAAGATGAAGCGCTTAAGATCGATGACTAGGCTCTTTTCAATTTTCTATAAAGGAGATTGTTCCATAGGATGATGAGGTGGCTTCAAGTAGCACAACTCCAACAAAGGTTTGTTTTTGCCCAAGATGACTATGGGTTTAAGGGGAGTTTAGTTGCCCCAAAATGCCTACTATGACTCTAATTGAGGATGATAAGGGTGATGGGGTTTGAGAGCACCACTAAGAGAACTTGAAGTGAAAAACAAAGAGCCAATTATGCACTCATGACTATGGTTACGAGATACATGTGATCCATAATCCTACAAGGAGTCCAAGGGCAAAGAGAATTGGAAAAGGCTATGGAAGTTTAAGTTCAATTCCTTGATGAAATAAAGACTCGGGAGTTGATATCTTATCCACTTAGGAAAATCATTATGTAACGCGTAAGTTGATTTATACTATAAAATTCACTTTTGATTGATTTGTAGAGAGATATAAGGAATGATTGGTGGCAAAGGATTTCTTACAAAACTAGGGGATTGATTATTGGTGCTCTATTTCTAAGATAGAATCAATCTACGGAGTTCTTTCACTTGCATGATTTGGATGGGAGGTACATCAAATGGATGAGTACGTAATTTAATGGTGATCCTAGGGAGGAGATCTTTATGGAACATTCACCAAGGTTTGAGAAACACGGCAGAGAGATTCCAAGCTTGTATGCGATCTTAGGAAAACACTCTATAGATTGAAGCGGGCACCTTAAGCATGGTATGAGAAGATTGACATGTTCTTTCTTCTCCTCTAGCTTCACTAAATGTGAATCTAACCATAATGTATAGATAAAGTATTTTGATAGTCACATTCTTATTGTGGTGCTTTATGAGGATGATCATATCATTACTAGAGATGTTGCTTCTTTGATACATGCCTCAAGGATCAATAGAAGATCACTTTTAAGATTACAAACATGGATTTAGTGCATTGCTTTCTAGCATTGAGGCTTTGGAAATGGAGGATGGGATTTTATCTCATAGAATAAGTATGCCATGGATTTACTAAAGTTTAAGATGGAAAAGTACAAATGACATGTTAACTTGTATCAACCAAGAGTTAGACTATTATCTTCATGCTCTACTCTAGTCTTTGATGCGACTTTTTCCAGGTAGCTTGTTGGGAGTCATTTGTACTTGACTCACATTAGGTTTGGACATTTCATTGCACTTGACATGGTGTGTAGGTTGACACAACAGCCTAAGAAGATCCATTGGAGTGACTAATAGGATATTGAGATACATTAAGGGGAAAACCCACTTGGTCATTGAGTATTCTCATGGAGGTTAGTGGCACTTTGTGGGATATATAGACTCGAGATTGGGCTTGAGATGTTGATCATAGGCAATCTACTTCAAGATGTCTTTATTTGGGTTTCAAACCAATTAATTAGGCATGCAAGAAGTATAATGTGATTACTATATGTACTACTAAAGCAAGGTATAGAGGTGTAGTTAATGCATCATAGGAGATCTCATACATCATGTGACAAGGAGTTGTTGATTGAGCTTAATATTCTACAAGATTTTCCAAATAATTTATATGATAATTGAGGTCCTATTGTAGTTGTTCATTCAATTGTGAGATTGCTCAAGCTTTCGGAAGATGTCATTAAGAGGGATGGCAAGTGATTGTCTCACTCAATAGGAAGTATCAACTAAGTGAAAGACACCTTCCTTAAGGCCCTCTAAGTAGTGCTTTAGAGCGGATGTTAGAGTAGGTGTAAATTTCTCTTGTGGGATCTTTTGAATTTCTTTAATTTTTGGAATAGATTGGGATTTATCTCCATGTATAGGTTCTCGAGTAGTCAATTCACCTCACATTTTATTAACTTTGTGTGTTTTTATAAGTGGTTGAAACACTAGTCATCATAATCACATTCACATTCAATTCTTCTCTTATCATCAAGTTTATTGTATTTTGGAAACCCTAAGGAATTCCATCCTAATATCTTGTATTTGGTGGATCTCTATTTACATGTTTATGGATATTTCATTTATTTTCATCACTTACAAGCAACCCTTCAAATTAAAATATACCTAGTGCTTCAAATCCAATCAATCCACAACTTTTCGAATCATCGTGTTTTAAGGCAATTTGTTTACACATTAGATGCAACAACATTCAATTTATTGTTACAACCAACACCAAAAAGCTTATGCAAACATGTACTGGATTTTTTGAATCGATTGGGTTTGAGTGCCCAAAAGAAAGAGATGTGGAAGACCCTTCGTAGAAATTATGTAATAACGATTCTAATATAATAGGTTTTTGTGAGGACAAAGTGTTTGTGGTAGTTGGTTTTCAAATGGACTATAGTGTAAGTTAAACTAAATGATCATACAAGCTAAATAGTGTATGTTGCAATTTGCTCTTCATTGGTCACATACAATATGGATCCCCTATAGATAGAGACCACCATATGCATAGAATCGAAGCATCATGTGTGTAGAGTAAAATTGCCTTAATCCCTATAAATGCATGATATGACATCTTTGTCCTCTAAGTCAAGTCCAATAAAATTCTTGTATTCTAATATGAGATCTAAGAGTGATACATAGCCTTTCTTATCCACTTATTTTTGCTTTCTATTATATTTTGTTACCTGCGAAAATTTGTATGGGTCAATCCCTTCCTCATATTTCGGTATTATAGGTATAACTTACTCTTAACTTTAGCTTGCTACCAACAAAGCAATAGAATGTATTTGCAATACTTAACAACAAGCACTTTATGATGAGCATTTCATGTTTAGTGAGGAAGGATCATTTTGAGCCTCTTTCGGGATTGAATGTTAGTCACTATGGAGATTTAAGATAGCAACACTCATGTCATGGTCTAACAATGACCAACAATAATATTAATTGTTGTACTTAAGTTTATTTACAATAATATAACAATGCAATGCATACCCATCTGACATAAACATAGTCCTAACTTCCGCAAAATACCAACAAAAAAGCGAATGTCTCTTTGCCCCTCCTCTTCAAGTGAATGTAATGTTTAACAATGAAAGCTTTAAGGTGAAATTTTTTTTTTTTTGGTTGAAGGTCTGGAATTAATCCAGTCTCCTTTAGCTTAGATGCAATTCATTCATTATAGAAGAGAATTTTTCTTTATCTGCTGGTTGTAGGAGTAATCGCAGATTCAAGTGCCCACGGTTGGCCCTAATCTAGAGGTCTTACTTGTTCCTAGTCAACTTGTAACTGGCCCCTTCACAGCTCAAGACTTTATACTCTTAAGATCATATTTCTTCTATGATATTTACCATTAAAAAAATTCCCACTAGGGCCTACTAAAAATGGAAGCCCAGTAATGTAGCAAAAAAAAAATGTAGCTGTATAAGAGAAGCCACCTACTTATTCATTTTTCTCATATTTCATGTTCCTATTAGTTCTCTGATTTTGAGAAATCTCCATGCTTGCATATAATTTGTTAATCTTTGCATATAAATTAGCTCTCGTCAAGGTTTCTTATTGCTTTGTCTGATTGGAATTAAGCATTGGCCAAAACATGTTAGCTGTAGAATAAGGCGAGATTTCCAACAAGGTGGCGAGTCGTTCACTATGCATTCAAGCCGTTCAAAAAAATTTGATGTAAATACAACCTGATATTGCTCCCTTTGTAAATAGTCTATAGATTAATGTAATACAATTCCTCAGATGCGAGAGAACCACCACCTTGCTTAACTAACAAAGAAAGAAATTACTAATCACAGTATGATTCTGGGTTATATCCATCATAGTATGTGATATACAAGAGGCATGAATGTGGTTTTCATTCTGAACTAATACTTAGCTACATACATATTTAAAAGCCCAGAAAATTCTGTAAAAGTCAACCCAAAAACAATTAATTGCCAAAAGAAATCTTGAACGGCAACTAGAACAGAAGAAATTTACAGGTAGGGATAACACCCCAAAGTAACGGGCATCTATACTTTCACACTACTCTTCCAAAGATAATTATCAGATCTCCCCTGTCCCAAGAGGCCGCCGAGATGTGTCACCAGAAGCCCACGCCCTGTAGTCCTTGGCAAGCTGGAAAATAATGACAAAAAGTAACTGAACTAAAATTAAGAATGAGACAAGCAAATATAAATAACAGAGCATTGTGGTCCAAATTAACAGGGATACACTGAGATCATATGAGCATATCAATCTACAAGAATATTCAGCAAAACAGGTGGATATTACAGTGCCTGTAAGATCTATATTTAGGGCCCAATTTTCTTTTCCATAGTTTTCACCAACAGTTAAGCTGCAGATGCTGTACAGAGAGAAAATGGGATTTACCCTGTTCTTTTATATTCAAACCATACACAGAACTTCATTTGCTTTATGACTGTGTTTTTAACCTTGCATATTGACTATAGCAATGTCATAATTAAAAACCACGGAGCACCAAAACTGAGAAACAAACTGCCTGATAGAAAACACAAAGGTATTACTCGGACAGAATAAATTGATCTCAAAGAGTGATATTCTGTGAAGAATTTAAAACCTAACCAACCTGACTTAAGAATCTTGGCAACATCACTCAAGCACTTGTCCCAAAACTTGGTTTCCTGTAGACTCTATCAGTCCAACCGGTATTGCTTGAAATGCAAAAGGTATGTCGATGAAAACCTGATAAACCTCAGGTTAGCTATAATAAGCATATCAGTTCACAGGATTTTGAAATATCCAAATGCAAATCAATGGCATTGGCAACTTTGCAAATTTCAGCTTCATGCTATTAATTTGCAGTTAAGCCACAAAGAAAAAACAATCTGATCGAATCATTTAGCATTGTTCATCCAACCATATTACTAGAAAGATGGAAATGTACCTCTATTGTTGTATCCGAAACTAGTTCTCGAGCAGATGGTGATTCATTGACACACCTATAAGATACTTCATTCTCCATAGAAGCTGCATGTCCCAGATCAAACAACAGTTAATAGACTGCTGAAAAGAAGCATCTATTTTTGTTTAGCACTACAAATCACGAAAATTTGAAAGATGATTTTTCAAAATATAGATTACGCTCTCCAAAGAGATGGTGATTTTTAGTAGACTACTGAAAAGAAGCGTATATTTTTGTTTAGTACTACAAATCAAGAAAATTGGAAAGATGATTTTTCAAAATATCAATTATGCTCTCCAAAGAGATGGTGATTTGCATGTCAACGACAAGCAAATAAACAGAGCCGCTAGAAAATTGTGAAGCTTGCCTGTACATTGACTTTGAATTATTTGCTATCACTGACCTATCAATGATAAGACAGAAATTCTTGATTTTCGTCTCTGGTTTTTGATATCGATAATGATTGTTACAACCAAAAACTAGCTACACCTTTTTCTGTCCAAAAACACGGTTGCTTCTGCATTTCAATACCCCTGGTGTAACCAAATAATTTAGACTAGGGCCCTGGATTTTAGATTAGCTGTTTCTGGCTGTTTATGGCTTTTGATGCTATTTTGATATGTTTATTAACAATTTGTGGTCTATTACAGTAGTACAACAGCAGGAATGTTCTTACCCCCTCAAATGCTTTTGCCTTCAAAATTCTGAGCATTTTAAGTTAAAACATAACTCCAAAACATCAATTCAATCATTTCAAGTTTCATAACTTACGCGTATTGCAGACAAAAGATAAGATTGGTCCATTTATATCTAATATGCAATGCCCCTGTGATCCTTTTATAATATGACCAGGATCGGAAGATCTAAGCTCCAAGTTCTCCAAAGCATTACTATGGAGCATTGCATATTGAATAAATTTTAGCTTTTCTGGAATAATGGAGAACGATTTTTTTGAGTGCGATGTGAGGATGGAGGAGGATGGTAATGGAGACAGCGGAGACTACCTCGATGAAGGGTGGCAAGTGAAAGGAGATAGAGAAATAATTAGGGCAGAGTACAAATGTGAATGAGGAAACAGAAGTGTCAGGGCTGAAATCGACGGTTAAGTGGAAGAAAGACAAAAGGGCGTCAGCACTGAAGAGATCAGAACAGAAAGTGTTTGGTATGAAAACTTTAGGATTTAGGGCTTCTGCTAATGGCGACAGGGAGATGGCAGCTAATGGCATCAACGCACTGATATTTCAGATCCAGATCCTGACATTACTATCATGAAACATGATCTGCCTGTGCCTTCATCGGATGATGGTGATGGTGATGGTAGCACTTGTATAAGTACAGTACTGTGTACAGGGCAAGGAAGGAGAGAGGGCTTTGACATCGAGTGTCACAGCGGAATGATTCAAAAAGCTTGTTTCAGAAAAGAAGAATAATAAGATGGCAGAGGAAAAGGATCTCAAGCAGCTACAGACAAGGAAGAGTGGAGTTGAGAAATAAGGGAAAACAGAATCCGGATCTTGCAAAATCATTGGCTGCATTAGGAGGAAATGATCTAGCTCGGGAGTTACAGTTGCAGATCTGAATAGGGAGGAAGCTCAAAAAATCTGCCTGACCGTGTAAATGCCTCAAATCCTTCTACCAATGTTCAAATTTTTGCAAAAGATGGATAGAAAATAATGTGAAAATGAGTGCTCGAGCTGTTGTTGACAAAGATGCTTCCAAGTCTGATCCTATAAATTTTAAACCCTCATATCATCTGGAGAGCTCTAAGAAAGCTGACACTTTGCTTCCCTTTGATCCTTTTGAGGATCACTTGGATTGGATTCAAAAAGAGATGGATGAGGCATGTAACCGGGACATTTCTGAGATTGGTGATATCCCCGTCATATTTGCTTTGGATAATCCCAAATATTGAGATCTCAGACTCTACCCTAATATCATTTTTGGTGATTTTGGACCTAAGGCTTTTGATTTGCAGATTTTTAGGAGGGAGGCTGAGCCTAGAAGAACCATTGCACTAGATGTTAGAGACGTGGAGGGACCATTCTTTACCGACTATTCATCCCCTTTCCAATGGCTTCTTTCAGATTTTGTTTCAATTGGAAAAGGGTAGAGAATTTGTTCTTCAACAGGGACCCTAGTTTTGGGTCTCTAGAGGCTTGTGTGTGCTCCATTGGACTCCTTTCTTAGTTCCTAAAGTGGAGAAGATTTCTAAAATCCCAATCTGGTATCAATTATATAGACTGGCAGGGGAGCTGGATAATGTTAAAATGTTGAGAATGTTGGTTGGTGTTGTGGGAAAGGTCATTAGGGATAAAACTTGGTAATATAAAGGATCAGAATTACAAGGATTTATGTAAAAATTAACTTGGTGAAATCCCTTTCCCTTTCTGTTTGGATTCTCTTCTCTGCTGGCTCTTGGATTCAGAATTTGGAATATGGTCTTCCCTTCCGTTGTTTCAAGTGTCAACAAACTGTGCATAAGGCTTTCAGATGTCCCCTCACACGTACTAGAAGTCGTATGCCAATCCCTTAGAGAAGGAAGAAAAAGGATGGGGTGTCCAGATCTGATTTCATCTGGTGGAATCATGGAAAAAAATTCAGCAGGACAAAAAAATTGAAGTTTGTAACCTTAGGGGATTCCTACAGTTGTATCTGAAACTTTCAGTGTCCAGCTGTGATTAATCCTATTTCTTCCTCGAGGAAAGAACATTAGGGTGTGTACACCTAATTTTTCACTTTTACTGACTTTGGCTCTTCACAAGCACTATTGATGCATTGGCTTCCCGGAGAAGTGTCCTCAAAGACACTGTCAGGAGTGGGGAGTAGCCAGAAATGGTTACGTGCAAGCACAATGGTTGCATCAGACTAGCAAGCAGTGGTATTTATGAGAGGGCCTTGATATGTAGTCCAATGATATCACACCTTACATGCTTTTATACCTTTACAGTCTCCCTACAACATCACCTTACCATCCTTTTACAGTCACTTCCATACCTACGTCATGTCACCATTCAACAACTCTGAGTCTCCCGCATCAGCCAGGACTTCCTTTAGGTCCCCTTGATAGATTATTGCTCACAATCAATAGTTTCGAGCATGGTCAATGCGGTCTAGCTTGCAGTTTTTAACACCCGACGGCATCAACCACAGTTGATATTGTTGGCTAACCAAGACTGCAATGCCCAATCATGATTGCTATATATACTCAGCATTTGAGCATTCACTCAATAACAACATCATCGCTCATTTGGTCTATTGGTGCTCGCCAATCTTCCCTTAAAGTCTTAGAGGTCTTGAAGTTGGTCTTGCTTATCTTTTGGAGTCTACACTTGGAGCATTAGGTACTTAGGATTCTCAAGCATAGGAGTTGCACTTACTATGGTTTGCCCAGCCTTTGGAGTCTTCAACAAGTGGCTTATTTAGGTCTTATCTTATTCGTTTGTGCTCCCCCACATTACATAAGGTGTTGCTAACTTTGGGGGAAAGTTATTGTATCAATGGAATTGGCAATTAGGTAAATATCTCTAACCTCTCTTTTCCTTTATGTTATTTCATATTTGGATGTTTGTTTGATGTGGTCATGCATAGATTAGAGTAAAGCAGCATATTCTTGATCTATTGCATTATTTATCTATCAACCATTGCCTTATAAACCACCCTTTGGGATTTACAATCCTTTACAACCTACCGATTCTTACAACCCATGTTTATAACCCTAGCATAAGAATCTATATCTTGTTATAATATGATTACAACCTTGTTATTATTGGACCCCTGTATCTTCTATAGAATGGACTATCGTCTTCCTAGTTCTACATCCTTTGCAAACTACAACTCTAAGGTGTGCATTTTTAGTATGGCCCCTCTCGTTATCCCAGTCTAGATTACCCATTATTGAGAGACAAAGAGGATATTCTATTAGGCCATTCTTTATTTGCATATGGGGTGCACCACAGGTAGATAAAGCTAAGCACATGGAGGAAGCGGAGAAGTCAAGATTTGCAAAAAAAGCATCAAGATCCATTGCAAAGGGTTCAGGGTTGACAGCAAATGCTTCAAATTCCGCATAGCGATGGAATAATGATTGAAAGGTTCCAATCTCCACAGCATAGGCTTTAGATTATCCTGCTAAGGTTTTAGATTCTTCAACAAAAAATTCTTATGCTATGGCAATGGCCTCAGGACCCATAGCAAAAGGTTCTCCACTATCCATCTGAGGCAAAACATTCTTTTGATTGTTGATGTGGAGGAGGTTCTGGAACTTCAGGTTCCCTCAGTTATTCCTAGCCTTGATAAGGTCTCTCAAACTCCTTTGGCTTTTTCTTACTATCTAATCAAGAAGAAGAGGGAAGAAAAACTATGTTGGAGATGCTTCAGATTGAGGCCTTGAAAACCAGTGGTGATGGCTCTCAAATGACTTTAGAAAAGATGTTCTCCAGTTACTCTACAAAGTGATTTGTAAGGGCTTGCTTGAGTTTTACTGTCTTTTGGGTTTTTATGTCTTTGGTTCTTTTGGTCCGGTTTTGTTGGGTGTTTGGTTGGCTGGTTTGAGCCACTATCTTCATTATGTTCAATGTTGAGGAAGTTTGGTTGTTAGCTGTGGAAGACTTCTTGTTCAGGTTTTTATTTTTTTGTTTAGGGATCTTTTTGATCTTTGGTTTGGATACCTTTGGACTTATTTGATCTTAAATTCATCTATGTAAGGATTTTTTGATATTAATACAAGGGTGAGGGACACACCAACCCTCTTATTTACTGATCAAACAAAAATATGTTATTCCCTCTTGTGAAAATGTTTCCTCATCAAGTAAATCTTCATAGATAATGACTTCCATAGGAACGTTAACATTCTGAAATATATCCTTGTTTTTAATATAAAAATACACATAAATTGGTGGTGAAATTTTTTCTAATGCACCAGGTAAACGTATCTTCAAATTGGCATACAACTATGATTTTCTCTTTAAAGTTCATCAAATTGTCTTGGGTTTGATACAACTTTGTCAAATGTAGTGTTAACTATGAAAATAAAGCTCTCAACTCAAGCTTTACGCCATGATAATAGCAGAGAAAACTGATCATAATAACTGTACAAACCAATAAAACACATCTAAAATTTCAGTTTCCAATATTTCATTGTAGAATACACAAAACAAGCTGATGGATGGATATTTGTGCATTATTACATTTTTGTAGTCTTACAAGTTACATTTTTAGTTTCAAAACTTTTGAACTAGTAATCAGGCCTCCCCAATAAGTAGTTCCTAAAAATATTCTACGATATGTTGAATAACAGAAAAGACTTGTAGTCCTCCATTTTTTTAAACAACATTTAGAATATTCTGAATTGGTTCTTGGAAAGGACTCCGCCACAAAGATAAATTTCTCTAATATCTGATCTTTCATAGTAATCGCTGATGGCTTAGGGGAATCCTCCACTTCAGGGACAGACAGAAATATTCAATTAGATTTCTTTCTAGTCTTAATCGGCACATGCTTTTGGGGCTCTTGTTCGCCCTTCATTGCTATTTGTATTGGTTTCATTTCCACCTGTGTTAGTGGCCCACTGCTTTATTTTGTCGTATGTACTTTTATTCCTTTATTTTGCTTCTAGGACTCTTTCCTTGAACTTTCTATTATTAGCTGCTGTATCCTCGAGTCCCATTAACGTACCTTTGGTCATCTATGAACATCAAGATAATAGTTTTCTTTATTTCTAATAAACAATTATATTCCATATTGTAATCTTACATCTAACTCATAACTATGCCTTTCAACTTGCAAAACACTCAAATCATGCAGAGCTAACATCTCTTGTAACATGCTTTCGGGCCAAAACTGTCACTACCTGCACTGAACGACTAACTTCTGCTTCTAATATGGATTGTAATCAGCAATCGCAAACAAGTCACCTTTTAAAACTGCATTTACCCTTTTCAAATCTACCATCTCTATCTAAGAGTTTCTCTTGTACTAAATTTGTTTGAATTTGGAATGCGCTAGTATAGTTATGCTTCTTGTTTATATGCATATAGAATCAAGCATTGTTTCCTAATCTGAATTGTTAAAAGGATATGAAAAGGCATTGTACAGAAAAATCGCCTTGTTGCCAATAACGTGTAGATTTGTACTGTTATTATGGGACTTTCTGTGAAGGACTGCCAATACAACTTTTGTAATTATAAGATCTAATGCGGAATTCAGTTTCTTTCATACTGAGAAGACTGTCTTTATGTTTCCCTCAACATAAAACTTCTAAGAAACGACTATCTTCCAAATTGCATGGAAATTAAGACAAGTCTATTTATGTAATTGCAACATGTTTTGATTGATCTTTTGATAAGTCCCTGTTTTCTAATATACCAATAATCTCCCAATATTTAAAATGTTTATTTTCACCACTCTCAATGTTTTTGTGAGGGAGGGATTGAAATATTAGCTTCTTTTGACATTTGTTGCCTTAGTCATTGTGCGCATTTTTCCTCAAACGCTCCTTGTGTTGGATGGTAATTGCCATTTGTTGACATCATTTGAAATTGTTATATGATCCACATATGCCTGCTTAAGTTGCAATGGAGAAACTCGAATCTGAAGAAATTTTTCTTATCAAGTGTATCAAAAAGAATGCAACTCCAATAGCATATCCTTACTTCAACTGATATCCAACATTTTACAGGTGTTATCAGAGAATCTTCATATCTCATCAGAGATGGACTTACTAGGTTGTCTATACAGACCTCTTTCGCATTTCAAATCTAAAAGTGAGTTGATCAACATCTACAAATGCTTGAGTCAAACATAACTCTTTTTTTTCTTATTCTTATACTGTCTGTATCTCAATATATATGTCTATTACACTTGTTTTAGTCCCCAAAATTGATACACATTACACTTTTTCAGTCTGTATCTCAATATCTATGTCTATTACACTTGTTGTAGCCCCCAAAATTGATACACATTACACTTTTTAGTCCCCAAAATTGTATTGTGTATCATTAAATATCTGTGTATGATGTTGGAGCATCCGAGTTCACAAGCTATCTTGCATCACCAAAAGCTCTTTAGCACTTTCTCAACCATGTGCAAACACGTGCAGTGGTGCACGCAACATTTTGTTTAGTGTGGGAATAAGAAAGGCAACACAAACCTGCGGGAATGACCGGAAGCCCTACACAGTGAAATACTAAAAGGTCTTGTGAGACAATTCAAAAGCATTGCGGAAAGGATCCTACACAAAGCCTTGCGTAAACATACTATGAGTTTTGCAAGTCTACAATGATTAGTTGTCTCCAGGAACTACGTGTCACCCGATCCGCTTTCTTCACAACAAGGATTACCGGGAAAACCAAAGCATTCCCATCCAAGGGTAACACCCCCACGAGTGATTACGTGTTTACTGGTTTGTCTCTATTGACAATGATCTGCCAAGGGAATGGCATCTTTATAAAGGTATCTTTATTGAAAGGGGTTATTTACTTTCTCCTGCTGGTTTTCTATAAATAGGATGATCGAAGAACTTAAAAACAGTTCTAGAGTGGAGAATAGTCTAGCATTTATCCTACCATACCTTACTACCCCCTTGACACCTGCTTTGATATCCTCTTACTATCACCTTCACACCTACTCACAGCACCTTCAGATTCTCGTTAGATCACCTTCACATATGATCCTAAATATTTGCTCCACTTTCCCATCATTTTCCCTCTAGGACCCTCACACCAGCAGTCACTAGCTAGCAGGTCGATGTCATCTAGTATGACATTTTACTGGCCAACAACATCGACCACAGATGCCATCGGCTAAGAGAGTTGGTTACTTGGAATTATGATCTCCTATAAATAGAAGTCGTTGCTGTCCTTTTTCTCAACACTCGTGCTCACAAATTTGCGCTTTAGGTCTTAAAGGTTTAATGGAGCCTATACTTAGAAGTCTATCATAGAGCATTGGGTTACTTGGAGCAACAAGAATAGGAGCTACACCAGTAAGTTCCACCAAGTCTTTGGAGTCCCCAACTTCGGTCTACTTAGGTCTTCTACTCATCCCTTATGTTCTCCACCCAAAACATCTCTCTCAAGGTGCTACTAACTCAAAGGAAGGTTAATGCACCAACGATGTCTTCAAAATTGATAGAGATGCACTTCTCTAAACAACACTCAAATGAAGAAAACAGGGGTACTGTACAGTTTACATTGGGACTATCTTGATGACATGACTTAATATTGATGTTTCAAGGCATTTTAGGTTTATAGACATATTCACAGACCTTTAAGATATGTACCTCCTTGATGAACTTGATGGAGATCCAATGGAAATGTGAATCCTTCCCCTCGACGGTTGGTTAAACATGAATAAGAACCCTTGGACAGGGTTTACTATGACTGATAGAATATAAAGGTTTTCTTTTTATAGCTTACGGACTCCAACTTATGCACAAGCCTCAATCACAAGCTTCCTCATCTCCGTACCTTATGCCAACTCTTAACAATGCTTACGAGCCTTGGGATAGCAGTGAAACTTGAAGACTTGACACAGATCTTTAGAACCCAGTACAAATTTCTTAACTGAGACAACAGGGGAATAGGAAATTTGGTGTAATTAGGTCTTCATAGACGTGTACTTAACTTGTTCTCCTCTCCATTTCACTAACAGGTGTCAGACAACCTTTCAAATGATGAGCAAAGACTAGGATGAAAACACAGGGTTCTAAGCTTAACTTGACTGTCACTGTTACAAGATAATGTATAAGTGATTCAATATATACAAAATCTCTTAGTCTCTTTCATATGACCTGTATAATAGCCTTCCCAAGATTCTAATGGAAATGTAGATAGCTGTACTCTGATTTGACCATACAATAAACTTAACAGTTATGGAATAAAGTTTTATAACCCTAATCAGGGTTTCTCACTAATACTGAGCAGTGGAACCGGGATACTGTGCAGACTAGTTTATCAAACATACAGCCCTAACCTATTGCATATCCTTAATGTGGACTTGTTGGCCTCTTCCTATTGTGCTCAAGAGTCTTTTCAACAGGGAAACATGAAAAAAAAATCAACACTACAGTCAGCTAGACTGAGACAGTCTATTCACACAGTAGCAGGGTTATACGACAATATGCGGTCTTCAACACCAAAAATACACCCCAAACATCTCCATTTCCTAGATATATGCGAAGCCTAAAACAACTCCTACCTATCATGATCAGGCATTCTCTAAGTGGAGAATTATGAAACTCAAAGCGGGCCAGTTCACTGTTCATGCATGAGCAGTATCTACTATTAGGACATAAACTAGAGATCTGTCTTCCAAGGCATATTCAATAGTTTTTATAGGGTATCTACCATGTCCATATACCACTTCTCATTCTTGAAATCTCCAACAAGTGCTTGCCCTTTCTGTATATCAAAAAATCAGGAAAATAACCATGGGGCCTGCATAACCCTGTAAGCACATAGAATTTTGACCCTTACAAGATACAAAAAGGATTAGAGACACATTACCAGGCTAAGAGACTTCAGCTCCATCTTTACACAGTCACAGACACCTTTATTTCATGCATAGAAGCCTAGAAATACTAGCAACAAATGAAGTAAAACTCTGTTTTTATGCTTTTGCTCAAGACTGTGTTTTTAAACTAAGAAAACTCTCCATGTTAACCTTCAAAATATTCCTCTTACATTCCTTACTCTGTCATAGTCTCTCTTTCCTCTCCAATAGCTCTGTCACCTTCATAATCACTCCTGAGGAGCAAGAAATTACAAGAAACAATAGCAAACCCTGTTTTTATAGGCTCTTCTCAAGTCTGTATTAATATATCTCAAGAAAACCTTTCCAATTTGACTAACAAGATGCTCCTCTCACATCCCCAGCTCTGCTATATTCTTTATACTCTCTTCTTTGAGTGAATAATGATCTCTCTTGTCCTCCTTTTGCCCCAAAATTCAGTTAGGGAGCTTAACCATCTACAATCTCTTAACTCAAGGTGGTAACTGGACTGAGTTATACATGGGTATAAGATATATAAGGTGATCAACATTGTTAAATGTGCCACTAGGTCTCTCTTAACCTTCTATGGAAGATCATGGCTAAACATAAATGAGAAAACAAGGAAAAACACTCATTTGCCAAGTGAGGGATTCAAATTTTCAAATATGAGGTTTTTTTGCAGGAAAAGTTTTGAATTGTTTGAAGGGCTACTAAAGGAGGATGACATGAAATCATGACTTATTAGGCAAAATGAAGTCCCAAACCTTAGACAACCGAAATTGCAGTTACTTACAGAAGGATGCCCCTACATCAAAAAGGTAAGTATCCCTAACCTTTCCTTTTCCTTTTATTATTTGGTATGATTGATTATGTCAACACCTCATGTTGTAGATTGAGATAGAGTAATATATTCTTTTTCTATTGCATTAATATTATCATCAGCTTTTTTCCATTATCCATCACTTGTTTTTTCCAACCCTAATTTAGATCCATGGCATGCACTTGCCTCCTTGTTTATTCTTGGAACCTAGGATTCTAGTAAGACACCACCCCTATCCTAGACTTAGGCTTTGGAACCTTACGCCTTTGATAAAGTGTGGATTATCATCTTCTAGATCCACGATTCATACACCTAGTTACTATCTTGGCTTGTGTGTTGGCCTTAGAATTGTCTTCTATCTATATCCAAGAAAAGGATAATCATATTGACCTTCTTAGCCCACATATACGAGTCTAAGAGTATATGAGCGTCATGGTTTGTAGCTTCTATTCTGTAGCAGCTAGGTATAAGCTTTTTAGTGCTAGTTATCTTTCATACCCATTTGATCAGCCTTTTGAATCCATATGGACGAGGAACAAAAAAAGGAAAAAAAATCAAATGTCATAATATTAAAAAAATCATACACAGAAGGAAATAGAAAAAGGTATATTATACAATCAAAAGACAATCACAAACAAAAAGACGTGATATCAATGGCATGCGCCTTATCCTAGCTGAGAGCTCAAACTCCACAGTTGGCCTTGTCACAAAGCCTAAGGTTCTTTGGTTGCAATAGTTTTTTTCTAACTAGGGTAAGAGGCTACATATCAACCATTAGTCTCACATACAAAAGTCTAGGGGTATCTAAGCATCGTGGTTTGTAGGTTCTCCTCTATAGTGGCTAAGTGTAAGTTTTCAATGCTAGTCATTTTTCATACCCATTCGATCAGCCTTCCGAGTCCATATGGAGGAACATAAAAAACCAAAAAGTCAAAAAGTCATAATATTAAAAAAATCAAGCAAAAGGCAATAGAAAAAGGCAAATTATACAATCAAAAGACAATTGCAAATAAAAAGACTTGATATCAATGGCATACCCCTATCCTAGTTGAAATCTCAAACTCCATAGTTGGCCTTGAGAGCTTGAGGTCCTTTGGGTTGCATGCAAGTTTTTCTAAATAGGTCAAGAGGCTACATATCTACCATTAGTTCCTCTTCCTTTTCACTTAAGTACCTAAACTTTGTAGTAGGCCTATGGCTCCTTAAGTGAGGTCCTAAGAAACACGGAACACGTTGTGGGAAGGTAGAAACCTTTATTTTCCTTACATCTCATAGACTAGCATGGGATAGATTTATTATTCATTATTTAGTCCAAGCCAAAACCTACACATTTCCGTTCCTTCACTCCTTGATGTCAAAAAGTCTTAGTCTTGCCAATCTAATTAGAGCTTCTAGATTCCAGTAAAGAACTTATTTTGGCCTTGGTGGTGCCCATTTTTCCTCCCTTTATATTATATGCCCTTGTCGGACATGTTAGATTTTAAGTCTCTCCCATCGTCTTTGCATCCGTTTCTCCATCTCTTTTCAAACATGTTAGCATTGTGATAGGCATTAGGGTTTAAGGACATTCCCTTATACCATCCTTGCTCGAGTATCTTCTACAACTTTATCTTTTAGGATCCTCTCTCTCGCTCATTGCTATCTTCTTTCTCGATTTCTCTTAGTTACATTTAGGTATTCTCGAGTGTCACATTCTAGTGATTCATTATTTACACCTCGCTAAATCAATTGATTCATTTCCCGAATAACACCTTTTGACATTTTTCTAGGTTCCTCTAGACCTAATTGAGTCTTCCTTATAAGGTTATTTGGACCTTACCAAGTCCTTATCATCTTTTTATATTAAATACACACCTTTCACACTTGCTAGATTGATTTATTTATTTCCTGACTAGCACCTTTTGGCACTTTTTAGCTTCCCCAGGACCTAATTTAATCTTCCCTCCATAAAACTATTCGGGCACAATCTAGACCTTTATATACCTATTTTACTATATATTTTTCAGATTGCTAGTTTGGTCGATTAATTTCTGACTAGCACCTTTTTGACATTCCATAGGCTATTCGTACCTTATCTAGCCAACTTCCCCAAACATGTCCTAAAGACCCTCTTCTAAGCTCTCTTCCTATTTTTTGTATACTTACTTATTGTTTCACTTGTGTAAGCTTGCATTGTTATCATCTCCTTTTAGTCTTGTATCATCAAAGTTCTTATGCAAATTCATGCCTTCCACAATCGAGACAAGAGGTAATATGCATTCACTTTCGCATAAAGGTTAGTCGTAGTAAGTATATTTCACTTGGTTGAGTTCATATTTTTATCCCTTCATTTACAATCATTTCCTTTCAATTTTTGTCTACCATGTTTCTTCTCCTAAAACCATCTTGCATTACACTATTGTGACACGTGATGATCTTCAATTGACGCATATGTTTACACCTTAATTTTCACCCTTACTAATGATTTCTCTATGTAGGTTGTTGGCACATTAATCTCTAAGAGTGTGCCTTAAGGGGCATCATTGGGAGCAAGTTGGGCTAGTTAGCAATACCTAGTGAAAGAGTCATGTGGCATTGCCTTGGTTTACCTTATCATGCCTCCTTACTACCTTCCTTTTTATGATTTTGCTACCTTCTTATGACCACTTGATATCCTCGGTATTATCACCTTCACACTTCACCCGTTAGCACCTTCGAATTCCCTTTGCACCTACTCCAAGAATCAATTATGCCTCCATACTCCTCTCCTTACCTTTATGTCGATTATTTATGGCTAGCATCATCAACCTAAGAGAGTTAATGACTTCAGGTTATGTTCTATAAATAGGTGTCATTGTTGTCATTTACCTATATTATCACGATATAGTCTACTCTACTTTTGCTCGCAAATATAACTTGAAAGGTTTAAGAGGTTTAGGGTTTAGTGGAGCTTATACTTGGAGGTATTCTTTGGAGGATTGAGTTATTAGGAGAAACAAGAATAGGAGTTGTACCAACAAGGTTTACCAAGTCTTTGGAGTCCCCAACTTTGGTCTACTTGGGTCTTTTACATATCTCTCTTGTGATCCACCCGCAACAACTCTATCACAAGGTGCTACTAACCCTAAGTGTGTTTGTGCATCAATAGTGTCTTCTCAGAGAGGCAAGTATTTCTGACTCTTCTCTTTCCTTTATGTCATTGAAATTGATTATGTTTGATGTATTGTGTATTAGACTAGGATAGAGTAGCATATCTTTGTCTATTGCATTATCTCTTAGTAACTCTTGCCTATTATCCGCGCATGGCATTACAACCCTTTATTTAGAAATTTTATAGCACTTGTTTATTTTAATTGCTCTTACAACCTTAGAATTCTAGTAAGAGCCCACACCCTTTCCTAAACATAGGCTTTGGAACCCTACACCTTTATTATGAGTGTGGGACTATTGTTTTGTAGATCCATGACTATTATGCCCTTGCCTCTCCTTGGCTTGTATGTTGGCTCTAGTATGGTCTTCTACTTATATCTTAATCTATTTTATTGATAAGAGGAAGAGGATAACCATATTGACCATCTTAGCTATACATGATGAGTCAAGAATGTAAGACGATTTCTTACTTCAACGAGAAACTAAATAACACACATAGAAAATATTCAATTCATGATCAAGAGTTTTATGCCATAGTTCAAGCTCAAGAAGTGGAGACATTAAATGTTTCCCAAAGTGTTTGTGTTGTACACAGACCACCAAGCCTGCGATTCATCAAAAGTAAAGGTAAGTTGAATCAAAGACATTAAAATTTAAATGGGTTGAATGCTTATAGAGTTGCTCATTTTTCTTGAAACATAGAAGTAGGAAATCTAATAAAATTATAGATGTGTTGAGTAGAAGATATATCTTATTGACTAAGATGCATGTGGACATGGGATTTGATTCTATGAAGGAACTTTATGCAAAAGATAAAGATTTCAGATAAGCATGGAAAGCATGCACAAAGTGTGTGTTGATCGCGCGCCCCAATTGAACTACTTCTTACAGGAAGGGTTGAAGTTCAAAAGAACGCAATTGTGCATACCAAGAGGTTTAGTTGGACAATTTGGTGTCGATAAGACCTTGGCACAACTAAGTGAGAGGTATTTTTGGCCACACATGGCTACAGATGTGTGTAAATACCTATAAGGATGCAAAATTTGCAAGCTGGAAAAAGCGAGAAGTCAGAATGCAGTGTTATATCAACCACTATCAGTATCTGAAAGACCATGGGAGCACTTGACTGGATTTCGTTTGGCATTGCCTAGAATGTAGAAGGGTCGTGATTCTATCTTTGTTCTAGTAGATAAATTTTCTAAAATGACTAATTTTATTACTAGCAGGAAAATTAATAATGCTACGCACGTAGCTAACTTGTTTCTCAAGAAAATAGTGAGATTACATGGAATTTTGCACAGCATTGTGTTTGACAAGGAAGAGCATAGAAGCAAAGGATTTTGTAGAGTACATGAGAGACGTGCACCAACAAGTGCATGAACAACTACAGAAGATTAATGTGCAATACAAACAACACACTGATTTGAGAAAAAGGGAGCAAGAGTTTCACGAGAGGAGACATAATCTTAGCACACTTGCAAAAAGAAAGGTTCCCAAGAGAAACATATGATAAGCTGAACTGGAAGAAGTTTTGATCATGCAAAGCCTTGCAGAAGTTTGCATCTAACACATAGGAGACTGAGTTTCCAAAAGAAATAGACATATCTCCTATCTTTAACACGGCAGATTTGTACCCTTACTATGAGGGACAAACAAGCAAAGAAGCTGAAGGTGTAAAAGTATATTGGAAGCACCAATTAGTAGAGAGAATGCAAAAGGAAATTGAAGAAATACTTGATTCTAGAGTCAAGTAAACAAGGCATAAAAAGTGATACAAAGAATATCAAATGAAAAGGAAATGCCGCAAAGTTTAAGGTACAACATGGCTGAGTGTAGCTGAAATTGCTAAGCATGGCCAATCCATAGAAGACCTCATGGAACACACAAGCAAGAGCTCATATTTATTTCATACTAGGGTTGTATGACGCAGGAGCATCCAATTTCACAAGCTATCTTGCATCATCCAAACTCTTAGCATAGAAATAAGAAGCTTGTGCAAGCTTGCAGAAACATGCACAACCTTGTGCATAACATTTTGTTTAGTGTGGGAATAAGAAAGGCAATACAAACCTACAAGAACAACTAGAAGCCCTATGCAATGAAATATTAAAAGGCCTTGCATGACGGTTTGAAAGCTCTACGGAAAGGATCTTGCACAAAGCTTTGCACAAACATACTAAGAGCTTGTGTGCAGTGTTGCACACGAATACAATGATTGGTTGTCTCTAGGAACTACATGTTTGTCAATCCGCTTTCTTTCCAATAAGGATTACCTAGATAACTCCATCCAACAATAACGCCCACATGAGCAATTACATGTTTACTAGTTCATCTCTTTAAACAGTAATTTGCCAAGGGAATGACATCTTTACAAAGGCATCTTCGTTGAAAGGGGAACTTCACTTTCTCAAGCTTGTTTTCTATAAGCATAAGGATCAGAGAACTTAAAAATAGTTCTAGAGCTCGAAGTTAGAGAATAGAGTGTAGCATTTGGTCTACCAAAGTTCAGAGCCCAGTTTAGAGAAGGAACCAAGCTTGGTTTAGCAAAGTCTTGCATGTTGTATGTCTAGTTAGGATCTAGAGTCCTAGGAATGCATCCCATTAAGGATTGTTGCAAAGTCTTTCTTTTAAGATTTTAATAGAATTTAAGTGCATTTGTGCATGTGTGTATAATTTTCCTTGTTGATTAAGATAAAGAAGCTTTTTTTTTTTCATGCTGCGTTTGGAACTCCCTCTCTTTGAGTCTGTTGTGTGCAATCTATGAGCCGCATGTTCTAAAACAGTCCATTTGACCCTCTAACCGCGACTGCATTAGTGTATCCTCGACAATATAGTTAGAACTATTAGTTGCATATCTACTGAACCTATTTTCCATTTCAAATATTTGATATACTCTAATTCTTGCTGCTGAAAACTAAAGAAGGAAAACATAGGGGATATTCTCCCAAAACTTATAGCTTTATGCTCTTCATTAGGTAGGTTAAAATGAATTGCAAGGATGAGGATGACCACTAATCAGAGAAGACCAAGCATATGCAAACTGTCCCAAAACTGTTCGCGCATAACACCTCAAATCATTTAACTTTATAAGCTGTGATACCTGAAAATGCCAATCAGGGTAATGTACCAGCGTGGGGATGTACTAGGTATGGGCATGGGTCCTAGTACTCTTCCGAAACGTCAAATAGTCCCAGGGATGGCAAAGTCATACCAAGACCATACCCATACTGTTTCAGAGGTAACTTTTTCAAAATCCAAGAATAAAAATAAAACACTCAAAAACAAAAAAAAAGATGTAATGTCTCCTTTTTTAAAATAAAGTAATTAATAATATTTTAAGTTGGGCCCGGTCAATTCTCCATTTTAGGGGCAGCTTAACATTATAAAGGTATTTTTAATACTCATTTCTTTTGTCGGCAAAAAGGATTAAGAAATAAAAAGAAGGAATGGGAAAAAGAAAAGAAAAAGCTTATATTTTCATAATGAGGTCGGTCTTGTGGAAAACATATGTTGAAGATAAAGGAGAAATAACTCTCCCAAGGAGGTCGGTCCTCCAACAAAGAGCATGCATTGAAGTTGGCGCCACATAGAGGATATATAAGGAGATCATTTTGGCTTGAGAAGGGTATGCATCATTTTATCATTAATACTTTCTTGAAGTTGGAGCTTGTGAAGCTTCTCTTTCTTGCCTTGAAAGACGAAACCCTTTCTTGGCCTTGTTTGAGGACGAAAACCCTCATTCATCTTAGGGTGATCTCACAAGGAGATCACAAGTGAGCTACTAAGGAGATTTCTTGTGCAATTCCTTCATTTCCAGCCCTAGGCGACTTGCTTGGGTATTGTGTTTGGTGCCTTCTAGGGCACATTTTGGCATTTTGAGTTGATGTAATTGTTCCTCATAATTTATGAGGCTGAATCCACACTTTGGAGTGATTTTTGGGATTCATTAATCATTATTTCCAGCCCCATGTGTTGGCTGTACTTCTGTTGTCATTTAATTAATTACAGCTGTGATTTATCTCTTCATTTCTTATTTATTTTGGAGTGTATTGGCTGGATAAATATTTCCATGGTTGAATAAAATATTTGGAAGCATTCTATGTCATTTTCAGCTTGTGTTGCATGGGAATTGATGCCATTGAAGTGCCATTATAGTTCGCTTCCCTAGGAGAATAAATATTGGTTCGCAGCTAGGGTTTGTGTGGAATCATTGTTGGTTGTCTTCACAATTCAGTTGCTGTCATAAAAAATTTAGTTTCCTTCTTGTTGCTAATTGCATTTTCAATTTGTTTCCATAAGGGTTTGAAGTAAATTATTGGTGGTTGTCATAAACATCAAAGTTCGTTGGTTGGGGTTTGAGCCCAAACCCTTATCTCTAGTTTCAGCCCTAGAAAGGGACATTACAATGGTATCAAAGCATTGATCCTCCCAACCTGGAGGGTTTCATTCGAAGGAGTAGATAAATGACGAACATACATTTTGATGATGTTAGGGTTGAAAGGTTTGCCCTAGGGCAAGAAAGATTGGCAAATAAGATGGCACAGTTGATCCATGCCATGCAAAACCTAAATGGTGAAGGAAGCTCTTCAAGGGCAAGCAATAATATTCAGCCACCAAGAATCGTGAGTGATTCTTCATCTAGGTCATTTCGGCCTACCTTCCTCCCAAGAAAGGAAGTCATTCCAGTGGTTGAAACACAACATTCAGTAGGTCGTAACATTGTGGACAGCTATGAGGGGTATAAGGATCTTCCAAAGAAGACTTGTGATGCCATATCACATGCTGAGTTCGTAGGGTTGAAGAAAGGCAAAGTAGGAATTAGACTAGGGAGGCAAGGGAAAGCAAGCTAGGAGGGAGGCCGACAGGAAACATTTTGGGTCCTATGAATGTGAAACATGATCTTTCTTCTCCTCTATGGAGACATGTACAAGTGTTGAAGAACATTGTTGGTGGTGGCATTCGATCTTGGGTATGCAACCATTGCTATGCCATTTAAGTCCTCGTATACCCAAATAAAATTTCATTTAATTGGGGTAATAGGAACGGGATTAGAAAGTGTAACAAGGTTGTAAAGCCACAAATGTTGGCATACTTGAAAGAGCAAGAGAAAACTTACTTGCAAGTTGGAAGAGCTTGCTCTAGAACAATTTCTTTGCAAAGGAGGGGTTTACGAAAACCACCCACACACTCAAATCATCATTTTATTCAAAGTACCAGTTGAAACTCCCTTAGATGAAGAGTCCCCCTCATGAAAGAGAACAAAAAGACCCTTGGAATACGCATCCAACATGGAGAAGAGGGACATTACTGATGAATTGGTTGTTTGATGCATTTATGCAAGTGGGTTTCCCTTCAATGTGTTGAGGTTGCCATATCGGCAACAGATGGTGAAAGGCATTAATGAGGCGCCCCAAGATTATAAAAGCTCTAACTATGAGAAGGTTCACACATCACTCTTGGTGAAAGAAATGGAGCATATACAAATTTCTTTGCATCTAATTAGAGATTCCTAGAATTGAAAGGATTCAAGGATGTCCATTATTTCAAATGGATGGAAAGATACACGAAATAGACCCCTAATCAACATTGTTGCAGTATGCCCTAATGGAGCAATGTTCTTGAAGGTCATTGATTGTGAGGGTGAAGCGAAAGATGCTCATTTTATTGTTAACATTTTGATTGAGGTTATTGGGTCGCTGGTCCCCAAAACGTTGTCGAAGTCATCACGAGATAAAAAAAACTTGCGAGGAACGGGATTGATTATAGAGGGGAGATACGAGCACATATTTTGGACACTTTGTGCAATACATTCCCTCAATTTGATGTTGCAGAAGATTGGGAAAATCCCATGGATAGAGAAAATTTATACGAAGGCAAATGACATTAAAATGTTTCTCATAAATCATCACATCTCAAACCATTTTTAGGAGATTCTCGAGGTTGGAGCTGCTGAAACTATGGGAATAATTTATTAGTTTCTTATCTATACAATCTAAGTTGTCTAACTTTCAATAATTCGAATTTACTTTAAACTTATACTTATAAATTCTTTTAACTTCTTTTTATAGGTTGTTGAGACCAAATTTTCTTATCACACGCTCATCTTGTGACGCCATGTGAAGGTAAAGCATGCCTTACCCAGTATGGTGATTGACAACATTTGGACCATGTGGAGGCAAGCAAACACAGAAAGTGCCCATAAGATAAAATCAATTATCATTAAAGATGATTGGTGGGCCAAGGTTGAGTATTTTCTTAGTTTAACAGAGTCTATTCTTTCTACGATCAGATATGTAGACATAGATAATGCTTACATAGGAAACAATTATGATAAAATTGACTCCATGCCGAGAAAAAATTATGATAAAGTTGACTCCATGCGGGAAAAATTATGATAAAACAAAGAGCAATTTTATAATGAAGTTAAGAGTGTGGTCATGAGGAAGTGGAATAAAATGACCACCCCATTGCATCTCCTTGCCTATGCCCTAAATCCCAAATATTATAGCAATGAAATACTTGGGTTATTTGGTAGGCAACCACCATATGATGACCAAGAAGTTGCAAATGGAACTAGGGCAGCATTCAGGAGGTTGTTTCCTAATCCATCTATAGCTAGTGTGGTCCGCAATGAAATGGGGATGTTTGTATCTTTAAAAGGTAGCATGGGAGAAATAGAGGTTCTTTGTGACAAGTACAACATGACTCACGATCAAGTGGTGGTATGTACATGGCCATGATGCCAAGTACCTATGACCTGTTGCCATTAAACTTCTCTCACAGGTATAAAATTTAACCAAAACTTTGTCATTTATCGCCTAAAATTTAAGATATTAACATATTTTTGTACATGACTACTAATTTGAAATTTCCAACTTTTTTTGTAACAAGTGGCTAATAATTCTTGGCAAAATGAAATTAGAGCACATGTCTTCATCCACTCAGCTATATGAAACAAGTTGGCATCCAAGAAAGCTAATGATTTGGTATTTGTCCATTCCAATTTGCGCCTCCCGGTATACAAGATTGAAGACTATACTAGAGGTCCTAACAAGCTTTGATATATTCATCTTGAGACTACTAACTTTGATGCTTTCGTTTTTACTTTTCCCGACTTTTACTACTTGGTAGTGCAATGACGAAAATTGAGGAGTTCTTCACAAGGGTTGGACAGTGGAGCTAGTGTCAATGGGAGTGGAGCTACTAATGGCATTCACGGAGCTGATTTTGAGGAAAATCTAGATGATGTATACTAGAATCAAGATTATAATCATGCACCCGTGAAAATTTAAGCAAGTTGAAGGTTTTGAACTTTCGGGAATACAAAGTATTTTAAGTGTTTTATCTTTTATGCACTAAAAATGAGTATTGAGCATATTATATATATATATATATATATATATATATATATGGACATTTATTGTATGGACATTTCTCGTCATTTTGTACTCAAAGGGGTTATTGTTAAATTGGCATTTCCGCATTTCGAACACGTACTTGTACTGTACCTAAACCTAGTTTATATGCAATCAAGATATGGGCTTCGGCCAAGTTTGCATGCAAGATAATTACAATGGTAGTGGTAATTACAAAAAGATCAGCACAAAAGTGATTGTCATCATTTCCTCTCGCTTAGAGGAAATTGCCCTTGATCTCTACAAACAAATCATAACCACCTTGTAGTTGCCAAGATGAGCCAACAAAGAGGAATCGATGAAAAATGGAGTGCATCCACACCACAACCCATGATGATAGTGTCTCAAAATAGATAGGATCTAAATGTCAAACAAATACTCAAATTGTAAATACATCTGAAAAACATTGAGAGATATCAATCTCAAGGCCCTTATATTGGATTTTTAGCATACCACAATTCTTTATAAATTTGTTCTTGTGTTCATAAATTTTCCACCGAATGGTGGTCAATCTAGCTACACTAAGGTGTAAGGCTCAACAAAATATGTTTGTAGAAAAGGGGAGGGCTCCAAATTCCACCATATGGCCAAGATAATATGATTTTTGATTGACTTCTCCAAGCAAAAAGGAAAAACTACTTAGTGATGGTAACATGGACGTCAAATTTAAGGTTGGGATTAAAATGACTTTTTGATTTTGAGTAGGTGATGCTCGGGGACATAACATGCGCGGCTTATATCCACCTCCGAGTTCAATCCTCGATCATCCTAAGGTTACCCCAAACGTGCGCTGACCCGCGATCGTGTTTCGATTACTTAATCCCGTTGTCCAAGGAATGCTCTAACATAAGGACAAACTCGAGGGGCATCCACCCCTCTACACCCCGAAAACATATGCCCTAGAACACCCATAGTTGCCCTCACCTTTACGTGCATGACAAGAGGGTTTCAACTACCAAACAAGGCATTGGCTCATTGGTGGTTAGGTATACCCCATGCTCCTATCCATTTCGGGTCAGCTACAACACGTCCATATCATCTCCCAACCCTGGAGGGCTTTTTGATACTGAGAGGGCACACCACAGCCGAGAAGTTCACCACATGCACAAAGCTTGCAGTTCCCTTCCTATGTGAATGATCACCTATCCAATACGACATATTTCATTCACTACACTCCCCCACTAAGAAGTAACACGGGCAATCCTTTCTCACTAACATCCGCGAGGGCAACACACCAAATCTCCTACAAATGTTTTGAAAACTAGCCTACATTCTTGCTTCACACAACTTGGTGTGCTTTGACACTTAAGGATGAGGTGAAGGAGAGAGTCCCCTCCAGCGTCCTCACACAACGAGCACCGACTACCAAGAGAGGGATTTACAAGTGAATACACTCATGGACATTACAGCCCACCCGCCCAATTTCCATTATAGAACACTTCATGGCATAATAAGAGGACTTGGAAGACTCAAAAGAGGAAATCTAAGGTGAAAAGGGGCCTCATAAGAAAACAATCATTTATTATACTTAAATACTATAATAATGTCAAGAGTGATAGAATATTAGTCACCCTATGGGAAATTTGGGGTTTTATCTAAATAAAGCACTATAAATTAGTCTTATATTTTTAAACATGATAAATGATTGTTTTCGTAGGCTTTTGTTGACTCCTAATTTCCTCTTATGTGTGCATTGTTGAGACCAAAACGATCCTCATATGAAGACTCAAGCTCCAATTAAGAGAATGGAGCCTACGGTAAGGTCGTGTGAGTCTTTCCTTCTACAAATGAAGGCATACTCTGTAACTAACCTTAAATTGGTGTGGCTCCCGATGTTGATCATGGCACCACTTGTACTTGGCATTGGTCTTTTGCAGAATGGTTTGCACTTATTTATGTGTTGAATATGTTCAATGAACTTAGATCCTTTGTCAACTTCATTTCGAGCTGAAGAAGTTGATGTTATTGATGGGGCATAGGAAAAGCTACAAAAATGGGTGCCGATGGTTGGAAACCTAAACAAACGTCAAAAGGGTTGTGCTCGGTACAGCTATGAAGAGCTTTGTTGTAGCCATGTTGAATGAGCTTTTGTTACAAGTGCAATGCTTCTTGGAATCAAACATCCTGAGAAAATGCGTTGTCATTCCTATTCACCACTTCTTTGTCCATCAATTTGAGGATGGAATGCAGTATGAGTCAGCCTTGTGTCCATAATTGATCTAAGTGCTTTTCAAAAATTGATCACTGTATCTCTATTAGATATGCTGGTGGAAGCAAGCCTAAAGTTAAATCATTTCCTAAGCTGAGGGATCCTTTTTACATAACGCAAGAATTCCATATTTGAGAATAAATCCACTAACGCAATCGTTGCCATGCTTCGTAGTAATAAACCCTGAATGAAAATTCACGGAAGCTAATTCTTAAGGTCTGTTCGGTACTGCCAAAGGAGTATACCTTCCTTGCTTCTTGTTGACCAGTTCGGCTAAAGCACATGCAATACAAGATCTAATGTATGTTACAACATCTAATGTATTTTACAACATCTGACCTGAAATATGGCCAAAAGAAATACTTCTTCAATGCCACAAGGATCTTTCCAACTCCAAAATAACCCATAACCTTGCTGAAGTGCGCCTCCCATGTTTAACACTCCACTTTGTGTGGTACACACAGGGTTCCCAAATGATACAACATTCTATCTTGCAAGTGGTAATCTGAAACTGAGTTACCACATAGCAACATGTCGATGCGCAGATCTGCACTCCTGGCTTTCAATGAAAAGAGAAGAGAAGGGGGGCAGAATTCTTTAACAATATTTTCTCACCGCTCTCTTTCAGACAAGGCTCACACACAAGGAAACAGATACAGAAGGGGGCCTACCTTCCTCATCTCTGGCTCTGCAACACCAAGTGGGGTCCCTACAAAGCTAAATATTTACAAAACCCGCCAGATTCAAACAATAAATGAGACCCACTATGCCTATTCTGCCCAATTATTTTTTAATGACAACCTTAGACACTCGTTCACACAGTACAAATCATAACTATAACAGATATATAAAGATGGCTTTTCAGATCTGCACTCTTATGTACCCTACCCGAAACAACTAACTCATTGGCTCATGTAAATGAGGAACAGTTTCAGACCTACAACATCACTCAAAGTTCAAGGAGAGTTCATTGTTCAGCATTACTCTTTTTCACCCAAAATTCTCACATTAGAGGCAAAATAGAAAAATATAGGTACAACAGGTTAGATTAACTGATTTGATTCATAACTGTACCCCCAATAGAGAGAAAGGACTTGATTGCCCACTCTTTAGACTGTCCTTGCTGAGGGGGCACTCCCTATGTATTATTCTCAAAAACCCACACGGCACAAAGCATTAAAGCACCTTGAGAATAACTAGATCTAAACATTAATGGATTCTTATGCATTTATTTACAAACTTGTTTGTAATCAACATTTTAAATGCCCACTAACTAAATTGTTTCAGATCTAAACAAGTGAATAACAGATTTATGAATTCAGCACATCACTTGAAAAAAACATGTTGTTCCTACTATGTCCATGATTTTTCCAAGGTTTGTTGTACTACTTTGGAAAAACCCTTTCAGATTTTCTCAAGAAATGTAGTCTTTAAACCAAAAGAGAATTCATGCAAGATGTTCTTCCCTAAAAATCAGAATTCTCGTGACAAAAGTAAAAGAGGATCCAGTGGAGTTTTGATACAATTTTCCTATACCAGTACCTTATCCATTGAGCCAACATAAAACTAATTCACTCATGGCTAAAATCAAAGAAATTCATAAAGGACACGTGCAATACCTACACGTTCCCACAAAAGTATGCACACATAAATGGCAGAAAATGAACATGAAATACACTGAATTCTCCATTTTCAGATTAGCTTATAAAAAAGTATAGGAATCTCTTATACAATGGCAATCAAAGAAAGATTAAAGTATTACTAAAAGTGCATTTGCAATTGTAAGGATTTTATAATCTTGCTGGAAGCAATTCTACACATCATACTTCAGCTCAACAAACCAAGCATTCCTGCTATGTAATCTGTAATAAAAGACCCAGAGCATCAATATTTGCAAATTGCAAATTGCAGGTTGTCTGGGCTGATTTAGACCAGCCAAATGCTCCCTTCTTCGTTAAATCAGTCAATGGGACAACCAGTTGTGAAAATCCCTTAACAAACCTCCTATAGTAACTGCAAAGACCCAAGAATCCTCTCAACTGTGTCATTGTGGTAGGAGGAGGCCAATCCAATATGGCTTGGATCTTTTGTTGGTCCACCTGAACTCCTTGGGCATTGATAACATGGCCTAGGTACAGAATTTCAGTCATGCCAAACTCACACTTAGACTCCTTAGCAAAGAGAGTCTGCTACTCCAAAATTTCCAACACTATATCCAAGTGTCTAAGATGCTCTTCCCATGTCTTACTATACACCAAGAATATCATCAAAAAATACCAAAACAAACTTCCTCAAATACTTATTAAAAACATGGTTCATGCATGATTGGAAAGTAGCTGGAGCATTAGTCAAACCAAAAGGCATAACCAAAAATTCAAAATGCCCAAAGTGACACCTAAAGGCTATTTTTGTACATCTTCATCTCTTACCCAAATCTGATGATAACCGATCCTCAAGTCAATTTTGGAAAAATATATGGCTTCACGCAATTAAGTCGATATTGGGTATGGGGTACCTGTTTTTGATGGTCTTCTTGTTCAAAACCCGGTAATTAATACACATCCTCATGGTACCATCCTTCTTCTTCACCAGGACAAAAGAAGCAAAGGGGCTAGAACTAGGCTGGATATGACCCATCTCCAATAATTCCTTGATTGCCTTTTCAATCTCTTCTTTGAATGCTCTTGGATGGTGGTAGGGAGTAATCATTACAGGTTTAGAACCTGGTTCCAACTCAATTATGTGCAGAAATCCCGTATCCTGTGGCAATCCCAAAGTATATTGCTGAGCACCGTGGCATGCTTGTCTATAATGGACTGAATATTTGGGTCGAAGGATAGCTGATCTGGAAGTGGAGTTTTGGAACTCACCAAACAATGGGCTGCCCATGCTACTTGCCCTCTACAAAAAGCTCTCTCCATCCTCTTAGCTGTGACCACTCTAGGAGCTCCATTGGTCATGCCTTGAAGCACAACCTCTTTTCCATCTGATTTAAACTTCAGCTCCATAGTCTGATATTTTTGGGTGAATTCTCCCAAAGAATGTAACCATTGTACCCCAAGTACCACATCTGTTTCTCCTATGCCTACAACATAGAAGTCATCACTTATCTTATATCTTCACAAAGTAAGATTAAGTTATTGGATTCTCTTGGTACATGGAAGGGTGAAGCCATCAACTACAGTCACATTGAAACCCTTGAAATCCACTACTTTCAAACCCATCCTAACTACCAATCCTTCATCAATAAAATTATGGGTTGCCCCACTGTCAATCAGCACTGTGACTTTTTCCCTTGCAAAACTCCCCAAACTCTAAAAGGATGATATCTAGGAGCACCTAATAATGTGGCAAGGGTGCCTCCTAAGTATCTACCTCTTCCTTCTTTTCATGTTCTAGTTCATGGTCTCCAATTTCCGGTTTAGTTTCTTCTCATTTCGATTCACCATCGGATGTGACCTCAATGTAGTGTACTTGTCCATGCCCAAGACATCTATGGCTGGGTTCCCACGGATTTTTGCAAGTGAAACATAACTTTTTCCTTCTGAGTTCATTCCTTGTTTCTATCTCTTTACTTGCTTTTGGCAGCTCCTTTTGTTGAAACCCTCCTTGCTGGAATGGCTTCTTTTGTTGTCCATAAGGTTATGGCTTTGGTTACCCAAAAGGTGTTGTCCTTGGCTGCCCAAAAGCTGTTGATTCTTATTGTCCTACATGCTAAATTTACCCTTTGGAGCTGATGATTCCTGATTCAATGCTCTTTTAATTACTTCTGAAGAGAAAGGGTCAGATTTTACCAAACCCTTGAGTGGTTCAGCCAACCCTTCAATGAATAAAACCACAAGTCTTCTTTTAGTCACGTCCGGTACCATCACGGATAGCCTCTGAAATTCAGCAATGTGGTTATCCAACAAGGACATCATTCATATTCATGATTTATTTTTGTATTTCCCATTCTTAGTGGGTCGGTTGGGTTTAGTGCCTTTAATGAGGCTTAATAAAAGATTATAATGACTTATTAGGGGTCGGCCATACCTTTATGAGCTTTGGCACCAAAGGGGGTATAAAAAAGAGGATTAGGGGAGCTCATTTGATCATCTAGATTTTGGCACATTTTCCTATTTGGGCATTGTGAGCTTGTTGCTCCATGTTCTTCCACTTGAGGATGAAAACCCTCTTGTGTGGCTTCCTAGAAGGACGAAAACCTTCTAGTGGTTTTGTTGGAGGACAAAAACCCTTCAACATTGATTGGTATTGAAGAATATTGCAGATTTGAGAAGAATACTTCATATTCATATTTTTATTGGCATTGGGTAGCTTTATCTACTCATTTAGAGATTTTGGGATCAATTTTGAGAGGGTTCCCATGGTTGGAAAATTATGATATTGGTCTCATTTGATTGTTAATATTTTTATGATCATTTTGAGTATTCATGTGTGGAGATTCCTTGTTTTCTAAGAGTTATTGAATTTACAAGTTTCAACTGTTTTTGTGCCATAATAAATTCCAAAATTATGAGTTTGATGATTTGATCACATTTTTAGCTTCTAAAATCAAGGGCAATCCAAGGAATAACTTCTCATAATTTTTGAGTGTTTCTATGGTGGATTTCTCTCTCTCTCTCTCTCTCTCTCTAGGGTTTGAGAGTGTGTTTTTGGTCCTTTATTAATTGTTGTTATAAAAATCAGATTTTTGTTTTGGGGTTTGAGCTAATTTCCTTAATTTTCAGTTTTATCCCCAAAAGGGATATTACAGTGGTATCAAAGCACGGATTCTCAAAGGCCTAGGGTTTTAATGGACAGATTGATGAAGGTGCAAGAAAGACTAGCAGGTACCTTGGATTCTCTTGCCTCCACCATGCAAAGCCTACAAGGAGGAAGGACATTCAAGGAAGAGCCTAGGGTTTCAAAGGTCAACAAGGTGGCAACTTGCTTTGAGGAATATCAAGCTCTTCCGGAGAAAGATCCATGATGCCCTAACCTTTTCAGAATTCATGAATTTGGAAAAGATAGAGTGGGCATTGGAACTTGGTCCAAGCCTCGAGGCCATGCACAAGGGTAATGGGAGAAACATCCCAACCCTTGAGGAAAAGAGCCCCATCTTGTGGAAAAACAAGGAGAAACCACGAAGAGTGTTGGAGAGGGACCAAACCCCAAGTTCACTATGCAGGAGGATGGAAATACTATTTCCCTAAGAACAAGAGAAGGAAGGTTTATTACAGCAGCAGCTGGTTATTAAAAGGGAGCAGCCCTTGGGAGCCTTAGAAGCCCCCACCTCATGGCCAAAGATTGAACCCTTCATTGATTTTTCTTGCAGCCACTTTAATGACAAAAGAGGAAGAATGAAATTGTGGAAGAGCCAAGAGAAAGGGAAGGTAAATAAATTTTAATTGTCAGGATAATTTTTCAGCTTGAATTCCATTAATGGTTGATAGTCAAAATGACTAAGGGATCTTGGGAGCAATAGCGAAGGATTTTTGCAAGGATGAATTTTGAGATGAATAAGAGGATTGTGAACAATAAGCTAGCAAGGGATTGGAACCCATTTGACAAGTAAGAAATGAGTCAATGTCACTTGCTGGTCTGTTTATAACAGAAGAATCAACTTCAAAGGTAAATATTGCTCATTCTTGGTTGATAATGAAAATGTTTTCCAACATGTGATGAATCATAAATGAAGCAAGGGTGTTGAAAGAGGAAGGGCTGGTTGGAAACCCTTCTCCAATGAAACATGAGGACAACAAGCTGTGGTGGTGGCACTAAGGATCGAAGAGGCAAAGGAAAAAGGGAAGGAAAATCTTGTTGAGAGCCCAAGGAACCAATATATTTCAGATTTATTGCTCTTTAGTCCAAATCAGATGGAGATCATCTGAATCAGTTTGAAAATATGGGCAAAAGTGAGGAGCACCTTGATAGTAAGGGATACATACACCCTTTCATGTCCCTCAAGTTGTACATGCCTCAAGACAAATGTCGCTTTAGGCTCAAAAACTGAAGTTGGATTGATAAGAGATAACATTCTCCCAAGACCAGCAGTATGCATATTAAGGTAACTACTGTTTTCCAATCTGATATGTTTGTGTTTGAAGGAAGAAATGAGGGTCACAATGATATTTGTATTGATGGTACTTCAACGAGCCTTTTATGGTCAAAGAAATGGAAGGAAACACCCATAAGGGACAAAATAGGTGAAGCTGCTGGTCTTTACCTAACAGCAGTCAAAAGAAGGTCATTTGAGGAAAATCACAGCCCTACGAAAGCTCAAGAACATGGGGAAATTGTCAAGCAAGCATCAAGCAAAGAAGAAGGTAAAAGACTTTTGGTTGTTCATGATATTCCTTTGCTTTTTAATGGTTGCATGTGGCAAGATACTAAAGGATCTTGGAGGCATAAGCAAAAGGATGGAAAGAAGCATGAGGAGCAAGAGAATGAAGAGGATGTTGAAAAGATGCCAAGCAAGCTTCAAGGGATAGAGGGAATTGAACACATCAAGGATGTCCAAAGGTATGAATGTGTTCTAAAATCATTGCTTTCTTCTACTCCAATTCAGTTTTGTTGTCTTGAGCCATTTGGTAACAATATGACATTGTTGAGGCTCCCTTGTAAAACATGGCAAGTGGCGGTACATATGGATCAACAAGCTAGAAAAGGGGTTATAAGGGGTGAAAATCTGAACACATAAGGAAAGATGAAGTGGATCTTCCAAGGGACAATGTTAGGAGGTGCACACGTGACAAGAGCATTTCTAGGTGTCCATGTCCTCTTTCAACCCGCTGTAAATTTCAGATCAGCAGCCCATGGTAAGTCCTATGATGTCTTATTTGATCATGTCAAAGGTCTATTTCATCATTATGTATCATGGCCATGTTTGGGTGATCATATCTATGCTAATAAGGGGCAAGGTGGGAAGAAGGCTCTTTGCCAAGGGCTCACTATGTATTTTCCAAGCAATAAAGTGGGTTTTTATGATAGTCCAAGGTACTCACACATTTCAGATCTATTGTTTCCTCCTTATCATTTTGTTGGGTTGATCAACACAAACTCTTTGTCACGAGTTTGGATTTCAAGATAGGGATTGCCATGCATATGATGATTGAGAGAAAAAGAGGGATGATGAAGAGTTACAAAGATTGCTTGCATCCTTGGAATCCGGGTAAACCTTGAGGCTCAAAGAAGACAAAGGTAAAAATTTCAGTTTTCCTCTTTGCTTATGGAATTGGATGAAAGAGAATGCTAGCATGCCATGTTTAAGAAAACATAAGCTTGAGGGGAATTCTGATTTTTCTCTCTATGATTTGCTAACCTATGGTTCCATGAGAGAACCAAAAGAAGTTTGGAAAAAGAAAAGCAATTATGATGAAATCAAAATTCAGAGGGGTAATAAGAAAGCTGATTTTCTTAAGATTACGGTCAATAGGTCTGCTGGTTTCAATTATAGGCCTGTTGTTCATAGTTTTTCAGCATATGCAATTCAAATTTCAGCCCCTATATTACTCATGGATTTTCCATTCTTTGTGAGATTTCAGTTTGCTAGTTGTTATGCCATGATTATAAGACTGAAATTACAAAAATCAGGTTTGGGGCTGCCATTTTCAGTCATGAACAGCAATATGTTTTCATTTTTTGAGAGCATCCCCTCATGGAAAAATGAGGAAGGAAGATTCCAGTTGGAAGGAGGAAAGAAATCAGGTTGTGGTGTGTTATTTTCAGATTTGAAGATTCTGATTTTTGAAGGAAATGCATGCTCACAGCTATTTTTGGGACAACCTTGCTAAAGTATTGGGAAGCCATCATCTGAATGAAAATCATGAAGTGGCATCAAGCAACAAAAGAGAGCTAGTTGTCATGTTTCTAAGGCATGACAAGGGGGATGTAAAAGTGTTGTTAAACACTCTTGTTTTCTTTAATATGTTTGCTTCATGTGCAGGTATGTCAAGAAGAAGCAGTTAAGATTCATTTGGGATCCGGGTTCTTACAATTGCTTGAGGACAAGCAATTTCGGGAAGGGAGGACTGTAATGTCCCCTTTTTCAAATTAATCTAAAATAAAGGATTCCTTAGCAAGCAACGGTTGAACAATGGAAGATCATGGATTATATTTCAGTTTCATCATTCATATTCATGATTTATTTTTGTATTTCCCATTCTTAGTGGGTTGGCTGGGTTTAATGCCTTTAATGAGGCTTAATAAAATATTATGACTTATTAGGGGTCGGCCATACATTTATGAGCTTTGGCGCCAAAGGCAGGTATAAAAGAAGATTAAGGAGCTCATTTGATCATCTAGATTTTGGCACATTTTCCTATTTGGGCATTGTGAGCTTGTTGCTCCATGTTCTTCCACTTGAGGACAAAAACCCTCTTGTGTGGCTTCCTAGAAGGACGAAAACCCTTCTAGTGGTTTTGTTGGAGGACAAAACCCTTCAACATTGATTGGTATTGAAGAATATTGCAGATTTGAGAAGAATACTTCATATTCAGATTTTTATTGGCATTGGGCAGCTTTATCTACTCATTTAGAGATTTTGGGATCAATTTTGAGAGGGTTCCATGGTTGGAAAATTATGATATTGGTCTCATTTGATTGCTGATATTTTTATGATCATTTTGAGTATTCATATGTGTGGAGATTCCTTGTTTTCTAAGAGTTATTGAATTTACAAGTTTCAGCTATTTTTGTGCCATAATAAATTCCAGAATTCTGAGTTTGATGATTTGATCACATTTTCTAGCTTCTAAAATCAAGGGCAATCCAAGGAATAACTTCTCATAATTTTTGAGTGTTTCTACGGTGGATTTCTCTCTCCTCTCCTAGTCGCTAGGGTTTGAGAGTGTGTTTTGGTCCTTTATTAATTAATTGTTATAAAAATTATATTTGTTTGTATTGGGGTTTGAGCTAATTTCCTTAATTTTCAGTTTTATCCCCAAAAGGGATATGACATCCTCATGATATGATGAATATCTTGACCTCCACGGTGGTGGTTGTGAGCCTCATATGGTTGTTCTTCTTCTTTTTTTGGAAACTTTCATCTGAAAGTTTTAGAAGGTAGATTAAATGAGAGTTCCTTCATTGGAGGAGCTTCCTTCTCCCATATTAGCCTTGCCTTACATGGCTTGAGCTAATATTTTAATTGTCTTTTCCATTGTATCTCTTAACATCTTTGTTGTCCAGCCATCAATTCTCTCATCATCCTTTGGATTGTCTCTGCCAACAAATTGAATTTGTCAATATGCCCTCTCTCTTCTCTATCTCCTATCATGGCTTCATTTTCTAGTGAAGCCCTTCTTTTTTCTCTTTGATAATACCTTATTTCTCTTTGATTGGCTTGCATATGAAACCAAAATATTAATTTACCCTATATGCTGGCAAGGTCAAAGCTTTGATATAATGTGCTGTCCCCTTATGGGAAAATTAGTACAATTTGAATTTCTAATGAAAATACAAAATTTACTTACCCTTTTATTCTGAAAATTTGAACAATACAATGTATGGGTAAAAACCCTGATTTTATTGAATTAATTTGCAGAAAAGCCGGGTACAAAATATGAAAATTATTCAGCTGAAACCCTAGTTGACTTTTACAAATAAATTGCAGAAATTTAACCCTAGTTGTTTGCCTGATGACCAATACAAACACCAACCCCAAATGTTGCTCTACAAGTCGTGCGGCTGAGGCAGAGCTGGTTGGTTATGGCGTCCAAGCTGATTTAGGGCTGTTAATAATGACGTTAACAATGGAAGAATGTAATTGCTGCCCTAGCTGGGACATTGATCAGAAACCCTAGCACCAACCTTGGAAGGAGTTGGAAATTTGATAAATCTGCCTGATTATTCTTTCAATGCTGAATTCTGATGGTAACCTGATTTGAAAGCACAATTGCAGCTCTTGAATGGAACCACCACACGAGACTAGAGGGTTTTCGTCCTCAAGCCTTAATCTACCTAAGGGTTTTCATCCGTTGAGGCTTAAAGCCAAATGCAAAGGCTCAAACTTGCAAAAGTGAAATTGATAATAGACAAAGGATGCCCTCCACTGAGCCCACGCTCCCTTTTATAATTTTATTTTCACTATTTCCAAGGAAAGCGTCCAAGTTGTCTTAAAAAAGCAACCCGCCCTTTTAATTAATGAGTTTCTTTATTATTAATAATAATAGTGTCCTTTTATGATTATGAAATAAAATATTATTATTTATTATTTCCAAGAAATCCTTTAGCATACAAGAAATAAAGGATAGGCTATGGATCTTCTAACTGGATTAATTTTGAAAAGGGGACATGACAGATTTCTGAATATTCTTCATTCAATGAAACCAATTTTTACTCACAAGTTTAGGCAGCAGGCTTTGATACCAAATTGTAACATTGTTTTCCCCACTCTTAAATAGCATAATAACCCCTGGGGTCTCTAGCAGCGCATGTGCTTTGAAGCATTAAATTGTAACTTTGTTTTTCCCCACTCTTAAATAACATAATAATCCCTAGGGTCTCTAGCGGTGTGTGTGCTTTGAAGCATTAATGAGATCAATTAATATTTGAAAATAGCTTGAATTACAAGTTGGAGAGTAAAGGGAACTTGGTTACGGCTAAGACATTTATATACAGGCCTTTTAATACCACTTGCATGAGAATATGCATTTAGGTAGACTTTATATAGAAAACAAGTGCATAATAATGTGGGGAGATAGAGAGTTGCATAACTCAACAGAAATATATATATGATTTTGAATCTAAGTCAGGTCGCTTAGTAATTGCATATGACTGCGACACTTGGCATAATCCCTACTAATCGGGTAGTTGAATGGCATGATATTGAGAGGTTTGGCTTGGGCTCTAAGATGCAGACACGTGTCCCAATGATGGTAGCTCAGTTTACAGGCCAATGATGTGCATTCAAGTTACAGGCCAGTGACGTGCATTCGAATTACAGACTAATGACAGACATTCGGGTTACGGGAAGTTGCTAGGTCTTGTGCTCGATTTGACTAGAAAACAACTCAATGGTGGGCACGTGTCTCCAAATCAGGTGGTCAGATGTCATGTGGTCCGGAGAGAGAGCTCAGGTCATAGAGGAAACTCCAGGAGGATATAACCCAGAATATTGACATGTGTCAACATTCACAAAACTCCAGCTATGGTACAAGGAAGGGATAGGGCCAAGTGCCTCGGTTGCATGTTTTTGGATGTCGAAAAGATTAAATATTAAAGTATTGGGCCCCGAATATGTGAAAAATCTATGATGCTGCCATGCGGCAAAATCACTAAGACCCGGTTAACTATTTCACAGTTCACGAGATGCACAAGTCCGGAATAACGCCAAGTGGACCAATAGAAATTAACTGCATATTATTCTCAGAAAATGCAAATTATTTATATATATATATATATATATATATATATATATATATAATAGACGGTTTTTTAACACATGGACTAAAATCAATAGATTACAGAGTTTTATTAACGCATGCACATTAACCATAGTCGTACAGTATAACCATTAAAAAAGGAAATATCTAAAGAAAAAGGAAATAATAAAAACACGGGAAGAAATAGATATTAACACATGCACATTACCAATAATTAATAAACAAAGGCAAAATCTTCTAAAATAACACGAATCTAGATCTAGATCTAGAATAACACAAAGTTTATAAGTAGATCTAAGACAAAAAGCTAGAAACAAAATGCACTGTGACACAAAGTTCTCTGGAAATCTAATCCTTTCTATTCCTTTGCTTCAAATAGCTATCAGGGGTTTCAGCACAAAGTCTGGAACACAAGAATGTTGCTTACAAATTCTGATCCTTAACCCGAAGGTTCTTCCTCTACTTATAGAATGTAGAAGGGAAAATACAAATGGGAAACTCAACTGAACTAGAACATAAACAAGAAGTAAAGATAACATCTGGCAATCATCTTCCTCTAATTCCTCTTCAAGTGACATGCATCCGGATCCATACTCAAACTTATACACATCTGTCACTTAACTAATAGAATCGTTCCACATAACTTAAAGTAATGGTTTCAAAACCAATAACTTTAAAGTTTTACAATTATATCCGGGAACGTGAAAATAGAAGAAGAAAGAGTAGAAGAAGAAAGATTCGCCAGCTGTAACATCTACATCTTCTTTTTGTTTTGATACTGAATATACTTGTTGAAACATGTAATTCAACAACTTCCCATCTATCTTAGCCACAACTTCCTTTTCTCGTCCCGATGCAAAAGCCTTCGTTCAATACCCTGATGCACGCTTCCACATCCTCCAAGCTAGGCCCGAACTTCTCAATATCTGACTACAGTGTTACCAACTTACTGATGGAATCCATCGTGAAAGGCCTAACAACTCCATCAATTCTCCCTTGCACCATCGAAGAGATCCTCCAGGAATCGGCACTTTGCTAGAATGGTCCTCGTGTATGAAGAAACGCTCCCACCACTTCCTCATTAGTGAAAGCAATGACATTGTCTCTGCAAAGATGATGCCATACTCTCAAGTGCCTCGCATCCTTTTCAAAGATAATTCAGATCTCCAAACGGAAAGATACTGCAAACTCAAGTTGCTTCCCCTTCTCAACTGATCCATCGGCACAATTTGTTCCGCAATCAACACCTCTCTCGGCAGCTTATTTATTTCGGCCAAAGTACTTAGGTTACTTTCAAAGAAACTATGTTCATATCTATCGTGCTTGTTACCAATTGCTTTAGCTGATCTGATGCATCTTTCATAACCTTTAGATGGGCTGGCACCTCTCCGAGTTGTACAGAAGCTTGGCGAATGATTAGACTCTTCCATTCATCGATAGCTTTAACCTGGTTACTTACATCTTCCACTTCCTGCATCAGATGATCACTCACCTACTTTTGTGTTGAAATTGGCTGAGTGGAAGATTTGGCAACCTTGGCAATAATCTCGCACAACTGAGATACCTGCTTCTGAAGTTCAACTTTCTCCGCCTTTTCTTTGTCAAGCCTAAGGAATAAAGCATCTATCAATGTCTCGTGTCTCTGCTTCAATCCTTCTGTGGTGGCTTGACCTATGGGTACTCGGTCATCATTATATCTTCTCGCCGTGAGCTCATCCTTCTTCTTCCCTTCTACTGAACTCGACATCTCGGTGAAAACTTCTTCCCCCGACTCCTCAATGATCAACCTTGAAGTTACCTTAGCAACTTTAGGTTTTCTATCTTTTCCGCCTAGATTCAGGAGCAACTGCAAGTCATGTTCCTCCAAGTTGATTTCCTCTCTAGCCTCTCGGACCAACTCAAGCAAGCCAACCATTCTCGAGAAATTACTTCTCGGAGAGAATGAGAAGTTGCCGAGTGTACCACTATCTCGCGCTCTGATTCCTCTCCATCTGAAACCGCTACAGTGTTGTGGCTGCCATCCTCTGAATTGTCCAAAGACAAAGCTCTTTCAAATTCTGCCATCTGCAACTTCAACGTTTCTTCAGGAAGAGGTGCTGAATGGAGTGGTTGAGGAGAAAAGATGAATGTTGCCGATTCAACGAGGAATGGCAAAGATCTTGCCGAGGTGCAACAGTGGTGAAGTACTTGATGCTGAGAAGTCGAACTAACACCATAGCAGTAGAAGTGATCTTCTCCTTCGAATGAGACCTTCTGTGCACTTTAATCTTTTCAGGCCTTCTGCTGCTTTCTCCTTCGTGCTTCCTTTTGAGGGAATCTCCTGTGCCGAAGTTGCCCGTGATCTGATTCATCAATGCTTCATCAAGGCAATATCCCTTCGTCAGCAACCAGTTTGAAGTATTGACTAGAACGGCAGCAGACCTTTCCTCGATCGTATGGCAACCACCTATGCTCTCCTGAAGTACAACTCTATCTCCTCCCATCCGATGGTATGCATCAAGTAACACAGGCCCATCATCTTTAAGATCCGCAGGTATCCGTGCTAATCCAAAGTCAAACACTTGCCGCGCTGATAACCTGCTGAAATCTTTCTTTCTAACTTCGTACTCGCTTCTGCACTTCATCCAGAAATCTTCCAATGAAGGCACATGCGCATACTCCTGGGAGATTGTCTTCCTTGCCACTCCAAATGGATCGAAGTTCAGCCGTGCTGGGAAGAACTCTTGCTCGTACTCAGAGAACATCTCCGCTTCAATTCCTCGGGCTTTATGAATACTCTGGCAGCTGTAATAGCCCACTGTGATCGGGAAGAAGCCTGTAGACTTGTGTCGTTTCGACTGTAGGTCATGCATCTCCACGAGTTGTCTGCTCAACTCCATGATGACCAATCTATCACTCGGATATCTGGGCAACTTAACTGGTTCTCCTGAAAAGCCGGTGACCCTGAGGTATGTAAAGTCCGCAAACTGGATGAAGATACTGCCAATCTTGGACACAACTTCCCAAGCTTCCTTGCTTACCCTGTTGGCCTTTAGATCGCCATTCAGCCTGCAAATGAATCCGTAGAAGAATCCATCGTTGACCACCTTGTAATCTTTATTGCATGCGGCACAAAGTAAGTTATGGATAGCACTCAAAAATAGGATCCTTGGAAAGCACACCACGTCTATCCAACTTGGAGAAGACACCCTGTGAAGTTGCTGCATATACCAAATACGAAGTCATTTTGAAGCTGTAAGTACGCCTCACATTCCGAGCTGCTCACCGATGTTGTCACTAATGATTTCTGACCAATTGATTATTGAATCTACTTTGTTGATTTCAATGGTCCTGATGAAAGCATACATCCATGTGCGGAAGTTGTGAGCGTTAGCTTCGCCATTTATCCTGCATAACAATTTGGTAATGTCATCCACCTCTTGTACCAAATTGGATCGTGGAAGAGTTCTCGGGAACTTGGATGGAGATCTGGGCTTCTTCATGTATCTGTTGTTCATTATGCCCACACAATCAACTTTATGCTTTTCCCATCTGTTGCCGGCATCCAGTATGCTAATAGTAGTCACCACCTGTCGTGCTGGAATCTTCAGACAATAATTGATGAACTCGTGGCATCCAAATGATTATTGTTTCCCCCGCAAAGATCTCGACTCGATCTAGATAATGGGTGGTAAGACCTAGCACACTCCATGACGAATTCTGGCAACTCGAGTCATGGAATGGAAATGCTGAAGCTCGAATGATTCCACTACTTTTGACCGCACGCATGAGAGAAGTCTTTCCAGCTCTAGATCTGTCAATCAATTCGGAAAGAGGTTCTGGACCTAGATCTGTATCTCCAATGTCAACAAACTTAGAAGTAATGCATGACTCTGCTGAGCTTTCTTTTTCATCCCGCTTTGCCATGGCCGTATCTGTCTTTGTCTGAGCAATTCTTTTTCTCTTTATTCGGCCGAATTCTTTACAACCGGTGCAGATCTAGAGATTTCTTCAGATTCGAGGATATGTTCAATGTATTGACATTGATTTAAGCTCCCTTTCTCTTATAAAAGCACCTGTAATGAATTCCTGCAATTAATTCAGACAAAGATGGCAACCGAACATGAACACTTGATTTTAATTATAAAAATCTGCATATATCAAGCCTGCTGCCCCAAAATTTGATGTTTTATTTGCATGCAAAGCAAGCATGAATTTTGTCAACTTCACCTGAGCACCTGTACCACTATGCAGATAATTAATCGACCTACAAATCAAGCTCCTTCAAACCTAGGCGCCAAACTTTGAAGCTTTCCAAGCAAAGTGAAAACACCTTCTTCTGAGCAAAATTCCTCCTTAATTGGGCGCCAAAATTGCCTGGCTGCACTTCCTTGCTAAAGAATTAATTAATTCATCCTTATGGCAGCCCATGCTTATATAACCTTCATCATTCTATAATTAATTATTGCCCCTCCTATTCCTGGCAATTAATTAATTAATTAACATGCTTTTCTCTTCAATTTGGGCGCCTATTTTGTGCATGCTCATGGCTGCCATTAAATAAATTAAATTTATTTAATTTTAGCTTTCTACTTCCAATCCACTTTGACTTCACAGTGTGCTTTGACCTCATGCACCAAAAATAGGAATTAATTCCATCAATTAATACTTTAAAAAGTATTATCTCTCCTCCATATGGGTCGCACTTTTTGACATAAGAGGGGGCTGCATTAAATAAATTATATTTATTTAATTTTAGAATTCTATTTCTAAATTCCTTTATCCTCTTCTTCCTTGTTGACTTTTCCTCATGCTTGGGCACCAAATTTGGAAATAGAATTAATTAATAATGCATTAAAGTTGTCCTTATATTCCAAAAGGGGTCGCACTTTTGACATAGCCCAATTTCTATTTTTAAAAGTCAATTTCAATGGGATTATTCACCCCGCACCGCAGCTCCAAAATCCCATGATCCACTTAAGTTGTTTGACTTTCATAATGGGATTTTTACCCTAAGGTAAGTAAGAAATTCCCATCAATGCCTTAAGTGATTTTCTTTTATTTCACAATGGGAATTTTCACCCTGCAAGGCAGGTAAGAAATTCCCGCCGCCTCGCCCGCGCTCTAATTTTCCCATTATGACTTAAGTGGCTTTGCTTCCATGGGAAAAAGTACCCCGCTAGTGTAGTACAAAATTCCCACCGCCCGCTACTACCAAAAATCCTATCAGAGCTTAAAACCTTCCTTTCCCAAAAATGCGACTTGCCCCTAAAGAGGCCTTTTTCAGTGCATGACTTCGTCTTTTTAGAGAGAACCAGACCTCCCGTGGAAAATTCCTTCTGGCATAACGTCCATAGATGATCTCGATACTCCAGCAAGAAAATCAGACTAAACCGACAAAGGAATTGACCTAGAGAAATTTCACAGAAAACAAAACGGGAAAACACCAAAAACGCAAAACGCTGCTGTCGAAGTCACGATAAAGCCCAGATTCATTCCTCGTTAAAACCCTACCGGTATATGGGAATATTGACATGTAAGACCACAACAGGTTAAACCGAGCACAATTTACCTCAAACGGGCTCAAAATAATTAAATAAAATTTCCAGTGTAAACCCCAACGAACAAATATAACGATTTTGCATCCGGGTATTTGGCAAATTGGCTAATATGACTCTCTCGGGAATATCTTGACACAATACAATACTTTCTAGCAATTAAAACACAAAACGACCCATTATTTTAAAAGTACAAAAATTTTTTTACATGGGGTAGTCTCAGATTTCAGGTGAAATCTGGGACACCAATCGGCCTGCTCTGTCTGTGGACATCTTTTCCTCTCACAAAATGACAAGGGAAAAGATATCCCAACATCTCTGGTTTCGTATCTTGTCCTTTTCGGGGCACGGGGTCGTGCAAACAAAAAACAACACACACAAAAAAAAAAAAAGGAAAAACAAACAAAGTTTTATTTATATACATACAAAGTTTTACCCTATTTTTTTTATGTCCTAATAACTTCAAGTGTTGCCCATCAAAGGCAACGACAATTCAACTCCATCCCGATGAGCAAGAATGAAGCTATCTCGCTCCAACGATCTTTTTTTAATCACAAAAGGCCCTTTCCATAGTGAATCAAATTTCCCGCATGCCTTTTTGTTTCTCTTCTTTTGTCCCATAAAAGGACCTAATCATTGATTTCAAACTTTCTTTCCCCGGCCTTTTGTCAAGATAACTTTCACCTTCTTTTGATGCTCGACAATCTATCTCGCGACTTGAGTCCGTACTCTCCCGCAATTCAGCGATACATTATCCTTTTTCAATAAAGATCATTGAATGTAGAATCTTCCAGTGGCTCTAAAAGTCAGTCAGGGCAGCAATTCCAAGGTAAGAGGCAGCTCTGTGTCTCTTCCATATAATAGCTGAAAAGGGGACATGCCTATAGCCCTCTTTGGTGTAATCCTATCTGCCCATAATGCATCAAATAACTTCTTATGCCAAGTTCTTTGATTCTCAGTTACTAGCTTTCGCATGATAGTCACCAAATTTTTATTACTTGATTCAACCCTGCCATTCCTCAGGATAGTAGTTGGAGGAATGTACCAGCTGATCCCATGAGTGTAGCAAAATCAACCAGCTCCTCAGAAGACAAATTTGGAGCGTTGTCTGCTACTATTTTATTAGGTACGCCAAACCTAATAACAATATTTTCCTTTATAAAATTACACACCTCCGCGGAAGTGGCGTTCTTAATAGGAATGGCTTCTACCCACTTACTGAAATAATCAATAGCTGTCAGAATATAGTGATGGCCGGCACTGGAGGCCGGGTTGAGCATACCAATAAAATCCATTCCCCATTGCTGGAAGGGTTCTTCAATTACAACTGGTTTTAAAGGTAATGCGGGCAATTTTACACGCCCAACAAAGTGTTGGCACGCTTGACACTTAGACACCCACTCTGCAATGATCTTGAAAAAGTGTGGGCCAGTAATACCTTGCTCGAGGATCTTGTGAGCAGTGACTCAGGATGAGAAATGACCACCGCAAGCCATGTTATGAAATTGTTTTAAGAGCTGATCCTGCTGAGCTTTATCTACGCATCGGAGAAACACACCATCAATTCCTCTTTTGTATAAACCATTGTCCCAAAGAACAAAGTCTTTGGACTTTAGTTTAATAGTACGTTTCTCTTTTTCGAGAAAGTTGATCCGGGCATTCTCCATAAGTCAGAAAATAGGCAATGTTACTGTACCACTCTTCCACCAGATCTATAAAAAGGACCATAGGCAAATCTTGATCTACCTCTGGCTATTGTTTTTTTCATCTCAGTCATCAATTCACACAAACCTCTTCCTCAAACCAGCTTTGTAGGTTTGATATCCAGGTCATATTCTTGAACTTTCGTCACCCATGTGCCTCTTAACAACCCTAACTCTTGTTGGGTGAGAATAGATTTCACCGCAATGATCTGAACCAAGACAACAATATGTGAGGAAAGAATATAGTACCTGAATGCCTTACATGCCTTTACCACTGCATATGCATGTTTTTCCATCGGAGTATATTTCAACTCATAAGCTTTGAGAGGCATGCTCATGAAAGCAATCGAGCTTCTACATCCTCCTGATTCTTCTGCATCAAGATTGCTGACATGGTGTGTTCGGAGGAATAACAGTAAAGAATAAATTCTTTACTAAAGTCAGGTGAAACCAAGATGGGGCTTTTGACAGGGCCTCTTTAATTTTCTCAAATGCTTCCTTCCCTTCACTGCTCCATTTGAAATCCTGTGTCTTCTTCATCATATTTGAGATATGACGAGTTAGCTCAGCAAAGTCAGGGATGAATCTCCTGAGAAAATTAACTTTACCAAAGAAAGAGTGAACCCCTTTTTTGGATGTTGGCAATGGCAAAGTCTGAATAGATTTGACACGTTCCGGATCTATCTTAGTTCCTTCCTTTTGAGACAATATGCCCTAGTAGCTTTCCTTCTGTTACAACAAAGATAGATTTCTTAGGGTTCGAGAAATACCATGTTTGCAGCATTGGATGAAAACCTCTTCCAGATTTGAAATGTGTGTGCTTCTGTTCTTGAAAAGACTGTCAAGATCATCAAGGTACACCACTATGCTTACATCCTTGAGATGAGAAAATGCTAAATCCATAGCTCTTTGAAACGTAGCTCCAACATTGATCAAACCGAAAGGCATTTTCTGATAAGCAAAAGTTCCCCAAGGTGTAATGAACGCCGTTTTATATTGATCTTCCTCAGCCACCTTGACCTGATTGTAGCCTGAGAAACCATCAAGCATGGAAAGCATTTCAGATCCAAAGAACCACCTGCAGAGTGTGATCCATGATGGGGATGGGGTAGTTATCTTTTAATGAGGCTTGATTAAGATTGCAAAATCAACGCACAATCTAATCTCGCCACTCTTCTTTCTCACAGGAACTATGTTGGCTAACCATTCAGAGTGATGTATGGGATAAATTATCTTTGCATCTAACAACTTTTGGATTTCTGCAAAGATAGTTCCCGAAATAGTAGGGTTATGCCACCGCAGCTTCTGCTTGAAAGGCTTTTGTTCTGGTTTTAATGGGATATAGTGTTGAACTTCTATAGCAGCTGATATGTCTTTAGATCCTGGTAAGACCAAGCAAAAACATCCATGTATTTCTTAAGAAGCTTTGTAAAAGCTTCTCTTTCTGCCTCTGAACAACACTTACCTAGATTTACTAATTTGGGATCATTGCTCCCAAATTTAGTAATTGTGTATCGAGGAAGAACCTTCCCCACTTTCTTCATTCTTTTTAAGCATCTGATCATGCTTGTCGAACATTTCCTCAAGAGATACCAAGCCTTTAGGAATTTTATTTCCTTTCTGATAATCTCTTGACTTCCTGAGACATCTGCATCCATTTCTCCCACAGTAGTTTGTCTCGAGGTGAGTTGCTTCCCTCATAGTAGATCTCTTCGAAGTTGTCCTTTTTTGAGAAATGCAACAATCTACTTGTCATCATTAAAAACCTGCCATTGTTGGACGTTATCAGAACCTTCGGGTGGAAGACCATCTCAACTTTGTAATCCCCCTGTCTGAAAAATGTGGGAGGCTGATCTGGATTTAATAAAGCTGCAATTACTACAAGTGAATCAGCTCTAGAATTTTGTTCTCTCGGAATGTAAGATACCGAGAAAGCTGAAAAATCTAGGATAACAGAGTAGACTCGATCTCTATAATGCCGAAGTTTGTCCTTTTTTACTTGGTAGAGACCTCTTATCTACTTAACAATCAGCTCAACATCTCCCTTTGCATGTAAGAGCTTGATTCCCATTGTTCTTTCCTGCTCCATACCTAACAACAATGCTTCATATTCTCCGTGTTGTTAGTATTTTCGAACATTAATTTGAAGGAATGTGCATGCACCTTTCCCTCAGAGAAACAAGAACAACGCCTGCACCCAATCCAAATGAACAACAACTACCATCAAATTCCAAAGACCAAACCTTATTATCAAGTTGATGTGGTTCTTGAATCACAGGTTGAATTTCTTCTTTATCCATTTCTAGATAATAGACTCCGTGATCAGATTCTTGAAACAAGATCTGAGATCTAGGATCTTCAGATTTCGATACTGTGTACTTGGATTTCTTCTCAGGTTCTAACTTCTTGATTAACTCCTTTGATTGGTATGTGCACACAAGACCAATCCATCTTGACTTCTCCACCCAGCTCTTTACAAAAATTTCTACTCAACAAAGCATGCCATAAGACACTGGGATGTCTGCTACAAGGATAGTCATTTTTAATCTTTGTCTGGGAAAGAAGCAAGTACTGCTTGTGCATCTTTGATTTGCCCAACCAGAGGCACTTGCCTTTCCATTGAATAGCATCTTCCGATGGTTTTTGTCAATGTGAGACCCAAGGCATCAACAACTTTGGCAGGCATGACGTTGTCAGAAGCTCCAGAGTCCAAAATGCAATTGCTCAATTTGTATCCATTAATAAGCAATGACACATAGAATGGCTCGATCCTTTCCGATGTAGCAGGAGAAGAAGTAGAAGGAGAAGAGCTTGCAGCCGCATTATTTAAGGAGGAGTAATCTTTGACTTGACAAGATACCCCGTGAAACATTATTTGTTGGAGGGTTGGGACCATTACTTTGCACATACTTGACCAATCTATTTAGTTGATCAGAAATGCCCTCAAATACTCAGCTTTCTGACATTTGGACCTTGGTCTTTTTAATGTGATCAATAATGTCAAAAGCTTGACTTACTTCAGCGATGCGCGTTGGCCCTCTCTACTGCGAATTGAAAGAATTTGCATGCTTATCTTTGGGAGCTAATGAAGAAGGTAGCGTACTACCTCTTTTTAGGATAGTAACATCCGGCCCAGGATCTTCTCTTTCTCTTCTTTGGCCACTTGTGGATGCTTCGGCATTTTGGCGTGTCTCTGGGACCTTGTGAACACCGCAAATGTGTGACCATCAAAATCTTCAAAAGATTCATAATAGCCCTCATCAAATTCGTAGTCCAGGTAACCAATGTTGGAGTCGCCAGCGGGATCTACAAAGTCCTCATCATCAAATGATTCATCAATGCCTAGATCTTCTTCATTAGTTTCCAAGTTATTCCTCGAGAGCAAGCTTCAATCACAACCGTCAGGTGCAACAAATAAGTCTATTTTTCGATTTTGATTTTGACCATTAAAGGTCCGAGTAGGAGCTATTCTTGAAGGGGTCATTTCCTGCTTGAGATATCTGCTTCTTGATTTGCAGCATATCATTAGCCAACCTTTGCAACAAAGGATCTGAAGTACTTGAAGAAGCTCCATCACCTTTGTGGGGTGATTGTTTGATTTTTCCAGCCATGATCAAGTCATCTTCAACCTCCACGGCAACATTTTGTGCTTCAAGTAGATTCACAGGTCTTGCCCTTCTTCGCAATGATATCCAACTTCGGGCAACAAAGCGTTTATAAAAAAATGTCTTTTGATTTTCATCACTCAATGCGGCAAAAGTGGGGATTTTATATAAAATCCTTTGAACCTTGCAATAAAGTCCCGCATGTTCTCATTTGGCTCCTTCTTTAATTGTGTCAGTTGAGTAATCAGGTGCTAGCGTCTTCTGCAGGCTTGAATCTTTTTAGAAATTGCTCTCGCATAGTGCCCAATTTGTTATGGTTCCAGGGGCTAACCGATAGAACCATTCGCCAGCCAAGTCATGTAGAGTCTCAATGAAAAGTCTGACCGAGACATCTTCATGCTCCACTGCAAGCACACCACAAGATATGAAGAATGCTTGCCAAATGATCATCCGGATTTTGCTTTCCATCTCCAAAGAATTTCGAAAATTCTTTCTGGATCCTTTAGGCAGATCATGCATAGGTGGAGTCAAGTTCAGTGGCCCAAAAGTTGCTCCCCATGGGACAGGTACTATCTGATTTTGATTTTGATTCTGCATGATGAATGGGGCACGTCTTCTCCTTGTGTAGACTTGGTGAATAATTCCAGCCGCCGGATTATGCTGAAGACGATCCGGATCTGGATGAGTGTGTACTCTCCTTCCTGGTGAGAGACTAGATCTGCGGCTTCTAACTTGAGGAGGATGATTGAAATTGAATTGCTCCTGCAATCTGAAGAAATGATCAGTCCTTCCTTGTGCCTTCACAGATCGGGTGAATGGACGTTCAACCAGGTTGAAAGTTGAATGGGAAACACTCTGATCTTCAAGAGATAAGCTTTGATCTGCAAAGATAGTTGTTTCCCAATGAGTCGCCAAAAATGTTGGCTAGATTTTCTACATAGCTGAAAACCTAGGCAGTCATGAGATAAATCTCCCTCATTTACCGGTGAGGCTCCCATGTAAGATTTGTCAATAAAATATGCTAGTATCTATTTAGGGGTTTTACTTTAACCATGCAGCTCATGAACCATAGTTGTATAGTTTTGCAGCAAGTAAGCAACTGTTAAAGAAAGGAAATATCTAAAGAAGAAGGAAATAATAAAAACACAGAAAGAAAGAGGGAAGATGTGCAACCCAATCAATAGATTACAGAGTTGATTGCATGCACATAGACAAGAACCAATAGATATTAACACACAGAATTATAAGCAAAGGCAACTTTCAGATCTAGATCTAAAATAACACAAAGTTTATAAGTAGATCTAAGACAAAAAGCTAGAAACAAAATGCACCGTGACACAAAGTTCTCCGAAATCTGCTCCTTTCTATTCCTTTGCTTCAAATAGCTATCAAGGGTTTCAGCACAAAGTCTGGAACACAAGAATGTTGCTTACAAATTCTGATCCTTAACCCGAAGGTTCTTCCTCTACTTATAGAATGTAGAAGGGAAAATACAAATGGGAAACTCAACTGAACTAGAACATAAACAAGAAATAAAGATAACATCTGGCAATCATCTTCCTCTAATTCCTCTTCAAGTGACATGCATCCGGATCCATAGTCAAACTTATACACATTTGTCACTTAACTAATAGAATCGTTCCACATAACTTAAAGTAATGGTTTCAAAACCAATAACTTTAAAGTTTTACAATTATATCCGGGAACGTGAAAATAGAAGAAAAAAGAGTAGAAGAAGAAAGATTCGCCAGCTGTAACATCTACATCTTCTTTTTGTTTTGATACTGAATATACTTGTCGAACATGTAATTCAACAACTTCCCATCTGTCTTAGCCACAACTTCCTTTTCTGTCCTGAATTGCAGCAAGCCTTCATTCAATACCCTGATGCATGCTTCCACATCCTCCAAGCTAGGCCCGAACTTCTCAATATCCGATCATAGCGTTACTAAAACTTCGATGGAATCCATCGTGAAAGGCCTAACAACTCCATCAATTCTCCTCGCACCACGAAGAGATCCTCCAGGAATCAAGCACTTTGCTAGGAATGGTCCTTGTGTATGAAGAAACGTTCCCGACCACTTCCTCGTTAGTGAAAGCAATGACATTGTCTGGTAAAGATGATGCCATACTCTCAAGTGCCTACATTCTTTTCAACATGATTCTGAAGATCTCCAAGCGGAAAGATACTGCAAACTCAAGTTGCTTCCCCTTCTCAACTGATCCATCGGGCACAATTCGTTCCGCAATCAACACCTCTCTCGGCAGCTTATTAATTTCGACCAAAGTACTTAGGTTACTTTCAACAACTGTGTTCATATCTATCGTGCTTATCACCAGTTGCTTCAGCTGAACCAATGCATCCTTCATAACCTTTCTAAAAGGGTGGTACCTCTCCGAGTTGTATGTGTTTGGCGAATGATTAGACTCTTCCATTCATTGATAGCTTTAACCTGGTTACTTGCATCTTCCACTTCCTGCATCAGATGATCACTCACCTGCTTATGTGTTGAAATGGGCTGAGCGGAAGATTTGGCAACTTTGGCAATAATCTCACACAACTGAGACACCTGCTTCTGAAGTTCAACTTTCTCCGCCTTTTCTTTGTCAAGCCTAAGGAATAAAGCATCTATCAATGTCTCATGTGTCTTGCTTCAATCCTTCTGTGGTGGCTTGACCTAGGGGTACTCTGGTCACTATTATATCTTCTGCCGTGAGCTCATCCTTCTTCCCTTCTGCTGGAACTGACATCTCAGCGAACTTCTGCCCCGACTCCTCAATGATCAACCTTGAAGTTACCTTAGCAACTTTAGGTTTTTGTCTTTTCCGCCTAGATTCAGGAGCAACCGTGCAAGTCGTGTTTCTTCAAGTTTATTTCCTCTAGCCTCTGGAACCAACTGCGAAGCCAACCATTCTGAGAAATTACTTCTCGGAGAATGAGAAGTTGCCGAGTGTACCACCATCTCGCGCTCTGATTCCTCTCCATCTAAAACCGCTACAGTGTTGTGGCTGCCATCCTCTGAATTATCCAAAGACAAAGCTCTTTCAAATTCTGTCATCTGCAACTTCAACGTTTCTTTAGGAAGAGGTGTTGAATGGAGTGGTTGAGGAGAAAAGATGAATGTTGCCGGATTCAACGGAGGAATGGCAATATCTTGCTGAGGTGCAATAGTCGGTGAAGTACTTGATGCTGGAGAAGTCGGAACTAACACCATAGCAGTAGAAGTGATCTTCTGCTTCGAATGAGATCTTTTGTGCACTTCAATCTTTTCAGGCCTTCTATTGTTCTCTCCTTCATGCTTCCTTTTGAGGGAATCTCCTGTGCCGAAGTTGCTCCGCGAATCAATTGCTCATCAAGGCAATATCCCTTCACAAGAACTGACTTTGAAGTATTGACCAGAACAGCGGCAGACCTTTCCTCGATCGTATGGCAGCCACCTATGCTCTCCTGAAGTACAGCTCTATCTCCTCCCATCTGATGGTATGTGTCAAGTAACACAGGCCCATCATCTTTAAGATCTACAGGTATCCGTGCTAATCCAAAGTCAAACACTTGCCGCGTTGATAACCTGCTGAAATCTTTCTTTCTAACTTCGTGCCTTACGCACTTCATCCAGAAATCTTCCAATGAAGGCACATGCACGTACTCCTGGGAGATTGTCTTCCTTGCCACTCCAAATGGATCGAAGTTCAGCTGTGCTGGGAAGAACTCTTGCTCGTACTCAGAGAACATCTCCGCTTCAATTCCTCGGGCTTTATGAATACTCTGGCAGCTTTAATAGCCTACTGTGATTGGGAAGAAACACAGTAGACTTGTGCCGTTTAAATCTGTAGGTCATGCATCTAAGATCGTACTGGAAGAGAAACTAAGGAAGACATCATTGATTTGTTTCGGTGGTGACTATGTTTGATCTTGGGTAGCTAGGGGATTCGGACATCCTAAAGCCTCTACTTTGGGGCAAACATGTGCAAGATGCCATTGTTAGAAACAAATCTACAACCTGACAATGAATATTTTCATAATCAAAGGTTGCTCCATTTTGATTCATTCCATATCTAGAATGATTTGATTTAAAAGAGGTTCAAGATCAAGGTTGATGCAAAACCAAACACACGGTAAGGACACCTAGATTCTTAGTGAGCTTTGATGTTGTGATGTATTCACCCAAGGCAGATCCAATCTTGCGTACACTAGATTCATGTCATTATTCACTCGTAACAATGGCAGCCTAACCCATACAAGGACCACACTTTGGAGGGATCTTTTGTGGGATTAAAGGCAAGAGACCAATGTTTCATAAACAAGATTGATTTATTGTAAAAACAAAGTCCTTGAAAGGCTCGATCTCACTCTTATATGGTGTCAAAGATGGCCATAAACTAACTGTACGCACCCAAATTTGCACGTGCTTTACATTGTGGAAACTGCTCAAAAATCTCCAATGATGATTCATGTCTTTTCCAAAGGTGTTCGAGCCCCTTTACCTCTTTGCAGTTCATATTTGTAGCTTAGATTACCTTACTTAGCCATTTCCTACTTTTCTCGTGGCTTTCTACATCGTTTTTCCTTAAGTTTTGGCCTTGAGTTACACAACCGCCGCCCTGTGCAGACCGGCACTTCCGTGCGAATTGGCCAAGACTTCCCAAGCGTGATTTGGACACATGTTAACTCACTTAAATTCACCTGTAGCGCACGTTTCTTGGTCAATTTGGCTGATTTTAAGCTTGATTGATTCGTATCAACCTCCTCTTCCACTTCTAATTGTTGATTGAGATTTAAATTGCCCCTCCATGTTGTGATGTGGCATCCCATTGCTATCAAATGGCTTAGACCATTTCCCAACCTATGTTCTATAAAACCAACACTTCTTCTGAAGCAAATGGTCAGAGATTTTTATTGTGATTGCATTGTTATCTGTTGAAATCTTGCTAGAGACTACACAACCAAGCATTGTTCTCTTGCGTTGTTCTTCCTCTACCTGCATTACTACCAGACCACTTACAAGCCACCATTGCTCCAACACCTTCTTCTTTGCTTCTTTTGCATTCCCAGCTTCCTGGACTCACATGAACATTGAAGATTGGAAAAGATAACTGAGGGGACACAAGAGTAAACCACAACTGGCTTTGCCTCAACACTGCAAATTTCAGGTTGGGGTTACAATTGGATTTCCTTATTTCTTCAATTCTTTATTTTGAATCTGTACGCACATTATTTACTAGAGTAGCAAATCATTTCCATTTCAATTCTTACAACACATAGATCAAATACCGTGGCTTCCATTTCTTCTGAAAAGCTTCTAATGATAGATAGCTTCCCTGCCTATCCCTGTGGATTTGCAAGGGAAGCATGTCTGGAGGAATGCTTCTATATTAATTTAGAATCAACTGCAATATCATTTCATTTGTAAAACCTCCATTGAATGCTTCTTTACTTTTGTCACGAAGTTGCAGGGGAAGAAAAGATTCTGAGAAGCTTTGATTTCTTCCGTGCCTCTAAGGCAAAATAAAGGATTCACATCCACAATTACATTTTGGAAAAGCTTTGTTTAGTTAGGATAGATTAGATATCTTTCACTGCGTAGATAGATGAGTTACATCCGACAAATAAATACTCGGATCTTCGGCACCCAGTAGGGTCGGTCGGTGCAGCTAGTGGTGGTGGAGCCACTGCGCACCCTCTTAAGCCTCACCCTCTCTGAGGCGACGTGTTGGCTGTCACACACCGCTCATCATTGCCTCCCTCATGAGAAAGTGGCTCCTCGAAACAAGAGTCTCCCTCTCTGCCTCTGCCTCTACTCTCTCTGCAATAGAGATCTCTTGTGTAACCCTCCACTCCGAATCATTGTCCTCCTCATCGTGCCCCTCTGCTCCGGCCTCCTCACCCGTCTCCTTGTTGGTCTCGCCCTCAGTCTTTGTCTCTGTAGTTGTGTGGGCCTCCTCCTCCTCCCCCATTTGTGAACGGGTGCGGCCTCAATCTAGAGGAGGGCTACTGGTACTCTAGGAACTAGGATAACCTTCGCAGTGATAGGTACCTCGGGTGTAACAATTGTCCAACCATGCAGGCCCTTAGGGCCTCCACAAGCCTCTCTAATGCCACGGTAAATAATGGGAATGACAGAAAGTGCATCGTCATATGGAAGCCCGAACTATTGAGGAACTCTTTCAACAGGGGTGGACCTCCACCCTAGCTGTCCTATCTACTAATTGTGTCACACTACCACAAGCAATCAGTATAGTCCCATCATCACCCCATAACCCAATCATATCCTAGTATGGCCTCGCAATGAAGTCATTTGTGGTCAATGTAGCAACAGGCTGATGTGCCCCTCTGAGAGGGGCCATGACTATCCACCTCGCAGCTCTAATAGCCCCTAGATCTGATATCTCAACTCCCCTCTGGTAGGGGATGATCCTCTCATAGACCCAGCTCATAACCAAAGTAGGGTGGCTCAGGGACTTCCCCTGTAGCCTGACAATGCGGTATAAGTCATGATATGTGGCTCCAAGAATGTCCACACCCCAAGCATAAATCCTCCCATACTGCTCAATAGCTTGAATAACAAGAGCCCAACAGTACAAGAGCTTGTCCCCGCCCTTGTCTCCCACCAAACGCGAAGCCAAAATACCGATGATGGCCTTGTATAGGGTAGGGATAGGTGCAGAGCAACAAAGAGTAATCGCATGCCTGCTTTGGCGCCGTATTAGCGCCCATCATCTCCCATGTATGTTGCCCAACTCCTAGATAAGGCGGTCGATCCCGCACTGTCTAATGTCAATCGCCTGCTAGTCACGGAACACACATCTTTGAGAGTGATGGTCCACTCTCCCCTAACACCAGGAAACCGGAAAGTGTTTGATCGGCATCCCAGGGCTCAATAAGTCACACAAGATGAAATGACTTGCAAAGACTATTAACGCTTTACGTGAAATCTTCCATATGCCAGCTCTATGTAACAAGTTGCTCTTGCACAGGACAACTAATCAATAATCCCCGGAAGCCACTCGCACTCTCGGCCCCGAGTTAGTGCATGATTCAACACATAAGCTCAAATCAAAACAATACAAAACAACTTACAATCCAAAAAAATCATCTAAGTTGGTCAAAACAAGCTCTGCCTCGACAATTCTGCATTTTGCCGCCGCCTATGTAGAGCGGCGGTTATGTAATTACGCAGCGATTGTCTCTGCACCACCGCCTTGTGCGAAAGTGGCGATTCACGTCACCGCCGCCTGCGTAGGGCGACTGCAGTTGCGTCCAAAATGGACAAGTTGTCCCCCATGACCCACAAACTCAAAAAAATACAAAAATGATCATTTTAGACAAAATAAAAGACAAACCCACCTAGACGACCCCCTAGGGAACATTTTAACTAAAAGATTTGCGAAAATACCCCCTAGGTGTAGATTTTTCAATTTTTCACATTTTAGGTTTAAAATAAACAAATGCAAAATACTAACCTTTCTCTTAGCCACTAGATCTCTCACTCGTGGGGCCATGATCACGACGTCGCGCTCTTCAATTTGACTATATCCTCGCTCAAAACAGTCACAGGTAGTCCAAAGCTGCAAATTCTCTATGAGGGAAAGTACAAATGAATTCGAAAATGATGGTTTTAGATATATATGGCTTGTTTTAACTTTGTTTTGAGTGTGTGTGCTTTTCGTGGCTGGAGCGCTGGCATAGGTATGTTTCTATCCCCGTAGATATGGTAAGTCCTCTTGTCGTTTTAGTTTTAGTATGTTTTGTCGATTTTATATCTATTTGCACTTGATTTTATATCTATCTACACCGGGGTGTGGACATTCTTGGAGCCACATATCATGACTTATACCGCGTTGTCATGCTTCAGGGGAAGTCCCTGAGTCACCCTACTTTGGTGATGAGTTGGGTCTATGAGAGGATCATCCCCTACCGAGGGGAGTTGAGTTATAAGATCTAGGGGCTATCGAGCCGCGAGGTGGACAATCATGGCCCCTCTCAGAGGGGGGCATATCAGCCTATTGCTACATTGACCACAAATGACTTCATTGCAAGGCCATACTAGGATATGATTGGGTTATGGGGTGATGATGGGACTAAACCCGATTACTTGTGGCGGTGTGACACGGTTAGTAGATAGGACAGCTAGGGTAGAGGTCCACCCCATTGTGAGTTCCTCAACAGTTCGGGCGTCCATATGACGATGCACTTCCTGTCGTTCCCATTGTTTACCGTCGCATCAGAGAGGCTTGTGGAGGCCCTGAGGGACCGTGGTTGAACAATTGTTACATCCAAGGTACCTATCACTGCGAAGGTTATCCAAGTTCCTAGAATACCAATATCCCTCCATATTGAGGCCGCACCCATTCACATCGGGAGGAGGAGGCCCACACGGCTACTGAGAGACAAAGATCGAGGCAAGACCGACAAGGAGACGGGTGAGGAGGCCGGAGCGGAGGGGCACGATGAGGACAGTGATTCGGAGTGGAGGGTTACAGAGGAGATCTCTATGAAAGAGAGAGCGAGGCGGAGGCGGAGAGGAGACTCTTGTTTCTGAGGAGCCACTTTCTCACGAGGGAGGCAAAGAATGAGCAATCCGTGATGGGCCAACACGTCGCCTCAGGAGAGGGTGAGGCTTAGCAGGTGCCTGCAGCGGCTCCACCACCACCAGTTGCACCAGCCGACCCTACCTGGGTGCCAGGAGATCCGAGTATGTAGATACTCTTCTCTCGACCCTGTTAGCTAGAATTGTTAGTAAGTTACACATTGTGTTTCTTTTTAGTTTTGAATGTTTTCTAACTCGCCATTGTTTTTACTTGTGTTTCATAGCCACTTATGGTTTGCGAGATTTTATTCGCCGAATCTTGGTCGATACATTGTTTATCCCCACAGGGAAGACCCGAGAGGAGCTTCAGCAAACATGGGGCAATCGATGCAGGTCAGCCGTCACACCGACATTTTTGCACCGGTTTGGCCAGCCGCCGCAGAGATGCTTTTCGAGATGAGGACTGAGCTCACCACATTTTGGTTTGCCCATGGGGGATGGAGAGGCGGAGCCACTCCTGCAACGAGGCAAAAACTACCGCGCAAATCCCCCCCCATCTCATGGTCATTCTCATTGTTTAGCACATGAAGGCTCACACTCACGCCATAGGAGTTGCAACACAATCCCTAGCCGCGCGCACTTCTCGAGGATCCCGTAGGGAAGGATAAGCCGTAGGCCTTTATTGCTTCGATGTCATTTTGCAAGACATGTTTATGACTTTTTTTTTATTCCGTGCTCGTTGAGAGCGTTTTGACCACACCTAGAATGTGACAAAGATTGTATACAAACTTGACTTATTATGGATATATAAACAGATACTTCTTTTTGTTTCACTCATTTTTAAGATGACTCATTGATGGTTTATTTCACTTGTGTAATCTTAGATGCTCATAATTCCCGATGTTTTTATATGCTTTTTGGATGCATCTATGGATGATGATATGCTAACAAATGATTTCTTTTTGTTATTTTGTTTTATATGATGTTTATGCAAGCACAATGTAATGTCGAAACTTTGGTTTTTCAAGCAATATTTGATACTTCTTGTTTTGTTGGCAAAATGTGATGAATGTAATAAAATAAGAGAATGAACTCACTCCACCTCTAACTCCACGCAACTAGTAAGATGTGAGGGCTCAACACCGAGAGCCAGAAGGGATGTGAGTTGTATGATTTTGATGAATGGAAGTGATGAGAGAAAGACAAGATTTTGACAGAAATCCAATTAGAAACCTACAACCTAACTCTACACACAGTTTACTACATAGTCTAGAATGTGATTTTCTTGCAAGTTTATCTAGACTTAGATCCGTAGATGGCCACTCAATTGACAAAAATCTAGTTTTAAGGTTTTAACTCTTTTGGAACATACACATCTAATTCACTTTTTTGGGATTTAAGATTTCAAAGCACTTTTTATTGAATGAATTGCTTACAACTTACTAACTTATTTGAAGAGACCCCATATACCTTGCCCCATGCTACCAGTAAGAAGCATGGGCTCATCACCGAGGACAAGATATAGGTGAGTAAGGGCACTTCCCCCCTTTCCCAACCTCACGCTACCAGTAAGAAGCGTGGGCTCATCACCGAAGATTGGTGGGGCAAGGAAGTGTAGTTTTATTTGTAAATGAATGATTTTTGCATTTATTTATTAACTTACATCGTTTTTTTAACTTTGATTTGTGCTTTTGGGAGGGAGAGTTTGCCCCTATCCTCAACCCCATGTAACCAGTAAGATGCAAGGGCTTGTCACCGAAGGCTGAGATAGGCGGATGAGCGATCCGGGTAGAGTGTTTAGAGTGCTTTTGTTACCAAAAAGGTTTCTTGGGAAAGATGTGACATCAGGAAGCTTCTAGAATAGACTATGGGCAAAGACACCTATGCTAGAAGAAAACTATGGGTAGAACCAAGTATGCAGGCCTTGGTAGAATCAATGTCAAAATTATGTCTTAACTTGCTGAGATGAAGAGATGATTAGAACTGTTGATGATAATATGGTGGATATTTGAAGAAACATGATTGAATGTTTTGCCAATGTTTAGAAGTTTGAAAGTTGTTTGAAAAATAAGTTTCTTGACTACAATTTTACAATATGAATTGGCAGATGAAATGCAATATGGATGCAATAATATACAAGTGAAAATGCAGATGGATCATGCATAGTAACGTTTCAAGTGAAGTGAATTGACAGATTCGCCAAATTCTTCACCCTCTAATGTACACAGGCGATATGCCCCATTCTTGTAGTCCTCCATGACTCGATATGGGCCCAACCACTTGGGCCTGAATTTCCTTCCTTCACCGGTTTTCTTATCTCCCGGTTGTCAGTCTCAATACCAGATCTCCTACTAATATTTCACGCTCGTATACCTTCTTGTTGTATTGTCGGCTCATCCAGTCAGCACTATGTCGTTGCTCAGCTTTGAGTTGAGCTTCATCAAGGGTTTCTAGCTCAACGAGTCGTGCCTCACGATATCCTTCTTCACCTAAGATGCCTTGCAATGATATTCGGAGACTAGGTATCTCAACTTCAAGCGGTAAAACCGCTTCAGAACGAACACTAAGGAATATGGGGTTGCCCCCATGGCGTTCTTCTTACCGAAGTTTTGTAGGCCCACAAGGCTGGAAATAGCTTCAAATGCCAATCATGTTTATTCTCCTTGACCATTTTTAGGAGAATGGATTTTAACGTCTTGTTCGTAGCCTCACTGTCCATTGGCTTGAGGATAGTATAAAGAGGTTGTGTGGTGGTTTATCTTGAACTTTGTGCATAACTCATGCACCTCTTTGTTCTTAAAAGACGTGCCATTATCTGAGATAATGACTTGTGGGACCCCGTACCTACAAATGATTTGATTGAAGATGAACTTTGCGATCACAGACCCAGGAATGGTGGTAAGAGGCATGGCCTCAACCCACTTTGTGAAATATTCTGTGGCCGTAATTATGAAATTGTGGCCATCCATTGATGAGGGAGAAAACTTCCCTATCAAATCTAAACCCCATGTGGAAAAGGGCCAGGTGTTGTAATAGGTTGTAGAGCTGAGCAGGTATATGAATCTCATGAGAGAATTCCTGACATTTGTGGCACCTGCGCACATACTCCACAACGTTGTGCTCTAAGGTGGGCCAAAAATAACCCATCCAGTGTATCTTGCGAGCAGTAGCATGCCCTCCGAAGTGACCCCCACAGAATCCACTGTGGGCTCCGAAGAGAATCTTTTCCAACTCTTCCTCGTCGACACACCTTAACAACATTCCATCAAAGGCTCTGCGATAAAGCACTTGTTCTATAATCACATATTTGGCAGCTATGACGCGTAGCCGTCTTCTCTGCAGTGAGGTCGGGGTATGTGCGGTCCATAATGAAATTGACAATGTTTGAATACCATGGACACGCGGCAATGGGAGGCCTGGCTTCTATGTAATACACGCACTCATCGGGGAAATCCAAGTCTACTAGATCTCCACCATCTAATGGGTTGTCTACCAACCAATCTGCAATGATTTTTCCTTTGATGGACTTTTGATTGACAAAGGTTAACTCAAATTCACCCATTAGGGTCATGAAGCGTCCAACTTTCTTGGACAAGGAACCCTGTGTTAGAAACGTTCAAGATGGTCTGTTTTGACAATTACCCGTGTTTCTTGGTTAAGCATATAATGCCTTAACCGTTTCGTTGCAAAACACTATAGCAAGGCATTCCTTTTCTACCTGCGTATAACGTGTCTCATAGTCTAGCAAGGTGTGACTAATGAAGTAAACTGCACGTTCACGTTTATCATCGTCTTCTTGTGCTAACATGCAAGCTAGAGAGACGTCTGTAGCTCAAGAATACAGGATGAGAGGACGATTCGCCTTAGGCGGCATGAGTGTGGGTGGTGATAATAGGAAATGCTTGACGATTCAAATGCCTCATGACACTCAGTCGTCCAGATGTTACAACAATCCTTCTTTAACAAATTGTTGATTGGATGAATAGCGCAAGTTAAATCAGGTATGAACCTGCGGATTGCTCTGAGCTTTCCAAGAAAGGACCTAATGCCCGACTCATCTGTGGGCGGAATCATCTCTAAGACTGCTCGAATTTTTGCCGGGTCTACATCAATCCCTCGTGAAGAGATGATGTAACCCAACAACTTCCCTCCCGTCACTCCAAATACGCACTTCTCTAGATTCAATGTGACACTTTGTATTCAATGAGACGAGAGAGGATGATGTGAAGCACCTCGGGGTGATCGCAGCGCTTGGCCTTAGCCAAAAGATCGTCAACGTATGATTCCACAATCTTGTGAATAAGATCATGGAATATATAGGTCATTGCCGTTGATAGGTAGCACCAGCATTCTTAAGACCGAATAGCATGACCGCGTAGCAATAGGTACCCCAAGGAGTAGTGAAAGTGGTCTTTGTCTGATCCTCCTCAGAGATCTTAATCTGATTGTAACTCGAGAAACCATCCATGAGTGACAATAACTCATATCCATTTGTTGCATCCACAATAACATCGATGGAAGGTAACAGAAATCATCCTTGGGACACGCCTTGTTTATGTCCCGAAAATCAATGCATATTCGAATTTTCCCATTCTTCTTGAGAATGGGGACTATGTTTGATACCCACATTGAATAATCTACAGTTTGATGAATCCCACCTGTAGGAGTTTCATAACCTCTTCTTTGACCATCAAGAGCCACTTTTGGCTTCATAGGTCTTGACTTTTGTTTGATGGGCTTGGCGTCAGGTTTGGTTACAAGATTGTGGACTGCAACATGGGAGCAATTCTGTCATCTCTTTGTAGCTGAATGCGAAGGCTTTTGAATGTTCCTTGAGAACCTTCGTATGAATTTCCACTTCTTCCAGAGTTAAAGAAGAACCAAGTTTCAATATCTTAGGGTCTTCCTCCATCCCGATATTTATATCAATGGTCCCTTCGATTAAAGAGGCATTGCCTTCTTCAAACTCGGGCGAGTTGGAGGTAGTTCTAGTTCTCCTTCCTCCTCTACTTCATAGATCTCAAGGCCTTCCAATGAGGAAGGACCCATCGTACGATCTCCAAAATAGGAGGAAGAGTGAGGTATGAGAGAAAAGCCCTCTTGTGATGTGCGGGATGAAGGTCAGTGTACGCATTAAGGTAACCTAGTATAGCCTCATCATTCTCCGCATAATCTAAAGTGGCAAGCTCGTTCTTAGTCTCAACATATGCTAGAATTGGATTGGTAGGCATTTTTCGAACTAGGGGTTTGGCTCGAATGAAACAGTGAATTCAATATCTTCCAAATCTCCGTTTGGACAAAAGCAAGAAGCGGAAGTAGCCATGGAATCAGCTAAAAGGTTTTATTCACGTGGGATAACTTCAATGGATATGAAGTCAAAACCTTTGCTTAGGTTAAGTACGATGACAGTCTTATAGAGCTGCAGTGCTCCGCTCTAGTCCCGTAAACTTCTGAAACTTGGTTGGCGACTAGTTGGGAATCACCCAAAACTCTAATATTACAAGCACCCATTCTCTTGGCTACAATGAGACCAAGAAGAAGAGCCTCATACTCGGCACCATTGTTCATGCATTCGAAATTGAGCTTAAAGGAAAAAGGCATAACCTTCCCTTCCGGGGAAGTGAGGATCACACCTGCCCCAACACCAAAACAACACTTCGCTCCATCATAGTTGAGCATCCAACAGTTGTTAGGGAAGATTGATGTTTGATCATTTCTAGTATCTTCTTCCTCCACTTCCGAGACCTCAACCATGCAAATCTCTTCGGCTAGAAGAGAGCTCGATCTAGAGCATGTCCTATGCCCAAGGAGTCGAAAGGGAGGAGAATAGGCAAGTCGTTCTCCAACAACTCGACAATCTTAGCCATGGTTTCCGTTGATATTGTCTCAATAACAGCTTCATCTTTAGTTGCAACAACCCCTCAATTAAAATGGAGGTTTCCAATTCCGTCGTGGGAATTAGTTTAGACTTTGCGTTGTATCTTTAGGTTTGTTCACTTGATTAGCGGGAGTTCAAACTCGGTATGGACCTCGGGTTTCTTCTTTAAGTTGGCTAGGTGAATATCGAAAGGCTTTGGGTCACCCTGAGCGACGAAGACCTTCCCCAAATGCAAGAATCTGACTTCCTGGAACAGTGGAAGGGATTGCCTTCATCCGATGGATCCAAGGTCGGCCAAGAATCATATTATAGTTGGTTTCCCTATCTATAATATAAAACCGAAGTTAGAACCGTCTTGGGCCCAAGAGTAACCGGGAGTACTATGGTCCCTATGGACGTTGCTTTGAGACTATCGTAGCCTCTCAACGTATTTCTAGTTGAGGAACAGTTGGTTTCCCCGTAGCCTAACTTTTAGAGGAATGAAAAGGGGACAATATTAACAGCTGCCCCATCGTCAATCATTGCACGTTTAACGTAATTATTATAGATCCAGACACTGTAAATACAACGTTGGGTCACCTCTACATGCCATCTCGGCATCGATGGGCATCTTACTGATGTCGAAGACGAATCCAACATCTCTTTCAAGCTGCCTAGGAGGATAGACGTCAAAGTCTATGTGGTTGATTTGTGCCTCCGACGGAGGGTAACATTAATCAAGTGACCAAGACCCAACGCTTCTAACAAAGCGGCTCGATGAGTAGGAGAGTTCTTCAACAAATCCAAGGAGATGTGAGAAAAGGTCTTGGTTAAATCCGTAATCAGATCATATGCCCCTACCAGCCTTGGAAGTATTGGAGTGTCATCCAACATAGATGGGTAGATGGGAATAGGCTACATTGAGTAATCACGAGTTCTTGTAGTTGCGTTAATTTGAGGTTCAAGATTCTAATTCAACAAGACCCACGATCTTAGTTTGTTGTCGACCGTCCAACGAAGGTGCTACCAGTGGGTTTGAAGAAGTGGAAGCTTCGTGGTCGTTGTTTCCCACTGGGTTACCCTTGTTTGTGTCGTGGGGGTTTAATTTGTCGTTGTCAGGACACGTAGGAAGAGGGTTGCTTTAAAGATCCTAAGAGGAGTGTTTTGAGGGGAAACAGGCCCCATGCTAGCATTCTACATTGGTGTCGTAGGATTTGCCAAAAACATCTCGATGAAGAGTTGCCTTTGGTCCTCTGGTAGGCGTTGTATGAACTTGTTACAGTCACGACAAGTTCTAGCATCATGCCCTCGGACCCTATGGAAGCCGCAATAAAGGTCAGATCATAATCCCGAGGTCTTTGATTCACGTTTTGTTGTGGTCCAAAGTTCCGGTTGTTGTTTAACTGTTGGTTGTAATTAAAGTTCGGAGGCCTTTGCCCTTGGCTTTGATATTGATTTTGATACCCATTTGGGTATTGATTGGGGCCTTGGGCCTAAACTTGTTGTGGAGGTGGAGGATGGTTGAAATCCACCGCGTTGATGGAAGGAGTGAAATTGTTACTCCTTTGATTATTTTTGTTCGCGTTGTTATTGACATTGTTTGTGCTTGAAGTGTTAACAACATTCAGCTTCTTGGCTTGATCGATTCGCCATCCGTTGTAGCTTTAGAGGCAGAGTGAGTTCATTCTCTTATTTTATTACATTCATCACATTTTGTCAACAAAAGAAAAAGTATCAAATATTGCTTGAAAAACCGAAGTTTCGACATTACACTATCTAAAGTTAAAAAAAAGATATAAGTTAATCAATAAATGCAAAAATCTTTCATTTACAAATAAAACTACACTTCCTTGCCCTACCAATCTTTGGTGATGAGCCCACACCTCATACTAGTGGCGTGAGGTTGGGAAAGGAGGAAAGTGCCCTTACTCGCCTACATTTTGTCCTTGGTGATGAGCCCATGTTTCTTCTGGTAGCATGGGGCAAGGTGTAGGGGGTCTTTTCATAATAAGTTAATAAGGTATAAGCAATTTAGCAAATAAAAAGTGCTTTGAAACTTCAAAATCCCAAGAAAGTGAATTAGATGTATATGTTCCAAGAGAGTCAAAGCCTTAAAACCAGATTTTGTCAATCAAGAGGCCATCTACGGATCTAAGTCTAGATAAACTTGCAAGCAAATCACATTCTAGACTATGTAGTAAATTGTGTGCAGAGTTAGGTTGTAGGTTCCTAATTGGGTTTTTGTCAAGATCTTGTCTTCCTTGCATCATTTCCATTCATCAAAACTAAATAAACCGCGTCCCTTCTAGCTCTCGGTGTTGAGCCCTCGCATCATACTAGTTGCGTGGAGTAAGAAGTGGAGTGGGTTCATTTTATTATCACATTAAATTTATCACATTTTGCTAACAAAACAAGAAGTACTAAATATTGTTTGAAAACCAAAGTTTCAAGTTACATTGTGTTCGCATAAGCATCATATAAAGCAAAACAACAAAAAGAAATCATTTTGTTAGCACATCATCATCCATAGCATGCATCCAAAAGCATATAAAAACATCGGGAATTCTGAGCATCTAAGAGTACACAAGCGAAATAAACCATCAATGAGTCAACTCTTATGCAAGAATGACTGAAACAAAAAGAAGTATCTATTTATATATCCATAATAAGTCAAGTCGGTATCTTTGAACCGAAACACCCAAAATCTTGTGAACATCCTCGAGAGTGATGGTCCACTCTCAATTAAAACCAGAAACCGGAAAGTGTTTCGGTCGACATCCCAAAGAGCTCGGTAAGTCACACAAGAAATCCACAGCTAGCACTATTAACATCGTCTGTGAAATCCTCCATATGCCAGCTCTATGTAACAAGTCCCTCTCTGCCTAGGACAACTGATCAATAATCCCCAGAAGCCACTCGCACTCTCTGGCCCGGCTCCACCGAACGTAGGAATCCTTCATCGCATTCACAAAAACAAGAAAAAGAGCAAGTTAGCAACATGATTCAACACATAAGCTCGTCAAAAAACAATACAAAACAACTTAAAATCCAAAAATCATCTAAGTTGGTCAAAACAAGCTTCTGCCTTGACAATTACGCAATCGCCGCCCTGTGCAAAGCGGTAGTTACGTAATTGCCACAACGGTTACGCAACCACCGCCCTATGCAGAGCAGCGGTTGCAGTAACCACCGCCTGCGTAGGGGCGGCGGTCGTATCCAGACCCAGACAAGTTGTCCCCAGGTGACCAACTCAAAAAAAAGACAAAAATTGATCATTTTAGACAAAATAAAAGACACCCACCTAGACGACCCCCTAGGGAACATTTTAACTAAAAGATTGCAAAAATAACCCCCTAGGTGTAGATTTTTCAATTTTTCACATTTTAGGTTTAAAATAAACAAATGCAAAATACTAACCTTTCTCTTAGCCGTTGGATCTCTCACTCATGGGGCCATGATCACGATGTCGCGCTCTTCGATTTGACTATATCCTCGCTCAAAACGGTCACAGGTAGTCCAGAGCTCCAAATTCTCTATGAGGGCGAGTACAAATGAATTTGAAAATGATGGTTTTAGATATATATATGGCTTGTTTTAACTTTGTTTTGAGTGTGTGTGCTTTGCAGGGATGGAGCGCTGGTGTAGGTATGTTTCTATCCCTACGGATATGGTAAGTCCTCTTGTCGTTTTAGTTTTATCATGTTTTTTCGATTTTATATCTATCCGCACTTGAGTCTTCTTTACATTTTGCAGGTAGCGGGAGCTTGGATGACGTTACTTCGGCACACAAGTGTGTCAGGTATAACTTCTAACTCCCCATTTTGGGAATGCCGTACTCGGACTCTACGCTTATGCCTCTTCATGGCTAAAACTCTTCTCCGAGGGGGCAATATGTATACGCACCCAAATTTGCACGTGCTACATTGTTGGAAATAGTTCAAAAGTCCCCAATGATGATTCATGTCTTTTCCAAAGGTGTTCAAGCCCCTTTACCTCTTTGCAGTTCATATTTGTAGCTTAGATTACCTTACTTAGCCATTTCTTGCTTTTCTGGCGGTTCCGTGCGAATTGGTCGAGACTTCCTGCATGACTTGGACACATGTTAACTTACTTAAGTTCACCTATAGCGCGCACGTTTCTTGGTCAATTTGGCTGATTTTAAGCTTGATTGATTCATATCAACCTCCTCTTCCACTTCTAATTGTTGATTGAGAGTTAAACTACCCCTCCTTGTTGTGATGTGGCATCCCATTGTTGTCAAATGGCTTAGACCATTTCCCACCTATGTTCTATAAAACCAATGCTTCTTCTGAAGCAAATGGCGGAGATTTTTATTGTGATTGCATTGTTATGCTTTGTTGAAATCTTACTAGAGACTACACAACCAAGCACTGTTCTCTTGCGTTGTTCTTTCTCTACCTGCATTGTTCTACGAGACCACTTGCAAGCCACCATTGCTCCAACGCCTTCTTGGCTTCTTCTCGCATTCCCGCTTCGGACTCACATGAACATTGAAGATTGGAAAAGATAACTGAGGGGACACAAGAGTAAACCACAACTGGCTTTGCCTCAGCACTACAAATTCCAGGTTGGGGTTGCAATTGGATTTCCTTATTTCTTCAATTCTTTATTTTGAATTTGTACGCATTATTTTTACTAGAGTAGCAAATCATTTCCATTTCAATTGTTGCAATAGATAGATCAAATATTGTAGCTTCCATTTCTTTTGAAAAGCTTCTGGTGATAGATAGCTTCCCTGCCTATCCTTGTGGGTTTGTAAGGGAAGTGTGTCTGGAGGAATGCTTCTGCATTAATTTAGAATCAACTGCAATATCATTTCATTTGTAAAACCTCCATTGAATCCTTCTTTACTTTTGTCGGGAAGTTACAGGGGAAGAAAAGCTTCGAGAAGCTTTTATTTCTTCCGTGCCTCTAAGGCAGAACAGAGGATTCACATCCACAATTACATTTTGGAAAAGCCTTGTTTAGTTAGGATAGATTAGATATACTATTGCATAGATAAATAGTTACATCTAACTATTTATTTGTTTAGGATCTTTTAATTAAATTGTAGAAGCAATTTCTTCATTTCTTCATTTCTTTTGTTTTATTCCAGAAAGTTCAGAAAATACAAAAAGATTAGTTTAAATTAGATTAGATTGTTTATATTGCTTCATTTCTTCTATATTGGAAAATACAAAAACATAGTTTAGTTTTATTTATTTAGATTAGCTTGTTGTTTGCTTTCATAGTTAATTTGCACAAATGCACACATGACCATTCAAGGACCACAACAACCTAGAGAAGAAGTTTACGATCCTAGAGTCTTTCAACCAAACGCAACTTATCTTGAGACTGACATTGATACAAGTCTTCGATTATGGTCTTTCAATCTTCACCACTTCCACCCGTCACTATCGCACAATTGAACGTTCTTAACGAAGAAGCCAACAAAGTCTACGACTTTTGGCGGAACCACTGGGCAAAACTAGTGCCCATAGCCCACTCATTTGTCCTTATTAATCTTTTTCTCTGGTATTTCCATGACCTTGTCCGGAAATTTCTACGAAGCAAACAAAGGATAATTTCCACACATTCCGCAACCAGTTGAGAGAGTTTCGCACACAAACATTGATAGACTTTTACGTGTGTGTATCATTCTTGACCGTACCATCACACCCGTTCAGGTTAGAGAGGCTTTTGTTGCCCTTGACGAAGTATACCTTTGGTGCCCGAAGAGGACATTAGATTGCCCTGATAACTTGTTATTCACATTTACCCATTTTCCGAGTATTCCATACATTCGCCTTATTCCGCTACATATAGTCATCCATTCATTCTACATCGGTTGTCTCGGCACGACCTCGGGAGGTCGAGTGTGCCTAAAGGTCACGTGGTGATTTTCAGTCATACAAGAACCCTTAGGCATCACAAGAATGTCCACGGTACACAATGGCTTCTAGTTAGCTTAGACCCAGAGCTTGAGGGTTTTGGATCTAGGAAAAGCCCCTATGAATTTGCAAATAAGGGTTTTTCTTTGAGGAGCTAGAGGCAAATTTCCATCTCATCTAGAGAGAGAGACCTTTGGGGGTAAATCCTTTTAAGGTAAAGAGCCATTGGTTTTTGGCAAGAAAGGAGAGCTTTGTGATGGTACAAGTTGAGCGTGATATTGCAAAAATAAATAGGAGATTTGTTTTGCTTATTTCAAGGCTTTCAGCTGAAACAACACATTTAAAGCTTGGGACATACAGGGGGTGGATCAAAGGAGGTTATTGCCTTCTCCATTGGTGGGAAAGCAGGTCCGAGTGAAGGAGATGGGAACAACGAGTAATATTTATCGAGAATATGTGGAGAGAAAGAATAGAATGTACAAAGAACAAATGAGGAGTAACCGGAAAAGCACGCGTTATTCATTGTGTGTCCATCCCTTTATTATGTGAGAGATTATTACAAAATGGTTGAAGTGGTTACAACTGTATATTAGTTAACACTTAACTAATATTAACATAATGTTAATCTATAAGCCTTATATTCTAATACTATAGACCATACCGACAAAAGATTAAGGTAATAGAACCAAATAAGATCATGCATTCTTCATAAGCTTACTCTTTGAACATAGTAAAATTCCATCAGGTTGCCTCCTTGAACCTCGTAAAGGTGTAGTTCCCGAGCTGAATTCTGAGTTTCGGATTCCATCTCCCGAACCCCGAATTACAAATTCTCTGAATTGTTGGACAACCATCCATACTAAGCTACTCCCACAGTGCTCCATCAAGTTGTCTCATGACCCTCGTAAGGGTAAATTCCCGAGATCCACAAACTCCCGAACTATCTGGGCAGCCATCCATGTCGAGTTTTACATAAACTGGATCATTTACTTTGTATTCAAAGTGTGAGGATTTTTTTAAAATGTGTATTCTCTATCAGTGAGTTCATCACTTTCAACATCCGATGGATTTTTAACAATGGCTACATTAACTTCATTTGATTTGTCTTTGATCTAGATTTTACTTTCCAAGTATGAAAGTTTAGGCGAATATGTCTAATGGAATTTCCATTCTCAACTAAAATACCTCATAAAATAATCATTTCCCACAATATAGAATGAACCGCAAATTAATGTAGCAAGATTTTAAAAAGCGGTGCTTTTTATTTTTATTTTTTTCACCTTTCTGAATGGTGTCAACTGTGTTTTGTGGTTATGTTCGTTGTATGCATGTAGTTCAAGGTCCGAATTCCAGTCCGTTCGTGAGGGGAAACAAATCCAAATATCCGAAACTCTTGAAAAAATTTGGAAAAATTCGATGCAAAATATATACATATTATATATGAGCATAATTTATAAATATGAAAAAATTGATGAATAGAGAAAATATTAATAATGTATTATAAAGCGTTTAATATATTCATTATTAAATAATATTAAAAGGTGTTGGATGTCTTTTTGTAGCAATTTTTTTTCAAAAAATATTATATTCTTGGGAAAAAAATAGGGCCGACTCGGACCAAATTTATCCAGGCCACACCTGAAAAATCCGGATCTGGGCAGATTTCGTGCGATATGGCCAAATCTAGTAACTATGGTGTAAGTTCCCTCGGCCCGAATGTAATGTCCCCTTTTCCCATCGAAGACCTTTGGCCCATTTTGTCAACCCGACGGCCAAAGGAAAAATATAAGGGTGACTTAAGTTACAATAAGTTATTACAAAGTGCAAAAAAATATTAATAAAGCACTTGTATTAATTTATTTGACTTAATAATAAATTTGTAATCTCTAAATAGGTGCATTGGGTCTAATATTATGTTGTATCCTTTCTAGGGAAAGTAGAAAGAGACCCATGCTATGTTTGTCATCCCTAGGCAAGAGAATGCGACTTGGACAAAGGAAGGAAAGTTAGTTTAGAAAGGATAAAAGTTATCACTCTTCCCAAGAAAAGTGCGACTGGGCATGGGAGGCCAAATAGACCTTAGGGAAAATAATAAAACATTATTTAATGTTTATTTATTCAAGGAGGAAGTGCGCCTAGGTTTGGGTATACTTTTAGGGTATTTTGGCACTCTTTTCTCATTGGATGATGAAAAGGTCATTTTGTAATATTTTTCCTATAAAAAGGAGAGGGGCGGCTTGGGTAGAGAAGCATTGTAATCACTTATCATTTCTGAATCTGATCTTAAGCCAAGTGCTTTTGTATTAAAGTATTCTAAGGACGAAAACCCTTAGTATATTGCCTCTGGAGGACGAAAACCCTCTTAGAGAATGTGAGGGATTTCCACACAGAAATTCTATTGTGCTAGCATGAGTATTTTCAGTATTTTCAGTCAGTAGTTGATAGATCTTGTACCGGGGTGTGAAGAATAAAGATTGTAATTGGGCTGTGCCATTTTGATCCAATGAAGCGACCCATCTTTTGGCCATTTGGAGGTGTTTTGAAGACATTTCAGGTCTGAAACTTATTGCTGTATGTTGCATTAATTTTTATGGATCAAATGAAGTGTTTTCTGTAATTTTTGGGAAGGTTTATACTGCTGTTCCAGTCATTTAACATCTGCAGATTTCTGTATTAAATTCCAGCCTGTTTTATATTCATAAACATCAGATTTTTATCAGACTTCAGATCTGATTTTCTGGGTTGTATCAGCTGTAATAAAGTCAGTTTCCTGTATAATTCAGTCTCTAAATACCTGGGCGATCATTAGAAATCAGAAATATTACCATTGGGTGTTATTTTTATTAATTTCTCTATTAGACCCTAGTCGCATTTTTCAGATCTGCATTAGGGAAATCGCCATATCATACGAAAATCTGTATTTGTTGTTTTGTTTGATTTAAAACTCTTTGGGGTATAAAGAGATCCATTTGGGGATCTTTCACTGAAACTGGGTCGTTTTCTACACTTTTTGATGAAGTTTTTTCTCTCCTACATTATTGCTCGTTGTCCTACGATATTGCTTTTGCGTCAAGCGTTCGAACTGGTCTTTTGCTCTTTCGTGCCCTTACAGGACTGGTTTGAACTTCTTCCCTTCTCTTTTTCCTTGCTTGCCCTGCTCTGATACCAATGTTAGAATACATGAGGAGAGAGAATAGAATGTACAAAGAATAAATGAATAGTAACCAGGATGCACACGTTATTCATTGTGTCCATCCTTTTATCATGCAAGAGATGTTTACAAAATGGCTGAAGTGGTTACAGCCATTTATTAGTCAACACTTAACTAATAATAACATTAACGTCAATTTATAAGCCTTATAGTAAGCCTTATATTCTAATAATAATATTGGCATCTGTTATTTTTCAGATCTGCATTGTGAACCTACAGATCTGCACTCAGAACCTCATATTTGTGCTTCAAACCTTCAGACCATAACTCATCATTACAGATCTGCATGCCAGAACCTTCAAATCAGTGATGAAACCCTTGCCGCTCACTGAAAACCTTGCTTAAGCCCTAGGCTTGAAATGACTCAATGGAAGAAAAGAAGAGATTATAGAAAACTTACCAGATTCAGCTTCACAAGTCCATGTAGTATGTTTGGGATTTTAGACAAACTAGCTGCAATCATGCAAATGCAAATGTTGTATCTAACCAAAATCCAAGATCTCAGTTTACTAAGACTGTTTTGCAAAATGTTAAAAGGACCCAAGAATCACAGGAATTAATGACACCGTGATCGTGAATGTTGCATGCATCTCCCAATTCTTCGATCCTAGAAAAATAAATGCACATTCAGGACTTGGAAAAAATCAATGAAGCCTTAACTGCTATCTATGCATGTCATATGGCTCACCAAAATCTTGAGAAATACAAACTTGCTCAATATCTTGGGCATTAAGCTCAGAAGTCAAAAGTATGGAAAGTATTGGTGTACTTTTGGACAAACCGATCACAACCTTGATGAAACTAAGAACTTAATCAAATGGCCGTCAAAGAACTTAATCAACAAACCAAACTAAGTTTCTACAGAAGTAATGTCACGCTCATGGACCATTTCTTTACAGAGAAGGAAACTTTTAAAAAAGGAAAATGCGGTCATGTTTGAATAGAAAAGGATTTCACAGTCAAGTAGAAATGTACTAAAATAAACCAGCTACTTAAAGCATCAACATCTATCTTTCCTAAAAGATTGGAATAACCAAGGTTTACTTGTACCTTGTATGGTGTTTGGCCTCCAGATGGTTTTTTGGTTGATGAAGATGGAGGGCCTGAGAAAGACTGAACTCGCTGCAAGAGTTTGTGCAAAGTGATCAAGTATTTTAGCTTTTTCCCGTGCATAGTGTTGTTCCTAATCATCTATTTGTCTCTGCAAATGATTTTCTATAATCTTCTAGTACAATGTTGGCTATGACACCTCTGTTGTTTATTTGTTTGCCATATGTTGGGGTTGTGTAGAACGACTAGGAAGGTAAGACAAAGGGTCGCAGGGATCGAGACAAAACTTCATGTTAACAAACCTCATATGAGTCTAGTGATTGGAATGATGCAGAGTGATCGGGCTGTGAGACTAGAGCTTTGATACCACTGATCTGAGGCCCATTGGTGGCCTAGGGGACAATGCCCTAAAATGGATTCCAATGTTGGATTATTAATTTTTGTTGGAATCCCACGTGTTATGAGCAGAAACAGTTTGTGAAGAAATAGAGTGATGCCAACAATAATCACAGTGCCTTAACAAAGAGAACGAAAGAGCAATAGAACACTGCGTTAGAACTGTAACGTGAATAATCTTGAAGAAGAATCTGTAAGTTTTGTACAATGATCCAAGAGATTGGATGCATCAACTAGAACTAACTAATTAGCCAACTATTTAATGCATATCTAGTGCACATTAATATAAAAGCGTAGGAGGTGAACAGATGGCTCGGCAGTTGGAAGAGAAACCACTCACCTTTCACTGATTCGTAATCTCCATTCTGTCATTTTCTGCAGATACTGCAAAACAAGTCTGTTGAACACAGTCGACACTGCCCAGAATGTGTGGTATTGCATACGATGAATTAGGCTCTTAAGTTTTGGTCATGTGTGCTGGAGATGATGACAAAGCTAGTGGTGAAAACAACATTTGATTTGGAGAACCGATGTGATAGTCCAAGATGATCAAAGTTCCAGATCTTCTTGGATCAATTGGGCTCTATCAGCAGATACCACTCACCTTTCACTGATTCGTAATCTCCATTCTGTCATTTTCTGCAGATGCTGCAAAACAAGTCTGTTGAACACAGTCGACACTGCCCAGAATGTGTGGAATTGCATACGATGAATTAGGCTCTCAAGTTTTGGTCATGTGTGCTGGAGATGATGACAAAGCTAGTGGTGAAAACAACATTTGATTTGGAGAACCGATGTGATAGTCCAAGATGATCAAAGTTCCAGATCTTCTTGGATCAATTGGGCTCTATCAGCAATCATTTATGGAGGTAAATGAGGTAAAGAAACAACTTCAAACTTTTCTGATGAGGAAAGAGACTAGAGGATGAGAATCCCTAAGTGGTGGATTATATTCACTATTCCCCCACTAACAAATGCTTATGGTGCTTAAGTCCTAAGTGGGTCCCCTTGCATTGTGAGTATTACCAAAAATACATGAAGAAAGACGGCACTTAGTAATGACTACTCATGGAGGTCATCTTGAGATTATTTTAAAAACATAAATAAAATGCCCCAAAAAATAATAGTCTAATCAAATTGCTCGTGGACACCTTCAATTACTCAACACAAATACCATGGTTACCTAAGAATCCGAGACAAGGGGACATCGGGACATAGGGATGGGGTTTCCGAATGGCAAAAAAATCCCAGATTTTGTGGACGGCAGGGGATGGCTATTAAAATAATATATAAATATTAAAAATATACAATGGGTCCCCAAACCCTGAAAAAAACATGAAAGATTATAATTTCAGCACCATAGCTAGCAAAGTTACCAAAGTGCATGCAACAACTCTTTATCATGTCACTTATATGATTGTATCCTCAAATTAAAAAAATGGCTTTTGGAATAGTAGAGGCCATGCAAACTACATGAATAGCCATCCATAGACAAAAACCAACTAAGGTAACCAAAAATGCTAAAAACTTAAATACAAGGTTGGCCTCTAGAACATCCTAATATACTAGTAAAGCCTCCATTATCATACAAAAAGACGTAGAAATACTTGCACAACAAAATTTAAAAACTAAAGAAATCCTTAAAAATATGCATGTGAATTTATAGATGCTATTGCTATGTATAAGAAAGGCTTAAATGTAAAATAGCAGCAACCTCTCATTAGAATATCTTCTTTTGGAACCTACATAAAACAGAAGAAGTCCATTTCTTCGGAAGGTAACTTTGTAATTTGCATGGGAAAAGGATTTACATGTAGTATCACTGCATAAAGTACTAGTTTTCATTCCTTTTATGTTTTTTATCTTTTTAATATATGTTTTTATCTTTTTTAATATATGTTTTAATTTTTTTGAAACTCCGGGGACTTTGGGGACTTGGGATATCCCCAAGACGTCCCCTAGCCGACTTGGGGGCATCATGGCGTCCCCATTGGAGTCCCCAAAGTCTCAAAGCTCCCGGGATGTCTCGGTGCGTTCTCTAAATTCAAGGAATGTCCTCAAGACATCCCCTTCATTTTTGCATTCGAGGGGTGCGCGGGGACGTTTCATCCCCCGTCCAAGCACCTAGGATGTCCGAGACAGCTTGGGGATGGGGGGTGCGCATCCTCGCGTAACACCGACAAATACATGATTGGGTTGTAATTGAGTTTATCCCACATTGGTGAGAATTGTGAGACAAGGGTGACTTATTGAGCATTAAATGCTCCAAAAGCTTTTCTAATGGGGACAGAGGGTAGAGGGTGAGTAGCCAAAAGCAGCGGATTATATTCATTACTCCTCCCGCTACTAATAAATGCTTACATGTGTTAGTGGCTCCCATTTTCTTTGTGATTATTACCAAAAATACATGAGGAAAAATGTCATTATGTAATGACTACTCATGGAGGTCATCTTGAGATGACTTAAAATATACACAAGTAAAATCCCACAAAAATTAATAATCTAATTAAATTGCTCATGGAAACATTTAATTACTAAGCACAAATATATGATTGGGTTGTCATTAGATTAATTCCACATTGGTAAGAATTGTAAGAGAAGAATGACATATAACGCACAGTATGCTCCAAACGATTTGCCAACCGGGAAAAAGGCTAGAGGATGAGAAGCCCAAAGTGGTGTATTATATTCTTTGTTCCTCCCCCTATTAACAAATGCTTAGAATGGTTATGTGCTAAGTGGGTCCCATTTTCCTTGTGACAATTACCAAAAACACATGAGAAATTTGGCATTAGGTAATGACTACTCATGGAAGTCATCTTGAGATGAGTTAAAACACACACAAATGAAATCTCACAAAGAAAAAAAAATCTGATTAAATTGCTCATGGTAACCTTCAATTAAATAACATAAATACATGATCAGGTTGTGACAATGCGTAGAAGTGTCCAAATGAAATGTTGCCTGCATTTTAGGCACAACGTGGAAAGTTCTACGAGTGTGGGACTGTGAATGTAGAACAACCTCCGAAGAGTGTTGGCTCCTTTGTACCCTAATGCATAAAGTAAAACTTGCCAAGGGAAAAGGGAAGGAAAAATATAATACAAAAGAGGTAATGCACCAGAACAAAATGAAATCTTCCTCTATCTGATTACAACACAGAAAATAAAATATGCAGATTGAAATATATTGATACAATACACTGGCAATAACAAGAGGTAAGATCTAACCTGAATATGAAAATGGGGCCAGAGAAGCACGAAGAAAGCAGAAAAGGCTAAAATACTGCCTAAAAGAAAGCAAAGATCCAACCAGATCAAAGGGATAAAGTCTGTTTCTGAGAATGAGTTTTTTAAATATCTGAAGAAGAAGAGGAAGAAGAATTGAATATTTTCAACTGCCAAGTACAAGTAGAAGAGAATTTAGTTCAAAAGCTTCCATTTTGTCCCTACTTTGTCCAACTCCTGTAGATTTGACGGTTGCAGTTTCTTTTCAATTTTCCATGTTACTTTGCTTGTCGTGAAAGAAATAGATTTTACTTTCTATATTATTAAAAGAAGTGGAAGCTTAGCTTTATGAATACTGAAATAAAGCTTTTTGGGTCTTTAAAACTACCCGTGAGTACCCTTCAAAAAACAAAAGCTTTTATTAAAGTTTGATTTGCTTATGTGTTTTCCTTTAGCAAAATTTTTTAGTCAATTCATGTACCCATAGCTTCTCTTCTTTTAGCTTCAAGCTCTGACTAATTAGTGGGGTGAGCCCAATAATTAAATAAAGTTTTAGCTTTACAAAATAAACCTTTTTATGTCCTTACAGAAATAGTTCTCCCTTGGGAAAATAAAGATGAGAAATAATTATAGCAGTGCGAAATTTTCTCAATGTGTAAAACGATTAATTCCACATTAATAAGAATTGTGAGACGAAGGTGACTAATAGGGCATTACATGCTCCCAAAGCTTTGCCAATGGGGAAAGTGGCTAGAGGGTGAGAAGCACAAAGCAGTGGATTATATTCATTGTTCCTCCCCTACTACAAAATGCTTATGGTGTTGTTCACTAAGTGGGTCCCATTTTCCTTTTGATTATTACCAAAAATACATGAGGAAAAATGTCATTCGTAATGACTACTCATGTAGGTGATCTTGAGAAGACTTAAAATACACGAGTAAAATCCCACATGAATTAGTAATCCAACTTGAAGCTTTGTTATAATCCATCATAGCACTTCTACATGTGGTTCTCCTATTGTTATAGTGCTTTAAAAAGATGGCTCATGGAGAATGTGTATTAATTAGAGCATTGAATAAGATAATCATCGAGAATAGATACCCTCTTCCATGAATTGATGACTTCTTGGATCAACTCCAACCTGAAATTTGGGTATCATTAAGTGAGAATAAAGGCAGGGTATGCAAGGAAAACATCTTTTGAGACAAAGCAAAGTTTGTATAATGGCTGTATTTTCCTTTGGTTTGTATAATGCTCATGCTATTTTCTTGTAATTGATAAATAATGTTCTAAGACCATTCCTAGATTCTTGTGTCATTGTATATTTAGATGACATATTGGTGTCTAGCAAAGCGTACGATGAGCATCTAATACATTTGAGACATGTTTTGCAAGTTTTTTGAAGAGAATTAAGTTGATCAATGAGAAGTGCAAATTTGCACAACAATCACCAGTCTACTTTAGACATCGTTGGACGGAGAGTTGAGAATGGATCCAACAAAAGTAGAGACTACCATTTGGCCCAAGCCACAAGGAGCTTTGTTGGGGCTGTTTTGAGGAAGTTCATAGCATCATTCTCCACAATAACGACACCTTTGCATTCCATAACCAAAAGTGTTAATACATCTACTTGGGGTAAAAATCAGCATCGTGCATTTGAAGAATTAGAACATAAATCGGCAATGCCCTGGTTGGCACTATCCAGCTTGCAGCTACCATTTGAGGTGGAAACCAATGCAGGCAATTATGCTATCCAGGTTGCTCTATTGCAAAGAGGTCAGCTGGGATGCTTCCATTCAAAAATAAATTGTGGGGCTATTTAAAATATCCTACATATGATAAAGAACTTTTTGCACTTTTACAAGCAATTAAAAACGGAAGCACTATTTAATGGAAAAATAAACTATTGTTCACACAAAGCTCCAACCACTTCACTATTTACAAGCACAAACTAAATTAGAATGAGCAAGGGACTACAAACTGGATGGGTTTCTTGTAACCAAATATAGAAGAGGTGTGACTAACAAGTTGGTTGATATGTTTTCTAGACTGCCTTTGATTTAAATTTTGAGAGCTATAAATCATCTTGAACCATAGTACATTAGACATATGGGGAGAAGTATGCATATAATGCAGATTTTGGAAAGATTTATCAGCGCTTGCACGGGAAAAAGTGCAGATTTTGAGCACAAAGAAGACTATCATCTCCAAAACGGTTTTCCCTACAAGTTAAGGTATTCCAGGATAAGGAAGAATTCAGCTAATGAGACTTTAGCACTTTTGCAAAGATATGTGCATTGGTCAAAAATGCAAGATAATGTTGTTAAATTCATAAGAGGGTGTGTTTTGCATACCACGATTAAGTCACGCAACAGAAATTTGAAATTGCATATGTTACTACCAGTTCTTTCTAGACCATGGGAAAGCATTTCCAAAAAAATTGTGGGAGATTTTTCAATGTCAAAGGAAGGCATGCTTATATGTTTGTCATTTTAGACCAGTTTAGTGAAATTGTATACTCATTCCATGAAAGAAACTTCTTTAGGGCCATCAAGCAATAAATTTGTTTTTTCATTGATGCTTGGGTTTTCTTTGGCTTGGCTAGTTCCATTGTTTCAGATAGAGATGAAAGTTCTTGAGCATATTTCAGACTACTTTGTGGAAGAGAATGGACACAAGGTTAAATAGGTCAACTGCCTTTCACCCAAATAAATATGGTCAAACCAACGTAATCAACAAGATATTGATGCATCTTTGTGAGGGAATATTATAGGAAGCATCCTAAGGCTTTGGATGAAAATTTCGCATACATTCGGCACTCATACAATAGGAAAGTTCATGCTTCAACAAATAACTCTCATTTTGAAGCATGTTTTGGTCACTTACCTCCTAATCCATTTGATGTTGTGATGGGACAGACGAGAAATGCAAGAACTTGATTCTGAAACACAAAGGTTTGACAATGGCATTGATAAAATAGGGAAAATTCATCTTCAAGTGCAAGAGAAGTCGAAGGAGTCTCAAGCTAAGTACAAAGTGTGGCATGATCAACATAGAATCAAGCGTAAGTTACAAGTTGATGACAAGGTGTGGCTTTAGTTAAGCAAAGAAAGAATCCAAGGCTAAGCTAAGAATCTAAAACCACTTAGGTGTAGTCCATTTGAGATCGTGGAGCTAGTATGCCCTTGTGCATTCATATCAGACCTACATAAAGATATATTCAATTGTGAATGTCAATTACTTATGTCTTTTTGGGCACCCTGCTAGATAATGAAGAAGAAGATCATTTGTTACCTTCCATTGAAGAATTTGCACCAAGTGATCAAGAATAGTTGGTCAATGACGTTGCTTTTGTAGTAGAAGGTAATGAGGAGAAAAAGCAAGAAAATTGTAAAGTTGGATTGAAATGCCAATTGCCAAGCACAGCGAGGTGATATTCCCAAGACAAAGTGAGGGAATTGTTTCCTCGCTTTATGAGTCCATACGTTTTTGGGGACCAAAAGCATCCCAATTGGGAGAGGTGGAATCTGAATCGGATCATGTGAAAATGTTGTATTTGACTCCGAATGAGATAATCAGACTTACGTCAAAGCTTACTGAATGGTTTTGAGACATGTTTCCATTCACTCCATGATGCATAATTGAGAAAATGGAAAGTGTAGAGAATGGTTAAGGGAAATACCAGTTCAGAAAATTCCTGAGGGTGATCCAGACATCATGGGGCCCACAACAGTTGTAAAAACAAGATATGATGACATTTTTGCACCTACCAAATTTGTTTTGATGGAGCAGGAGAAAAAACAGAGAAGATGCATGACTATCAAATCTGCCCCAATATAAGAAAATAAAATCTTCAACCATCAAGAACAGAAGCTGAAATGTTTCCTCGTCTTTTCATGGGTATTGGTGTTTCAAGTCTCTGCATGGCTCAATTGCGCATATTTGTTTGTATAAATACACACCTTGGGGTCATGTTTTGATCATCTAGAGTTGTAAAATGTATAATCAGCTGATTACTGTAGAAAAGCATGTTATCTGAGCTATTTTTTTAAGGCAGAATAAGTTTGTAGAGCATTGTAGAAGTGCTGAAAAAGTCCCAGTGTTCTTGGAGGCTCAACTTGAGCAGTTGGCTTTAATTCTTGCATGATAATAATGGAGATAATGAGGCCAACACCACTATTCCAGAATTTTCCCACTTTGGGTTTTTCAAGGGTAAATTTTTACGCTGATTCTCTCTGTTTTATGGTTGTCTCGGTCTATTTTTCGCTTACATTCCATGCAACTACTTCACAAATTTCAGCACTTAAGGCATCACAATTCTAAGCATAAATTTGTTTTCCAACATAGTTCTTAAGGGGAATCAAGCTAATTCAGTCAGATCAGAACTCTAGCATGGTGAGATTCGCGTTGATAAGTTAGGAATGGAATCTCCATCCTAAATAGGGATCACTACCTAGCTATATGATGGATAAATAACATTGGCTTTCAATAGCCAATTTACAATCTGGCATCTGATATAATGTTTCCTAGAATTTTACAACTGAACTTATCCAAGATGATCAAATATAAAATCTAGGGAGAAATATGTACCTCGTGAATTTGGTATACAGGGATATTTCCTGATGCCAACGTGGTAGAATTATTAGAAAGATGGCAGGTTTCCTCTTCGGCTTTTGCAAAAAAATCTGGGGATTTTTTGGTTTTCTTATGAGTGTGTACCAAAGGTGGCTCCTCGTAATGGCACTGCCATGGCCTCACTACAAATGGGTGTAAGCTCCATGCATAGCTTGGAAATGTCTTCAAGTGACCTGGTTATAAGTATAAAAGTTTCACACAGCCATGGGAATGGATAGAGTCTTTAATGTAGGTCCCAAACTCCCAAACTAGCTTGGAATTGCATTACCATGACAGATTCTCCTATACCTTTGACATCCATTATTCATAGAAGGTCTCCAAGAAACATGATTTATCAAGGAAGCGATTGAGCTGCACATTCAGAGTAAATAAGCCCTATGTAAATGATCTTCGAAAATTTATTTGTAGCTCTTGAAAGTATTTGGAACTGGGGTCCTTGACCTTCCAATTTTGTACAAGACATTTTACTATTTCGAAATGTGTTTCTTAGAAATGAAATTCTGATATTTAAATCAGCAAGAATTTGAAACAATAAATCAAGAAATGAGGGACAAATTGTTCTCAAGAAATGAAAATCAGTGACTGATGCTTAAGACCATGGAAGTTCCCCCAATTTCAAGCAGAGAGTGACCACATAATCCTGTAAATATTGTAAAAGAAAATTTTGATGAAAGCTTCAAACATTATTTCTAAATATATATTCAAGAAGGAAAATAGTACCTGAAAATTTCTCATTTTGAGCAAACATGATAGAAGAACCTTCCAGATGACAATTTAGCATAGACCGGATACAATAGAAAGGTGTCAATACATGTCACTAAAACTCATAAAATTGGGAGATTGGACTAAATAGAAAAAAATCTAAACTGCTATGCAAAAAAATAGAAGATTCAGAAAATGGGACAAAAGGAAAAGCACTTGAAGAAACTGGGAAAACAAAAATGTCTTGCAGAACAACAATGTTTGGGACCTATTACCTTACATGACAAAAGCCTTATGCAGCAACCATCTGGCTTTTCCTCAACACGAACCAACAGTACAGGGCATACTTCAAATGAAATAAAGTTAATGCGGTAGACATAGCATCTAAACGTGTTTTCATCCACTCATTCTATGCGCTCAACATCCAATACAGAGTACTGGCTTGCAGGTAAACTCATATATTCAGCTGAAAATCACACACAGAAACATATCAATGAGGAAAAGCACCCATAGTTTCATTTGTTTTCTTACTTGTGCAATATCAGCCATTAGGCATAAGTGAGCTATCAGCGATTTACTAGTTATGCACTATCCAAACTATTTTTCTATGTTTGCAATGGTTGTATGGCCATGCTTCCCAATAGCAAAACTAACTTCTACTGGACATATAAAATCAAGTTCTGCTAATGCATAACCATAAGAATCTAAACATATCCAGCTTATACAGATACATTATGCGCCACAAATTACCAAGGCATGTTTACTGGGAAAATATATACAAGGAATTATTGTACCGAAGACAATATCTGAGCAAGTAATTTATCCACGACTTGATCAGGTCTATAGAAAAACAAAGAAAGATATCATATGAACTTCCATGGTTGACCTAAACACGTTCAATGCATGAAAATCTTTGAGACTACTGCCCTCAATTGGGTTTAACCATTTCTCCCAATTGAAATTTGTCAGCAACTGCTATTCCTTGGAATTGATTTTCATGTATTTGAGGATTCAGTGCTAAAAAAAAGAGTCCAAAATAGGAGTTTAGCTTGGAAGCATATAATAGTTTATGCTGTTGCGTAAGAGGAAGTTGCAATCTGGCCTTGGAAAAGAAAGGAGAGGTATTTGATAGGCCTATGGATGTATGTAAGCTGTATATCTATTCAGTACGTGTCCGTTTCCTGCTATTGGGCATGAAGGTGAAAATAACAGAAATGTGTATTTGTCATCATCCAATACCTGGATGTAACAGACCTTAATTTCGAATTGTTACAAAACCTCTCTACTTGAGGGAAAAACTGGGATTCATATTGAGAAAACATATATCTAACCCCTTTCAACCTATTCAAATGTCAGACTGATAATACAAAATATGTTTTCAGACAATCTCTCGGGGTCTATATATATTATATTTCATTTGAGTTGATCAAAAGATTTTCCTAACAATGTGACATTGACTAGAAAGATTAATTCATTTGAAATTTTCCAGATAAGTAGGCTCACCTAGAGGGCGCTCCAGTTCTTCGATAACAAGGCTCTCTCTGCCCTGAGCCATAAAATGAGCTCTTTTTCCAAGAGCATATTTCTGAATGCCTGTTGCTTCCTCACTGGATCCTGAAAAAGCTCTCAATGGATTGTGAGAACCCTGAATTGGATCACCCATTCTATTTAATTTTCCAAACTCCTTAATGGGTAAGACACTAGAAGGACCATTCTTAGTTTGCCTGAGTGAATTCTTCCGTGAAATGCATTGTATCAGAGGAGCCCAAGAGACAGTAGAGCACGGTGACGACGACGAAGAAGAAGAAGAATGCCGGCAAGACAGGCAATGAGTAATATAAGATCTGGAATCGTAATTTATAGGCATGAGAAGGACATTCACAGCCATTGCTATTTGGGTGCCTGAAGCAATACCTCTTCCTCTCTACCAAAAAAATCCATGAGAGAAGATGAATGAGTTGTAAGACAGTGACATACTTAAACAGAATAAACACAGGCCACAGAATTGATATGGTTAGTGTAAAATCTTATTTGTACCCAGGAGAATTCTTTAGAAATGACCAGTCGAGCTAACCGACGATGTTTGTGATTCGTGGGGATGGTAAAAACATCCTGAAACAATCAGATCTTCAAGAAATGTCTTGCAAACATAACTCGGAGTTTAACTCAGAAATTACCAAAGCAGAAATTGGAGTGTTTTTTAATGCTTCGGGTCTAGAGATGGACCACGTGACCATGGATTTTAAATCATTTTAAATTTCAGGGACTCTAAATTTTTTTAAATTCATTAAATTTGGATTTATGGCACTTATTGCGCCAAGGCGTTCCCCTATGGGAAAGGTCCTTCGGACGTTTCTGCAACTATGTTAAATTTGACGTCCGTTTGGACGTTTTTTCAACACGATTAATTTTGACGGTCGTTTGGACGTTTTTGAATTTCTGCGTATTTTTAGCAGCTTGTTTTTCTTTCTTTTTTTGCTATGTTTAGATTTGTTTTTTCGTGCATGTTGAATGCGGGTTTACTGTGTTTAGATTTGCCTTTAAATATTCAACCACAACCAACTCTAATCCCAATTTGCTCCAGAGTTTTGCCTTGGTTTTGCTGGCAGAAATTTTCTGGTAAGTTTTAATTCCATTGTTTGTTGTATGATAGTTTTTAGGGTTTAATTTTTTATCTTTGTATGGAAGATGTCAGATATTTGAAACTACATTCAACAGATGGGTGGCCACGATAACTAGAACCACAAAGGAAACTATTTTTCCCTCTAGGGCCTTTTTGTATGCTAATTGTTGAACGTCTTTAGTATTCATCCCAAAACTCTAACCGCAGTTGATGTCCTTAAATTTTAGTAACATAATCATCAAATTAACGTCACTCACATTGGTAGCCTAATAGTGAATGATATTTCAACAAAGATTACAAATATATTAAGCATGTTTCTCTATTTTAGAACTAGATTAAGCATGTTTCCCTGTTTAATAAATTCATCAACAAAATTTTCATAGCGATTAGTATCTGTTATTTTAACTCAAAGATCTTTATGAACACCCCATCACACACAACACTTGGCATAATCAATATGAAATTTTGGTAATAGAATTTTCAACAAACCCAAGTAAGACTTGATTTGGAATCAACAATTTTTGCTACCACCATGGCTTTGTTGTGTGCATAACCAAACCCATAATCAAAACACAATAGGATACTCCTGAGAAATACATTTATATACATAGAACAATAAGATTTTATCAGGGGAACAACATGGCTACAAAATACTTCCTTCCTGTTACAGTCTTATTTACTTTGTACAATAATCCAACATGAATTGGACAGAGCACAAATCTACATCAAAACATGCATAATTTATCATTTCATACAAACATGTTTATATACCACCTAGGCACACTACTTTTCCCTGCATGAGAATAGGAAAAACTATCCTTAGATTTATGGTATGTTGTAGTGGTCTAGGGACATTTGGGCTGGTTTCCATGGGTTTTCATATTGGCATAGCAGGGGCAGAGCTCTTTGTTTCCATATGTCCCTGGGGGAACACAATTGCACCTAGCACAGCATGTTCCACAGGCTCTCAAACACTGTCATTCAAAGATGTTGTTTTACATCTACCTGTGTAAGCAGCCTTGCAATCTGCAAACACACACCCACAAACAATCATTAACCCATAACAACACCCACTCATAACAGTGAGTTTCTTTATTTCTCAAAAACAGGGTGACCTTGAACTGTAACACTTTTAGAGGCAAAATCTCTAGTTGAGTGCACCTACCTATGGTCTGGAGAAGCCTCTGGTATGTCCCATTTGTTGGCAACTGGAATTATCTCATAAAGCCATTAGCAATGAATTAGACTCTTTACTTTATATAACATGAATATTGACAAAATGGGTCATCGTCATATACTTGAAATTATCTCAAAATGCCATTATCAATTTATTAGGCTTTGTACTCTATTTAACATGAAAATTGACATAATGGGTCATCATCATATACTTACTCCAAGTGACTTTGATTTTGCAGCTGCGCACAACTTCTACAAACATCCGTGGTGCATGTAAGCAAATGAATCACATTCTGTTTAGCAATGCCTTGAAAAATATTTTCTGCCATAAAAAATATAAGAGGAAAGTATGATGTGGAACAAAAACTTTATAAACCAGATGTTAGTACCAGAAATAGAGAGAGTAATATTGTGGAAAGCCTACTTTGCAACTGGTAATGATTCACGTCTTTCTCAAAATTGTAGTCAATATAAAATTTATTGAGAGACTAGTATAACAAGGGTTATATATTTGGTTGAAAAGCATAGGATATTAGAGCTTTTAGTTCAATTCTACTTGTGGTTACTAAAGTCAATGGAACCAATTCTTCCTAAGAGGGAGAATTGCATTAATCTATTCAGGGCATGGAACGTATCCCACTAAGATATTTGAAAAAGAACTAAATTTGGAAGAACCCATATCAGAAATTCTCTGTAGCACCCACTGTCCCCACAATTTAGCTTGGAACCCAAAAACCAAAACCAGGAGAGAAATCACAGATTCATGCTTCCAAAAAAACCCTACATACACTCATTACCTGCAAAACAAGTGTCATTACAAGGCATGCAAGGAGCAACCTTATTGTAGGAACACTTGGTGGAGCCATGGCAGACTTGTTAATACTTTTGGCTTATACAATTGTTCAAAACTTTCTAGCAATCCTAACACAGTGAAGAAGCACTAGGACCTGTATATATTCAATGGGCATCTCTCACATTTATAGGAAACAAGGGAGATACATATCAATGCAGCAGGACTAGGAAATGTATTAACTAGCAGTAACTTCACAGACTTATCTTTTGGCACTAAATCGATGATTATATTTGAATGAGTAGAAAATTTTCCAAAAGATTTGGATAAAATTACATTACATTTTTTATTCATTTTGCTGAGTTTTATTTAGAGTAGTTTTATATCTGATTTGTGAGTATGGAAATCTTGTACACTTTGTATTTCTGAATGTCTTTTTAGTAAGATAGCAAAGCTGAAATACCACAGCAATTTGCTTATCACAGTACATAATATGGTAGAGTTCTCAAGTCTCTTGCAAAAGCCTCAATTTATGATTTCTTTAATTATCCAATAACATAATAAAGTAAAATGTTTTATGCCCATCAAGTGTTGTTTGTGTTCCCTGTAACATCTCTGTGCTTACCATCTACATATTCATCCAAATACCTTCTGTAACAAATTCCATAGACACTCTCTTCAAACTGTCCAGGAAACCAGAAAAATTTTCTGAAGACATACCTAACAGGAAATTGATGTTTACCTGTCCCTACAGTAATATTTTGAATCACCACATTCTTAGATTGGTGTATATGAATTCCATCAGTGTTTGGACTATCATGAGGAGCAAAGATGTTCAGTCCATGTGCTTTAACACCATTGCAAAAATTCAAAGTTTATGTGAACTTGCTAAATTGTAAGGACTACAAATATACATGAACACAATTCATTCATTAGACTTTATTCATGTACTACCACAAAATAGTCATTTATCAAAGGAAAGATAAATACAAAAATATTGCCTTATCTATTTATTCCTTCTATGAAAGTTTTTAGATGATATTTTATGAGCACTAGGTGGAAGAATTATTTTGCTACGCCCTTAACCTATTGCTTGTATTAGGATATGAGTAGCCGACTTGTGGCTTACCATATCATTTATACTTTCTCATGCTTAGTAGGTCGGCCTTGGTGATGGCCATAACATATGAATAGTATATATAGGGGATTATAGGTAGTAGTTCATCATCATTGGAGCATTTGAGTATTATTGTATGGTTTGGAGGTTGCCCCCTCGAAGTGGAGAAGCTATTCTAATTGCATATTGAGATCATTATTATGGAATATTGTGTTATTTGGTGTTATATTTCTGCTCATGATCTGAATTATACAAGTAATTTCATTACATATTTGTAATTAAATCCTTGCCGTAGCAAAGGAAGGTCTTGCAAAAATGTAGTTTTGTAGATCATTATTTGTTGAATTGTCAAAAACCACTATTGGTAAATTGCGAAACCACTGTTGGTAAACTATTGCTAGAAACCGCCTTATTTCTTTACTTTCATCCATGAGAATCAATTGGTATTTGAAAACAAGATATTGTTATTAATTTAGGTGTTTTTCCCTCTTATAAAGCCGCATCAATGAATTGAATTTGTTTCCTATGAATAGATTTTTTTTGGTGTGTTCATAAAATGATATGGTTGTAAAGTTTAGAATAGTGACATATGTCATCAAGGAAAAGTGATTTGAATTTTCTATATTTTGAGTTGGGGTGATTGATTGTGTTGCCTTTAATTTCCATGGAGACTATTCTAGATTTGTATTATAGTAAGTATTTGAGCTATATATATGTAATGCTATTGACTTGCACTTTTCTTCATGTTTATTTTTAAGTTATGTTGATTAATTGTGTTGTCTTAATTTTCCATGAAGAAACCAATATAGATTTATTATTACAAGGCACTAGGTTATCCACTTTCCTTCATGGCTCTATTGCAAGGCACTAGGTATCTGAGTTATATATAGGTTATGTTATTGCAAGGCACTGGGATATGCACTTTCCTTCATGGCTCAACTGATTACCACATACATTCAGTTTTATTAATTTCTTCTTTCACTTTTTGTAGGATATTTGCGATTCTCTTTCTCATGTGGTAAAGAAGGAGTTCAATATTGATTGAAATATTTATTCAATTGTCCTGTTTATTGCATGTTATGGACTAAAATATTATTGTAGAATGCTTTCATGCTATTTGCTTTTGATTGATTCATCTATATTTATAGTTGGCTCCAATCCTTTTCCCAAAATGACATGTGGGGGCATGTTCCTTCGTCAATGATAGGATTAGTTACGTCTTTAAGGGGCTCGTTCCCCAATGAGGCCATTTCAAAGTATCCCAACTTAGGCGTTAAACCGATCAAAGCAAGAAGGATTTTTAAGCTAATCGTCATACCTAATAACATCTTATTGAACTAACATACTTCTTTTCCCTCTCCAGTTTAATATGATGCAGACTAGAAACACAATTCCCCTCCCTACAACAGGATTGACATTAACTATGCCTCACTTGCAAAGGGAGGAAGAGTTTAAGTGTCTTCAATGTGTTGTTAATGTTTTGCATTACAGGAAACCGAAACCACCTAAAACAGTGATAGCCGAAATGATCAGAGATCGCCTCCACCTGATGCCAACATCCCCAATTTTTCTCTCCAAAATCCGAACAATTGGAGATCATTCATGAGGCTTCTGTGATTTATGATTCCAACGAAGATGCACTGAAATATGAACCACCCCACAAATTGAGGAGAATGGGAATACCAATCGAGGCATCTGTAAATGGACAAAAATACAAGAAACGTGCAAAGAAAATTACACAAGCAAAAAGAAAGAAATTTGATTTAAAGAAATAACTTGTAGTGGTTAGTTTATAAGTGTTTTTGAAACAAACAATAACTTGTACCAAATAATTCCATGTATGCATTGTGGCAATATATATCGGATAGAGAATCAAACTTTTTAAACACATGTTCAGTTTTTGTAATCCAACAACTATGCATTTCGAATTTCTTTATCATTGTATCTCCATACAAATACCTATAGTTTTCTTACTTCAAGTGTACATATTGTTATTATTTTCCATTTTATTTGCTTAACATAATAATTTGTAATTTGTTTCAAATAAATGCATGTATATATTGCGGCAGAACATATGGAACACAAAATCTAACTTTTCAACATACGTGTTCAATTTTTCCTTTATACAATTGCTCACTTCTTTATGTAAACCAACAACAACACATTTTTAATGTGTTCCTCATTATATCTACACACAAATACATATAGTTTTAAAATGTCGAGAAATAACCATGCAAATTTTAGTTGTTTTCAACCAAAGCTTTGTACATTATATCACTTTTTTGCATATTGAATTGTTAAAGGGTTAGACTTCATGTTTTCACTTTTTAGAAAATATAAATGAATAAGGAAGCAAACTTTAAAGGTTATCATTGTTTACAAATGCATGCTTTCCTGAACACATCCTTCATTTCATGTTTGACTTCCCTACAAGTTTACATTTTCCACCATATATTTGCAAAACTCCCACTATCTCGAGCATCTTTTAGTTGCCATGGAAATAACTTTGACACACGAAGGCATTTCTCAATTGATTGAGGGTGGTTCCAATGTTGACCCCACATTTCAGATACTGCACTTGTCCTCCCTAAGGTCCATTCTCAACACGGGTGCCCAACATTGTGTTGACCTTTCAGATGGGATACATTTTTAGACAACACTTGTACCCTCCAAATTTGCAAGTCGTGTAACCACAAATCAATACAAGAAGGCTCCATTGTGTGCTTACACAAATCCCACATCAGAATGATCAAAATTGAACTGTAAGCTTCATCTCCTGCTCAATTACCAATGTATATAAACTCCCTACAGTAATTATAATTTTTTTCTGTTTGTTTTTCCATCCGTTGCTCAGTTCTAATTCTATCCCGATTTTCTTTTCCATTACAGGATTGTTCTTATCATTGAAATGGATGTTGTTACCGAAACACATTTGGTAATTGGTGCTCCAACCCAACTACCAACAAATGCTCAGAACACAATCGGTTGCAGCAAAAACAAATGCAAGTGCAAACCAGGTTAACATATATTTTGTGAGAACACCCACTAAAATAAGTGGATTGAATACATGTATGAGCATGCGGTCCGTAGAGGTTCGTGCCCTAGAAAAAATAACCCTTCACAGATATCACAATGCAAGGGGAGATGACTTTGTGTTTGGGTTTGATTTTTTGGATTAGGAAGGAGGGAAAATCCACGTCACCTGTTTCAATGAGGCCACGGAACATTCTATAAGTAGATTGAAAATGGGAAGCTATATACAATTTCCAATGGGAGGATTGTGAGGATTGTTGATGCAAAGCTATGTTACAACCATTTGAACAATGCTTTGGAGATTTTCCTGCAACCTTCTTCAACCATAACTCCACTCATAGAAAATGAGGATACAATACCTTCCCATCACTTTCACTTCACCAAAATTAAGGATATCTCTGCAAGCGCTGCAAGTTCTATAGTTTATTTGATTGGCATTGTTCTTGCGATGTCACCATGCTCAAAAATTCATAGGCATGACTAGTCTAAAACAAAGAGAAGAACTCTACAATTAAAGGACATGTCGAGATTCAGTGTAAGTGTCACATTGTGGGGACAACACTTAGATGAGATAAACAAAAAAATTGAAGACGTGCTTTCTATACCACCTCTTCTGTCCTTGCCTTGAAAGCTACTCGTGTCTCCAGTTTCAATGGGACCTCAGTTGACACTGTTTCAAGTACCAAATGTTACGTCAACTCTCTAATTTCATAAACCAATACACTTCATTGTTCGGTTGATTTTGATGACTACTCCCTTCCAACGCACTCTATCACAAGCCAATTTCTGGGCCCTCCAAAAATCTTGACCTCTGTAATAACGATTTCACAAGTACTACAGATGGGAAACGCTGAGAGAAATGAATGGGCCATGGTTACTGCAAAAATCACAAATATCAGCATTGACAACTTTTTTTTACAAGGCATGTCCTCTTCAAAAAGGTGACAAAAATTTAGGAAAAAGGTGAGAGAGAATGGTAATGGTTCATGGTTCTATTCGAGTTACAACGTACAAGTTCAGAACTATGATTATAGATATGCACTCAAGATAAATCTAAAGGACCCAACAGGAGAATCTAATCAGTTACCACTTTTGATGAGACAGTTGAGTCAATCATTGGTTTTACAGCTAGCGACCTCCGTATATTATCTATAGATGAATATGCGACTAGTGAAATTACAAGCAATTTCATCGGCAATCGAATACTGCTTCACACTTTCACTGAAAAAAGAGACATACTGCGGAAACAACAGATTGAAATGTGTCATCCTTAGTTCAAAGAAAGTAGAAAATAGTGCAACTCCTCCATAACCTTTACGCAAAGATTTCTAACCCACCCATCCCTTCAAACTTTACACCCTCACCCATCCCATTCTATACTTTGAACTATCAACGCTATGTTGCTTATTTCATATCTATGTTTCGATTTTTCCCTACTTCAAAAGAAAATTGTTGTATTCCCTTATACATTGACATACTATTGTCTCCTACTACTATGTGGATTGTAAGTACTTTAAAGAAAATAAATGAAAATTACTTGCACTTTTTATGTACGTATTTGCATCCTTGTATACTATGTGAACACATTGTATCTTTCCATATAACTAATACTCTTTTCCTTAAGAAAAAATGCAATTTTTCTATACTCAAATTGTTACCTCTTACGTGTATTTCCCATTGGAACTCCACATGCATTACAATTGTATATAGTTTTATATTTTGACTTATTTTTGCATTTGTATGTCATCAAACAATGTATCGTTCCTTACCGACTCACACAAAAAAATTCAACAGTGGTACTCCATAAGTATGTGACTTCACAATCATGTTGACTCCTACAAAACAAGCCCAACGAAGAGAGAACTACGCAAAAATAAAGTACACATAACTATTGAGCAACGATGTCGTAAATTAGAGCATAGAACAACGACAATCTCTAATATCCTTCAACTTACATCGACCAACAACCTACGATTCCCTGACATTCCAATCTTGTCATCAAATATAACTACTGAAGGATTGCCAACCAACATTCTACAAGTAACTTCCATGGAAACAAATTTTCACGAGCATACCAATTCCTTCCATACGAACCCATCTTCGCTAACTACTGCCACGTTTTCCCAAATATTTGGGATGCCACATGAAACTATCTCAAGTAACAAACCTTTCTTCGTTTCCTCGCACATGTATAACTAGTTTCTCCTCTCCTTCTAACAAATTTCCTCCTTGTAATTCACAAATGACTCAAACAGAGCACCCCACTCCTTCCCATACATAAAGATTTCCCATATTGTCGCCCTCGTCGTTGACTATTGAATCCCAACACCGGTTTTGCAAAAGAATAGATTTGTTGGCGAAATTCCAAATTTACTCAACTGTTTGGAAAATTACCTGAATTAAAACAATTTCCGTTGAAGGATTTCCCTCCCGTAATGAATGCAAATTTGAAAAACACGCCACCACTTCTCTTTGTAGACCACCGAAAAGCATCCTATAATTCTTGCGTCTTTAACCCAAATCGAGGAGATGTTTATCGCATGAGTCAATCCATTCCTACAAGTCACCCAAGTATGTGGTGAGCAATATAAATAATCAGGACACACCATAAGTTTCCCACAAAACATTACTTCAATAGTAAAGTACCTATCCCACTGCCTTGGAGATTTGGACGTAGTTCTCATACAAAGGGAAGGAGATAATTTTAAAAAGTATGATTTCTACATCACTAGATCTTGTGTTTGGGAAACCTTGCAATATAAAATCCAACACGATCCATATTATAAAGATGTCTTAATAAACGATGATGCCCTTTCCTCTTTACCATCCGAGTCATCAAATGTTTCCTCCTCTGTTAACACAACCATAGTGGAATTTCCCCAAATGTAAAACACCTCTATAGCTCATGGTATTGATGTTCCCACTGACTTTGATGAAACGTATGAACACTCATCATCTTTCATGTCAACACCTCACAATACAGGAACATAAGAAGAGGAAATCAAACAATTCTTACTCAAACATGATGGTAACACTCCATAATCCACAATCCATGAGGGAATTGAAGACAAATGTCGGTTAAAATGGCTCACCGCCCAGAGGACTTACTTTGCATAGATAAACTATCGACATTGGAACCACTGAAAGGCAAGGTCCGACATTCACAGCTTTTTCCAGAGTTCCCTTGCTTGCAAATCTACGCATTTCACCTTTTTTTGTTCGAAAGGTACTCAAATATGGCACACGTACCAACACTTGGAGCAAGAAGAAAGAGGAAGCATGACTACTATCACTCAACCCGTTGTAAATACTACCCTCTGCTTTGATAGCACCTCCACTACTACTATACTCAACACTTCTTGTATCCAAAGTGGTAATGTCATTCAAGGGGTATCAAATGTAATCATGTTTATTGAAAATAAAATTGCCCACAAAAGGCTACCATTCATGATATAAATACTACAAATGTATACATGTCTCATTATGTGTACAGAGGTCTTCATGTATTTGATGTTGTGAAATATGATTTGCAACTTTAAAATTACGAATGTGTAACATAATTAAATGTACACATACAACCTTTCAATGTAATGTTTCATCTATATTCCTACACTACCACTATCAATCACACGGATTATAAACTGTACAATAAAGGTTTTTTCAACAAAACACCAACCAAACAACCGACGTAAATAATAACGCATTTAACTTTGAATTAAATATATACAACATCAATTATAAAAGTAATTAACTATCGAAAATAGTATCAAATGTATTCATGTACGAATTTGTAACAAGTTTGAAATGTAGAAACAACCTTAAAATTAAGTACAAAATCAATCACACCCCTTATCAACATCAACTACAAAAGTAATAACTATACCTCTAATTCAAATAACATATACCATTTGGCGTTCACATTGCATTGTACACATGCGATTGCTAGTAATAATTTGGTTGGAAATTTTAATAATCATTTTGTATTTAGCCTCCGCGTGTTTATTTATATACTTAATTGACTTAATCCTATACACATCTTAATTTAGTACTATATATTCAGGTTTAGTACTCTATAGTCACTAGGTCATACTTGTTATTCAATTTTTATTTATTAAGAACCATTATTATATATACAAAAATATCGTTAGAGTCCTGGTCATCTTTCTCCACTTTCAAATCAAGACCTAAATTAAACTAGGGCGAGTTATCTAGTAGGGGTAGAAATGACCGACATTTCTATTCCTAGTTGATTTTTTTATCCTAAACACTTCCAACATATAATTTTTCAAATACACAAGCTACCCAAATTGGCTTAGGGTGAATTGAACAGTGATCATTCTGCATGAGTTAGATATATTTTACACGAGTCAATTATAAAATCACAATCAATGTACTCATTAGAAGGGCCACATTTTTGTCTATCTAGAGGATTACATTGAGTATATGGTTATTATGACTAGTTGTGAACCGGATTCACAACACAATATTAAGGATGATGGTATGGAGTATCATATTGCACATGAATACACCATGGATTCAAAACGTCATTATACATTGGTGAGCATAATTACTTTGAATTCTTTACATAACGCACAAGTGTGGATACAACGCATCGAATCCGACATAAACATTGGTTAACCTCTTAACACTTTCCACATAGATCTTTGCACACACACATTATTAACATGACTATTAATTACTTCACATCTTCTCCCATATTTCTAGACTAGGTAGTCAACTAATGATATTGCACATTCCATGGGTATGATGTTATTGTCGGGAGGACAATACTTATCGAGTACCCCACCTTGTCTCTACCACCATTTACGATTTGTGCCCCATGGCCACTAGTACCAAATCTACTTAGCAGTTCTATCTTTTCAACCTTTTATTAAGAAAATACAAAAACAAGACAAAGCGTGAAAATACAAAACTGATTTAACAAATATTGAAATTTGTAAATCCCTAATTACAGAGTCACAACTCAATAATAAACAATAAAGTAAAAATATGACACAAACAATAAAGTAAAAATATGACACAAGCAATAAGCTAGATAAAATGAAACCACAGGTATAAGAGAGGGAATATATGACTTAGTTGATTTTGCAATTAAATCTGAAGTATGTCGGAATGGAAAATTGTTGAACAGGAGGAGGATTATGTCACATCCATGCTTAGAAAATTGTAGAATTCTCGAAATAAGTGGGACTGGGAACCTGGAATGGGTCGGGGCACCTAGGCGCCGGGTCTACTTTTGGGCACTCATATGACCGTGAAAATACTCTAACCTAAATTTTCTTGTGCCACACCACTTTCGCTAGCCTTCGTTGTTTATTGCCTATATGTCGTACTATGTCCACAAAATTCACTTGTAACTTGCAAAACAATTGATCTCCTGTAAAACCCCAAAACACGTCAAATCCTAAAAAGAAAAAAAGATGAAAATGGGGAGTCAAACTGACCCCGACGGTCACCCAACAAAGTGAACTTACAACCGAGTGTTGCACTACATCTTAGACTCCATGTAGTTTTGTGTGCGTGTGTGTAGAATCGTGCCCTAGGAATCTCTTGTGTAAGATGCACTAAATAATGAGCAATAACTAGATGTAACAATGTAAATAGATGTGTGGATGTCAAAATGAACTTCCCCTCCTATGAAGTGTATGTAGAAAATGCAGTCCCTTATCCCTTGAGTGATAGCTAGATGGATGTTTTGATGCTCTTGAAATGCCTTTGGATGTAACCTTAGGTGATAGCAATAGATGTTTAGAGCTTGGTCCTTTATTATGGTTACATAGCTTTGTATTTATATGATTCCCTTGTTTGAATTTTGAAATTAATAGCTAAAAGGCCGACCCATAATAAAAACAAGATGCCCAAAAAGGGCGAGTGAGATACAAAAGGTCAAGGGCACCCAGGGGATGAGGGCACCAGGTGCTGACATCTTTGTTGGGGTTGTGTCAGAGCCAAGAAAGATAAAATAGTGAAGTTCATACTTTGGGCGGTGGGATGTGCAAGACCATAGAGAAAGCAAAAAATCAAAGAAAGAGGCCAAAGCTAGATGTCGATTCTTGGTTTTCTCTCTTAGGAATCATATAAATAGTGGTATGTGATTAGGACCTATAAATGTACCCGAGAGCATGATTTAGTGTCTACATTTTCCCCACTTTATGTTGTTGAGTGAATACTCGATAACATAAAATAGATAAGAAGATGCATACACGATAACCATGTAGATTGATGTCGTAAATGTGTTGAGAGATAAGAAAAAAAGATTGGAATGATAAAATGGAGCGAGGAAGCTAAGGAAGAGGAAGTGACCCTAGGGGTGAAAGCGTAAGTGTTGTGTGGCATTGTTACCTATTATTGTTGTCACTTGATGTGTTCAATGATGTGAATGTTTCTTCCCATAAGGACTAACGGACTTGCAAAAGAAGAGCAAAAGAGTAGTCAAATATGTGTATATGAAATTTTTGATCCAAAATATGTAAAAGGTGTGTAAAAATGTGAAAAACTAGTAAAAGGAACATGTGCACCTGATCTGTGATGAGTGAAAAGGATGGAGAGTGTCCCGAAACGTTATATAAGAACAATTTTTTTGGGCAATCTCGCGCCAAGACCAAGTTTTTTGGGCGATCTCACGTCAAGTGTGAGTTTTTTGGGTGATCTCACACCATGACAGAAGAAGTGTTGGGAGAAAGGTCTAGTGTTATTCTCCAACCCTAATTGCTTCCTTAAATTTATACACCATTGCAGATGGTGTGATCATGCTTTGTTCCAATTTGATCCATTTCGATCCAATTTGATCCAATGCAAAATAAAAACAGGAGATAGATACCATTATGATTATTAGAGGATTGTGTCATTACTATGCCCATTTTGTAAACTACTCTAAATTGTGCTAATTTGAGAAAATTGATAATCCCCCTACTCATAGGTGCCTGGAAAGGTCGGAGACCCAGAGTCACTCATGTCTATATCTCTGGGGCACTAGAATTTGTGTTGTGATGAAGACCCGAGTCGAATCTAGGTCATTTTTGTGATCAAATATTGTGTTGTTCTTATACTATGCACGTCTGAAATTGTATTTGCGTCTTCTGCTGAATGGCATGACCGTTTCACCCAATGTATACCCCCTTGTTTGGGGTGCATGTGACATCTCCAGGAGGATGCAACCCAAAGGAGAGGACCGAAAACTGTGTCGAAATTGATACCATGTAGGGGGTGAATGTTCTTAGTAGAAACCAAGGCACATGCAAAAACAAAGTGGCTGAAACATGTGTTAGTGTAAACAAGACAAACATGCATATAGAAGACAATGTGTAATCTAGTAAGCAAGAAGACAATGTAGACCGCAAAAAGTGGGTTTCAAACATGGGACATCACTCACAATGTCACAAGACAATCAAGACCGAAGAAGCCAAAAGCGTACAAGCGCGACGGACAAGTAAGACATAGGCAAATCCCACAAACAATGGCATATAATGGAAAACAATGACAAACAATATCAAGCAAAGTATCAGATAACCATGGTGGAAAATAGTTCCTGTAAAGACAAATGTTGCACATGAAGCACCCGTTAGCATGTTAGAAAGATAAAAAGTATGTCAAAGCATGTATGGTCTGATATAGTAGTGTGTTAGTATGAATAAGAAATGGTATAAAATGAAACAATAACACATGTAGTGTGCACAAAAGTATATGTCCCCCAGGATCCGTTGTGGGACTAGTAAGAGGTATAGTGCCAGCATCAATGCTACGTGTAAAGATCTATGTAAATTTTTCATTCATAACTAGAAGGAAAGTGAACACACATGTGTATATGATAAATATAATGATATACGAAACATTTATCTAGCATGTGAAAAAAGTGTGCATGTAACAGTATGCATGCAAGCAAGTGTGTGTGAACCAAGATATACAGATTTGTTATGAGTGTGAGTGGAATGGAATGCAAAGTGAGTGTGATAGGAGCAACGTGCCCCCGAGCAAATGTGAATGAGTATGCATGAGATGAGGTTCATTTATAAATGCCCCCTCAACAGTCAAGAATGAACCATAGAACAAGAGTGCGTCATCGGGAAATGGTTTTGAATTGTGAACTAAAAAGATATTATTGACAAAGCATATAGAGTGAGTGAGTGTGATGAGGTTCATTTCATATTTAGACCCTCAGTAGTCGAGTATGAACTGTGGAACTAGAGTGCATCATAGGGAAGTGTGTTGTGTGAGCATGTGATGCTAGAGAGATGTGTCAAGAATGCTTAAAGTGCAAAATGTGTCATGCGTATGATGTGAGATTCATGAATGTCGTATGCACTCAATAATCAAGTGTGAATAGTAGCATAAGAGTGTGTCATAAGGTGATGATGATATGAGTGTATCAAGATGAGTAAGATGCATGCAAAAGACTAAATGTCAAGCCAGAAGCAAAATAGTAGAAAGAAGAGACACTGAGAATGCTAGGAGGGGAAAGATAAATGTGATGTCCCCAAGTGTACGAGAAAGAGAAGATTCAAGTAACATCATCTATAAGATCATCATTGTCATGGTCAAAGCCAAATGGTGATGTGTTAGAGACATGGTAAACAATAATATGTGATTGATCATATAAGGAGTGATTGTGGTGTAAATTGTACATGTCTATTGTGTATTCTTCACGATGAAAGGTGGTCAGTGACAACCATATGCATACCAACAAATAATATTTTGTGCGTAACCAAGAAATGAACATTCGCAACACATACGAAAGGCATGAGAAATGTGATGTCAATATGATTAGGGTCTAGAGTGCCCCCAATGTAGTCAAGCCAAGACTGCCCAAGTGTGAGTCGAGAAGTGTGAGAAGTGTGTGCAAGAAAGACTAATAGATGGAAGACACGAAGACCATAAGTAGCTATAATACGAGCATATTCATGATAGAGGTGAGAAGAATGAGATGGAGGAGGAGATCATCCAATGTGAATTTGAGCCGAGCCAAGCCATCATATGTGTAAATAGTGTCAAAAAAGTGGGATCAAATGGAATGTAATGCCAATAAGAGTTATTCATGAAAAGAGTGCACGTGAAAGGAGGAAGTGCAGATAAAGACTCCTCATTAGAATATGAGAAGGGTGGTATGACATCCAATGTATGGACAAGACCTCAATAAAGTACCATAGCATTAGTAGAAGGATGGGGTTGCTTGAATTGATATTCACCAGGCCAATAGCAATGAAAGTATCATTAAAGTATGAATCATCTATCTCATAGGAGTAAAATTAAGATTGCACAATTTTTCATTAGTAAGCTCAACGATATCAACCTCATCATTAGAATCATCAATGTTGACATTGTCATGCTGGATAGTAGTATCAAGGATATTGGTAGGAGGTGAGCCAGATGTAGGAGTGAGAGGAGTCTCAACAAGCAGAGTGGTAGTGTTTAGTGGAGCAAACACGGTGGGTGAAATGATAACAATAGTATGAGTGGAAACAGGACATAATGCTTGTGGTGGTAGAAGGAGGTTGTGAAGCACTAGATTAACCAATATCATATGTACCAATATTACTATATGGAATAGGATGTAATGGAGGAATAGGCATAGTGGTAACAGAGGTCTATGCGGCATAATTTGAATGGATCGGGTCGACAACAATGGTATGTTCATAACCATCATGTAAGAATTTAATGCAACGATGAATAGTAGATGGGACAACATGCATTGTGTGAATCTAAGGTCTACCTAACAAGAGATTAAACTAAAATGAGGCATTGATAATGAAGAATATTGTAGGAACAATCTTAGGCCCAACTTGTATAGGTAATGTGATAGTGCCTAGGCATGTGCGAGTAGTGGAATCATAACCATGAATGAGAGTGGAATTTTTAGCAATGAGATTATCAGTAATGCGATTTTCTTTAAAAGGGAATGAGCACATAAATTAACAATGGATCCATTGTCAATGAGTACACGCTTGATACAAATGGTGTCAATGATAGCAGTGATAAGCAAAGGTGCACATGGATTATCAATAGCATATGGTGATATGTCCTCATCACTAAATGATATATATCACGTGGTAGATTTTGAGAGGTTTGGATGAGATGTGTGAAGGTCACCGAAGAATTACCTTTTAGAATGGATAGAACGAAGGACAACCTCTAATGTATGACGAAAATCAAATGCATTGCGCAAAAATTCGTAGAGAGATATTTTGGTCGGTGTATTCTTAAGTTGCTCGATGATATCATAGCCTTTAGAAGATGGGGGAGGAACCGTAGAAATGTTAGATGGTGAGATAGAAATGTCTTTGAGTCGTAGGATGACAAGTGCAACGAGTAGTGACTACATTAATAGTTAGATCAGTCCTAGGTGAAATAAAGCGAGGAGGATGTTGAGTACAAACTTGCATAAAATCAACATCAATAGTAGCTGTAGACACAAAATCATGCACTTTAGGCATTATTTAGTCCCGGTCTCATACTACTATTTAGAAGGTTTTTGAGTGAAGAAAGTACTAATTAACCCCCATCTTTTAGCCATCTTACTTTATTTTCTTTCATCATTCTTGACCTCTTGCACCCGTATGCCATGTCGCTTTTATCGTTTAGCATCATTTTACCTTTGATCGGGTGCCTAGGCTAGTCTTGGGGGTATCGTGACGCCGGAAAAGTGACAAGCGAGCGTGGGAATCTATAGGTAGCTCTTCCACATACCCGACCTCCCGAGGTCATCTTTGAGACAGTCGGTGGGGATGGACTATGTGTAGGATGCGAGACAAACTAGTTAGGCAATCTAATGTCTTCAATACGCACTAGTGGAATTTGTGAATCTAAGGCAAAGAAGGCCCTTCTAACTCGAATCGGTGTGATAAATCGATCGCAAGGATGATCGCTCGAAGGCTCCAATCAATATCAAGCTCTGGCGTGATTTGATCTATGGGTTGTGGAATACGTGGAAAATGACTTGGGATAGTTTCGTGTATGTCTCCAGATAAGGTCATATGGTGGGTGATGAATACAATCGACTCTATGGACGATTCTCCGGCCTAGTCCACTTCTCTAGCTTTGTTAGTCGTTATATCTAGTAAGGATAAGCTGTTGACGGCGATGGTGGGTGGAAGTGGGGTAGATCTGAATACTAATATGCATGAGGCGAGTGTCATGTCGATTGACTTATGGATTCGTTAGGTTGCGGGATTTGTGGATCACAACCGTAGACTCTTGGTTGTTGTGGTCATGCTATGGTCATGTACGAAATCAAGTCCTAATCCCTAGTATCCAATAATCATATGCTTTCTCAGCTTCTATATTTAGGATCAATAACTGCTGCGATCTTCTCAGAGTACCTCATAGGCATTCTTGCAACCTGGATTCTTAGGCTGGTATCTATATCTAGAAGAGTGTCTCCTGCATCTGGCTGTGGGACCAAAGGATCACAACCAAAGGTTTGTTCTCTTTCGAACCCTTCTACAGTCATGTGTATGTTTGCCTAGGGTAATCTGTAGTTCGGTTGATTTGACCAAAACGTGTGTGCTTGGTCGTCTTCTATATTTAATCCCCTCAACTGAGAGCTGATTTGTCGTAAATCTGTTGTTGTTTGGAAGATTTGTATTCTAAGGTTCTGGTCTATGTCAACTATTGCTGATGAGATTGGGTTGAGGCACAATTGGCTCAAATACGTATTCCCTAGGCTCCCTGGGTCCCGTGATTGTCATACAAAACACTAATGTAAATCTAACTGCAACAAAGCAAATTTTAACTACATGAAATAAATCTAGAACATATATATAATTTCTATTTTTGTATTTTCTGAGAAACCTTAAGAATTTAAGAAAGTAACTATTTAAATGTATCTAGAATTTGACAACTAAGATAAAACTTAAAACAAACAAAATAACCGAGTGTAGTTATTTGTCTGTGCAATCTGTAGATCTATTTCTAAATAATGAAATAACTTGCTTAATCTATTTGCCAGACTCTCGATCCTACCTCAAAAGTGAGGAATGAATCATAGTTTCTCAGAAACTATTAATCCCCATGACTTCCCTGCATATCGAAAGTAAACTTAACGAAAAAGAAGTGATTATCTACTCTATTTGATATATTTCTAACTTTAGAACTTTGAAAGCTAGAACCCGATTCTGAGCGATGCTGGCGAATCCAATGGTGCGTATGATCTTGTCCCCTCAGTGTGATCTCCTCGTTCCTTTGTGTTCACGTGAATCCAGAAAAGCGTGTAATGCTTAAGCATCAGCAGTAGATATTGGGACAAAGGCAGCTCAGAATGCAGACTGAATATAATGCGAGTAGGAGAGGGATAGCGCAAGAGTACAGAGCTTGGCTTATGCAATTCCTAGCAGGATTTATTGCGAGTCATGCAACATAAAGCATCCAGAACCTGAAACTATCCTATTTTGAGGAGCAAAACCTGCAACTTTAATGGCTTCCTAAGCTATTTTACTCCAATGGATTGGGTGAAATAACAACACTACTTGCACAAGATGGATATGTGGCTTACCAACAACTGAACAATGCTAACTAAACATGCAAAGAATTGAAACTATGGCTTCTAAGCAAAATAATAAACTGAACTATTGAAAATGAGAGCATGAGAAGTGAATGAGGGCCAGACCATTTGTTTGTGCACAAACCATTTATTTATAGCTTTTCATTCACCCAAAGATCAAAACCAAACTGAACTCTAAAACTATAAACAATGGCCAAACACTATTCCAGGGGACCAAAAACATAAATGCAAGCCTAAGTCGGTAAAAAAGCTGGTGAATCGTTGATTTTTACGTGAGTCGCGTTAAAACACTTTCTGGAAAACGCGTAAAGGACCGCCGCTCTGAGCAGGGCGGTGGTTACAGGACCGCCACCCTGATCAGGGCGGCGGTCACGAGACCGCCGCCCATGCAGGGCGGTGGTTTCGTCACTGAAGAGCAAAAGGCCAAGAAAAGAGGGGAAAAGGGAAAAACAAAGGACACAGGGACTAAGCGGGGCATGCGGGATGTTAACGCATACTTGGAGATCTTTTCTGATTCCGAACACCTTGCGAGGAGACCTGTATCATCATTGGGGCACTTGTCACATTGTTCGTGATCTGATCAAGATACCTTACAATTTTGGGTGCGTACGAGGGACCCATGGGTGCTTTGGTCCCACCAGGCGCCCGATCCTTTTGAATTTTTTTCGCCACTTTTTGGGCACAAACTAGCCATTTCATCTTCTTATCTTTTTGGTGGTCAGCCATTATGCGGTTAATTACGAAATTAGATCAAGAGAACCCTATAAATATAAAGTTATGAGACCATAATGAGGAGCCAATCACTATTCACTACTATCATTCACCTAGAGTTGCATCCATTTGGAGATCATTTGCATCCATTAGATCCATCACAAAGCACAAGGCTCGTTCATCTGCATCACACAAGCATAGGAGGGGATTCTATTATATTTCATGCATCATTTTATTGCATTTTTACATCTATTTATTGCTCACTACTTCATAAAGTATGATTGACACAAGAACATCTAGGGCACATGATGCACACGCGCATGAGAACTACATTTGGAGTCTCGAAATGTAGTGCAACACTCGATAAGTAAGCCCACTTTTGTGGCATGTTGAGTTCATCGGACCCATTCATTTTCATTTTTTTTTAGGGTTTGTATACTTCTTTTAGTCTCTTGTAAGTCCTTTCATCTTGGATTATCAACAACACCTGGCACAATGCAGATAAATCTGATGCAACACATAACGAGGGTTCCGGACCACCTACCGAACCTATGAAACTTAGTTTTGGACCTTTTGCACAAACCAAGATGCCTATTTTATAGACCCGAGTACCCACAGACACCCCATTTCCTCTCCAAGTGCTTAAGTCCATCTAGATAGCTTAGATCCATCCTTTTCGGGGCATGTGCACGGTCGTTCTGCTTTATTTCTCCATTCATTTTTGTGACATAGTCTTGCAAGCTCCTCGAATAAACTAAGTAATTTCCATACTTCTATACATATTAGGGTTTCTACTTTCATTAGATTAGTTGTTTGTGTCATTTTCCATACCTATTTATTGCATTCATTTACTTATTTACATGTTGTTCTAGACTAGATTAATTACACATATTTCCCATTTCTAGTTAATCATTTTGGTGAACCCGAACTTGATCTTCACAATTAGGATCATCATTTTAGTTATATCATGGGTCAAGTTTCTTTATTTGATTTACTTTAAAGATATCCCCATTACCAATATGCTTTGTAAAAAACCTAGACACCTTATATCTTGAGGACAATACACCGTCGCATGAAATAAGTCCTATGTTCGATCATTTATCTAACGACCCTAGTCCTCGTGCTCCTCTATCTAATCAACCCCTATTGGAATCAATTCAAGCTTTACATTATTTGTTTCAAGACAATTTTATGGCTATGAAATCCATAATCACATCTCTCAAATTTGAAATCCAACATCTTAGGGACGTTTCTCAGGCTCATGTTTGTTCTCCCTCTACATCTCCTCTTCAATCTATGTCCACTACATGTCATATAGTTGAACTTCAGTCATGCCATTACCTGAGCCTCTCATATTTGAGTATAATACTAAGTAACATGACATTCTTATTGTGCTCATTAGTTGTCGATTGATCACTTTCTACCTACTCATTACTATCCTCCTTATCGGCTAACAAAGTATCAAAGTCATCCATATTGCAATTATCATTGAATCAATGGACATAATGACAACAATTGCTATGCCTTACAACGTAGAGTCAAACATATTGAGCATCAAGGGTTTATCTCATTCACTTCCCAACGTCATGTTACATCTCAATGGGCTCCTAAGTCTGCTCCTTCTACATATAATGAGCATCACCATACCACTTCTCATGCACATTCTTCGATTAGTCAAGAGTTACCTAAGAAACCACCTCGACATCACCAAGTCAACATAAGCAACAACCTCTCCAAATTAGTTCACCACCTCCTCCTACTCCGTCCTCTACAACATTACCAAATCAAAACAAGCCATCACTTCTCACGGTTTTCTCTAAATCATGTCCTCTTACTAAGTCGTCAGTTTTATTACCAAGTCAAGCTAAGAAACCTCCTCTTAAGGACAATCTCACTACTCCTCCATTAAAAGTATCTACCACATCACCAAGTCATATGCAACAATCACCACCTAAAGTTAAACTTGTAATTCCAACATCCGTTATAGACCCTACATATGTTGATGATTGGGACCCGAATGAAGCTTACTATGATGATGAACTATTGGATGGTCACACTCGTCTATCACATCATATCACCTTTGTTAAGGAAACTATTCCTTACATTTATCCACTTAGTGTCTCTTGACTAGACTTCCATCACGTACACACTTGGGAGGCATCGTATTTAATACATCCCCCATAATCATATTAGCATCTATCATCTTTGCATTCTCATACATCAATCTTCTCACATAGGCATACTCATCACTCGTTTTAGCGTCGTCATTACCCGATGACACACTCTTGTGCTTCGGTTCACACTTGACTGTTGAGGGCTTACTACACATGAACCCCACACACTACACTATAGACACCACACATCACGTTTAACACATTCAATATTTAATTCATAGCATTTCAATCTTTGCATATCTATACATCATACATGATACATCATACTAGTCTTCATCATACTCATATAGCATTGCATCCTACATACTATACGCTCTTAGGCACACTACACATGTTGCATTCACTACTACACACTACATACACATCACATGTTCATTTATCATCTTTATTACATATATTACATCATCTTCTACGTGTTGCACTCACTACCTTATGACGCACTTTAGTTCGTTAGTCCGTACTCGATCGTCAAGGGTTTACAAATCAAATGGACATTACATTCATCATGTGTTTATCATTCGGCCTTTCATCATGTGACATTTCTAGCATAATTACATACATTATAGGATAAATCGTCACTTACTCTATCATCTTATAGTGGTATATGCGTTAGGCTATATCGTCATTTTTACTCTATCATATTATAGTGGTATATGCTTTAGGCTACATCATCACTCCCTATTATTCATCTTGTAGTGGTATACACTTTAGGCTACATCACTACTCCTTACTAGTCATCTTGTAGTTATACCCTCTTTAGGGCTAGATCATCACTCATACATCCATTTTGTCACGATATATGCTTCAGATATAAGGTTTATGCACATCTCTTCTATATGTCACATATCCTCATCGTTGCGCATGCATAGTCATCATAACGCGCTAGACAGGACACACACTATTCGACCATTTCTCGATGACACAATCTCGAGTATGGTTCATTCTTGATTGTTGAGGGGAAAAAAATGAACCTCACTGCATACATTTCCATTCACTTAGGGGCACGCAGATCTTATCACTCCATTTTGCATTCCATTCCATCCATCCACAACATACTACATATTATGGTTGTTTTTACTCTTGCTTAATTTTTCTTGTTCACGGTCACTTTATTACACAAGTTAGTTAGATTAATTTATGTCATTTATCTATACCATCCACACATGCACATTCACATATTTTTCTATTTGTGATCATAGATACAGGTGTCTTACACGCAACATGGATGTTTGTCTTCTACCCTTCCTACATTGGTCATTGGGGGCATCCACATTTGTCTCTTTCATGCATTATTGTTTCATTTCGTACTTAACACTTGACATTACTTGCTTTAATCACTTTTGACATACTAGTTATCCTTCTAACATGCTAACAGTGTGCTTCTTGTGCAACATTTGTTATGTAGGAATATTTTCTTCCATACTTTTTGTTATGTTGCTTGTCTATTGTTTACTCTTATTAGTGGGCCTTGCCTATATGTTTGTGTGCACATTTGTTTATTTATATGCGGCCATGACGACATTGTGTGTCTTGTGACATCGTGAGTGATGTCCCATGTTTGCAACCTACTTTTTGTGGCTTACTTTATCTTCTTATGTGTTTACATTATTACTTTGCTTCATAGCTTATACATTGTTTTATATGTGTATGCTTATTCGTACTAACACTTGTCTTTGGCTAGCCTTTTTTTTATGTGCGTCGAGTTTCTACCAAACGCTTTCCCTTCCCCTTTCGGGGTAGATTTCCATTTCATGTGGTTGGTCTTCTTTTGGGGCTGCATTCTCCTATCAACGATGTCGCATGTGCCCCTAAAGAGGGGGCATTATTGGGATTTTACATACTACGCAACACATTTACACTAGTTCAGTTTAGTGCACTTTCTGCCCTTGGCATTGTGGGTTACATACAGCAAGTGGATTTAGACCAGTCTACGAACCCCGTACATAGTGGATTTTACAGGACATTGTATTCCTTAGCCTTTTGAGAAGCGCTTAAAGGTTGGAGGATACAACAAAATTCCTCTATATACTTCTTCAGCCAATGTCGTCAGATCACCCAAAAAACCACGACGTACAGAGATCTCTTCACACACATTCAGGGAAGTAGTTACAAGATGGAGGATACATCGAAATTCCTCCCTACACTTCTTCAGCCTATGACGCGTCGGTTCGCCAAAAAAATCTTGGCGATCAGGATATCCTTCTACACTCTCTTTCTAGACACGGATCAGGTGCACATGTTCCATTTACACTTTTTCATTTACGTATTTTACATTCACATTATTTTTTCATTAATTACACGCGTCTTATACATTATGTTTTTACATATACATACATACATATTTGACTACTTGATTATTTTCTCCTTGTAGGTTTGGTCGTATGAGAAACAAGTAGTAAAATGGGGGCAACAACAACAACAACATTTTGTGGCAACACACACCATACTAACCATGCAGGTACATCATACACTTCGGAAATTACACATGTGTTTCCGCCCTAGGTTCACTCTCATCACTTTTTTGCACTTTTTCATCTTTAGTTTCCACGCTCCATCTTTTTGTCATCCCACACTTTGTCTAGTCCTTCGACATGATTTCAAATACAATCTTCATGGACATCACATACACATATTTATCTACTTTATGTTACCAAGATTTCCGCTCACCAACATAAAGCGGGGGCAAATGTAAACATAAAATCATGCACTTTAGGTATTATTTAGTCCCCATCTCATACTATTTAGAAGGTTTTCGAGTGAAGAAAGTACTAATTAACCCCCATCTTTTGGCCATCTTACTTTATTTTCTTTCTTCGTTCCTGACCTCTTACACCTGCATGCCCAATCAACTTTCAATGTTTAGCGTCATTTTGGCTTTGATTGGGTGCCCATGGGCACCCTGGTCCCACCAAGGGTGCCCCGATCTTTTTAAACTTTCCCGCCACTTTTTTGGGCACTTTCTAGTTGTTTCAGCTTCTTATATTTTTGGTGGTCAACCATTCCAGGGTTAATTACAAAATTAGATCAAGAGAACCCTATAAATATAAATTTATGATACCATAATGAGGGACCAAACACTAGTCACTACTATCATCCACCTAGAGTTGCATCTATTTGGAGATCATTTGCATCCATTAGCTCCATCACAAATGACAAAGTTGGTTCATCTGCATCACACAAGCATAGGAGGGGATTCTTTTCTATTTCATGCACCATTCTATTACATTTTTACATCTAGTTATTGCTCACTACTTCACAAAGTGTGACTGCACAAGAGAACCTACGAGTATGATGCACACACTCACATCATAACTACATTTGGGTTCAAAATGTAGTGCAAAGCTCGGTTTAATAATCCCATTGTTGTGGCAGTAAGGTCATCCTCACCAATTCACTTGCATTCTTCTTTTTTAGGGTTTTTACACTTCTTCTAGTCTCTTTTAGGTCCTTCTTTCATTTTGGATTATCAGTGGCACCTAGCACAATGCAAATAATCGATGTGACACACAACAAGGGTTTCAGACCACCTTCCGAACCTATGAAACTCGATTGCACCTTTTTCATAAACCAAGGTGCCCATTTTTCATACCAGAGCACCCACTAGTGCCCCATCCCTCTATAGGCACTCAAGTCTATCTAGATAGCTTGGATTCATCCATTTCAAGGCCTCTCGCACGCTTGTTCGTGCTTGTTTTTTCTCCAATCACTTTTTTGACATAGTCACGTAGGCTCCTCAAATCATCTAAGTCATATCCATACTTCTCTTGCATATTAGGGTATCTACTTTCATTAGATTAGTTATTTGTGTCATTTTCCATACTTGTTTATTGCATTCATTTACTGTATTTACATGTTGTTCTAGACTAGATTAACTACACATATTTCCCATTTTTAGTTAATTAGTAACCATGCCAAAAAGCTTAGTTGTGGTGAAATAAGGACAAGAAGATTGATCCATGACTTGAGAAGAAGAATACATATCTAGAAGGTAAGGTTGGAATGGATGAGTTCACCAAATGATTTAACAAGTATTGAAATTTATAAAACTCTAATTCTAAAGTCACAGTGCAATAATAAGCAATGAAATACAAATATGACACAAGTAATAAGTTAGATAAAAATGAAACCATAGGTGCAAGAGAGGGAATAGATGGCTTGGTTGATTTCACAATTAAATCTCGAATTATGCTTAACTAAAAACTATTAAACATGAGGAGGAGTCTATCGCAGCCACACTTAGAAAATTGTAGAATTTTCGGAATAAGCTAGACTGGGCCACCTAGAATGGGTTAGGGACACATGGGTGCTATGGTCTACTGGGAGCTTGTGGATCGAAAATGCTCGAACTTGAATTTTATTGAGTCACACCATTGTCACTAACCTTCATTGTTTGTTACCTATATGTCGCACTATGCCCGTATAATTTGTCTATAACCTGTAAAATAATTGATCTCCCACAAAACTCCAAAACATATCAAATCCTAAAAAGAAAAAAAGATGCAAATGAGGAGTTAGACTAACTCCCGATGGTCACTCAAAAAAGTGAACTTATGACCGAGCACTTCACTACATCTCAGACTCCATGTAGTTTTGTGTACATGTGTGTAGAATCATTCCTAGGAAGCTTTTGAGCAAAAGGTGACACATAGTGAGCAATAGCTAAATGTAACAATGTAAATAGATATGTGGATGTCAAAATGAACTTCCTCTCGCATGAAGTGTATGCGTAAAAATGCAGTCCCTTGTCCCTTGAGTGATAGCTAGATGGGTGCTTTGATGCTCTTAATGTCTTTGGATACAACCTTAGGTGATAATAATATATGCTTAGAGATTGGTCCTTTATTATGGTCACATATCTTTGTATTTATATGGTTCCCTTATTTGAATTTCTTAAACGATAACTAAAAGGCCAACCCATAAGAAAACAAGATGCCCAAAAGGGGCAAGTAAGATACAAAGAGGTCGGGCGCCCGGAGGGGATGAGGGCACTGGCGTTCGCGTCTTAGCTAGGCATTAGTGTCCGTGATCCAAGAAAGATACAATAGTGAAAGTAAAACTAGGTTGTGGGGTGTGCGCGAATAACAGAGAAAGCAAGAAAATAAAGAAAGAGGCCAAAGATAGATGTCAATTACTAGTTTTCTCACTTAGGAATCATATGAATAGTGGTATGTGGTTATGACCTAAAAATGTACCCAAGTGTGTGATTTAGTGTCTACAAAAACCAATACATGTATGTGACATGTTTCACCATTGCATATAATTTGAGCATAATGGTCATTCAAATATACTATGAAAATACAAAACCAATACATGTATGTGACATGTTTAGCCATTACATAGAATTTGAGCATAATGATCATTCAAATTTAGCATTATACAACTACACTATCCTTCAAAGACTTGAGCCTCATAGTACAAATGAACCAATTATAACTCATGGACACCACACACCTTACGACTTGTACAAACCTAGCACCCTCGGGGCATGTCTATGTCCGGGAGTATTTTTACACATTGGACTTAATTAGACCATATTTTTAGCACATTGTGACTTCTTATAGTCCTTTAATCAAAGGATGTTCCACATTGGGGGCATACCTACACCGGAACATCTACACAACCGAGCTTATAATGATCATATACTTATACATTAGTCCATTGAGATTATTACACTACTATTATTTGTCTTATATTATTTTATTTCTTACGATGTGTGTTATATCATGCTTTATTTGATGATCCCGTACTTAATTCTAGACATTGATTTGACCATGTTCCATGCTCTTGTGTTTTTCACTCATTGTTAGTATTTTCTTTATTATATACTATAAATTTTCTTATTATTATTGGCTATGGGCTCTTATTTTGGCTATCTCGATATTGTTTCTTATATTATTATTTCCATGTTTGTTTCTATCTATTGTATGCTTCTATATATTGTGTGACTTGACTACTCTAAGCACTGGTTGTATACTTTCAAATATTGACTAATTTGACTACTCCATACACTTGTGTGTTACATACTTTGTTTGCTTTGTGATATTATCTAATTTGACTTACTCTAGGAACTTATATACTTTATGATGTTTTTTACTCCGACTACTCTAGTAACTTATCTGTTATATTATTTGTTTTCTCTGTAAGATTATCTAATTTAATTGTGGTATGCATTTATATGCTCTATGACTTGTATGCTTTGTGCACTTGGATACTCTATGCTCTATTGTTGATCTATATGATCTTTCATTTCTTGTTTGTTTTATGCTCACACATAACAGGTGTCTATTACCCCACCTATTTCCTAGACACAATACTTGTTACATCTTTAGATTACAATAAATCATGAAATATTATTTATCTTGTTTGAGTTATTGTCATAAGATAATGTAGATATTGTATGACATGCCAAGAATGTGTCTCAATGGCTTGCACTCCTAAGTCTTATGTTATACAAGGGTATGAGGCAACGAAGAGGAGACACACGTGACCGATACACACTTGATTGATTTAAAGGGGCTACAACAAGCACTAAGGTCACATATCCAGAGGGCAGTGATCCCTACACTAGGTCAACCTAGGGTTTCCAAGGCCCATAGTCAAGATAAAGGAGAGTACCCTTCTAGAATATCGGTTAATGGGGGAGAGATGTAGATCTCTAAAAATATCATACAAAGCATGCACAATCTACACTACTATAATATAATTGAAATTTAAATTAAATACAAGCAAGGGGAAATCTAAGGAGTTGATCATATAAGAGCTATATGCTAACTAGCACATATTTTCATACAATACTAAAAATGTCGGAAGTGCTAGTGTGTATAACATGAGAGGAAAAGGGTAACTAAAGCTAGGACCACATAGCAGTATGTCTCTTTGTGTACTATCTCTAACCCATAATGACCATGTGAATAGTCATACCCCATTCCCGACAGGCCTCTTAAGGAACCCACTCGAGAAATAGATGCATTAATGACCCTTATCTACACAAAATAATTGTTAGTAACATGTATGAAAAATTAGGTGTATACATATGCCCATGCACCATGTTTGATCACCACATGTTGCATTTTGAAACATGAGGTGGTCAATGGAATGAAACATTTTATAACAGCAAAAAAAAGCGAAAGTAGATATTAAAAGTACAAAAGGACTAGCTAAAATAAAATATACCCACCAATGTAAACATGATAACATCATTTATCGTGCCATGTGGGAGCGCAATCCATGTTACAGAAGAACCCTAAAGAAGAAAAAAATTAAAGGAAACACCTAGAGGATCATCAGTAAAACAAGACATAAATTACCTATCTAGGGGCCTATGGGACAAATGTCATGTCATAGCGTCGAGATGTCATAATGTCATAGTGGTATGGAAAGGTGCTAAAAAATAGGTTAAAATTAAAAGTCATCGAAATTGTACATATAATAGGTGAAAACGAATGTCTCGAGGTTACGATCATAATGCAACAAACAAAATATTTTTTAGATCTTGGGAGCAAAAATGGTAGTTGTTGGAAGTTTTAGGGTTATCACGACTGAATTTGAATAGAAATGTTATTTTTATATAGTCATGTTGTTTAGTATTTGATTATTGTTATATTTGGATTTTGAGAGAAGTGAGCTCTGGATTCCAAATTTGAGTGTGTTTTTGTGACAACATAACATGAGTACAAAGCGACAAAAAGGAATGACGAGGTGATGCACGCGGTGAGGCATGACCATGAGTAAGTTGTTATATTTAATGTTGTTGAGTAGATTAGGTGTCATTTAATTTTTGTGTATATAGAGTCATTAGTGCATCATTATATATTCCAAACTTGCGTTATAGGGTAGGTTAGGACAAAATGCAAGTGGATTTGGCAGGGATTTTTATTTAGGTATGTCATTTTGTAGTTTTTAGGATTTATCCTTTGAAAAGGTGTGGCCACTTTTTGGCTGAGACACTTCGGCTCCTCTAAAGTAAGAGGGTTGATGGCGTCGGAATTTAAAAAAAGTTTGACAAGGTCCAATGGTGTTAGCTAAAAGGTCGATGGAGTCAACAATATTTGTGTTCATCTTTTTTATCTTGATTTTACGTACTTAATTGATTTTTCAAAGTTCTAATTCCTATTTTTCTATCATTTTGTACATGCAGGGAGATCATAGGATCCACATGTGGAGGAGTCTTGATGTGGCATGATTGACTGGATTGATTTCTGGCTCAAATTAGGTAGGGATGAGCCAGTTATAGGGTTGGGGATTTGGAGGCATCATGCAGATGCCCAAGATACATTTAGATCTTGACCTACTCCAGATGTTTTTGGTCATATGAAAGACTAGGTCCAACACCTTTTGGTGGTGGGCGAGATAGGAGACCATGGAGATGGCCTTGAATTTATAACATGTCAATGGTATTTTGGGGTTACCCATTAGAGGGACTCATATGTATTATGATTTGAATCTTGATTATGTAGAGTGAAGAGACTTAGCCATGTGGGCTCTTTGGGAGCTAAACATATGACAAGAGTATGTTGTGTGTCCAACTCAGTGTAGTGTATGCCTAAGGGATTTTGGTTAGCTAGAAGGTGGTTATGGGGATTGTTGTGGCATAAATAGTGTGTCATAAGGCGGATGGAGTCCATGTACCATTATTTTTTATAACAATATGAAAAGAAGTTGTGGATTGTGGTGTGTCTTTCGGTTGGGGCACCACCATATGAGTACGATTAGTGTGTGATATTTATAGGGTTAGACGTAAAGGGAAGAGGGTCTGAGACCCATCACTTTACCGACATCCTGAATATATTATAAGTTTCCTATGTTTTGATGACATGTACACCATTGGTGGTAGCAGAAGATGCCCCGAGAGTACTCCAGTGGGCACATGGGCCGACAGTGAGATCACTTGAATTTCAGACCACTAGTACAAGTCGGTCGGGAGATGATGTTATATGACATCCCTATGTAGGGAATGTGGATCAGTGGCCCAACCGACTAATGGAAGAGCACTTAGAGGCCATCATTAAGGTTACATGACATTACTTATATTGGGTGGAGACCCACTTGGTGAGTAGGGTCCCGTAATAATTTTGACGACCACCACACCCGTGGTGGTACCACCATTATCACCTTACCGACATTGACATGCTATAGAGGTCGTAGGAGGAAAGGGGAGGGTTCTAACACTACATCCACATAGGGTATGAGCGGAAGGTGTACAAGGTTGTAGGCAACATAGGTGTGGTGGATATGCTCGGGGACCACCACCGATTATAACAGATAGTGGTTTAGAGGAGGGATCCGATATAGTATCCGGCCGACACAGCCCACATGGTGGAGTCAGAGGTAGACTGTTCCTAGCACCCGGTGGAGTAACAAAGAGACATATGGTAGGGTGGCCGAGGGAGAGGTAAATACGACAATCGAGAGGAAGTGTCCGACACTTATGGGAGTCCAAATGGCTAACCATTTGAAATAGAGGCCCAGACCACAACACCAAGGGGTCATGATAATAGTGCCTTGAGATAGGTGGGAACAATTTATGAGAGCTAGACCTCATCATCATGAAAAGGAGGAAGAAGTATTAGGTGGCCGAAGAAGATAACGAGACCATTGTGGAGAGGCTCGAGACATACAAGTATGTGTGTCATTATGTTATCTAGATGTGTTGAGAGTATTTTGTGTGGTATAGTTGTATTGTAAGTGACATGTGTCGTTGTAATTGTTTTTACAGAGTGGACAATGGAGGAGTGGCACTCATTGATAGAGAGTTCCCACCATGAGATCCTGATCATGTGGTATCAACGCGTCTGAGGATACTATAGTGATGGCAGATCTAGAGGCACCATTGGTAGGAGACTCAATGGGTGCCTTCCATGCAGTTAGAGAGGCATTTAGGACCTTACAGAGATATATAGGATGTGCATGCACTAGCGGCCACATTAAGCATAAATGTAATGTTACTGACTTTATTACGGACATGGGAAACCGAGGTGTAAGAGTAGGTTTCCCACTTATTAGATGCCCGAAGGGTGGCTAAGACGATTACATCATTGGAGGCGTAGTTGACAAGAGCACGAGGAGATGCCTCCAAAACCCGATCTAGGGCAAAGTCTCTAGCTCGCACAACCTAAGTCACCATTACAACCCCATCGGCCAAAAGCATTTAGAGACCCTCAGTAGGGGTGAGGGTCCTTGAGCCTTTACTTATAGAGGGGCTAAAGCCATGTACTTGTTTTTGTAGTTTTTTTGTCACATGTATAAAACTGATTTGAGACATTATATATATATATATATATATATATATATATATATATATATATATATATATATATGTTCATTGATGTGTATATGTGACATCGTTTATCACTTTTCTATTTTCCATGTATGCATGTATGTGATGATACTCATGGTACTTAGGAATAATGATAATGCCATTAAATAGGTAAAACTAGTGGGAGGGGAATTCGGTAGGATAGCCTAATCTACGCGATGTAAAGAAGCCAAGGGGTGGAAAATGACCAACATCCAATGATGAGATGTCGTGGGGTCATTTGTCGGGTAAATAAATCTAAGTAAGGCCATAATCCCAAGTGAGGATGCACATAATATTGCAACAATATAATAGGAAAAATATTGGGGCGTACAAATCCAAAATAGGTGGAATCAATACTAAGAAACTCCAACATTAAGAGGAACTAGGGCGTATGAGAGGATATATCCAAGTAGGGTAGTCATCCTAGGTGAGGATGTAGCGAGATACAAGGAGATGTGAGAAAACCCAAGTGAGGACCGAGAGACCAAGCACGACCGGGTGATAAGGAAGTGTGTGAAAACCCAAGTGGGGGAAGAGAGCCCAAGTGAAGGTGAGAGCTCAATTTAAAGAAGAAAATGCAAGTCAAGGTACTATAGATAACTATCCATGAGGGGTGAAAGATCGTAAGGTATCGGTGATGATGTTGTTGACATGGTGTAAGATGTGGCTTCTAGCTTGAGTCATGAGGTCCTCTATGGCATGTTGTGTAATAGAAAATTTCTAATGAACTTCAGATCTCATGGCAAACATGGTGTCATCGATATGATCCTCCAATCGAGATGAGAATGCAATGTTGAATGTTATCCATAATGGGACAAGAGATCGAGACAACATGACGACCCATAAGTAGGTTTTGGTCTATTCGGTCGAGGGGAAGGTGGTCGGTTATGAGAGGAATCGCCTCTATGCTTTTTGTTGCATGAAAAGGATTCAGAACTGATGCTTGTTACACACAACCCGATAGTCAATGTTGGTATGCGTGTAATACCCATGGTAAGAACAAATAAAGGGAGCTGAAGTGGAAGGTTTAATAGCCTTTCTAGTTTGATCTCATTTGACCTTAACTTCGAGATTCTTCATGTGTTTTTGATAAGCTCTACATTTGGAAACATCATGTCTCGAGGCCTCATGTCGTACAATATGGCTCCGTCATTGGCAACCGGGTGCTATAAGTGTAAGAGGTTAGGATAGAAGTCTCACAGGATGTAGAGGGATAATGATAATAGGTGGGAAAGGCATTGATGCAATGGGTGAAGATGGCACTAATGGAGAAATTTTTGGCTTAGTCGTTGAGGCATGGTAGATGGGATCATTACCCATGAGGTCATCGACCGTAGTTGAAACTAATGACACGATCATCCACTTTTTAAGGGAAACCGAGTCAACTATATGCATGGTAGAGTTCGGAGGGTAGTATGAGGTGAAGAGGTCGGTCGAGCGATCTAAGGCTCGGGAACTAGATGGCTAAGAGAAGTATCAACCATACTCGAGGAATCCTCTTATTTGAGGATGATATTTATGTCATGATTGTATTGAATGCGAAGGATCTCTTGGTAACACAAGACTTAATTATCATGAATCTGGGCATAGTTAGTTCGGTGGGGATCATTAAAGTGTAACCATCATTGTAGTCTAATATGGAGGTATCCACCACACAAAGTTGACTATGGTCTCTAATAAGACCATATACTCTAATGGAGGTTTTGGTGTGTGTGAGATGACAACGGGAACCAAGGGATCCTTATTGTGAGAACGAGGTCACAAGGAAGGAAGTAAAAGCTCGGAATATGATAACCTCGGGAAGATTGGAAGTATTAATTCTAAGTTTGATCTCATCGGGCTCGTCATCATCAAACTCCAAGAGATGGGGAGACATCTGCCCAACCAATTTGGGATGACCAACATTGTCACGAAGAGAATCTATAGGATAGTTAAAGTGTTGATACTCTTATAAGGGGATGATAGATAACTCGTCTAGTGTTGGGAGTTTGTATGTCCCATTTTGTTGGAGTTTTCATAGTTCTAAGGATTAGGATCCCCTTGAATCTTATAGATAGCTCCTAGGTGAGAAAATTTTACACATCGACAAACGAAGGAAGCGATTGTGTGCATGTGATGATTCTAAAGTCATCCTAGGAGGATATTATAAGATATGGTGAAGTTGAAAAATCATAACTTTAACACAAATATTTCTAGGATAAACGGTGATGGGTAACCAAATACATCCCATGGGAGGAATCATGGTAATCATACCCTTGACAAATGGTACATGTATATTTTAAGTTATCTATGGAGTAACCAAGAGCCTTAATGAAGTCTAATGAGGTAACACACATGTCGTCTCCTTCATCAATGAGAGCATGTTTGACCGTAGTGTGGCCAATATGGACTGAGATGAAAATAGGTGGATCATCCGCATGGAGAAATATCTCATTAAGGATCGTGGAGGCTATAGGAAAACTGATGCAAAACTAACTATTTATGGCTAGGTTGGTATGAATGGAGAGATCCTCATATTGAGGGGAATGCTTTCCTCGTAGCCATATAAGGTGGGATTCTACCCCAAAACTAGAGGAAAGGGGATGTTCATTTCGAACAAGGCCATCGTGAGATGCTCACGGTGGTGAGGTGACATACGCATGAGTTCTAAAAAAGGGATTTGGCTAGAAAGTTGGACAAGTGCTTAAAAAGGATCCCACTCGTCATGACTGAGCTATACACTGGGATAAGAGTGATGGGAGTCCTCGGGAATAGAGTTGGGAGAAGATGATGTAATTAGGGAGACTTCAAAAAAAATATTTTATTCAGTTTCTATGATATTATCCCTGTAAGTTTTAATTTGATAGGGGTCGATATTGTTTATAGAAGTAGTGTTAGATGACATCAACTTTGTACGATATTTTCCACAAGTGTCGATGGTGTTTTTAGTAAGGGGGGAAGTCTCAGACAACATCAACCCTATAGAATATTTTTCAGAGGGGTCAATGATGTCTAGAAGAGGGAGAATCCTACCTTGAGAGGCCCAATTTTGAGCTACATAAGGGTACACAACCCTGTGAGTTTGATGCTAGAATGATGTGGGATATTAAGGCTATATATAAGCTATAACATTCCTAACATCATTCATGGCAGCCATGTTCCTAAGAGGAGAGTCTATTTCAACTACATTATTAATAGCATACTCTTGTGTTTTGGAACTCTCACTTGTATTATGATTTTGCAATGGATTAGAGAAGACCTATAACTTCCCATTAGCTTGGTTAACTACTTTGTGATGATATTTTTGTTGTGTTACATCACGAGATTCGACCGCTTTAGTCAAATGTTCCCAAGTGATGGTATCATTGTCAAATTGGGAGCCTCATAAGAAGTTGATGGCGGTGGTGCATAGTAGCATGACAATTTTCATGGGAGTGACCCCAATTAGTAAGCCACCAACATAATTTACTTTCATCATGCTAAATATGAATAGGTTGAGAGGAACCTAAGATCGCGGTAAATGGTTTAGGTAAGTGACATTTCAAATCTTCTTTGCTCAATGGTTGACGATAATTAGGATATTTTTATTGTTAGTTTGTTGATCAATGTTGAAGATGGTTCTATTAGAAGAAGTGACAAGAGGAATAGTATCGGAGACTCTGTCATATGTCACGTGCTTATTCTTAAAATCTTAGAGGATTTGTACTTCTTTATTAGGTTGTGTCTTAGGAGGAAATTTCTTAAACTCTCTCATGACATCATCCTTCCTTTTAGCTTGTTCAAAAGCTTCTTCTAGAGATGTGGGAGAAAAGGACCTCACCTTATATTGAAGGCGAGGTTCAAGAGCTCATAGGAAAATTTAGAAGAGGCTATCACTAGGCATGTTATGTTCAACACACGTAGATAGGGTCTTCTAACATTTGATGAAGGATTGTGTTGATTCATTTTCAAACTATTGACAATTGATAAGGCATTAATGTTATTCTTAGGTAAGTCATGATATTGAAATTCATTTACTAAGGATATCACCAAGAACTCTAGCTCAACTATGGAGTTAGGAGGTAGAGTATGATACCAATCCAAAGCATCCCATTAAGTTATTAGCTAAGAGTTTGGTGGCAAGATATGAATTGGCTCTGATCCACTCCTTATAAATATTTTCAAAGGCCTTAATGTGAAGGGAGGGATCAATGGACCCGTCATAAGAGATGGAAGGAATAATACCCTCAATATTCATGCTAGCAATGTAGGGTGATAGCGGCTCTTATTGGAATGCTCTCAAGACTTTGTTATAGATAGGGGTTGGACAATGAGCACCCCATTAGGTGCATTTGGTAAAGGAGGGGGCATGGTGCCCCAAGATCTCATTCTAAGGCATTTGACTAGTTGGTCCATGTTGGCTTGCATTTGAAGGAATTGAGTTGTAGTAACAAATGTTCTTTGGTTCATCTTATCAATGAGTTGGACAATAAGGTTAGTAGGGTCAGAATTAGGGATATTTTTAGATGCACCTTCTTCGAGACCTTTCTCCTTTTCTACCCTATTATCAGGTTGTTTAGAGACAAATTCAAGGATACTTTTACTAATAATTTATTTTGGTTCTTTGTATTGAGAAAATTGCATGAAGAATTCCTAAATCTCATAAGGGTGATCAAAAGTATTGTTATTTTCATTTTCGACTTCCTCCTCCTCAAATAGGTCATTGTGGCGAGTGGGAGCTATCTTTCTAGGGACTCTTGTGGCACAACAATATATGCAAAAGGGAAATTCAGCTTTAGGATGAAAGGTTTTTAGGAAATGTTTACACAACATAATTAGAAGATCCTAGGCCCGATACTCCATGAAGTGATGATCTAGATGAGAACAATTCCTTGTTTTTTTAGGTTCTATGAATTTTTTTATTTGGAATGAGGTAAATATTATAGATGGATACTTTTAACTAGCTATGATCGGTTGAGAGGTTTTAGGATTCACGTCGGGTTCTCCAAAATGTCCGGTGAGCCAAGAACATGTCTCAATGGCTTGCACTCCTAAGTATTTTGTTCTACAATAGTATGAGGTAAGGAAGAGGAGACACACATGGATCGACACATAATTGATTGATTTAAAGGGCTACAATGAGTGCTAAGGCCACATATCTAGAGGGCAATGGTCCATACACCATGTCAACCTAAGGTTTCTAAGGCCCATGGTCAAGATAAAGGAGAACACCCTTATATGATGTCGATTAATGGGGAGGGATGTAGATCTGTAGAAAGATAATACAAAACATGCACAATCTACAATATTGCAATATAACTGAAATACAAGTAAGGGGAAAGCTAAGGATTTGATCATATAATATCTATATGCTAACTATCACCGATGTGCATACAATACTAAGATAACACAAAGAAATGGGAAATGAAGTGAACTAATCTATGCAAAATGAAAAATAAATTTAGAGTACTTGTTTGTGGAGTGGTAATTGATACACCTATCTCTCTAGATAAATAATACGCCGAGAAATAATTGTTACGGGTGGAGAAGGGGAACGTCATTCCTTTCTAGACTCTCTATAGATGACCCAATAATGCAAGCAATCTAACAACCAAGAAAAGTGTCTAATCCAAATCAAGTGTAAAATAGACCAAGAGCAAAGCGAGCAAATGTAAAGTTTGCACAAAAGAATAGAGTAATGAGTGCTTCTTGTGATTCCTTCCTTTCTTATAAATGTATGGGTGTGGTGTGCATATATACCCTGGCGTCATCACTGCGGGTGATGGCTTCAGCCAAGGGAAACTTAATAATGACACAATCAACCACGAGTGATGGCATCAACCAAGGACATCCTAATGTGAAATGGAATGCAATGTGTCATGGATCAAGTAGAAGTAAGTGAAAAAGGTTCCAATGATGAAGTCAAATGTAAGCAAATGTTGGAAGTGTTAGTGTGTATAACATAAGAGGACAAGAGTAACTAAAGTTAGTACCATATAGCAATACATCTCTTTATGTACTGCGTCTTTAAGCCATAATGACCATGTGAATAGTCATACCCCATTCTCGAGCAGGCCCCTTAGGGCACTGTGACAAAAATGTGTCTCAATGGCTTACACTCTAAAGTCTCTACAAGGGTACGAGGCAACGAAGAGGAGACACACGTGGATCGATGCATATTTGATTGATGTAAAGGGGATACAACAAGTGCTAAGGCCACATATCCAAAGGGTATTTATCCCTACACTAGGTCAACATAGGGTTTCCAAGGCCCACAAGTAAAGATAGAGGAGAGTACCCTTATAGGATATCCATTAATGGGGGTGATATGTAGATCAATGGAAAGATAATACAAAACATGCACAATTTACTCTACCATAATATAACTAAAATGTCATTGAAATACAAATAAGGGGAAATCTAAGGAACTAATCATATAAAATCTATATGCTAACTAGCACAGTATGTGCATACAATACTAAGCTAACATAAAACAACAGAAAGGAAGCGAATTAATCTATACAAAATGACAAAGAAAGTTAGAGGACTTACCATGTAGGGTGGTCATTGACGTATCTATCTCTTTAAAGAAATAGTACATCGAGAAAGAATCATTATGGGTGGAGAAGGGTAACACCACTCCTATCCTAGACTCGCTATAAATGACCCAATAGTACAAGAAATCCAACAACCAAGAGTTTCCAATCCAAATGAAGTGCAAGATAGACCAAGAGTAGATGCGAAGTTGGCACAAAAGAGTAGAGTAAATAAATGGTTCATGTGATTCCTTCCTTTCTTATGAATGTCTAGGCGTGGTGTTAATATATACCGATGACATCACTTGCGAGTGACGACGTTGGCTAAGGGAAACCAAATACCAAAATAATCTCCTATAGGTGATGGTGTCAACCAAGCAAAAGTAATTGAAAAAGGTGTCAATGATGAAGCCAAATGAAAGCAAGTGTTAGAAGTGCTAGTGTGTATAACTTTGAGAGGAAAAGGGTAACTAAAACTAGGACCACATAGTGATATGTATCTTTGTATATTATCTCTAACTCATAATGACCATGTGAATAGTCATACTCATTCTCAAGCCCCTTAAGGCACCCACTTGAGAAATAAATGCATCGAAAACCCTTATTTGCACAAAAGAATTGTTAGTAATAGGTATGAAAAATTAGGTGTATAAAGATACCTATAAACTTTCTAATTTATCACTTGAAAATGTCAATATTAGCCTAACCCCTAAATTATGACTTATGCGTATATTTAGAGCTTAATTTTCTATCCTTAGTCATACACATGACTTTCTCTCATCATTAGCATTATCCAGTCACTCATATAATGGTTTACATCAATCCACAATATTTTTTCACCTCCAAGTGCCATGCCTATAATTTTATAGTATATCATTCTCTATTTTTATGGGACCACTAAAAAGAGAACAAATTGTCTAATGGTTTGTTCCAAAACTGGCGCTTTCATCCCCTACCACCCAATGGTCGGTTTCTCAATTTGATATCTTTCTATGGGTTGATACTTTCCACACGGGGTCATCCTTAATGAGAAATTATAGCAACAAACCCCTATATAAGCATGTAAAATGCAATCATTTACTCACTTGACACTTTCAAGAGCAACTCTTGCAATATCATTCCAAAAAGTACTACAAAATCACCTAAATTGTTCTAAAGTAGCAATGCACTCTAAGAGCAACCCCCACATAGGTATGAAACACTCCTAACCATATTCAAAAGTCTAGCCTTCCAAAATGCAAGCTTCCAAAGTCAAATCAAGAAAAGCAGACAAAGTTATTTACAAAACATTATCAAGTGTACATCGCTTTAAAGATAGTTGCATCCATACAACTATCACATGTTACGAGAACTAAATGTTGTTTGAGGCCTCTTTGAAGTATTGCCAACATAGATGATTTACATATTGCTCTTCAACACAACCACTTACTCTTTTGTAGGGTATCCTTCCCATGGTTAGGGTTTGAATCTATTTTGAGTCATATAGAAGATTTCACACATGTGTGCACCTAGGGTTTCACAACGAAGCAAATTTTAGAGGGTCACACAAGTACATGAAGTTATAGAGTGCCAAAACTTAGTCATACAAAAATTCCAAATAGGTATGTAACCACCAAACGGTTCCATACCCACTCATTTTCTCTCCCATATCTAGAAATTGAGCATTTTCATATCCCTTCCATGTTGTAGACACAAAATTATGCACTCATTACTACTACATCATCCCTCTAGTATGTTGTTGTGTACATAATCTATGAGCATGAAGATTAGACAACGATGACACATTTTTCCTAATCCTTTTATTGCTTTCATTGGTTTTGATTGTGATATTGTCATATAATTCTTGGATTCATATATTTTTGGTCAAGTCACGGGATCCCTATCTCTATTTTTGTTTTTGTTTCCTTTTCTTGGTTTTTGGGACAGTACCACGCAAAGATGGACACTACCACCCAAACATTAGTGTTCCTTCTGGGTGTTTTGTCCATTCTCTTTTGTTTTATTAATTACCATTTGATACTTAACTTTGCATCTTTTCTAATTCTTTGGGTTGGCCTTTGGTGTCACCAAGTTTTGAAATTAAAACAAGGAAATCATATATATACATGACTTACTCACTATTATTATGGGTTTTGTAACATGGGCTATTACTCACTATCTCGTCTTGTTGGGGTAAAGAACAACATTCAATGACTACATTTGGGCTACATTATTCACCGTGTAGGAGGGTTTGTTTCTGAATTCGATCTCACGCATTCATCTTGGGGACAAAATAGTTATATGCCATAATGTTTGTCTGGTAACCGACACGAGGGAAACCTAGATTCAATGGACATAATTCAATCACAAACACATACTAGAACCACATAGAGTTTTAAATGTAGTGAAGTGCTCGTTTAAAATCATGTTGGGGTGACTTTTGAGGTCATTCTTACTTAAGCATATGTATTATTTGTTTCATCTAATGCTTTTTTGAACCTTGTGCATGTAGTTAGGGTTTGTTTTGTAGGCTTAGGTGTGACACAATAACCATACAACAAAGTGGATGTGACAAAGATAAAGAAGAAGAAGATAAGTTAAATCACTAAGAAGATAATGTCCAAAGCTATTCCCATGACATTAGTGCCCAACTCAAACACTAGCGCTCAGGCAGTCCTTTCCTCATTTGGGTTGTGATTTTTAAGGGAGTTTCATATTTCAGTTTTTCAAATGAAACTTACTTAGTCCATATCTAACCTATTCCACTCAGTTTCCAACCTAGAATCAACTCAGATCTCCAAATACAAGCTAAGTCACTCCTATTTCACTATTTCTTACACTTGTTTGTTTCTTACATGATAAATCTTGCTTATTCTGTTATATTCATTTTATCTCGGTCCTCTTATTAAGAATTATTTTTGTTAAATCATTTGGTGAACTTGTTTATTGATCAAACCCTAGATTTCCCTAGGATCCCTCATTTTGTGTATTCCTCATGGCTTATCAAAAAGTGTTGTGAAACCATCATCCTGAACCTCCTTCCCACAAAGATGATCTTATTCCTAATTTGCCACTTTTTGATCCCAAGATTGACTTTCAACCCAATAGTGTCCCGATGGCTACTTGTAATGGCAAGCTTCAACCCTAATGAACCTCTCAATCTTTATGTCATTCTTCCCATGAATTTATTTCTCTTATGCATGGTGTACGTGATTTACAAAATAATATCCATACCATTGCCCTTGAGAGTAGGGATTATTATGCTCGAAGATAATAATTCTCTTCATGGAAATCCTATTCCTAAATACATTTATAAGTAGATTTTCCTAAGGGTTTTAATTTGCCTACTTTTACACTTTTTAATGAAATGGGTAATCTTTATATGCATCTTAAGGATTTCAGATTAGCTATGGATTCACATTCTAATGATAGGTTACTTCTTAAAAAATTTCCTAGTAGTCTTATTGATATAACTTCTCATTAGGTCTCACCATTTTCCTAGTGGATCTATTACTACTTATCTTGATATGGAAGAAGCATTTATTAGACATTTTATTTCTAATAATGGTCCTAAAGTTACATTTGAGTGTTTACCTTCTTTGCACCAAGGAAATAATGAACTTATTAATGATTATATCTTACATTTCAAATCTTGCATGCATCATTTAATTTATCATCCCATTGATCTAGAAATGCAATATATCTTTTGTCATGGCTTGATTCTTCCTTTGAAAGAAAAATTATTATATGATACATATGAATCTTTTACACTTATTTTCTTTAAGGTTATAACTTTAGAACAATAGATGTTTAACAAACATTATGTTGCATGTGCTCCTAGTTTTTATACCACTCCTCTACCTACTACATCTTATATTCCTCCTATTGCACCACCTTCATGTTCCCCATATCCTACTAGACATACTCATGATCATTCCTCTCATTTTCATAGACCTCCACATTCACTCCCCCTTAGGTAACAGTCATTATACTTCTCGCATTCGGCTAGGCCTCGTGATATTTTTCACACATTGCTTGATGAGAAATTGATTCATCTACCTTCTAATGAGCATCATCCTTCTCATTGGTTATGACATAATCATTACCATTGCAATTTCCATAGGATTAATGGTCATAGAGATAATGATTGCTATGCACTCCATGATAGGATTTAGTTGTTTGAGGACAAGGGTGTCATTATTTTTCATACACGCCATGATGATAGATCACATTCTCTCGCGCCACAACATTGTACACTAACATATATTACTTTAAACACCTCCCATCCTCGTAAGGTCATTTTGTCTCCTCCTCCCTCGGTTTCAACTATGCATGATACATGTGCCCCACTTATTATTCAACCCCAACCCACATGGGTCCCGAAGGATCACCACTTGCCATTACATGATTCTAGTATTGTCGTGATCACTTTGGGCTTATCATTTGACACCTATGCTCATGACACTACATCATTTGAGCCACTTATGTGTAGTCGTCGTCTTCTTTCCCATTATATGTTATATGTTCCTTAGTGCTACATGATTCCACATTTTATTCTATAACTATATGCCACTATATATTGTGCTACTTATTCTTTCCTAGTTATCTTCATCCTCTTTATCATTACTACTATAATTTTGATTTGATGACCATATTCTATCCATTCCTATCATCGTCCTAATATCTATCATCACAATGTTATCTACACTCTCAACACCTATAATCTACTCTACCAAATCATCCCAATATTTACCACTATATCATCGATTCATCACATATTCAAGAAATCAAATCAAATAAACTAATTAATAACTAATATAACAAAAAGGTACACATCATCGTATTAAAAAAATCATTTCATAATATTTATACATCTCTCAAAACTTTCAATACATAACATAATGGGACAATGCCCAATATCTCACACACCATGCATCCTCCTCACTACTATTGGAGACCACTATAGGTGCAATAGAAATCAAATTCTTACCACTAGATCTTTTCTTTCGTGCTCAGACTCCTCTACTCCTCTATCTAAGTTCGTAGAGATGTTTCCTCTGCCACCGCTGCTTAGGTATATTGTCCCCGGAGCTCCACGTATCTCTCAAACATACTCTGGGCTAGGCCATATCCTCCAACTAACTATCTTGCTCGTGCTAGCTCTGTCCTGCCTCATCTTGCTTTGACTTTAACACTATGCACATGGCTGCGCTACCACCACATGATCAAATAAGTGAGCATGCTTCCTGACACTATGATCCACTCTCTCAAAGATACCTCCTAACAAAAATATCTAGGGGCATGGTGCATATCAACATGTGTATTTTTGTGCCCACAATCACACTCCAATACTCATCACATGCAAGGCCCAAACCATATTAGTATCTCATCACCACATTACATACTCAATATGAATCACACTATCAAATACAAATCACAATATATCTTCCTTACATCGTGCAACTGCTACTGCTTATTTAATAAAATCTATTTTTTTATTAAAATATGAATGAAAAGATTTTCTATAGCTGATATACAATGAAATACAAGTGCTCAAAAATTTATTTTATCTTTATATGAAATCAAATGCAAGATATATGGTACTTACCTTAATTTCTGTTATCATGAAGTGAGCATAGATTGGAGAATGTGATGGGACAAGAGAACAGAACATCACAATCATGCTCAAAAAATGCATAGATGCTCATGATGCCTAAACACATGTGATTGGGAAAGGATAGGGGCGCTTACAGTACCCAAGACCTTTGTGTGGGCACTTTGAAGTTTGTAGAAAGGTTAGAACTGGTTTCGATACTATAACCAGGGTTTCACACTTTTCACCTTTGGTCGCCTGTATATCACACTTGGATTGCCAAGGTACATGTAAAATTGTACACAAATATATTCTTGTAAAACCCTAAAAAAGACATCAAATCCTAAAAATGAAAGATGTAAAACGAGGGGTCAGTCTTTCCTCAGCTGTCATAATGGTGAACTTACGATCGAGCACCGCACTATATCTCGAGACCCAATGTAGTTATATGTGCTTGTGTGTGCAATAGTGCTCTCAGTCACCCTCATGCCAATGATGGGAAGATGATGGGTGATAGCTAGATAAAATGCAAATGTATGGATAGAATAGAATAAAATACCCTTCTTATATAGTGTGTATGCGAGTAATGCACCTAAATGTAGCCCCTAGAGATATGTAGATAGATATCCCTTAATAATAATTTATCGTCATTATAATGGTATGTATGTTGTGTTTATATAGGGATATTTTGCTTGAATTTCGACACTAATGACCCGACATGCTAACTAGTACCTTAGGATATGAGTGGGAAAACTGAAAAGACCAACCTCAAGTGTCAAAAATAAAACATAAAGAGGACACGAGGCACCCGGATGGCGAGAAGTTCTGGGCACTAGTGTCCAAAGATAAATGACGACAAATGAGTGGAGACTGACTGACAAGGATCCATGTGATCTAACCAAAACTAGGTGTATGAGTGATAAGTGTGAAAGATAAAAGCAATATAAACCAACAAGACAATTAGATGGACTAGGGAATGGGTCACCAGTGAATAATTTTCTTACACAATATCCATATATAAAACAACATACTTTGTGGTATAGTAAATAGTAGTAAGTGCATGATTTTGTGTCTACATTTTCCCCACTTTATGTTGTTGAGTGAAAGCTCGGTAACATAAAGTAGATAGAGATGCATACCTGAGAGAATTATGGAGAAGCCCATGTTGTAAAAGAATGTGTAGGTGTTACGAATACGTGTAGAATAAGAACATATAACATGGTGAACCATGGATCAACATGTCAATCCATGTGGTGTAACGAGAGACATGGGACCGTTATGAGGAACACTAAGAGAGATTGATGATTTTGATATTGATTTATTGGAGATTTCAATTTTTTTGTTGATGGATATGTGTTGGGGTAAGGAGTGATCAGTTCCTAACCCGATTTTGTGTGTGAAAAATTGAGGATTTGGGTGTCCTTCCGCCAGAGGAAGAGTGTAGGGAGAGAGGTATAGTTTTACTCTCCAACTTTAACTACATCCTCAAAAGGTCTAGCCATTGCAGAGACGGATAAAAAACCAAAATTTGTTCATATGGATCCATTTATATTTATTTCAATCAAACATGAATAACCCATATAGAGTAGTATAGGAAAGGCAATGACGTCTCATTGCCCCCACTCCAAGGGTGTCACCGCAATGTGTATGAGATGGCTTCCATGTTAGGTCATCTGGAAGTAGTAGAAAATGTAGAATAACTTCCCATGTTAGGTCATCTGGGAAAGTGGTGATATAACTCCCAAGTTAGGTCATCTAGGAGGATAAATACGTTATGTTGTGTCAATTGATTGATGTGATTTCGAATAGTAAAATATTTGTGTTGTCAAGATTTGAATGTATGTGATTGATTGATTGATTGATTACTCATGGAGATATTTTTCACTTGTTGCCCCCAGATTAGGTCATTAGGGGATCGCTAGAAAGTGGTGTGAAATATCGTGTAATGTACGAGTAAATTTTTGATAATGAGAGAGTTAGAAATGTAAAATGATCACGTAATGGTGTGAGGGGGATTATAGGATTCCCTAATTGTATGTCCCCCATTTTGAAAAAGGGGAGTGATGATGAGAATGAATGTTGAGCCAAAAGGAAGTGTGTAATGATGTAATAGTGAATGTATGTATCACAAAGGTGTGTGTATATCAAGTTGAGAGTGAAAGAGGAATATAGTGTTTGTGGAATGTGTACAATACGATAGTAGGCATAATTCTAAAGAGAATGACACAAATGAGATAGGAAGTGGAATTGAGATGCTCCAGGATATGATTGAAACTATGCGATGTGTGTTAGTTAAGAAAATGAGCGCAAATAATGACTATAGCAAGGTAGGTAATGGAGAGTTACTATAAATAGTACTATGGAAATGTGAATAGGTAACTCATTTTATTATTGCGCGAGTGTGATTGTGAGATTTGGGTGTGTGAAGATGCCTCATATGAGAGCACCGCGATTGAGCCGATTTGAGATGGTGGCGACAAGTGTGGCATCACGTCATTTGACAACCGAGTTAGTGAGTGTGTTTTTTTCAAAAATTTGTTGATATGATTCATCATATTTAATGTGTGATGTTTTGATCATTGTTCACGTTCATTTATTTGATGATTAATTTGATCATGGCTAGATAAGTGATGAGATAGTGTATGTGATAATAGATAGTGTATGAAATATATATAGTGTGATTGTTTGATGTGATAGATAAATGATGAAAAAGTGTATTGTATGTATGAATAGAGATGTGATGAATGGTAAAGTATGTATAACATAAATTATGTGAGAGAATATGAGATGATCGTAAAATTGTACTTGAGCGTGTGTTAGTATGTTGAAGAGAGGGGGGAATTATAACAATCCCCCCAGTATGTAGGTGATAAGGTTCATTTATATAAGACCCTCAAAATGATCAAGAATGAATTGTAAAGCAAGAGTGCATCATCAGGAATTGATTTGATGATGTACACTAGATAGATAGATCAATGAAGTGAGTAGCGTAAAAGTGGAGTGAGGTTCTTATAATAACAAATCCCTCAACAATCATGTAAGAATCATAAGAACATGAGTGCATCATCAAGGGGTAAGGTGAGAAAATCACCTACCAAAGACCAAACATGCGTGAAATGGTGGGACGCATGTGGCGTGTAAGTAAAGCAAGAGTGTATGAACCAAACTAAATGCTAGATGGAATGGTGTTGATGATGGGTGATGGAGCGGTGAGAAGTGCAGCTACTCGATGACTTAGGAAGCCAATGTGTAGTAGTAGCATTGCGCAGCGGATGAGATGGTACAATAATGGATGAATGAGATGGAGAGTGTGCATGAACAACAACCTATGGTGGTGAAAAATAATGAACTTAGAACTAGATGAAGGAGATAAGTCAACTAGAGTAACAATATGCTTGTGTGGAAGTTGAGACATAGACCGCTCACAAGAGAGAGAGAGCCAAAGGAAATGACACCCTTATCTTCTAACAATCATTGTCGCAGTGGCGCAATGGCCATTGATACGATGATAGTTGTAATAAGGTCGATCACACTACCGTTGCAAGAGATGAGGTGGATGATGTCGATTAGAAGGTAAGAGAATCAAACACTTATCAAGCAAGACATGCAACACATCATGAGGTCTAGTGTGATGAGAAAATTGTAATGGCTCTTATGAAGGAGATGTATAGGTCTTAAGTGGAGTCTGACCCGGTGGAGTGGATGAAGGAAACTTATGCAATGGAGAAGATTGAATTTGCTTGTGAGGTGGAGGAGATGGAGACCATGAAGAACACTCAACAGATGGAAGAGGATAAGAGATAAATGGTGTAATATTAGGAGAACTAGGAGGAGGATCTATGACATGTGCAACAATGAGATCCTATTCTAGATCGATGACATTATAGCATAAGAGTGTGAATGATTCATATGTGTCATATTGCAAGTGTTGTTTTAAAGTAGGAATTAGGCCACAACAAAAGATGAATTACTTTTCTAGGTAAATGGGATGAAAAACTAACTGATGCATGTGAGAATTGAAATGAAAAATGTAATCAATAATTTCCTTGATGTAAGTCATGTAAACAATCATATGTAACTCTAGGGCCATTGTTAAGTATAAATCATTGAAGGAAGGCCTCTTCCATCTCACAATAGGTACTAATAGATCCAAAAGGTAAATGTATGTACCATTGGAGAGCATCAACAATAAGACTATGGCAAAAAGCTTTGAGCAATAATCAATCATTAGAATAAGAATCCATAGCTAGACGATAATGCTTAAGATGTAAATATGGATTTCCAGTACCATCAAAGCATGAAATGTAGGCATAATGAAATCCTTAGGGAATGTACAATGTTCAATCTTTTTCGAATAGGGTTTCCATATAGAGATGCAAGGATCTCATTAAGTGTGTCATCAACATATAATGAAGGATGAGGAGAACTAGTATGTGATGCATTATTAGAAACATTTTTAGAAATGGAAGGAGTATGAGATGCAACTATAGAATCATCCTGACTAGTATGAGAAACAACATCATGCACATGTTTATTTTCATCTTGTTTTTTAGCTAAAGCATTATCATCAAGATTAAGCATAAAACTGATAATAACATCATCTAAAGTCTCAATAGAAATAGAAGGTGGAGTGCGGATAATTGAATAACAAGGTCTACAACTAGAAAAGCTTGTTAGATCAGAAACAATGTTAATGGTAGAATGATCAAAGCTAGTAGGCACATTGCATTCATGAGCTAACAATTGCCTTTGAGTATCATATGGAAGAATAGTGTTGCGATATAGAGCGCTAAGTTCAACTATGGTTGCTTCATCATAGATAAGATTAATACTCACATGAGACATGACTAGCCTAGGAGGAAAAGAGCTATTCTTAGCCATTAGGGTTTTAGTGGATCATAGGGCAAGGAGATGTAAGTTACGAGCTCACCAAAATGATTTAATATAATTTTTATTTATTTTATTAAAATCTAAATGCAAAGATCTCATTATAACCGATATATAACAACAAAATATAAGTGCTTGACAATTTATTTGATCTTTATATACAAGAGATAGGGCACTTACCTTAATTTTGCTTATCCCGAAGTGATCCTGGACTAGATAATGTGATGGGATAGGAGCATAGACCATTGCAATCAAGCTCAAAAAATTTTAGAGATGCTCTCGATGTCTAAATACGAGCGCCTATGAAAGCATAAGGGCACCCAGCAGTGCCCAAGACCTCTATGGGGCACTAGAGTTTGACGAAAAAAGGTCAAACTTTATTTTGATACTGTCACTAGGGTTTCACACTTGTTTGCCTTGGGCTACCTGTTTGTTGCACTTGGATTGCCAAGGTACCCAGTAAACATGCACACAAATATCTTCCCGCAAAACCATAAAAAGACATCAAATCCTAAAAAAGAAAGATGTAAAATGAGGGGTCAAATTGTCCTCAGTTGTCACAATGGTGAACTTATGACCGAGAGTTGCACTACATCTCGGACTCCAATGTATTTCTATGTGCTTGTAATGAAATTACTAGTATAATTCGATTATGAGCAACAATATAATACCGAATAAAACAAGTATTTTAGAATAATGATCTCTATATGAAATTGTAATAGCTTCGCCACTTCGAGGGGGCAACCTCCAAACCATATAATAAGACTCAAATGCTCAAATGACAATGAACTACTACCTACAATCCTCTATATCTACTATTCATATGTTATGGCCATCACCCAGCCGACCTATTAAGCATGAGAAAGTATAAATGATTTAATAAAATGATATGGTAAGCCACAAGTCATGCTACTCATATCCTAATACAAGCAATAGGTTAAGGGCATAGCATGCCCTTCCCCTTCAAACCAATGTTGTCCTCAATGTTGAGTAATCCTAGATGATGCTTTGCAGAAAACCTTCAACCTCCCGGTGGCATCTTCTATGCCTCGATTCTTCCACTTGATCAAATATTCCTTAATGTCTCTGGTTCTCACCTCTTAGTACATGTTTACACAATCTTCTCGGCTCTAAAATGATTCTTCCTTCCTCATAAAGTTCTGGTAACTCTGCTCAGGGCTTAAAATTTCTGTCCAATAACCTTCTTCGCATGAAACATGAAATACTGGGTGTATGTGTGAAGATGGAGGCAACTCTAGTTTATAAGCAACACTGCCAATTTTCTGTAGAACCTGATAAGGGCCATAGTATTTTGGAGAAAGTTTGTTGTCCTTTTTTTGTTGCTTTAGAGACATCTGTTTATAAGGCTGGAGACGTACAAAAACCTAATCACCAATTTCAAAATGTTTTTCACTATGATGTTGATTTGTTTGTTGTTTCATCATGTTTTGTGCTAATGCTAAATTCTCCTTCAAACTAGCCAAAACCTGTTGTTGATGTTGATGTGTTCCTCAACATCTCTGACCTTAGTTTGCACCCTCAAGGAGGAAGTGATAAAAGGTGGATGGTAACCATATAATGCTAAAAATGGGGTCATTTGAGAAGAGGTATGAAAAGATGTGTTATACCACCATTCTGCAAGTGGTAACCATTTAATCCATCTTTCCTCGCTTCTTTGATACTTAAAACAACGTAGATACCCCTCTAAACATTTGTTGACCACTTCCGTTTTCCCATCGGTTTGAGGATGATAATATGAACTGAGCTCGATGAGTACCCAAACATGAAAATAATTCCATCCAAAAATTACTTGTGAAAATAGGATCACGATCACTTACAATTATCTTTGGGGTTCCATGTAGCCTTTGAACTATCTCCAAAAAAATAGTTGCGACTGATACTAGTTGCAAATGGATGTGATAGGGCACAAAAATGGGCATATTTTGTGAGTCTATCCACAATCATGAAAATAACATTCTTACCCTCTGAACAAGGCAATCCGGTGATGAAATCCATGGAGACCTCCTCCCATCTCTGGCTAGGAATTGGTAAGGGTTGCAATACACTGTGTCTTAATTGTTTCCCCTTTGTTCTCGTTGGTACACTAAACACTTCGATACAAACTTTTGTACATCCCCTTAAGTCCTTCCCAAAAGAATTCTCTTTTTTATTCTATGATATGTCTTTAAAAACCCAGTGTCCTCCAATAGGCGAGGCATGTAGCTCTTCAAGAATCTTATGCTTCAATTCGAATCTTTACTCAAGTATAACCTTTGTCCTTGTACTATAGGGCATTACCTTTCCACTCAATTTTTTTAGATGTCATAGATTCTTGCTTGATATTTTATATTAGATATTGTGTATCCTTGTCTTGATCCCATTCCAATCTTGCTTCATCCACCCAATCGGCCATCAACATGGACATTCCACATAGTAAGGCATCTCGTGGATGTATCCCTTCCTGACAATGCAGCAGCCTACTACATTTTCTTTACCCTTTTTGTATATGATTTCAAAATCATAACCCAAAATTTTGTTACCCACTTTTGTTGTTCCTCGATGATAACCTTTGCTCCAAAAAGTATTTGAGACTATCATGATCAGTTTTTACCTTGAAGTTTCTACCCATGAGATAGGGCCTCCATTACTTGACTGCATGAAGAATAGCCATCATTTCTTTCTCATAGACTAGTTTGAGTAGATATTTTCCTTTGAATTGGTGACTCTCAAATGCACTTGGTTTTCCTTCTTACATTAGAACTGCTCCCAATCCTGATCCTGAAGTGTCACATTCAACATTGAAGGTTTTTGAGAAGTTGGGAGTAGCTAAAATCTGGGTCTGCACACAAGGCTTCCTTCATTGCTCAAAGGATTTAGTGGCTAAGTCTCCCAATGGAAGGCATCCTTCTTTAGCAATGCAAGTGAGTGGGGTTGTTATTCTACCAATGGAAGGCATCCTTCTTTAGCAATGCAAGTGGGGTTGTTATTCTACCATATCCCCGCACAAATCTTTTGAAGTACCATGTTAGTCCTAGGAACCCATGAAGATTTTTTAGAGTTTTGGGTCTTGGGCATTCCACAATAGCTTTGATCTTCTAAGGATCAACTTTGACGTTGTCATGGGATACAATGTGACCCAAGTACTCTACCTCTTGTACACCAAAAGAATATTTAGATGGATTTGCATAGAAAGTATGTTTCTCCAAAACTTCCAACACTTTATTTACATGTTGTAAGTGTTCTTCCCATGTCTTACTGTAAATCAATATGTCATCAAAGAAAACTAATACAAATTTTCTTTAAAATGGCTTGAAAACAGTGTTCATCAAGCTTTGAAAGGTTGAAGGCGCATTTGTAAGACCAAAAGGCATTACCAAAAACTCATAATGGCCCTCATGAGTCCTGAAAGCCATTTTATGAACATCTTCCTCTTTTATTCTAATTTGATGGTACCCAACGAAGATCTAATTTTGTGAAATAAATAGCACCATGCAATTCATCAAGTAAATCATCAATTACTGGAATAGGAAACTTATCTTTGATGGTATACTTGTTGAGTTCTTGGTAATCTGGACACATCCTCCATGTTTCATCCTTCTTATGTACCATGACCACTGGGGAAGAATAGGCACTCTGACTAGGCCTGATGATACCTGCCTTCAACATTTCCTGAACCATTTTCTCGATCTCACTTTTCTGGGAATATGGGTATTTGTATGGTCTGATGTTAGGTGTTTGGCTCCCTGGAATCAATTGAATGGCATGATCATGATCCCTAACTGGTGGTAGTCCCTTTGGAATTGCATCAAAAACAAATGAGTGAGCATCAACAATCTTCTGAAGATTGGGTGGCATTGAAGACTTTGTATTTTGTACTTCTATGGAAAATAACTTTGCTATAAATCCATCTACTCCTTTTCTGAGAACCTTCTGCATCTGATGAGAGCTAATAATCTATGGAGACTTAGCTACCATCCCATTCAATTGTATTGTCCTTCCATCTGAATGAAATCGCATGAACAATTATTGGAAATTCATCTCTATAGTACCTAAGGTTGTGAGCCATTGGACACCCAAAACAATATCTGCCCCTCCCATAGAAATAGAAAACATAGGTGAGTCTAACATGTAGTCTCCCATGGAAAGCTTGATACTGTGGCATTTTCCTGTGCACTTGATTGTCCCACCATCCGCAATGATAACTTGCATTTCTGGAGCTGGGTAAATAAAACAATTGAGGTGGGCAACTAACTTACTATTTATGAAGTTATGAGTACTCCCCGAGTCAATCAACATTGTCACCTTCTATTTTTTGAGATAGCCAATAACCTTGAGTGTTTGAGGAGTACTAATACCTGACAATGCACGGTAAGAAATTGTAGGTTGGTGATCCTCTACTTCCTCTTCTACTAGTTCCTCAACCTCTCCTATAATTTCAGCATCCTCATCATCCTCATTACCTCCGTCAATATAGATTAACTTCTTCTAAACATATTTTTGTCCCGGTCCATATTTGCTATCACAATAAAAGCATAATCCTTTTGCTCTCTTTTCTTCCATTTGTTGAGGAGTCAGTCTAATTGGCCTAGAAAATGAAGGGGAAGAGATATTACGGTATTTGGTGTTAATGAAAGGTGGTCTCCTACTACAAAGAACTTTTTCCTCTCGCTCGACGTGCCATGATAATAGAGTTAGAAAGCTTGAGTGGATTAAACATACATACCTCATGCTCGATGTGGTCCTTAAGACCCCTAAGAAATAGGTCATTCAGATCCTAATAATACTATTGTTTTCAGAGATTTCCGAAAATGTAAAGAACTTGAAAAAATTCCATAATTTGCACCCTAGGGAGTGATTTTATGAAAAACCCTAAATTTGTAACAACTTGTGCAAAATAAATCAAAAAAGTCTTAAATTTTCAAGGAACCTTACTTGAAATGTTTCTCAACTCGGTAAAAATATCTCCTTCCAATTTGCTCTGGGTCAAAATATATTGCGAAACAAAAAAATTAAGGTTTTTGCCCTAATTTTGGCCTAGATTGCAGCTCTGATACCACTTATAATGAAATTACTAGTATAATTTAGATTATGAGTAGAAATATAACACCAAATAACACAATATTTTAGAATAATGATCTCAATATGCAATTGTAATAGCTTCGCCACTTCGAGGGGGCAACCTCCAAACCATATAATAAGACTCAAATGCTCAAATGATAATGAACTACTACCTACAATCCTCTATATATACTATTCATATGTTATGGCCATCACCCAGGCCGACCTATTAAGCATGAGAAAGTATAAATGATATAATAAAATGATATGGTAAGCCACAAGTCAGCTACTCATATCCTAATACAAGCAATAGGTTAAGGGCATAGCATGCCCTTCCCCTTCAAACCAACGTTGTCCTCAACGTTGAATAATCCTGGATGTTGCTGTAGAAAACCTTCATCCTCCCAAGTGGCATCTTCTATGCTTAGATTCTTCCACTTGATCAGATATTCCTTAATGTCTCTGGTTCTCAGCCTCTTAGTACGTGTTTACAGAATCTTCTCTGGCTCCAAAATGATTCTTCCTTCCTCATCAAGTTCTAGTAACTCTGTCTGGGCTTCAAATTTTTGTCCAATAACCTTCTTCAGGCATGAAACATGGAATATTGGGTGTATGTGTGAAAATGGAGGCAACTCTAGTTTATAAGCAACACTGCCAATTTTCTCGTAGAACTTATAAGGGCCATAGAATTTAGGAGCAAGTTTATTGTCCTTTTCTGTTGCTTTAGAGACATTTGTTTGTAAGGCTGGATACTTACAAAACCCAATCACCAATTTCAAAATGTCTTTCACTACGATGTTGATTTGCTTGTTGTTTCATCCTGTTTTGTGCTAATGCTAAATTCTCCTTCAAACTAGCCAAAACCTGTTGTTGATGTTGAATGTGTTCCTCAACATCTCTGACCTTAGTTTGCACCCTCAAGGAGGAAGTGATAGAAGGTGGATGGTAACCATATAATGCTAAAAATGGGGTCATTTGAGAAGAGGTATGAAAATATGTGTTATACCACCATTCTGCAAGTGGTAGCCATTTAATCCATCTTTCCTGCTTATCTGATACAAAACAACGTAGATACCCCTCTAAGCATTTGTTGACCACTTCCATTTGCCCATCAGTTTGAGGATGATAAGATGAACTATGAGCTAGCTGAGTACCCAAACATGAAAATAATTCCATCCAAAAATTACTTGTGAAAATAGGATCACGATCACTTACAATTATCTTTGGGGTTCCATGTAGCCTTTAACTATCTCCAAAAAAATAGTTGCAGTATTTAGCTTTCTGAAATGGATGTGATAGGGCACAAAAATGGGCATATTTTGTGAGCCTATCCACAATCACAAAAATAACATTCTTACCCTCTGAACAAGGCAATCCGGTGATGAAATCCATGGAGACCTCCTCCCATCTCTCTCGCTAAGAATTGGTAAGGGTCAGCAATGCACTGGTTTCTTAATTGTTTCCCCTTTGTTCTGTTGGCACACTAAACACTCGATACAAACTTTTGTACATCCCCTTGAGTGCTTCCCAAAAGAATTTTCTTTTTATTCTATGATATGTCTTTAAAAACCTAGAGTTTCCTCCAACAAAGTAGGCATGTAGCTTTGCATAAGAATCTTATACTTCAACCGAGAATATTTACTCAAGTATAACATGTCCTTGTTCCATAGGGCATTACCTTTCCACTCAATTTTTTAGATGTCATAGATCCTTGCTTGATATTCTGTATTAGAGATTGTGTATCCTTGTCTTGATCTCATTCCAATCTTGCTTCATCCACCCAATCAGCCATCAACATGGACATTCCACATAGTAAGGCATCTCATGGATGTATCCCTTTTGGACAATGCATCAGCTACTACATTTTCTTTACCCTTTTTGTATATGATTTCAAAATCATAACCCAACATTTTTGTTACCCACTTTTGTTGTTCCTCAGATGATAACCTTTTCTCCAAAAATTATTTGAGACTATCATGATCAGTTTTTACCTTGAAGTGTCTACCCATGAGATAGGGCCTCCATTGCTTGACCACATGAAGAATAGCCATCATTTCTTTCTCATAGACTGGTTTGAGAAAATATTTTCCTTTGAATTGACAACTCTCAAATGCAATTGGTCTTCCTTCTTGCATTAGAACTGCTCCCAATCCTGATCCTGAAGTGTCACATTCAACAATGAAGGTTTTTGAGAAGTTGGGAGTAGCCAAAATTGGGGTGCTTCCCAAGGCTTCCTTCAGCTGCTCAAAGGATTTAGTGGCTATGTTTGTCCAATGGAAGGCATCCTTATTTAGCAATGCAATGAGTGGGGTTGCTATTCTACCATATCCCCACACAAATCTTTTGTAGTACCCTATTAGTCCTAGGAACCCATGAAGATTTTTGAGAGTTTTGGGTCTTGGCCATTCCACCATAGCTTTGATCTTCTGAGGATCAACTTTGACGCCTTCATGGGATACAATGTGACCTAAGTACTCTACCTCTTGTACACAAAAAGAACATTTAGATGGATTTACATAGAGAGTATGTTTCTCTAAAACTTCTAACACTTTATTTACATGTTGTAAGTGTTCTTCCCATGTCTTACTGTAAATCAATATGTCATTAAAGAACTAATACAATTTTTTTTTAAAATGGCTTGAAAATAGTGTTCATCAAGCTTTGAAAAGTGGAAGGTGCATTTGTAAGACCAAAAGGCATTACCTAAAACTCATAATGGCCCTCATGAGTCCTAAAAGCCATTTTATGAGCATCTTCCTCCTTTATTCTAATTTTATGGTACCCCGAACGAAGATCTAATTTTGTGAAATAAATAGCACCATGTAATTCATCAAGTAAATCATCAATTACTGGAATAGGAAACTTATCTTTGATGGTATACTTGTTGAGTTCTCGTAATCTAGACACATCCTCCATGTTTCATCCTTCTTATGTACCATGACCACTGGGAAGAATAGGCACTCTGACTAGGCCTCGATGATACCGCTTCAACATTTCCTCGAACCATTTTCTCGATCTCACTTTTTTGGGAATATGGCTATCTATATGGTCTCGATGTTAGGTGTTTGGCTTCCCGGAATCAATTGAATGGCATAATCATGATCCCTAACTCGGTGGTAGTCCCTTTGGAATTGCATCAAAAACAAATGAGTGAGCATCAACAATCTTCTCAAGATCGGTGGCATCAAGACTTTGTATTTTGTACTTCTATGGAAAATAACTTTGCTATAAATCCATCTACTCCTTTTCTCGAGAACCTTCGCATCCGATGACTAATAACTGTGGAGACTTAGCTACCATCCCATTCAATTGTATTGTCCTTCCATCTGATGAAATCGCATGAACAATTATTGGAAATTCATCTCTATAAGTACCTAAGGTCAGTGAGCCATTGGACACCCAAAACAATATCTCGCCCCATCCCATGAAATAGAAAACATAGGTGAGTCTAACATGTAGTCTCCCATGGAAAGGTTGATACTATGGAATTTTCCCCGCACTTGATTGTCCCACCATCCACAATCATAACTTGCATTTCTAGAGCTGGGTAAATAAAATAATTGAGGCGGGTAACTAACTTACTATTTATGAAGTTATGAGTACTCCCCAAGTCAATCAACATTGTCACCTTATATTTTTGAGATAGCCGATAACCTTGAGTGTTTTAGGAGTACTAATACCTTACAATGCATGACAAGAAATTGTAGGTTGGTGATCCTCTACTTCCTCTTCTACTGGTTCCTCAATCTCTCCTATAATTTCAGCATCCTCATCATCCTCATTACCTTCATCAATATAGAACAACTTCTTCTCAGCACATTTGTGTGACGATGCATAATTGCTATCACAATTAAAGCATAATCCTTTTGTTCTCTTTTCTTCCATTTGTTGAGGAGTCACTAATTGGCCTAGAAAATGAATGGGAAGAGATACTATGGTCTTTGGTGGTAACGAAAGGTGGCCTCCTACTACAAAGAACTTTTTCCTCTACTCGACATGTCATGATAATGGAATCGAAAGCTTGAGTGGATTAAACATACGTACCTCATGCTTTATGTGGTCCTTAAGACCCCCAAGAAATAGGTCATTCAAATTCTCTTCTGGTATATTCTCCACCCTTAAGGATAGGTTCTGGAATTGATGCACATAATCTTTGACTGATCTTATTTGTCGTAACTTTGCTAATTAACTAAAGTAGTTCTCTGAAACACTGGAACTATAGTGCAATTGCAACTCCTCGATAAAAATTGTCCAAGTGACATCGAGACCATTCTTCTGCCTCTGAGCACATAACCATCGATACCAAATGAATTGGTCTGGTTCAAGATATAGGGATGCCAAAGTCACCTTTTGTCTTGATGGTGTTTGATGTAGCTCAAAGAAGTTCTCCATTTGATTTATCCAATTTAGGGGATCTTTACCATCAAATTCACGCATATCCACTTTCGGCATCATGTTCTGTGGTTGTGAATAAGTTGGATTCTGATTAGGCTGGAAAAGTGATCCAACATGGTTATTTTTTCCATGATTTTGAACTGAAGATCCTCCTTGGTTGATATGGGATGGATTTGGGCCATACTGCTTACCCCGTACATGTTGCATAATATCATTCAACCGATGATTGATTTGGGCTATGTCTCCTTTAGAGGCCATCTCAGATTATACATTTTGCAACTAATACTCAAGTTGGTTCACCTTATGATCAACTCAAGTAAACCCTAGTGTTGAGGAATCAGTATTTACCCCGTCTCAATCCATCTATTCAATCACTATCTCATCTTTATCTCGGGGTTTTACCCGAGTAACCGATTCTTTTTTTGCTCTTGTGGAAGACCCCACATGATATCAAACTCGAGTATTTATGGTCTAGATACAAATTCAGCCGAATAGGAAAAAACACAAAGAAGATACTAATACTATTTTTTTAAGAGCTTTCCAAAAATGTAAAGAACTTGAAAAAAATCAACAATTTGCACCCTAGGGAGTGATTTTATGAAAAACCTAAATTTGTAATAACTTGTGCAAAACAATCAAACAAGTTTGAAATGTTTAGGGAACTCAGTATGCCGGAAGCGACGAGCGAGTGTGGGAATCTACAAGTGACTCTTCCACGTACCTGACCTCCCGAGGTAGTGCCGAGACAGCCGGTGGGGATGGAATATGTGTGGGAAATAGACAAACTAGTTAGGCAATCTAATGTCTTCGACACGCACTAATGGAATTTGTGAATCTAAGGCAAAGAAGGCCCTTCTAACTTGGACTGGTGTGATAGATCGATCGGCAAGGATGACTACTCGAAGGCTCCAATCAATATCGAGCTCTGGCGTGATTCGATCTATGGGTTGTGGAATACGTGGAAATGACCGGGATAGTTTCGCACGTCCCGGATAAGGTCATATGGTGGATGCTAAATACACCAACTCTATAGACGGTTTTCGCCTAGTCTCAATTCTCTAGCTTTGTTAGCTATTACATCCAGTAAGGATAATTGTTGGATGATGATAGGTGGAAGTGGGGTAGACTGGAATACCAGTGTGCGTAGGCCAGTGTCTATGTCTAATTCTCTGATGGATTCGTTAGGCTGCGGGATTTGTGGGTCACAACCGTAAGTTCGTGTTTGTTGTGGGCCTGGCTATGGTCATACGTAGAATCAAGTCCTGATCCCTAGTATCCAATAATCATATGCTTTCTCAGCTTCTATATTTAGAATCAATAGTTGTGTGATTTTCTCAGAATATCTTACGGGCGTTCTCGCAACCTGGATTCTTAAACCGGTATCTATGTCTGTGAGGGTGTCTCCTACGTCTGGTTGTGGAATTAAAGGATCACACCCGAATGTTTGTTCTCTTTCGAATCCTTCTACAGTCATGTGGATATTTTTCCTAGTGCAACCTGTAGTTTGGCTGACTTGACCAAAATGTATGTGCTTGGTCATCTTCTATGTTTAATCCTCTTAACTGAGATCTGACCTGCTGGAAATCTGTTGTTGTTTGGAAGACTTGTATCCTAAGGTTCTGGTCAATATCAGTTATTGCTGCTATGAGATTGGGCTGAGGCACGATTGGCTCGAAAATGTATTCCCTGGGATCCCTAGGTCCCGTAATTGTCATGCAAAAGCAAAGAATAAAACAAACTATAATAAAGTGAAATATAAGTATATTTCTAGCATATATGACTTCTTTTTGTATTTTCTCGATGATTTTGAATGAATTTAAGAAAGCAAATATTTAAAATATTTAGAATTGACAACTAAACTAATAATTTAAAACAAACAAAATAAATTAGTATAGCTATTTGTCTATGCAATTTGTATATCTATTCTAAACAATGAAATAACTAATCTATTTATAGATTCTCGATCCTACCTCAATGTGAGGAGTGAATCATAGTTTCTCGTAAACTATTAATCCCCACAAACCTTCCCCGAAATATCGAGAATAAAATTAACTAAAATAAAGCGATTAACTACTCTGTTTGATATGATTCTAACTAGAACTTTGAAAGTTAAAACCTGGATTCCGCAGAACAGTGGCGAATCCGATGGTGTGTGTGATCTTGTCCCCTCAGTATGATCTCTTCGTTCTTTGTGTTCACGTAGATCCAGAAAAGTGTGTAATGCTTGCATCAATAGGAATAGGTGTTTGGAACAAGGGACAACCTTCAGAATGCAGATAGAATAGAACGCGGATAGGAGAGGGATAGCGCAAGAGTACAGAGCTTGGCTTATGCAATTCCTAGCGGGATCTACTGCGAATCGTGCAACAAAATGCGTCCAGAACCTGAAACTATCCTGTATGAAGAGCAAAACCTGCAACTTTAATGGCTTCCTAAGCTATTCTACTCTAATGGATTAGATAAAACAACAACACTGTTTGCACAAGTTGGATATGTGGCTTACCAACAGCTAGTCAATGCAAACTAAGCATGTAATGAACTAAACTAAGGAATTAAAGCAAACTAATGTACTGACACAAAGACCGAAAATGAGAAGATTGAGTAAAAATGGTGGCCATTTGCTTGAGCACAAGCCATGCATTTATAGGAATTCAATCACCCAAAGATCAAAATCAAACTGAACTCCTAAATAATAAACAAAGGAAAAACACTATTCCAGGGGACCAAAAACATAAATGCAAGCTTAAGTCAGCAAGGAAAGCTGGTGAAACGTTGATTTTTGCATGCGTTCATCAAAAGAACATTCTGAAAAACACGTAAGGACCGCCGCCCTCGCTCAGGCGCATTATAAGACCGCTACCCAGCAGGGGCGGTTTCGTTACTTAAGAGAAAAGGGGCAAGAAAAGAGGGGAAAAGGGGAAAACAAAACATGCAGGGGCTAGAAGGGGCATGCGGGATGTTAACGCACTTTTGAGGAGTTTTTCTGGATCCCGAACACCTTGCGAAGAGACCTGTATCATCATTGGGGCATTTATTACACTGCCCGCAAAGATGCAAGACCTTACAATTTTGGGTACGTACATATTGCCCCCTTGAGAAGCATTTTAGCCATGAAGAGGCGTAAAACAGGTCCGAGTATGGCCGTCCCGAAATGGGAATTTTAGAAGTTATACCTTACTCGTCCGTGTGTTGAGATGACGCCATCCGAAATTCCCGCTACCTGCAAAATGAAAAGAGAGCTCAAGTGCAGATAGATACAATAACTTGGAAAATAAACGCTAAAGCAATAGGGAATGAGGACGTACCATTCGTGCGGGGATAGAAACTTACCTCCATCAGCGCTCCAAACCTGTGAAAAAGGTATTTAAAACGAATCAGGGCGCTATATATATGAAAGTGGGCCCATTTTCCTATTCATTTGCGCGAGTCGATTTGATTGATTTTGAGCTCTGGGACCCACGGTGACGGTTTCTCACGTGAATAGAGTCAAAACGTCCGTAGTGAGATCGTGAGCATGCCTCCACGCGCGGAACACCGCCCTGCCAGATCACAGGTTGGTTTTCTTCAATTTTGTGTTTTTCCCTCTTTAAATTTGAAATGGCAAATTCTTTGTAATGGGGGGGTTATTTTTGAAAATGTTCGGTTCAAAAGGTCCACCTAGGGGGGGCGCCTACTGGGTAGGCTCCATTTTTAGTTTAAATGGTCTATTTTTGCTTGTTTTGGGCTTTTTGGGATTAGAGACCACGCGGGTTTTCGACCGCGACCGCCGCCCTGGCCAGGGCGGCGGTTACACGACCGCCGCCCTGTTCAGGGCGGCGGTTACACGACCGCCGCCCTTAAGGCGGCGGTTACAAAACCGCCTCCCTGCTCAGGGCGGCGGTTCTGACCAGAATGCAAAAGAACTTGATTTTTGAGATTGCACTTGTATTTTCTTGCACTTCTATATGTTTTTATGACCTTCTTGGTATTGTTCAGATATTAACTTGCTCTGTTTTGTGTGTTTTTGGGTGTATGCAGGCGAGAGAGGAGTATATCAGATGGAGCCGAGAGAGAGAGAGTGTGATTGGCTCTCCGGGGTATTGGATGCCCTTTCTCAGGATGAGGAGGATACATTACAGAGGGCTGGCATATTGCGTATATCGCGCGTGCCCCATGTCACACCATCCAGTCACATACTTTGTGACTTATTTTCATATTGGGACGCAGATCGGAACACTTTCCGGTTGCCAGGGGTCCGTGGTGAGTGGACCATCACTTTGGAGGATGTCTCCATGTATCTTGGGGGTCCCGATCATCGGGAGGAGACTCACACTAGAGACAATGGCTCACGGGCACGATCACACAAGTGGGCGCGTATGGGAGATGCAGTCATCTCCACGGGGTCGAAGAAGGGAGTGAGAGTCTCGATCCATTCCTTCTTTGCCCATCCCCGTACTTCGACAGGCTATCATGGGGATCCTTGCCTCGAGGCTGATCGGGGACAAGGGAGGGGATACTTTACTATACTGTTGGGCCCCCATCATTGCACAGATAGAGGGGCATGGCCGGATATACGCCTGGGGCGCAGATATTCTGGGGACCACCTACCATGATTTATACAGGGTGGTCCATCTACAGGGACAGTCATTGAGCCACCCGACTCTAGTTATGAGTTGGGTGTATGAGCGCTTCATCCCTTATGGCAGGGGCATGGAGGTGGCAGATCCAGGGGATGAGGGCAGCCAGATGAAGATATGTTTGGTCTTAGAGCACCTCACCACCCGCTTCCTCTCTTACTACAAAGAAACATGGAGGCGACACGTACTCACCTTATGGTCAGGTATATGGGGAGAGGAGACTCTTACATTGATTTCTTGCTCCACCACAGGGCAGCTTATTGACCGCATGGGACGAGTGGAGGTACATCCCTTTGGCAGAGTTCCTCAGCAGTTTGGCCTACCATATATGGGCATGCTTCCCCAGTGGCGCCGGGTCCATAGATCATTCTGCGAGGCTGAGGGGGCCTAGAGGTCGTGGTCGGACAGCTGATCACTCCCGGCACTCCCACTTGCAACCAGGAGGATAGTTCGGGCTAGAGGGAGAGAGCCGTGCGCCTCGGGCACCTTTGCTTGATTGCTGCAAGTCCTACTCACAAAGCAGCCGATGACCCCATAGATATTGACTCCGATTCTGAGGAGTTTACAGAGGGAGGATCGGAGGAGCAGACAGATGACAGTGATCCTGAGTGGTATGACACTCAGGACATCATGCAGGCAGAGAGGGCCGAGCAGAGTGCAGAGAGAGAGACTCTAGTTTCAGAGGAGCCACTCTCCTAGGGCCATGGTGGAGAGGATGAGTCCGTTGTGGGGCGTCATGTTGCTCCCACTACAGGAGCAGCCCCTCAGTCGGCAGCGGCATCTGCGGCGGGGCTGGCCCTAGTGACCCATCTTGGAGGCCCGGTGATCCGAGTAAGTTATCCTTTCTTCCTTTCAATGCTTGTTTAATTTAGGATTTGTTTTAATTGCTATTTCTCCTTGTGTTTTGATCTTGTATCTTTTAGTCTCTTGCCTAGTTTCTAATTCGTTTTTTCTTCTTTGTTTGCAGAGACTGTTGACGAGTGGCGGGATCTAATCCGCAGGTATGCACTCGATTCCCCGACGATCCCTATGGATAGGACCTCGTGCGAGTGTCCGTAGATGCCGGGAGCCCTCAAGCAGCCAGCAGTAGGCATACCGACGCCTTCGCTCCCATTTGGCACGTGGCCGGATGGTGTCGACTCTCAGACGAGTTGGCGAGGCTATAGACAGCCAAGCATCTTATGAGGAGCCATTCTCGTGGCGAGACCGCAGCCGCCCTCGGACCCTAAGCCCTCCGTGCATTCAGAGCGCCAGCATAGCCGGAGCCCTAGGCGAGGGCGCGCACCTTCGGAGGGGTCGCGTAGGGGTTGAGAGACCACTTGGCTCCTATGTATTTTGTACTATAGATTCTTTTGTATATCACGGGCTCTTTGAGCATTTTGACCATGCCTAGTGCATGATGGCATTGTATATAAACATTGATTATTTATATATATGCATTCGTTTTTGGACCAAAACTTGTCACTCATGTTTTCCCTTTCTGTTTCCAACTGCTTTGTGTATACTACGATGTATGTTTTATATGCTTTCTAGAATGTATGCAATGGAAAACAGATGATGCAAATGTTTGCTTTCTTTTTGTGTTTCATGATGCTGATACATGATAATGTAGATATATTGTGATTTTGAATCTTAGCTTCTGTGAGTAAATTGGATACCTCATGTTTGTTTTGGCAAAGTGATGAAAATAACAAATATGATGAACAGATTAACTTGCCCCACTCCTAACTCCACGCAACTAGTAAGATGCGAGGGCTTATCACCAAGAGCCAAGAAGGGCGCAAGTTATGAAATATGGCGAAATGACAGTGATGAAAGACAGACGAAGCTTTGGTAGAACCAAATTGAAAACTACAAGCTTACTCTACCTGAATGACTTCATAGTTTTGGATGCAACTTGCTTTGCGGTTTATCCAGACTTAGACCCGTAGATGGCCACATAGTAGACAAAATCTAGATTTTTAGGATTTTTAACTCTCTTGGAATTTTGAACATCTGATTCATTCATTTTTGACTCAAAGTTTGAATAGTTTGTTTATGACCTTTTAACGTTTGCTTTGTCAAGAGGACCCCCTACACTTTGCCCCATGCTACTAGTAGAAGCATGGGTTTATCACCGTGGGCAAGGCATAAAGTAGTAAGGGCATTTCCATCCTTTCCCAACCCTACGTCACTAGTAAGAGACGCAAGCTCATCACCGAAGGTTGGTGGGGCAAGGAAATGTGTAAAATAAAATTTTCTGTTTAATCACTTTTTGATTTGTCTTTTTGAGTAAAATGTCAATATATGCTTATTTCTAAAGAAATGTATATATGGGATAGATGTGACACCATGAAGCTTCTGAATGACCTTAGGCAAGACACCTATCCTAAGAAGAAATCAAAGCGAGAACACACTTGTAGATCTTGGTATGGTTACCGTTAAGACTTTGTCATGTCTATTTTATTTGATAAAAGATTCTGAAGTGATTGATGATATTGTGAAAATGGAGAGATATGATTAAAGAGTTTATGCCAACAACATCATGAGTTTGTAATGAATTGCTTTGAGAATAGATTCCTTGATCACGATTTGTGTAAGAAACGAATGGACAAAATGATCTTAATTTATATGAAAATGCAATGTAGATAGTTATATAAGTAGCGTTAGTAATGCTTATGCATAAAACGCTTTGAGGTGCAGGGGAATTGATCTGCTTCGCCAAACTCCTCACCTTCTAACGTACATAAGAGGTATGCACCATTTCCATAGTCCTTCATGACTCAAGATGGGCCCAACCATTTGGGCCGAAATTTCCTTCCTTCGCCGGTCTTCTTATCGATCTTGGTCTAGTCTTAGAACTAGATCACCTTCGTATATGTCACGTTCATAGACCTTCTTGTTATACTGCCAGCACATCCGGTCAACGATAGACTCTATGTCACTGTTCAGCATCTAACCTAGTTTCATCTAGGCTTTCTAGTTGGGAAAGACTCACTTCTCTGTAAGCATCTTCATCCAGAACTCCTTGTAATGAAATGCGAAGACTAGGTATTTCAACCTCGAGTGGGAGAACCGCCGCCCCAAATACCAGCGAGAAAGGAGTTGCTCTGTTGTGTTCTTATTGAGGTTCGGTGGGCCCATAAGGCCGGGTATAACTTTAAATGCCAATCTCACTTGTTTTCTTTTACCGTTTTAAGGAGAATGGCTTTCAGTGTTTTGTTTGTTGCTTCAGCCTGTCCGTTGGCTTGGGGATAATACAAGGAAGCCGTATGATGGCTTATCTTAAATTTATTGCATAGCTCACGAACCTCTTCATTCTTAAAGAAGTTCCATTATCGGAGATAATGATTTGCGATACCGTACTCTGCAAATGATTTGGTTTAAAATGAACTTAGCGATTACAGAACTGTGTACAAGTAGTAAGAGGCATGGCCTCCACCCATTTGGTAAAATATTCAAAGGGCCATGATTATAAAATTATGGTACATCTCGTGGATGAGGGAGAGAATTTCCCTATTAAGTCTAGACCCCATGTAGAAAAGGGCCATGGAGTTGCGATTGGTCAGAGACCTTATGTCGGCATGTGGATCTCATGAGAGAACTCTTGACATTTATGACACTTGCGTGCAAACTCTATCGCGTCACATTCTAGAGTGGGCCAGAAATAGCCCATTCGATGTATTTTTCAAGCGGTGGCATGGCCACCGAAGTGGCCTCCACATATACCACTGTGGGATTCATGGAGAATCCTCTTGGACTCTTCTGTGTCAACACACCTTAAGAGCATTCCATCGAATGCTTTTCGATAGAGCACCTGCTCTATAATGACATATTTAGCTACGATTATGCGTAACCGCCTTCTTTGTTGCGGTGTAACTACCTCCGGGTATGTATGGTCTATGATATAATTAATGATATCAGTGTACCAAGGACACTCAGAGATAGCGGGTCGAGTTTCGATGTAGTATACGCATTCATCTGGAAAGTCTAAATCTACTAAATCGCCTCCGTCTAATGGGTTGTCAGCTAACCAATCCGCGATGATTTGTCCTTTAACTGACTTTTGGTTTACAAAAGTTAATTCGAACTCTCCCATTAAGGTTATAAAACGTCCAGCCTTTTTAGACAAAGACCCTTGTGTGAGGAAAGTTCGTAAGTGGTCAGTTTTTACTACGACCCTTGTCTCTTGATTTAGCATATAGTGTCTTAAGCGTTTGGTTGCGAAGACTATGGCGAGACATTCTCGTTCTGCTTGTGTATAGCGTGTTTCATAGTCGAGCAGTGTTCGGCTAATGAAATAAATGGCACGTTCTCTTTTGTTATCGTCTTCTTGGGCCAACATGCAAGCTAACGAGACATCGGTAGCCCGTGAGTACAAAATTAATGGGCGATCTAGCTTAGGTGGCATTAGTGTGGGTGGTGATAGCAGGAAATGCTTAACTGCATCAAAAGCTTCATTGCAATCTTCGGTCCAATCAATGTTGTAGTCTTTCTTGAGTAAATTGTTGATTGGATGAATGGCGAAGCTTAAATCTAGGATGAATCTTCGGATTGCACCCAACTTTCCGAGAAATGACCTGATTCCAGATTCATCCGAAGGTGGAACCATTTCGAGGACAGCCCAAATTTTGGTTGGATCAACATCAATTCCTCGTGACGATATGATGTAACCTAAGAGCTTTCCTCCTGTTACACCAAAGATGCATTTCTCTAGATTTAGCGTGACTCCGTATTCTATTAGACGTGAAAGAATGATGCGGAGTACTTCGGGATGGTCACAACGCTTCTTGGCTTTAGCCAATAAGTCATCTACGTAAGATTCCATGATTTTATGAATTAGATCGTGAAATATGTATGTCATGGCTCGCTGGTACGTAGCACCGGCGTTCTTGAGACCGAATGGCATAACAACATAGCAATAGGTTCCCCAAGGAGTTATGAACGTGGTTTTAGCTTGATCTTGCTCGGATATTCTGATTTGGTTGTAACTCGAGAATCCATCCATGAGAGACAAGAGTTCAAAACCAGCTGTTGCATCAACGATAACATCTATGGATGGTAATGGGAAATCATCTTTAGGACACGCTTTGTTGATGTCTCGAAAATCTATGCAAATGCGTATCTTTCCGTTCTTCTTGAGAACGGGAACGATGTTAGATACCCATTGGGAGTAGTCAACTGGCTTGATGAATCCTACCTGAAGGAGTTTTATTACTTCCTCTTTTACCATGAGAGCTACTTTGGGCTTCATGGGTCTTGATTTTTGTTTAATTGGCTTTGCATCTGATCTAGTGATGAGGTTGTGCACCGCAATGTGGGGTGTGACTCCCGTCATCTCCTTGTAATTAAATGCAAACGCCTTTTGATGCTCTTTGAGGATCCTTGTATGTATTTCCACTTCTTCTGGTGTTAACGAAGATCCTAATTTTAAAATTCTCGGCTCATCTTCTGTCCCGATGTTGACATCGATTGTTTCTTCGATCAAAGAGGCGTTACCCTCTTCGAACTCAGGTGGTGCTGGAGGTAAATCTAGATCATCCCCGTTTCTTATTGCGTATATGCTAGGTTCCGTTTGTGAGGGAAGATCCGTTACGGGATTTCCGAAGTAGGAAGACGAATGCGGAATCAGGGATAAATCTAGCATGTGATAGGAGAGATGTAGTGCTACATAGGCATTTAAGTAATCCAAAGTAGCCGCATCATTTCCAACATGGTCTAGGATGGTAGATTCACTTCTGCTTGAAAGAGGATTTGTCATTGTTTTTACCAAGGGTTTGTCGCGAATGGATACTATGAAGTGAGTATCTTTTAACTCATTGCATGGAGTAAAACGTGATGCTGAGGTTGCTATTGAATCAGCGAGAAGATTTTTCTCTCGAGAATTGCTTCAATGGATATAAAGTTAAACGCCTTGCTTAAATCTAATACAACATTTTTGTAGAGTTGCAAATGTTCGGCTTTAGTTTCATATACTTCAGAAACTTGGTTTGTCACTAATTGCGAGTCTCCCAGGACTCTGATGTTATCAATACCAATTCTTTTGGCTAAGGTAAGGCCAAGGAGGAGGGCTTCGTACTCAGCGCCATTGTTTGTACATTCAAAGTTTAATTTAAAAGTGAATGGGAGGACTTTCTCCTTGGGTGAAGTAAGAATTATACCTGCCCCCGCTCCATAACAACATTTAGCTCCATCAAATGGAGAGTCCAATACTTAGCCGGAGTATAGATGTTGGGGCATGCATTGCGTTTGCGCACTCTACTTCTACCATACAGAGATCCTCTGCTTGCAAGGAACCAACACCTAGGGAAAATCCCATGCCTACTCTTGAATCAAATGGTAAGAACATTGGTTAATCTTGTTCTATCAACTCAAAGATTTTCACAGTAGTCCCTAATGATACTATTTCTTTAGTTTTACCTTTAGGGGTTGGAATTGTTTTGGATATGCTGGTAGTTTCAAGATCCGTCGTAGGTACCAAATTTTCCTCTGGCTTTGGGTCAGAGGGTTTATTAAGTTGGTTTGTTGGAAGTTCAAATTCTGAGTGCACCCCTGGTCTTTTCTTTAAATCAGCTAGGTGCAAATCGAAAGGTTTTGGATCACCTTTGGCTACAAATACCTTTCCTAGATGCAAGAATCTTACTTCTTGAAATAAAGTAGAAGGGATTGCCTTCATTCGATGTATCCAATGTCGATCGAGGATCATATTATAGTTAGTTTCCCGATCTATAATATAAAACTCAGTCAAGATGGTTTTGGGCCCTAAGGTGACCGGCAATATTATAGTTCCTATCGAAGTGGCTTTAAGGCTATCATAGCCTCTCAAGGTATTTCATGTAGTGGAATAGTTTGTTTTTCCATATCCAAGTTTTTTGAGGAAAGAGAAAGGGACTATGTTAACTGTGGCCCCATCGTCAACCATTGCCCGTTTTACATAGTTATTATAAACCCACACTTGCAAGTGTAAGGCTGGGTCACCTCGGCGTGCGATCTCAGCATCTGTGGGCATTTTACTTATTTCGAAGATGAATTCGACATCCTTGTCCGGCTGCCCCGGAGGGTGGATATCAAAATCTACGTGATTTACTTGTGTTTCGGGAGGTGGAGTGTTGTTAATTAGATGGCCTAGACCTAATGCTTCTAAAAGAGCAGCTCTGTGAGGGGGAGAGTTCTTTAGTAAGTCCAAAAATGAAATGTGTGAGAAGGTCTTTGTTAGGTCACTAATTAAATCATAGGCACCGATGGGTTTTTCAACTATTTGCTGACTCTTATCTATCTCTAGTAGATGACTTGGGCTCGGTTGAGAGAAATACTCTTGTGTTCTTGTTATAGCTTCGATAAGTAGTTCAACGTCTAATTCTACCAAACTAACTATCTTAGGTCTCGGTTGAGCTCCCAACTGTGGCGCAACTGACGGATTTAATGAAGTCGAGGCTTCATGATCATTATTTCCCGTCACTGCACCTTTGTTTGTTCTGGTTGGATTCAGCCTATTGCTATCATGATTTGGGAGCGGATCATTAAAGATCTTGAGGGGAGCATTCTGAGGAGAAACTGCCCCTGCGAGAGTATTTGGTGATGATGAGACGGGATCCGCCAAAAACAGGTCTGTGAAGAACTGTCTTTGTTCTTCTGGCAAGCGTTGCATAAATTTATTGTAGTCACGGCACGTTCTAGTATCGTGACCCCGAATTTTATGGAAACCACAATAAGAATTGGGGTTGTAATTCCCATTTTGTTGGTTTGGTGTGTATTGTGGCCTAAAATTCCGATCAAACTGTTGCCTATTAGGACTAAAGTTTTGGAATTGTTGTTTCTGGTTTTGACTTTGGTTTTGGTAACCAAATGAGTTTTGCTTAGCCCTTGTATGGGATTTCATTTGTTGTTGTTGTTGTTGTGGATGGTTAAAATCCACTGTATTGATTATCGGGGTAAAGTTGTTGTTTCGTTGGTTGTTTGTTTGTGACGGAGCATTAACAACATTTACCCTCTTGGGCTGGTCGGTTACCCCATCCGTTGTTACCCCATGATTTTTGTTAAGGATTTTGGGTCCTTGATTGACATTTGTGGTAGTTGTAGTGTTTTGAGTGGAGGTGATTAACCTCCCGTTTGTTCCATATGTCTTACGACCACTATCTATCGCTGCTTGATCTATTCGCAGAGCGCTCTCAAGTACTTCATCATAAGTCCTTAGTGGGAACTTCTGGACTTCTTCCTTCACTTCTCTACTGAGAGAATGAAGGAATAAATCACATAGTTCCATCTGATCCATGTTTGGAGCACTTGCTGATGAATAAAGAACTGTACGCCACCTCTGGATGAAATGGGCGACAGATTCGTTGTGTTCTTGTTTGATATGCAAGAATTCCCTGATTCCTGTTCTCAACAGTTTGTTCATGTCGAAGGCTTTGATGAACTCTGACACGAGTTGTTTAAATGAATGTATGGAAGCCTCAGGTATTCTATAATACCAATCGAGAGCGATGCCTTCCAAGGTTTTGGGAAATATTTTAGCAACCACCCCATCCCAAGGGAGTAATTCTCGTATGGCTGTAGCGTAAGCTTTGATATGTGCGTTTGGATCTCCCTCACCCTTGAACTTGGGAAAATTAGGGAGAGGTCTTGGAAGCATGACGCTTCATATGGTGAAATCTAAGGGTTCCTTTAGGTATTCTGAATAAGTCCCTATCGCATAGCTTTCGACCATTGATGGTGTTTGCTGAGGGAGTGGTGGTGGGATAGGTTGTTGATACGGTGCAGCGTATGCGTTGGCAGGGGCATAGGAGGTCCTTGTGTTTGAGCAAACATGCCGGGAGAGGAGAACATATCTCCTTGTGGTGATTTAGAGTATATGTTTAAGTAGGATGGGGTATTGTCAAGGAACGTATTGTTCGACACTAGAACCGGAGGAATAGTGTTAGAGATGATAGGCCTTGTTGGCGTTTGTTGTGGATATTGAGGAGGCATGCCTAACGTGCCTACTCCCGTAAGGAGATCTACCTGGCCAGAGTGGTATGGAGGATTGGAACTTCCTGTTTGTATGAACGGAGAATTTTGACTTGCTTGAGCCAGTTCTAACCCTCTCACTCTTTCTACTAACGTTGAAATGACTTCATTTGGTGAAGTCACGGTACTTTGCCTGAGCGGCGTTTGTTGTATACCTTGGTGTTGTAAAGGTACGTGATATCCTGTCATAAACTGATCGCTATCTTGCCAAGTTTCTCCAAGAATATTTCCTGTATGCAGTGGCATAGAGGTATTTTCTTGAAAAGAGATTTCGGGTTGTATTTGTAAACCTCCTATAGGTGGGTACATTCCCCGGGAGCGTTGTTCACTCCTAGGATAACGTGTTGGTTGTCCATCATCTAAGACCAGGTATGGATCTGATTGCCTACTAATTTGTGGTCTGAGTAGCATTTGAGGAGACAAACCGATTCTTCTGATGGCGTCATATTGTTTGAACCTGAAGGCTCTGTTTGTTGGGTTCGAGGGGGTTGATCTAACTCCTCAGTTTGAAAAGACGAACTATATCTGATTCTTGGGGTTTGTGTTGACAACTGATTAGTTGAATAGTTGTCACCCCATACTGAGAGCGAGGGTGATGATTGCCTATTTTGTTGGGCGTAGTATGCCTCAAGACCCAGGAGGGGTCTGCCGTATGCATCGAATCCCGACATATTCGGGGGGTATATGAATACCCGCAGAATAATGGGAAGAAGCGAAGGTGATTTATGAAAACTTAATGAAGCGGTTCTAAGAAGGCGTACTAAAGTGAAAGTGTAATACTATGACTCCAGACAAGAAAGTAGGCAGTTTATGTCAGTTTTACTAATCTTGTTTGCTTCACGTCGGGTTCACCAATTTTGTACGCCGGAAAAGCGACGAGCGAGCGTGGGAATCTACAAGTGACTCTTCCGTGTACCCGACCTCCCGAGGTCGTGCCGAGACAGCCGGTGGGGATGGAATATGTGTGGGACACAGAAAAACTAGTTAGGCAATCTAATGTCTTCGACACGCACTAATGGAATTTGTGAATCTAAGGCAAAGAAGGCCCTTCTAACTTGGACTGGTGTGATAGATCGATCGGCAAGGATGACTACTCGAAGGCTCCAATCAATATCGAGCTCTGGCGTGATTCGATCTATGGGTTGTGGAATACGTGGGAAATGACCTGGGATAGTTTCGTGTACGTCCCCAGATAAGGTCATATGGTGGACGCTGAATATAGTCAACTCTATGGACGGTTTTCTGGCCTAGTCCAGAATTCTCTAGCTTTGTTAGCTATTACATCCAGTAAGGATAATTGTTGGATGATGATAGGTGGAAGTGGGGTAGACTGGAATACCAGTGTGCGTAGGCCAGTGTCTATGTCTAATTCTCTGATGGATTCGTTAGGCTACGGGATTTGTGGGTCACAACCGTAAGTTCATGTTTGTTGTGGGCCGGCTATGGTCATACGTAGAATCAAGTCCTGATCCCTAGTATCCAATAATCATATGCTTTCTCAGCTTCTATATTTAGAATCAATAGTTGTGCGATTTTCTCAGAATATCTTACGGGCGTTCTCGCAACCTGGATTCTTAAACCGGTATCTATGTCTGTGAGGGTGTCTCCTGCGTCTGGTTGTGGAATTAAAGGATCACACCCAAATGTTTGTTCTCTTTCAAATCCTTCTACAGTCATGTGGATATTTTTCCTAGTGCAACCTGTAGTTTGGCTGACTTGACCAAAATGTATGTGCTTGGTCGTCTTCTATGTTTAATCCTCTTAACTGAGATCTGACCTGCTGGAAATCTGTTGTTGTTTGGAAGACTTGTATCCTAAGGTTCTGGTCAATATCAGTTATTGCCGCTATGAGATTGGGCTGAGGCACGATTGGCTCGAAAATGTATTCCACGGCTCCTAGGTCCTGTGAATTGTCATGCAAAAGCAGAATAAAACAAACTATAATAAAGTGAAATCTAAGTTTTTTTCTAGCATATATGACTTCTTTTTGTATTTTCTGATGATTTTAAATGAATTTAAGAAAGCAACTATTTAAAATATTTAGAATTGACAACTAAACTAATAATTTAAAACAAACAAAATAGCCGAGTATAGCTATTTGTCTGTGTAATTTGTATATCTATTCTAAACAATGAAATAACTAATCTATTTACAGATTCTCGATCCTACCTCAGAAGTGAGGAGTGAATCATAGTTTCTCAGAAACTATCAATCCCCACAGCTTCCCCAGCAATATCGAGAATAAAATTAACTGAAATAAAGCGATTAACTACTCTGTTTGATATGATTCTAACTAGAACTTTGAAAGTTAAAACCTGGATTCCATAGAACAGTGGCGAATCCGATGGTGTGTGTGATCTTGTCCCCTCAGTATGATCTCTTCGTTCTTTGTGTTCACGTAGATCCAGAAAAGTGTGTAATGCTTGCATCAACAGGAATAGGTGTTTGGAACAAGGGACAACCTTCAGAATGCAGATAGAATAGAATGCGGATAGGAGAGGGATAGCGCAAGAGTACAGAGCTTGGCTTATGCAATTCCTAGTGGGATCTACTGCGAATCGTGCAACAAAATGCGTCCAGAACCTGAAACTATCCTGTATGAAGAGCAAAACCTGCAACTTTAATGGCTTCCTAAGCTATTCTACTCTAATGGATTAGATAAAACAGCAACACTGTTTGCACAAGTTGGATATGTGGCTTACCAACAGCTAGTCAATGCAAACTAAGCATGTAATGAACTAAACTAAGGAATTAAAGCAAACTAACAGACCACAGCACTGAAAATGAGAAGATTGGAGTAAAAATGGTGGCCATTTGCTTGAGCACAAGCCATGCATTTATAAGAATTCAATCACCCCAAAATCAAAATCAAACTGAACTCCTAAACAATAAACAAAGGAAAAACACTATTCCAGGGGACCAAAAACATAAATGCAAGCTTAAGTCGGCAAGGAAAGCTGGTGAAACGTTGATTTTTGCGTGTGTTCCGTCAAAAGAACATTCTGGAAAACGCGTAAAGGACCGGCCCGCCTGCTCAGGGGCAGCGATTCTGAGACCGCCACCCTGTCTGTAGGCGGCGGTTCCAGACCGCCGCCTGCGCGGGCGGCGGTTTCGTTACTTAAGAGAAAAGGGGGCAAGAAAAGAGGGGAAAAGGGGAAAACAAAACACGCAGGGGCTAGAAGGGGCATGTGGGATGTTAACGCACTTTTGAGGAGTTTTTCTGGATCCCGAACACCTTGCGAAGAGACCTGTATCATCATTGGGGCATTTATTACACTGCTTCATGATAAGACTTTACAATTTTGGGTACGTATAGGAACCTTACTTGAAATGTTTTGCAACGTTGGTAAAAATATCTCTTGCAAATTCACTCGAGTTCAAAATATATTTTGGAAACAAAAAAATTAGGGTTTTTGCTCTAATTTTGGCCCGATCGCACTACGATACCACTTGAAATGAAATTGCTAGTATAATTTAGATTATGAGCAGAAATATAACACAATATTTCAGAATAATGATCTCAATATGCAATTGTAATAGCTTTGCCACTTCGAGGGGGTAACCTCCAAGTCATATAACAAGACTCAAATGCTCAAATGATAATGAACTACTACCTACAATCCTCTATATATACTATTCATATGTTATGGCCATCACCCGAGCCGACATATTAAGCATGAGAAAGTATAAATGATATAATAAAATGATATGGTAAGCCACAAGTCGGCTACTCATATCCTAATACAAGCAATAGGTTAAGGGTGTAACATCGCTCTCGCACAACGACGCTAAGATGGTGGGCGATCTAGATAAAATGCAAATGTGTGGATGGAATAGAATAAAATCCCCTTCTTATGAAGTGTGTATGTAGAGTAAGGCACCCAAATGCATCTCCTTGAGATATGTAGATATATAGCCCTTGATAAGAATTTCCTGCCATTATAATGGTATGTATGTTGTGTTTATATAGGGATATTTTGCTTGGATTTCAACACTAATGACCCGACATGCCAACTAGTACCTAGGGTTATGAGCGGGAAAACATAAAATACCGACCTCAAGTGTCAAACATAAAATCAAACATAAAAAGGACACGAGTGCCCAGGATGGACAAGAGTGTCATAACACTAGTGTCCGGTCTGGCGCTAGTGTCCGAGAGACAAATGATGACAAACGAGTGGAGACTCGAGTAGCAGGGATCCCCGTGATGTGACTAGAATTGGGTGTATGAGTGATGAGTGTGAAAGATAAAAGTAATATAAACTAATAAGACTAGCAAATGGACTAGGGAACAAGTCACCGATGAATACTTTTCTTACATAAGATCCATATATAAAACAACTTACTTGGCAGTATAGTGAATAGTAGTAAGTGTGTGATTTTATGTCTACAACCGCCACCACATCATCCTCAGGGGTAGGTGCATGAGCTCTTAATGGCCCTACACCTCCTGCCTACGCATTTGGTGGATCTTTTGTTGCATCCATCACCGTAGGGAACAATAACACCCATCGTCTCTCCATCCATCATTGAGTATAGGTTGGGGTACACCCCACATTATCCACTCGACTTCGGTATTATCTTCACATTAGCCTCATCTATACCAAGGGCGTAATTAGGCTCATGTGGGACCTGGCCTTGCCCTGCTCTCCTCATGGCACAAACCAATCTATGCCATATATACAAATTTGGAGGCACATCCTGGCTATCCCAAATTGTTGTGACACAAGCTCATACCGAAAGAGCATAGCCACTCCTATAAATGTACCCCTCATGCCACAAATCAATTAATGTCATACATACGGATTTGGAGGCACATCCTAGGCTATACCAAATTTTCATGACACAAGCTCATACTTGAAAGAGCTTACCACTCCTAGAAATATACCCTCCAACCACACAGAGTGCCAAATACATCATAGATCTACATGGTCCTCAAATCAGCCACCATAGTCCCCGTATGGTCTCTAAATCACTATCTCAGGTCTCATCCTATCCAAAACTCGACCTATATTTCATGGTATCAAACCCACAACCCTTTGATCCAACCTATCTAGCCACAAAAATATTTGGTCACGTCCAATCCACTTCCGGACCACTCAAAACTTCATTACTTTGCTATATACTCAAATGCCCATATATACAAAAAAGAGTTGTAACACCAATCCCTCCACCATGATCCTTTTGGGTAAACTTGTATAAATATTTATGCAAATGAGCCAACATACAACATTTCAAGCATACCATGTTCCATGTTTCTCTATACTCGTATAAATTTCATGTATCATATATGACATGGACACCCCTCCTGTGTCAATAACCACACAAGAAGCTTATACAACTACAATAAACCTCTGCAACCGCAGAACAACTAATCTCACTATGTCATCTATGGTAATCAATGTTTCTACCTTTGTACATGGTCCTCTAAATGAAAAGATCATGCTCTGATATTTCAGGCTAGAACAGTTCTAGATTATGATTGAGGTCGTGGAGGAATGAGGAATATTCCCTTTTGTTAACAAACTCCCTTTGTCTTTCCCTGTCTTGTCATTATCATGCATGCATTCTTGGGAAGAGTTTGTTATCTATCATCATCATTTGATTTTATCCTTTTCTTGAAACCATGTTCAATAAAATAGTAAAGGATGAAAATTAATATCTTAATAATCCTCTTTGATGTGACCTTTCATGGGTATTAACTCATAATCAAGCCAACGAGACAATTTTTTTGTGCAAACACCTTAATCCCAATCTTTCCGATTCATATCAAACATTGGAAGAGATATGCAAATGTGCAATTAATGGCTCATACACACTAATCTAGGAGTCATTTTAATTTAAATTTCCTTCCTATCTTCATAAGTTGTAAGCTTTCTTTTTATTTTGCAAGTAGAGCTCCAATAAAATTTCTAATAGACATTATTTAAGATAATGATGCTATCAAGATCAAGAACTAATTCGTCTAGGTTGTCCTCTAAAGTTCTAAAAACTATCTTTCACCTTTCATGCCCGATAAGGACTTCATCGGGATGGTATTTGACATTGTATAAAGGTAATTGGTTCCCCCAAGAGTTAGTCACAAAATGTAGTGTAGTTGTACTTTTTACAAATAGGCTTGCCAAAATGACGCCTCTATTTGCATCTTTCAAGTCCTACTCTTTCATCTTCTCCAACCGCAAGACCACCTTCATATTGACTCTCTGAAGCGCTTTTGGCTTTAGCCTCATCCTTCCGCCAAGAATAAAAAACTAGTGGTATCGAAATTTTATTTCATTGCGCTTGCAATATTAGAACATGAGCTCACAAAATACAAACTTGGAAGCAAACTCTAGGGAAATAAAGTCCCAATTATTCAATGACTAGATGAACTAGAGAAAAGAGTCTCCTCCTTTTAGATAACCATTGAAAAATCTAATCCTTCTCCATAGAAAAATGTCGATCATACAAAGAAAATCAGCATATGAACCCGAACCAACTCTATTGCTTAAGCTCCTTGTGGAATAAAAGTGTAACTTATAGGAGGAGTTGATATCTTTGGAGTGGGTTATATCTCTCGGGAAAAATTTGCGTTGATCCAAATTATCAATGGACCATGGATGAGCATCAAGGATATCATGGCCATGGGGACCCCCCCCACCCGACGGTGAGATCCAATATGTCTTTTGTGTTGTTGATAAGCGAAGGACTTTGTAGCTCACAAGGACAAACTTTTGGTTCGTCTTCCAATCTTCACATGGGAGTTTGCGAAGATTGATATATAATGTAACAATCACAATATCTTTTGTATATTTTTACATAAAATTTCATGGGTCGAGGCCCCTATAGAATCCCCTTTTCTACTTTCATGTATACACATTGTTTTAAGATGGATTGGATTGTTACATTTTTCTCTTGCTTCTTTTTTGTTTCATTTCTTTATGCACTTAGACATTCAATCTTTCTTAAAACAAAACCTCAAAGAATAAAGAACATTCTTCTATATTTTAACATACCTTTTTCCCTTATCCGAAGTTGCATTCTTCTTGTCAATAGTTTGTATGTTTGTTCCATCCACATATCTTTGTCAATTACAATCATGTTTTTCTCATCTCCATACTATCACCCTTAAACCTCGGGGTCAAATTCTACCATGTGCTCCTCTATATCCGTACTAACTCTCTCTCTCTCTCTCTCTCTCTCTGTATTCATCAAACTTATTGAACATATCTATGAAAGATTCTTCATCGGGGCTAAGAAGATAAACAAAGACCGCCTCTTCTCTTGAAAGCAGACATATTCCAAATTATTTGAAACAACTCTTTGCATTTTACCCTTCTTGATCAAATTGTCTAAAATTTGTTCAATGTGAACAAAATCCTAGATAGTAGTATAATAAAAATATTTTAATGGATCAGATACCCTAGCTACATTAGTCCTAAAGGTTCTAACCAATATTTCCACATTTACACCCTCTATAATGGAAACATTGTGTAGATTCAACAATTTGTCCAACAAACTATCGACGCTATCAACATATTCTTTTGTTTTATCTTTGATACATTGGATTTTTCTCGATGCATTCATGTAAGATTTCCATTCTTATCTTCATGGTAGTATAATATTCATGTTACCTCCCTTCATTCTCAATGGATATTATTCCTTCTTTGGCGAAGAAATCATCATATAACGTAATCATAGTTTCAAGTTTAGGTAGCATACATGTTATCCAATTTTACGCACATGGAAAAATTGGAAAACAGGGCCTTATTGCTATCAAATCACGACATTGGTCCCATGGACCCACTTCTGGTCATCAGTGTCAAATCGAAAATAAAGAGACGAGTTCATGAGTAGGAAATGTAAGTTCGGTTGTCCAACTTTGGCTTGTCATAAAAGAGTCTCGATAGGAGCGGATAATGTTTCGATGGTTGGCTCATTGAGGCAGAGAAATGACGAGCTCGACTCGGTTTAATTCAACATGGAGAGATTGATGCTTCCTTGTTGGATTATGAATTCAGTTTTAATGACTCGACAAAGACAATAGCTGCCTCAAGATTTGGTCGAGCTTCTTCCATGGAAGAGAATTTCCAAAATGAAAAGGCGAGACAACTCAATTAAAACCTTATCTCATTCTTCTACTACAGCGGCAAGATTTTACAACAACTGATCACGACTATGGTCGCATGCAACCAGAACATCAGGATCAACGCCAACGGTTCCTTGGGATCACCCTGCGGCAGCTGTCGCAATCAACTCTCTCTGGAGGCCACTCATTTTCTGAGATAAGTTTTACTTCTCTACCCTGTAGCTGCTGCGTATAACCAATTACTTCCTCACGGCACTTTCCTAGGATAATTTCAGTTCTACGCTCAAAGCGGCCGAGCATTCGATGCACAGGGATGTTGCAGTATAGTAGAAGCCCGTTTGAGCAAGTAAGTTGTCCAATGTTGTTATCTGATCAGCATCGTATGCATCCTCAAATTCAGGATTTTCCTTCAAGATATTTTTATGAAAATCAATTAAGTGACAGTAAGAATGTTACCGGGAGACTTGATTAAATTTATTTTACAATGCAACTCATGGAAACGGATCTCATAGAGGTGGAACTGTTTCATATCAGAATATTCATGGAGCATAATTTGCTTTGCAATTATATGAGCATCTTCAGCGAGTCACTAAGTTGGCGGGCACAAAGGATTCTGTCGGGATTATCACACCTTACAAGCTACAGCTGAAATGTTTGCACTGAGAGTTTAATGTTATCCTCAAATCTGTTGAAGGAAAACTCGGCAGGAGAAGATTCATGAAGATCCCGCGCGCTGGTGGGAATAGTGGAGAAATTGGGTCGGATTGCCAAATCTGCGTGGCGAAGTTGAGGCCGGGGCCCGTGAATTAATTTGGCCAAGCCGTTGGACGTGGGAAATAAGGCAAGCAATGCCAAGGGGAAATGACGTGATGTCAAGCCAAAGAAGAAATCCCGGGCGTGGGAGAAGTTTGAGTCTACAGCCAAAAAATGGGAGAAATCCGGTCAAACTGCCAGGCGTGGAAATATAACCGTGGCAAACCATGACCAAACTTCCGTGAAGGGGAGATTCGGGCAAACACTGCCAGGCGTGGAGATTTGACGATGGCAATCCGTCATGAGACTTCCGCATGGCAAGAGAATGAAAATTCCGCGCAGCTTGGAGTGGTCCGAGTCTTTGTGCGAGTCACACGGAGGGTGAGTCGGAGAACGTGGGAATGAGGCAGTGGAGGTGTTTAATAGGATTGACGTGGTTGTCTGGTCGGCCGTTTTGTAAACAGAGATGGGCGAAGGAGGCTCTACACGTTCTGCCTACCACACTGAGCATTCAGTGGTCGCAAGACAAGCTCCCACGCACAGTTGCAGAAAACAAATATTCACTGCCGTGTACGATGGATTGGAGTCACGCTGTTCAAGGCTTCATAAAATTTGCCCGAACCAGGAGATGAAGGTTTATTATGGTGCAGAATGAAACGATTCGTATTGCTCAGCACTTCTTCTCCTAGAAGCGAATTGAATGTGAAGGTCAACTCTGAAAATACCTGGTCGGCCGTTTTGTATGCCACATCTCTGTCACTCGTAAATGGTCTCTTTGAGAAACTCTGTGTGCAGTAGGCAATATTTATACCCTTCCATTATATACGTCCAATCAGACAATAACAGTTTTCTTTTACCAGGTTCAGAGAAACTGTGTTATTTTTAACGATGGACGATTATACTGTAGTTTCGAGCTGATTGTATCTGCTTATTTCTATTAGCTTTGATTCACGACTAAGGAAGAATTCATATGGTTGTTACCTGTACATTTTTCCAAGGTCCTTTTGTTGCCCATTGTTCAATGTATTTTTGAAGGGCTTCGTTATGTGTTGCAAATTGTAACATAAAGGATCTTTTTAGTTCTGGAAAAATGAGTATATTGTGTAGCTCACAGCTACCTATGCCATACTAAGATCCCAATAGTGGCATAATTGTTGATTGGAGCCTAGATTGCAGATTGCACTGCCAAAATACCGAAGGTCTCTTTGTCCAAGAATCAGTCTTAAGGGTGTCTATCGACGTTTAATGGGCATGAACCTGGGTCATCATCATGGCAGCATTAGGTCTTTATTGTTAATGGCATTTTCTCATCGTTTGGAGGATACAATTGTGCTTATTATGGCAAAGCTAAAACATTCTTACTGCAAGTGTTATATGATAAGGAAGAACCGTGAGCATTGTGGTAAAACCATTCTTTTCAGAAATGTTGGGTTAAGATCGACATTCAAGTGAGTTTGAGCCCAGGAAAGGTAAGATCGTTTGCTGGATGAAGAACTCGGTGACTTCGCAAGGAGCTCGTGGTGATGTTTCATGAAGTTTGAACGAGGAATGCGTAAATGGCCTCGAGTTAACAGAGCAAAACGGTAAGAATCAAGTTTGATAGCCCACCATTCGGAGGACTCAATGCAAAAGGGCCCGATTGCCAAAACGAGGAAAGAGTTGGTGTGGGGTTCAAAATCAATTGCAACACCGAGTTAGAGGATTCGAAGCTCACCGAGTTGAGATTTGTGCAGAATCTATCCACATGGACCCCCCTCCTCTTCAAGTCAAACGGGTCAACGGGGGGTCCCAACATTATGTGAATTAAATTAATATTTTTATTTAAATATTTTAATAATAATATTTATTATTATTTTTATTTAAATATTCTTTTAATTAAATGAGAAGACTTGGTCATCGTGCAATTAATGACCCATGATGGAACCTTCTCGTGTAGTTCAACTAATCAATAAATACATCATGGGCCTTCATTTTAGGAATGTAATTATGACCATTTCCTCTTCTTTCTCACATATTTTTCTATAAATGTAAGTTGGAAGCTCATTTCAAAGGGTTCCAACAGCCGCATAAGTTAGACAGCTAGATATCTCAAGCGAGTGTATACTTTTCAAGGGTCCTCTCTCTTACGCAAGTTGTTCTTGTGTGTTGAGAGAACTTTCAAGCCTCATCTTCAAGACTCGTAATGGCAACTATTGCCTCTTCTGAATGTATGATGCATTTTGCATGTTATTGAAGCAATAAAAGTGTGTGTTTTGTGACTAATCTCGGTCCTTTCATCCTTTTGTGCTTCTTTGTGCCTTTCTCGTACTTGCGCAGTACACCGTGCAAGTTTAAGTTTCTATTGCAGTTCTTGAGTTCTGTGCTTATCGAGTGGTGAAGTATTGCATGCAGTTGAGTTGTGGTGTCTGTTCACCCTTCTTGAGTTCATCCTTCTTCACTGGGAAACAGGTATATTTCTCGGTTCGATAAAGTTTAACAAAAGGAATGCGTGTCTCTTAGCCTGTGGTATCATGTACCCTCTCTAAGTCAGCAGAGTGAAGTTGACTGTGGTGCACACACCCTCTTCAAATTAACCCTTCCCGAATCAAGACACCCTTTATTCGGTGCATCACCATCCCTAGAATAGTTTCATTTCGTAACTCTCTTTCCCTAAAACCCTATGAAAATGTTAGCCTAGGACTAGATAATCATTTTTGTTACACTAGGAGTAGTACAGCACTTAGTTTAGGAAGAGGAAGCCGGCCTTCTCCGGAGGTTCACCTCGAGCCCAAGTCCCACAGCTTGAGAGGTGATCCCATGTGTCCCAATCACACCGAACGTCCTATTCACATCCTGGCCATTCGGAGGGTGCAATGATTTGGCGACAACAATACCTTCCCATATGTCAAATTAAATTTGACATTTATCAATTAATTTCTTGGCTACCTCAATTTTTTCCATTATTCGAGTGTGGCATCCCGCACTATCCCTAATCAACTTTTCTCCTTTGGTAAGTAAGTCACGATCCAACTATTTAGTGGCTTCACCCCTTTCACTTATGTCTTCTACACTTTCATAACCGCATAAGTAACATCAGGGACGTGTGCTTGGTTGGTTTGAGGAATTTTGACTAACCTTCTAACAATGGTTGATAAAGCATAAATATTTTCCTTTAACCACTCCTTGGCTTCCTTGTCCTTGTCCATATTCTAAACTACATCCTTGACTATCAAATTAAGCTCATGCTTGAGCCCCTCAATAGATTGTTTTCCAAGTGGGATTCAAGTGATCTATAATTCTGTAGGGGTGTCCTCACCTTTGAAAATTTTGGTTATGGAGTAGCAATCTCAAAAAACCTTTCAACATGATATCCCACCCTTGTTTTAGACATAATCCTAGCTTTCTTTAGTGGTCTTGATGGGTTCAAATAAGTGATGCCCATCAAGTCTTCATCTTCCACATGCACCTTCATTTTTATTTTCCTTGGAAGGGTTGGCCCCAACCAACTCCCAACTAGTACTTCCTCATCTTCTTGCCTTTGTTGTAAAGGCACTTTGCCGATGTAACGATCATCTCACAGAGGAAGAGGGAATAATTATAGGTTCAAAAACTAGCAACTCAATCTGAGTTGAAGGTCCAGTAGCAACCTCTTTTATTTCTTATGTTGTTTGTACTTCAATTGCAATATGGGACTCGGTGAAAATTTCCTACATTTGTTCATCACATGTATCTTCTACCCCAATATCATTGGACTTTTCTTTTTCACTTGCCATTTATGACTCGATTATGTGCATCAACAAATTTTGAAACTTCTCCCACTTCTTCATCAAAATGTGAAGGTTACCTTGTCATTTCAAAAGGAGGTCGACTCAAACTCTTGATGTCTAATTTTGCTACTAGAATAATACTTTCTAAATTTTTCAAAGAAACATCAATAGACTCTTGAGTTACATGGGGCTATTGAGTTACTAGTAGTGGAGTCACTTTAACTTGTTTAAGATCTTGTTGACTTATAGCTCCACTTGTAATTTCTACTTCTTAGACCTCGGGCCCTTAATAGGACTTGAGTTTTCCTTACCTTCAACATATACTACCTCTTGATCACTTCTTTGAAAATGTGAGCCCCTTGATCCACGCCCAAATAATTTAATAGGTTAGTGAAAACTTGCTCATGCTCGGGTTTTTCTTTTTTTTGTCTTACTTCTACACGAGCTTCCTGGGCAATTGGATTCTCATGTGTTGGGCGGTTGGAATTCTTATAACTAAATAATAGGATTTATAGTATGAATTATAGTTGTATTCTTAATAAGTACCTGCATTTACACAAGTGGCTCTAGAACCTACGGCATAAGGATCGAATTAGTACCTTAAGTGCCCGAATCGACACTTCTTCTCGGCTACCACATCAATACTTGATTGCATGGTGGTTTCTTCCTCGATGAGATGTTGCTACATTTTTCCTTTTGTGCCTAATAAGAGGGGGAACATATGCCTTCTCTTCCTCCTTGTCTTCATTAATGGACCTTAGAATAGATTTACTCAATAAGGCACTTTGGGAAGGAGATTGCTCGTTAACCTTTTCTTTTCCATTTTCCATATTAAAGGAATGGCCATCAACATCATCCTTGCTATGTCTTCTTGATGCATAAACTTTGGGCATTGAGATAAAGGTTGGAACTGACAGGATAAGAGTAACAACAAAAAGAGTGGTCCTCTTCAAAATATCTTCAATTTTTTGGGCTAGATGAGACACAAAAGTCCCAAATTTCCTTGCATAAGCACTTAGTTCATCTATGGGACGAGCATTTAAAGGTGTTTTTAAATATATTTAATGAATCTCATGATTTAATCTAGTTCCTTCCTAAACTTGGGCAACACATCATCTATTATGCCATTGTTCCTATACTCCTTCAAGACAATGGTGATTTGTTGACTTATGTCAACGTTTTGAGCTAACAACCACCTTAACGTTCTTCTTATTACTCTTGTTGTCCGTGATGAAAATATTTCTCCTCCGAGCATCCCAATTAATATTTGGAAGAGGTTGAGTACCTATATCATTATGATTATAGTATTGGCTTACTACATTATCATCATTTGTTACTCCCCGAGGTACCATTGTAATTTTATAATCAATGAATTGCACTACGGTCATTTAGGAGTGGTCTCTCAATCCTACCTCTTCTTAATCCCTACAATCCATCTAATAATCCTCATAGTGGGGCTCATGCTCAAGAAGTGTGTAAGGCTTGATGCATAAACCATTTCAAATCATAATTGGATCTTGGGGTGAATTTTTCCATTGAGAACTTGTTCATTTTCACCTTTAGAATTTTTGCCTTAACCAAGGTGGGAGAAGTATACAAATCAATAGTGATGGGAAACTTGATGTTGGCCTTAAGTTTTACAAACTAGGATTTTATGCACGTATATCTTGGTTTCCTAACCAACTCTAAGAGGGCCCACTTGACATCCACATGTCCTGGGCAACATAAAAGGAGCACCTATAAACCCACTTACTCGATATAAGAAAATGTAGGGAATTATATAAAGTAACAACCCCATTTAGTGATAACTCTTCTTGATTCAAGGAACGTCCTCACATAATGCTAGTTTGGTAAAAATAAGTATATAAAAAGTGCAAAAAGGTGTCAAATAACCTTCTAAACCAATTCCTATAGTTTTTCAAGTTCAACTATGGGTACACATCATAGACCCTAAATACAATGACATCCCTTTCCCGTCTCGAGACCGGGAAAACTCTAAAGTGTACAATGTTATACGCCAAGTAGGAAGTCGTGTAGAATTTTGTAATGTTAGTAGACTCCCCTCTAAAGCAATGACATCTACACCATCAATTGTTCGGAATACAATCACTTATCAGTTCTCCCCAATAGATTGAAGGATTATTTGACAAGATGTAATGGATAAAGAAACACATGTAATCATTATATTGATAGGTTGATTCCTTCCTTGTAACCCTATTTAGCAGAGTTATGTAATCCTGAAGTTCATCAATAAAATCTGCCTAATCATCTTCTTTTGAACTATAGAAGAGGAGACCATATGATTTATAATCTAATGTTCATTCAACATCTTTTTTAATCATACATAGTCAAGCATCCCAATGTTATTTTTCCTTTTCAATATTGTCATCTAAAACCAAATTTACATTAGGGATACCTAACATTCTATCAAATGAGTCCACGATCAAGGATAACAATAGGGTACCACTTTTATCCCTCACTTCCTAGTCACCATATTATAATTTTGTGCACGTATCCACATAATTTTAGGGCATTGAGCAAGAGGAAAAGAAACAGTAATGATATCCCATTGTTATTAATTATTTTGAGCATCTCACTTCTCTCAGGGGTGTACAATCTCTAGTTAAACTCAACCAAATCTACTCCGAGAAAATTAATATTAGTTATCCTCTCCAGGGGATGTCAAGTTTGAAGTGGTCTAGGGGAAGTTCAACAATATATTCATCTTGAATTAACTCAGGTCGAATGCTGAAAGGAAATAAAACCCCTTATAACTCCATTTGAATTAAACCCTTACACAATCGCACCTTCAAAGACTCTATAATCATGCAAACATACAGAGAAAGGACCAATCTATGACACTTACCCGTAAAAAAGTTTCGTAAACCAGATCCTAAGAGAGAGAAATCGGCTTGAATGCCCTCGCATTTCTACAACAAACGTGCTCGGCTCTTAGATTTTCTCGTGGCTTTTTTTAACACTCCACAATTTACAACTCGAATGCAAATTGTTGATTTTTAATTGTTTTTTGATTGTATCTTGTCACCACACTTTTGCATTGATGGCACAAAGGAATTCATTGCATTTTCCCCTTTTTACATTTATATTTTTGATCATTGGTGCCTTTGTTCCCATTATGGTGTCATGTGTCCTTTCTTGGTGGGATTTGGAAACACAAAATAATTTTGCATGGATGCAAATGTGCAAAGTGTAATTTTACAAATATTTCCAACATTTCATTTATCTTGTCATGTTCCCCTTTAACTAAATTGCTTTATCAGGCCTCAAGGTCAAACTTGCATCTTTCATAAGTGTAAGGATGCAAATTATCACTACACTTGTGCCATAAACTTCGAGTTGCTACCATGTGTCCTTCCTCTACAGGCTTCGGGATGAAATTCCATTTTTCATCTTACAAGAATGTAAGGATGCAAAAGTGCAAACTGTAATTTGCATTTATAACTACGACCTCCAAACTTCTCAAATATTCCATTTGGTGGGGCTTGGGGACGGAATTACAACTTCCAGTTTTCATCTCTTTGAATTTTCTTTGAACAAGTGGAGAAATGAATATTAGGAGAATATTACTTCGGGACTTGGGAGTGTATTTACGATTTGCAATATTGCAGTAATGAAGACCCAACCACGTATATATTTAGAATATTTCATTTTCGGGTGTGGGAACGCATTTTAATTCTATAAATATTACATAGTAAGATCACAAAAATTGTTAAGTCCCCGTATCATACTTGAAACATGAATATACCATTTTATCTTCATTAAACCTATAACCCTAGTAAAAAACAAACAAAATGTTAAGGTAAAATAAAAATAAGGGCTTACAGGATCGAGAAATGGCATTAACGAACTCATGAAGCTAAGGAAGTGACCATAAAAAAATCAAAGAGATCAATGTTAACAACAAGGACAAGAAAAATCTACACAAATATTCGGAAAACCGCAAAGTGATGCTTAAAATTAGACATGACAATTACGAGCACCAACACATCATCCATAACTTCTTCTTCCACTTCTACTACCTCCGCCTCTTCTTCGTCTTTTTCTCTTCCTCCTTCTCCTCATATCTTTCCTTCTTCTTCTTCTTCTTCTTCTTCTTCTTCTTCTTCTTCTTCTTCTTCTTCTTCTCCTTCTCCTTCTCATTTTTATTCTCCTTCTTCCATAACTTAATTAATTTCTTTCTCATCCTCTTTTCTTTTGTCCACTTGACCAAGAAAACTTGTTCCATTTCCTCCCAAGACCAATATGAACTCTCTTGATTCAATTGAGAGACCCAACTTTGTGTTGGACCATAAAGCCAAAATGAAAACCAAGACCATTTCCATCTAGATGAAAAATAATTCTTCTTAAATTCAACTCACCATTCTCTAGTACCTAACTCACCCTTTCCATAGAAAAAAATTCATCTCTATGATTCACAAAAATTAGGGTTTCAAGAACAAACTCTTTTAACCAATATTTAAGTGTCTAATTTCGAATTATTTTGGCCTTAATTCAGAAAATATAGAGAATAAACCCCTTTTTATTTTTATACATTTCTAAAAATGTAAAAAAATCGTAAATTTCCCAAAATTGTGGCTTGTGGAGTAAATTTTGGAAAAACCCTAAAATCGATATAACTTATGAAAAACAAGTCAACATATCTAAAAATTTATAGAAAACATTACTTAACTAATTTCACCACTTAAGTTTTAAAAATGTAGAAAAAAATTCCACCTATTTGGAGATATAACCGAATCTTAGAAATTAGGGTTTTGACCTAATTTTTCCCTAGATATGTAGAAAAATTTGCCACCTATTTTGAGATATAATTGAATCTTAGAAATTAGGGTTTTGACCTATTTTCGCCCCGATCGAAGCTCTAATACCACTTGTAATTATATTAATTTGATAGATTTGAATATCGTAGCAATAAAATACCAAATAACACCAAAATATAGATAAATGGTCACAATATGCAAGTAGAACTACTTAGCAACTTTGAGGGGGGCAACCTTTAAACCATACAATAAGACTCAAGTGGTCAATATCATCCTCATCTACCACTTACTAACTATATGATATAAAGCAAGAAAGCCATCATATTAAGCATATGAAAGCATACATAAATATAATATGACATGTTAGGAGATAATGCTAGCCATATATCGAATATACATATCCGGATATATGACCTATGACTAAGGGCGTAATAGAGAAAAAGCAAAAGCAAAAGGAAGATAAACAGACAAAAAAAGAATAGAAATGGAAAAAGCCACAAAGCAACAACATGAGCAAGAGAAAATGGCTAAGGACACATGGAGCATGACAAAAGTAATTACGTTAGTAGAGGAAAAAGCTGAAAAGGATATCACGTAGATCTCACCACAACCCACAATAGACACAAAAAGGTCTGGTGACATTATCAAGTATTGTGCAACCACTTCCAATAAGTGTCACATAAGCTAAAACCTCAAGTGTCAAACAATCCTCTACGGTTGGTCCTCCCATCATCACATGTCCGCACAAGAGCTCCCCCAAATTGCTCATACAAGTGCACAAGCTACCAAATCACAAGCATTAGTGAACACCATTGAATTAGAATGAGAGAAGATATTGTTGCAAACTTAGATTGAAGTCACACATACATTACATGTGAATATTAGAACACAAGCACTTCAATTGTCAAAATAAAAATCAACAAGAGAAAACTACTTTGTGCAATCTCAAAGTGAAAATTGAAGAAAATTGTCCACAACTTGTCGCCGATACAATATGTGAACAAGTAATGAGTGAGAAAATGCACTAACTACACTCCTAGGCAAGTTGGTGGGAAATTGGAAGGAAAATGAACTTGAAAATAATATCAAGTTGCATGTCATCCACAATAAGAATGTAGCAAAGGATGTAAAGCTCCTTTTGAGGGAATACATTAAGATGTTATAACATTTCGAGGAACAAGCAAACCACATCACTTTTGAATCTGTTGGATTAGAATACTCGGTTGTAAAACACAATGACTAGGAATAAAATAGATATAGATAAGGAAAAATAATAAAAGTTAAAATGCTAAGTGAATCTAATATTGAGGAAATGGACAAGGAATTACGTATATCCTTGTAGGCTAGAGATAATGTCAATGAAAATTGTGAGAATGGGAGCATAATACACTGATGTAATAAATTTGTTAGAGTTCAAGCTCAAAGAATGTGGGATTGACTAGAAACACTAGAATAAGACATTCATAATGTCATCACTCTCCATGGGAAAGTTTCAGACAACACAAAAGAAGATGTTTTGTATGAATTCATGCAAACATTAACACAAATGCAACTATACTTCGATTGCAGTCATAAAATCATGCACTTTAGACATTTATTTATCTTGATTTCATACTACTATTTAGAAGTTTCTTGAGTGAAGAAAGTACCAATTAACCCTCATATTTTGGGCATCTTGTTTTATTTTATTTTGTCATCATCGACCTTTTACATCCACATGCCCAATCTATTTTGGTTATTTCTTGTTATTTTAGCCTCGATCAAGGCACTCTATGGGCGCCCGGTCCCACCAAGGCCGCCCCGGTCCTTTTTGCACTTTCTCACCACTTTTTGGGCTCTTTCTAGCGGTTTGACTTCTTTATATTTCTTTTGGTCGGCCTCTTCAGGGTTAATTGCAAAATTATATCAAGAGAACCCTAAAAATATAAAGTTATGAGTCCATAATGAGGATCTAGCATCATTTACTACTATCACTCCATCTAGAGTTACATCTATCTATTGCATTATAGATCACTTACATCCACATAGCTCCACCATCAAGGCAAAAGGCCAGGACATCTTCATCACACTTCATAGGGGAGGGATTTTATTTTATTCCATGCACACATTCTACTACATTTTCTACACATAGTTATTGCTCATTATTTCACAAAGTGTGACTAACACAAGAGCAACCTAGGGCATGTTCACACACACTTACACATAGAACTACATCAGTCTGAGATGTAGTGCAACACTCAGTTAGTAAGTTCACCATTGTGGCAGCTAAGGTCAGTTCGACTCCTTCATATGCATTATTATTTTTTAGGGTTTGATGTTTGTTTTGGGGTCTTGCAAGTATTTATTTCATCTTGGAGTATTGACGACATCTAGCGCAGGACAACAAAGTTTATGTGACACACATTAAAGGTTCCAAATCATCTTTCATCCATGTATAGATCGGTTTAGAGCTTTTACATAGACCAAGGTGACTATATTACAGACCGAAGTGCTGCATGTGCCCTAGTCCTCCTCCAGGTTCTCTAATCCAACTAGATCCTCCAGATCCATCCTTTTCTGGGACTCCTACATAGTCATTCATGCTCCTGATTTTTCTAGTCACCTCTGTGACACTCTCTGACAGGCATCTATTATTTAGTTGAGTTATTTCCTCTTCCTTCTTACACATTAGGGTTAGCATTTCCTTTTACATATCTATTTATCTTGCTTTCATACTTCTTTATTGTATTTATTTACTTTATTTATAGTTGTTCATATCTTAGATTAACTATTATCATACTACATAGTTCATGTTTAGTTAATCATTTTTGTGAACCCAACTCAATCATATACGCTTCTAGGTTCTTCCTTCTTACCTTACCAATCTAGGGTTTATTTTCCTTTTCCATGGCTCACTCTCATGAGGAATTTATGAAACTCATCTTAAGGCCATTAATGATCACCTTGCTAAGCATCCCTAAGATCTAGATTTACTTTTGCATGTTGCTCATGCGAGGAAGCTACTAACCTTGTGGAACTCACCGCTTCTGCCACCGTACCCACTTTCGTTACCACTCCACCGTGTGCTTTTAGTCTTCCTCCCATTTCTACTATTCCCATTTTTGTTCCTACTCCTACCAATCATTTTACACTGTCATTAGTTTCTCATGTACGACAAGTATCATATGTTGGCAATCAAGACTTAACTTCTCTTTATCACGATCTTCAAGCTCAAATTCATAAGTTGCAACAGACACTTCACATGCATCACCATCTTTAGATTCTACTTTGTTATTACATACTCCATTTACACCTACCATCTCTACTTACCCACTTCCTCCTAGTTTTGTTACCCCTAAGCTTCCCATTTTCAATGGGCATGGTGACCCATAAGAACACCTTAGAGCATTTCATGTCACTTTTCTTGACTTCGTTGATGATCATACACTTTTAGCTAAGCTCTTTCCTTGTAGTCTTCATGATTATGTGATGTGTTGGTTCTACGACTTACCTGTTCACTTGATAACCTCTTTCACACATCTAGATGATGCATTTCTTACTCATTTATCCATCAATATCAGCTCTAAGATTTCTTACACCCATCTAGCACAACTTAAACAAGGCTCAAATGAGCACCTAGCCAATTATGTTTCGAGATCTAAGAACAATTTAGCTAAGATGACCAACATCCTTTCTCGAATCTGAGCTTCAGGACTTATTTATTCAAAGTCTATTACCACCTCTATAGGAGAGTGTGCTCTTTGAGACTTCTCCTTCATTTGATCAACTTTGTCATACTCTCAAGCTTCATGAGACTAAACTCCTATCCATAGAAAGCTTAAGTATCAAGAACAGACTTTGTCTTCCACTCATTTTCCTAACAAGATGCCATTTAAGCCTTCCACAACTAAACCAACCAACGCTAAAGTCACTATCAACACCGTAGCTCCTATGAGGGAGGTTGATTCATAAAGAACCTCGACACATGTTTAACACCTTTCCCATGGCTCCGCATCTTATATTGAAACAACTTCTTGAGCAATCTTATTATCCTTCCCCCACCACTCGAATTAGACCTATTGTGACAAAAAGGTAGGGAATACAATGAAAACTCTGGTTGTGATTATCATCGTTGTGTGGTAAATTCTACAAACAGATTCCTAAAACTCTAAACAATCACCCAAGATCTAATTGATAATAAACGCAAGTTCCCAGAGTCTACTAGCTCTGCCCCAACCGACAATAAGCATAAACTCAAGATCTTTAACAATGACTCTCAACAATGTGACAAAAATACATTAGACTCTTTTTCTAATCATGTGTATCACGTGGTATCACCTCTAGGATCAGGAGCTCTAGGTTTCTTAGTTGCTAATACTGAAGATTCACTACCAATCATTTCTTTTTCCAACAACGATTATCACGCCAAGTTTACATCTAATCATTTGCACATCCATGCATCTATTGGCTCGACCTCCATCAAAACAATACTAAGGTTGACCCATCATGGCCCATTAGCGCATGTTCTATTTCACTTCTCAAGGATATTGGGTATCCTTCATTCTAAATCAAATACCATTTTGAAAAACCCTTCGGGGTTATTCAATTACATGTTACAACTCGTCCTCTTACTATGCTTGTCCCTTTCCTCGTTGGAAATACAATTGAAGGATACGACATGATTCTTGGTCTCAATTGGATTCATCACTCTCAATCTATCATTTATATGAATCATTTGCGACTCAAGTTCATTTACAATACACAAGTCATTTCTATTGACGATGTCATCCATCTCCTCCATTGTCATCATCTCCTCATACAATCACTCATGTGTCATCTACTTCTTCTAACACGTCTCATTATATGTTTCTTAAATCAAAATCTACTCCTAGTTCACCTACTCAATTACTAACTACACAACCGCATCATTTTGTTAGTCTTACATATCAGCATAGGCATATTCCTAGGATAAGAATCGTATCTCGACGCGATCGTTGCTTACCTTTATTCCACGTGGGTTCTCATCACCTTCACGTTCAACATCATGTAGATATCAATAATGGACATATTTTACTACACCCCAACCTTCATCATATATTCATCCATCACATGCGTATAGACTTCATTCACCAACACAATGTTTGTCTACCATACCACCACTATTATATCATGGTCCTATGCTTTCATCCTCATAGACATCGTGGAGGACCTTCGTCCTTCACTATCATTGGTTAGTTTACTCATTTCTATATACTTGGGGGCATAACACCTAATACACCCCCTCCTCAATTTCATTATAACATCTCGATATAGGCATTTTTCATCATACGTTTTAGCATCGTCACTACCCGATGACACACTCTTGTGCTTCAGTTCACACTTGATTGTTGAGGGATTACTACTACATTGAACCCCACACACTACAATATAGGACATATACACCGCATTTATTCACATATCGCACGTCATACATCATACATCATATTACTTGTCATTTGACATATATCATAGTACATGTCTAACATCATACACTTCTCATTCTACATACTACATTATTAGTCTATCTACATACATTACATGTTTGTTCGTTACATTATGTACATATTCTACACATCTACCATCACATTTTGCACACCATGTTTTTATGTCTTCACTTCATCGCATGGTTTTATTTTATCATTACATATGCTATATTGTCTTCTACGCGTTGCACTCTCTACCCTTTGACAAACTTTAGTTCCTCAATCCATCCTCGGTCCTGTCGAGGGTTTACAAATCAAATGGACCTTACCCTCACCACACGTTTACTATTCAAACTTTCACCATGTGGAATTTTAACCTTCATGACATATGCTTTAGGCTAAATCATCACCTATTCTATCATTTTGTAGTGGTATACACCTTAGGTTACATCACCACTCCCTCCTTTCATCTTGTAGTGATATATGCTTAGGGATAAATCATCACTCATCCATTCATCTTATAGTGATATATGCTTAGGCTAAATAATCACTTATACTTTCATCTAGTCATGATATATACTTCGGCTATAGGGTTCATGCACACATCATTTCTAGGTCACATCTCATCACTATACCTACACATTCATCATAGTGTGTTAGAAACAACACACTATTCGACCATTTCCTGATGACGCACTCTTGTTTACGGTTCATTCTTGACTACTGAGGGGAAAACAAAATGAACCTCATTGCATACATTTCCATTCACTCGGGGACATGCAACTCCTATCATTCCATCTTGCATTCCATTCCATCCATCCACAACATATTATCACTTTACTACACATGTTAGATTGATTTCTTACATGTCATTATCTATCCCATCCACACATGTGTGTTCATGCCTTTGTTTATTTGTGATCGCAGATACAAATCCTTTACATGCAACATGGATGCTCATCTTCTACCTCTTTTTGCTTATTTGTACTTGTCTGCCATTGTTTGTTTCTTGTATATGCAGCCTTGCCCTATATTTGGTTAACACACTTATTTATTGTTTGCAGCCATGATGGCCTTGTGTGTCTTGTGACATCGTCAATGATGTCCCATGTTTACAACCCGCTTTGTGCAACTTACTTGTCTTCTTGCGTGTTTACATTACTTTGCTTTGTAGTTTACACATTGTTTGTGTACTTTGCACTTTTTTCTACAAGCATGTGTTTTTGTATTGACACTTGTCTTTGGCTAGCCATCCTTTTTTATGCGTGCCTTAGTTTCTACTAAGTGCATTCCATTCTCCCTACAGGGTACAATGTTCATGGAGTTGGTCCTCTTTTGGGGCCGCATTCTCCTATTAGTGACGTCGCATGCGCCCTCAAAGAGGGGGACATCATTTGGGGGTTTTCACATACTAACACAAAGATTCTACACTGGTTCGGTTCAATTATATACAACGAGTGGGTTCAGAATAGTCTATGAACCCCATACACAATGGATTTTACAAGACATGGTGTCCTTAGCATTTTGGGAAGTAGTTACAGGATTATAGGTTATATCGGTGTTCCTCTAAACACTACTTTGCTTGATGGCGTGGATCGCCCAAAAAAAAAGGACGATATAAAGATCTCTTCACACACATTCAGGGAAGTAATCAGAGCTTGGAGGACACAGAGCATTTCCTCCCTACACTTCTTCGACCAGGGTAGCGTGAGATCGCCCAAAATACTCATAGTACAAGATATCCTTCAACACTCTCTTTCTCAACATGGATCAGGTGCACATGTTCCATTTACACTCTTTCATTTGCATATTTTACATTTACATACTTTCATATACATACATCTTTTTACATTGTGTTTTTACACTTACATACATACATATTTGACTACTTGATCATTTTCTCCTTGCAGTCCTCGTATGAGAAACAAGTGGTCGAATGGAGGCAACAACAACGTCAACAACAACACTTTGTGACAGTACATGCTTTTCTAACCATATAGGTACATTACACACCGCAACAACTACATGCGTGTTCTCGCCTGGGTTCACTCTCATCACATTTTCTTTGTACATTTTTCATCTTTAGTTTCCACGCTCCTCCATCTTTTTTTTTCATTCCACGCTTTGTCTAGTCCTTCGACACGTTTCTACTACATTCTTCATTAACATCGTATGCATCTCTATTTACTTTATGTTACCAAGCTTTCCACTCACCAACATAAAGTGGGGAAAATGTAGTCACAAAATCATGCACTTTAGACATTTATTTATCCTGTTTTCATACTACTATTTAGAAGGTTCTTGAATGAATAAAGAAAGTAGTAATCAACCCATGTCTTTTGGCCATCTTGTTTTATTTTATTTTGTCATTACCAACCTTTTACATCCACATGCCTAGTTTGTTTCGGTCATTTCCCATTATTTTAGCCTTGACTGGGTGCCTAGGTTAGTAATGGAGTGCTATGGGCACCTTGGTCCCACCAAGGGTGCCCCGATTCTTTTTGTACTTTCCCACCACTTTTTGGGCTCTTTCTAGCCATTTGACATCTTTATCTTTCTTTTGGTCGGCCTTTTTGGGGTTAATTATGAAATTAGATCAAGAGAACCCTATAAATATAAAGTTATGAGACCATAATGAGGGACCTAGCATCACTTACTACTATCACTCCATCTAGAGTTGCATCCATCTATTGCATTGGAGATCACTTGCATCCATATAGCTCCATCATCAAGGCATAAGGCTAGGACATTTGCATCACACTTCATAGGGGAGGGATTCTATTCTATTCCATGCACACATTCTACTACATTTTCTACATAGTTATTGCTCGTTACTTCACAAAGTGCGACTGACATAAGAGCAACCTAGGGCATGTTCACACTCACTTATACATAAAACTACATTGGAGTCCGAGATTTAGTGCGGTGATCGGTTAGTAAGTCCACCATTTTGGAAACTGAGGTCAGTCTAACTCCTTCATATGCATTATTTTTTTAGGGTTTGATGCTTGTTTGGGGGTCTTATAGGTCTTTCTTTCATCTTGGAGTATTGGTGACATCTAGCGCAGGACAACGAAGTTGATGCGACACAACGAAGGTTCCGATCATCTTCTAGCCTTGCAAAGATTAGTTTAAAAGCTTTTGCACGAACTAGGGCACCCAAATTACATACTTAGAGTGCCCGTAGGCGCCCCTGATCCTCCTCCAAGCACTCCAGTCTAGATAGATCCTCTAGATCCATCCTTTTCGGGACTCCTACACACGATGTTCCTACTCCCGATATTTTTAGTCACCTCTATGACACTCTCTGACATGTATTTGTTATTCAGCTTAAGTTCTTTCCTCTCTCTTCTTACACAATAGGGTTAGCATTTCCTTTTTCATAACTATTTAGCTTGTTTGCATATTGCTTTACTACATTTATTTACTTTATTTACAGTTGTTCATAGCTTATATTAACTATTCTCATACTACATAGTCCATTTTTAGTTAATCATTGATAAAGTAAATGAGGCACTGAGAGATTGGAATTCGTATAAGGGGGACTTATAAACATTTCGCCCATAATGAAAACAATGAAGAATACCCCACAATATGTCTTACTACGTATTCTCCTACATGACTCAAAGCATCACTCATAATGCCACCACAATCTTTCACTCCACACACTTATATAGAACCATCTAAGTAGCCCAAACAATAGCCATAAGGAAAGGGAAGAATACAATTTTGAAATATTTAATATAAATTTGTGTAAAATGTGTAATTTTGATTGATATATGTAAGTCGACCCATATAGATTGAACATCCACAAGGGTGGTCTATGTGTGATATTTTACAGATTGAAAACCCAAAAGGGTAGTCTATTAGAAAGTCTACTTAATTGAAAACCCAAAAGGGTGGTTAAGTAGTGCGCAAAGGATGAAAATTGGTAAATGAAATCCTTTGTGTTGACTATGATTAGAGTGTCACATAGTGCAATATAATCGGTGAGTCAATTGTTAGCATATGGATTTGCACGCCTGTAAATGACACGCAACAGTGTGGGAACGGAGTCCCTCCTCAATGAAGATGAGGCTACCTTTATTGAAAACCAAAACTGTATTTACATCTGTACATTCGAAATTGTATGTGGGGGGTGTTTTGGAACATCAATGGAAAAAAAAGTGAATGAGGGAGATGGAATGGAATGAACTGAAAGAACATGTAAGAGTTAGGTAAAAATAGAGCCTAATATTGCATGAAGAAGAAAGTTGAATAACCAACACAAATAAAACGAGTTTGAGTTAGCTGACAAGAATGTGTAAAAGGGAACACACATGAGCAAGCAAGTAGATAATAAGAGCTTGATCAATGTGAACTAGAACAATAGATTAATAACGTTAACAATAAGATCAAAGATAATATTTGCATGCAAGATTCAAACACTTAACATCTAATGAACATAAGAACATCCAATGTTACAAGAGACAATGAATGAGACACAAAGTTCATATTTCATTAACTCCAAAATGTTTTCAAAAAGAACACAAAGTTTCTTCCTGAAACAAAGCTTGCACACAAAAATTATTTCTTCTCCTCTCTCAAAGTCACCTTTACAAATGAGCCCCTCACTTCCTTTTATAACCCAAAAGTTGGTTACAAAGTAGTTAGGGTTTAACATGATCATTAAATAAGGCACTTAAGTGACCTTTGACTTTTTCAACCAACTTTATTAAAGACAACCCAAAAATAGAAATTACTTAAAATATCCATAGTTTCCCAAAAGAAAATAACAACACCTTTTTAAATATACAATAATAACTAAAGGAAATGGCCTTATCCATTGAAATGGACTCTCCCACTTCGTTAAATATCAATAAAATTATCCCCCGAACCGGGTGAAATTAGGATCTCACCGCTTTTTCCAGTTGAAAGATCTAAACCTTCCAAAGTTTCAAACATTTTTTCTTCTTCAGGAGGTTCATTTGGTCAAGAATAGCCTCATAAAATACCCGCAATTCAAGAATCCTACTTGGCATATCATTTAAATTAATAATTTTGGATTGAGCGTTCCCAAATAAGTTCTTTAATTTGATGCACCGCTCCATCAAACCGACGAGAAATTGTTGGCGGGAGTGTACATGTCCTTAAACAATTGTGAAAATTGCTCTTCCACCCGCTTTGATGAACACCTTTGATTATGCTCATTTACGAGGTCAGTAAGGAATCTCAGCTATGAATTCTTGAATCAAGGAGAGTGAAGTGAAGGCTTCATTGCGCATGCTGCTCTCATAATGGATCATAGAATCCTCGAGAATCATCTTCCTTGATTTGAGATGAAAACACCAAAGAAAATGTGTCCCTCGATGTTCAAATTCGAGAATTCCTTCAATGGCCAAAATTGAGGATTCCATACTTGTCATCTCCTATAAACTGGGCAATATCTCATCCAAATTTGATATATTAGAAACAAAATTTTCTTTGAAAGAAATAATTGGATCAAGATACGCACTAACATCTTCATGACGAAGCTTAACCGTGGTCTTGATCGTCCCTCGCCTAAAACGAGATCTCTCAAAGCCAAGTTTTAGTGACATGGCCTAATGTGTTTATTTCTTTTGACAAATTGAGAGTCTCTTCATCCAAGGCAGCCACCGCATCGTGCTTCGGGAAAGTGGATGATATGGGATTTATCAAATGTTGAACATATTCCACCAATTGATTCTTTTTGGCATTGAGCTAAGAGTTCGAGACTTATATTTCTCAAGTCTCTTTACCACAATATCAATTGAATCTTGATCCATCACCATGTCACTTTCTAATGTAGATCTCCCAAGTCCAAGTCCGGATACTTCATAATTAGCAGTGTCATGGCATCACGCTCCTTATCAACTTATGGGATGGTGAGATCTCGCAAATCTATTTTCGTCATTATCCACCATTATTCGAGAAAGCACCTTAGGCTTCTTTGGAATGATGTCGTTTGAAATTTTTAAAAGGGCATCAAAATCGATGTCAATTGCCTTGATAACCCTCTTCCTTTTCTTAACCTCTAATCAACCCAGGAAGGAGTATCATGCACTATTTTTGCATACAAAATCCTAGAGTTCAAATCAATATTCTCATTTTTCTCGACATCATGAGATCCTGCTTGAATCATATCTACGACCTTGATTTGAGGAGAAACAACCTCAATATCCACCTCTTGATTATTCAAGAGATTTTTGGGAAATCCTTCATGAACTACATGCTCAAGTGTTTGATATTTAAATTACCTGCACCTGAGTGGACGCTTGTTCGAAGCATGGCTGAGGATCGTTTGCCACGAGCTTCTGAGCATTATTAACAATGTGGGTAGAAGAATCTCTACTCGAGGTAGAAAATCCTGATACACACTCTCTTCCTTCTTCGGGGTTAGGATCTTTAGATTTTTCTCCTCGTGATACGTTACTTGGCGAAGTGGACTTTGGAAACCACTCCTTTCTTGCTTGTTGTGTATGATTGGATGGTATAGAGGTTGATCGAGAAGAGGCTTTGGTTAAATGAAGGCCTCTTTGTGTTGGCAATTTTGTGATCTCGAAGCATGATCTTGAATTGATTGAAACTTGCAAGTTCTCTCTGTCGTACCAAGATATGCTTCTTTCAAGAATCGGTTGATTCTTGCTTTCAAGAGAAATTTCATCTCTTTTGGTCTAGTCGATTTGAGGCAATGGGGTAAAAGCAACTACATCATATGAGGGATCAATGACATCTTCATCATCGTTTATGAATGAATTGGGAGGGTTCTTGATGTGGAAGGCCTTGATTTTAGCAAGTGTTAGACGAGAAAACTCTCGTCTTCTTACTTCATGTTCGTCCGAATAGGCAGCCCAGAAATCTTCCATGGTAGGGTTATATTGATACTTTTCTCCAAGAATCTTCTGCATATATCCATTCATATCAAATTGGGATCTCTTCATATATGGATGGATTGTAATGAGAGCGAACTCTTTTTCCGTGAGTTGTGTACTGAAAATATTTGGACATTGGTATTCCCCAATTTGAATTGGGAAATGAATTCTCGAATGGTGCTTTCATCGAGAAGACAAAGAACTTGGAATAGTTATCGCAAAGCTCCATTAATGTCCATCTGCCATCGACGTGCTTAGGAAGCTTCCACGGGGTACTAGCAAAGCCACTCATGCGAATGTAGGAAAATGATGAAAATTGAATAAACTAGGTTCCCCATTGGGAAATGACACTCATGGCTTCTTTAGAAAATCTTTCCTCAGTATTTTGATTCATGTTTCGAATCACGTGGAAGGTGAATGCATCATTGACTCTTCTAAAATGGTGAGAGCTATTTTGAAACTAATTTGAGGGTAATAATGAAAAACACTATTTGATGGCCCCATGACTCCTCTTGTTTCAAGTCCCAAAATAGCTTTCTTTTTTGCTCGCATAAAGTCGATATGATGTCATGTAGAAGCATCCAGTCATCTTAACTTCTAAAGCAATTGTTTGTGAAGGGTGTTATCGATGATGGTGGCCCAATCCACAAATTCTTTCTTGGCTAGGATAATACAGATAAACTGATACATCCATGGGTGGAAAATCCTAGCAGAGGGTAAACCGAAAACTCGACTTAGGAGAGTAATCATGTCTCTGATTTCTTCCACGAACTCAACGCTGTACGCTTCTTTGGGAAGCCCACAATTCGAGGCCTCTTGGTTACTAACCAGTTGTTATTAACCATCTTGCTCCACCTAAGGGGTTCTTCATCCCAAAATTCTTGTGTTGACTGGTGAGTGATATCCGCATTCTCAGGAAAGTCAAGTATGCTAAGCAATTCCTCAATGTGCTCTGGTGTGATTAAGAGGAAAGGCTCGTGATTATCTTTAAAAATTCATCATCTCTCAGGATCATAGTGCTCAACACAAGCGATAACCAACTCTGGACACTGCATCAAGATAGGAAATGCTGCTACTTGGTGTAGACCACTATGGTAAAGCCTATCTGAGAATATGGTCTTGCCTTCGCCACCCGCCGCAATGGAATTGTTGCACATTGATGTGACCTAGATTTGTATTAATGATATTGTCATACGCTGACTTAATGGAACTAGGAGGGATGATTCCTTGGAATTCATACTTGAGTGCGGATTTGTTTGATTTCTCCACCGGATTCCTTGATCTTCCTATAGATTTGTTAGATTTTTCAGCCATTATGAAATTTACAAAAAAATGACTCAGCGCGTAAAACAACGCAAGGGTCGTCTCTCGATCTCCATTACCCCGTCCGGTCAAGAAGAACAATATGATTCATTTTAATATTATTATTATTATTTTAAAACAATAATAATAATAATAACTAGTCTTGTTTACAAAATCACACACCGAGACTAGGTTTGAATTCTGACTCGGGTGACAACTTTTTTATTTTTATTTTAAATAAATGAAATCACCCGAGTTCAATATCGATTTTTATTTAATTTGCCAAGCAAATTCTCCCTAGTATGTGTAAAAATGGTCTGATTTAAATAATTGTGTACTTTGAGATTCACTTCTTCCTTGCGATCTTCTGATTGATGCGTGAATACACTTGCTTAATCCTTCTGCGAATATGTGAAGACTTCTGAAATGCCTTTTTTCTGTTTAAAAATTTATCCCCTCCTCTCCCACGTGGCCTAGTTCCTTTTCTTTCTCCCACGTGGTCTTTCTTTCCTTGGTTGTGGGGACTGTTATTGCTATTGTTTTTAGATTGTTCTCCCGAAAAATGGCGTGGAATCTCCTTGTCTTGTAACTGTGTTCCTTGGCTTTATGTTGTCCCAATGTGTGGGAGTCAAAAACGCTTTTCCTTTGATCATTATTACTTATGAGAAATGTGTATTAACTGATTTCTAGTCTTCTTTTTGAAATGTGGAGTGTCCTGGCTTTGCTTTGGTTGTATCTTTCCTCCCCCACGTGGTATCTTTTTTTCTATTTTTTGGATTGTTCCTTTCTTGTTGTGTATGCGTGGAATCTCCTTTTATTTTAGCTTTGGATTGTCCCTTCAAACTGCCAATGCATGGAAGCTCCTTATACCTCCCCCAACATGTGAGTTCTTATTTTTGGCGTGAATTCCTTGCTTAGGCCTGTGATGAACAATGATCATTTGCCAAGGTGGGTGCGTGAAAACTATATTATTTCCTTTACTTGTCTCTTTCTCCAACCTCTAAGCATGTGGAAACTTTGTTTTTGTTTTATTTTATTCTTGCCAATACATGATCTTTATTTTTTATTTTTTACTTGGCTGAGCCTTGTGCATACATGGAAAATGATGTTTAGTTCTTGGCTGGACTGTACCTCTTGATGAATGCGTGAAAAATGCTTTCTTTTATATTTTAGACTATCCTCTCCTTTGAAACCTGCGCAGACCTTTGTCTTCTTGTTGTCTCTTTCCTCCAACCTCCAGCACGTGGAAACTTGTTTTTGTTTTATTTTATTCTTATGACTACCTGTGCATGCGTGGAGACCTCCTTCGTTGGTTGGGCAGATTTCAAGAGAAATGTGTGGATCTCTTCCTCTCTATTTTAGATTGTCCTTTGGCTGCGTGGGAACTTGTTAGGACTGTTCTCCTTCAACAAAAATGTGGTGATCTTTAAACTGCTCCTGCGTGGTCTTTTGGACTAGGTGGAAGTCTGTATTATTTTTCCTTCAGGTGGAGAGCCTCTTCAATATCTAGCTTTGTGAATGCGTGATGATTCGTTGAGGGATGTGATAAAATATTACTTTGTTCCTTCAGAAGAAATAAGAAGCAATTGGAAAGCTTTGCACGACTCTTTCCAACGAGTTCGACGGAGGAATTCATGAGGATTAATCCAACTTCCCTTCTTCCCAGGTAGTGGAATTAATTGCTAGGGGAATGGGGAAAGTGATGGCCAATTGCCAATAGAAATGGCAAAGTGGGCTGGCAATATCCGTTCAATTTCCCCATGTGGGAAATCAAGAGATTTCTTGCCCGTTTTCCAATTTATTAATTTGACAATTGGGAAAATAAATCCCACAAGTGGGAATTTTAAAAAAATTTGCCAGGAAAGGGGAAATTCGGGCTCGGGAAGCCAATTTGGCATTCCCGACAATGGGAAGCGGAAGCTTATTTTTCCCTGGAAATTAAAATAAAACTTGTCGAATGAATTTTAATTGATATTTATTTAATTAAATACTCCCAATTCATTAAAAATTAATTTTATAAAACAAAGAGTAATTAATTAATAATTATTAATTAATTAATTTTAACGCAGCTTTAAAGCCCTCATGAGGTGTTCTCGCCTTGAGATGGATGAAACGAAGACCGAATGATCACAAAAATGAGACAATCGTCATGAGAGCGATAAACCACACAAAGTAACACTTTTGAAAAATTTCAAAATTTTCATTTTATTTATTATATTTTTAAAAAATTTGCATGATAGCATAATTGGTGATAACATCAACACAATTCGAAAGAAAAACACAAATAACTTTCCAAACAATCGAAGCAACTTTTACCTCGGGACAAAACAACTATTTAAGTATAGGAAAGTGTTGGAGTTTAAAAGGATTAAAAAGCTGACATGGATTTATTTTAAATGATTGAACAATCCCGCTTATGATGTAGAATTCATATAAGATAAACAATAGAAGATATAGTGTTGTCTTAGATAAATACGAAATGTGAATAACCTCTTTTTGTAGAAGAACAATAGAAGATGACTAATAACTCAAGAAATCACCTCATTGAGTATAAAATCATGTAAGTGTTATGCAAAGAAGGTTGATATTAGATCTTAATATAAATCTATCTTAATTCCTTCCATTCCTAAGCATGTTTGTGTTTTGATTCAGTTTTAAGTATTCTTGTTATTTTATGCATTTTCCAATTCATTGTCTCTTCTTTCCTTGAATTATGTACTTCATATAGCTATTTCACAACTATGAATTAGGGCCTAATAAGTTTTGTGCTTATTGCTTAAAAAACTTAGTGTGAATTAATCTAAACTACAACACATCGCAAGTCGGTATGTTGTGATCCAGGGACCTCTGCTAACATTTCAATAGTTGTCTCAAGGAAATGCCATTGTCCTCCATTAACATAAAATTATGATGACCAAAATCCATGATTCTAACACCAACTTAACTTTATACACCTTATAGTACCACCACCTTCATCCGCCTCTACCATGTGGTAGATAATTACAATGTTAGATGCATTCAACATGCATGAAATCAAATAAAAAAGTACAACAATATTGAAAAGAGTATTTAACTTGCATTGTATTCTCGACTTTCCTTTACTCCTTCAATTTGAATACCCCCAAAAGTTTCTCCCTTATTTGCTCTCTCTTTTCCATTAGATCATAGGTACTCATCTCACCTTCTACCTATTTCTCTCCTCTTCTATTGAGGTTCTAGAACCATAACTTATCTTCATTTTTACAAATTCTAGAAATTATATGCCTTTGTTGTTGATTAATACGTGTCAAATAACACAATCCATGTTGCCCTCCCTCTTCTCTCTTTATCCCTTAGTCTTTGAGGAGAAATGGGTGATCGCTTTCCTATATTCTTGCATCCCCACTTTTGGCAGGCAACACAAAAGCAATATTGTGAATGACGAAGCAATGCACATTAAGTTTAAACAACTCCCATAACTTTACTCCATAACCCAACACACAATCTCCCCGCACACACAAGTAATTCATGTGACCACCAACCTTTTCTATTCTATAATATGTAGGTGGTCAGGAAACATCAGTATAAGCACCATCTACAATTAATGATTGTCAAATCATTAGTAAGAAAATAATTATTGTGAATTAAAAAAACAAGGTCATCTCTTACATTCATCACCTCATGTGTATTTGTTGCACGATCATCGACACAAAATATGATATAGGCTCAAGAGAATCCTTTCCATTATTTCCTTGTTGCAAGGGAGAACCCCTTGAAAGTAACATAAAAACATGGGATAAAACACTAGGAGCAATAATAATTAGTGCGAATTAAAAATAAAGGTTGTTTACATTCCTCGCCTCTATGCATATTTTTTTACATGATCAACACATGCATCAAATGCTACCGGCTTAGAAATGTCTTCCTATCATTCCCTACCTATAAAGGAGCCCCCTGCAGACACCTATAATTACACCCAAGCAATTTAAATACTTAAATTGCGTTAATTATCCCTTTCTCACAAATCGACGACATATCGTCAAAAGCACTCATTTTCCTCATATCATCATTAATTAATTACACTAAGCTAATTAATTAAGTTGCCTATCCAACAAATACCCTAATTAACGACCTTTTGTTAATAAATCACCCATTCTACCTAGACTAAGTAATTATTATTAATTAATTAGCTTTCCCTTCTATTTAACCAATAAATCAATATTTAATTGATTTAATCCCCTTATAATAGCCTAAATCGTACTAATATTCCTCTAATTATCTTCTATAAGCTTACATCTACCTATTAGTTAATCACCTTTGATTAATTAAAACACCCCCCAACTCCCATGACTTGTTAAGCATAAATTAAACCCTTCTAAAGTAAGGTTACCTTTAATAAAGCAACCTTATCCATTCCTAATCATGTTTTACCTTTATCCCACATTCATGAGAATGTGTTGAATCATTTATCCTTTGGGCTATATAAAGAGCCCTCCACCTACCTTTTTACTTACACCTAAACTCCTTAGAGAGCAAATGCAAAGCATATAACAAAGAGACTAAGAGCTTGCACCTTGTTTTCTTGAGAGTTCATCATCTTGAAGAGTTAAGCCTTTCTTAAAGTGCTTGGGTCATATGGGAGGTGTCAAAAGGGTCTGTAGAGCCCAACTTTGATTAGCCCTCATTCCTAGGTTCTTGGAACATTAAGGACAATTATTTTTGATAGCCATGGAACCTACCTAGGTTCCTTCATTTATATGTTGTTAGAGAATAAAGGATATTTAGGTGCTTAACATAGTTGATTTAATAGTTTTGTATTGATAATTGTTAAAGATCTAACCCTTGATTAATTCTTATCATGATGGTGTTTATGATGTCATTTAATTCTTGCTAATTAAGACTATTTAGGTGTTAGTCTTTGTTTACATTAGCATTAGTTTAAAAACAACACTTGCACACACATTTGGCACGCCAAAGTGGGACTTACTCCATTGTCATTTGCACTTAATTTCAAGTTTTTGTAGTTAAGTTTCATTTTTGGTTACTAACCCTCTTTTACACATGTTGATCTAACTTGTTTTCTTGACTTATTTTGTTGAGTTTGCATGTGTTGAGTCTTCCTCAGTAGGTATAAAGGAGGTGAAGTGCTGTCAAAATTGGAATTGATGGGAAAATTTCAAGATTTCTCCATGTTTTCATTTTTAGAGCTTACTTTTTCAACATTCTACATGCTAGTTTTTTCAATTTCTTGAAAATTTTAAATTCTCGAGCATGTAGGTTCGTGTTTGATAGTGCTGAGTCTTCTATTTACATATTAATGTGGTGGGTTGCTGTCAAAATTTAATCTTGGTGAGAAAATTTCAAGATTTCATCATGTTTTCATTTTTAGAGCTTACTTTTTCATCATTCTACATGCTAGTTTTGTCAATTTCTTGAAAATTTTAAATTCTTGAGCATGTATGTTAATGTTTGATAGCGTTGAGTCTTCTATTCATATATTGATGTGATGGGTTGTTGTCAAAATTGAATCTTGGTTGGAAAAATTTACCCATTTTGCAGATTAAGAGACGTTTTTTTGACATTTTTTGAGTGCATGTCAAGTGCATACCGTGAGCATAAGAGCATATGTGTAACCCATCTTCCGAAGGCCATAACTTTTGCTCCCGAACTCAAAATGACTCCATTTTTTTGCATTGGAAAGGTATTGAAGTTAACTATGCAATGAAAATATAAATTTGGGATTTATACTTACAAAAATTATAGGTTTTTCTGTTAGTTTAAAACTGGTCATTTTCTAACATGTCTAATGTTTTGATGAATGTTGTATTTCCATGCTTCCTCGATTTAAACCAAAGCGTGTGTATGCTCTTCTCTTGCACCTTTTGGTGATCTTGAGAATCAAAAACAACTTTGATCTATATCTTTTTAACATTGGGATTAAACTTGGAAATTTGATTATTCATTTTGCTTAAGGGAATGAACCTTTTACAAAGTATTTTTCAATGGTCCTTTGATTTGAAGTTTTCCATTTCTATATAGTTGGGATAAAGTTTGTGTATGCTCTTCTCTTGCACCTTAGGGTGATATTGAGAATCAAAAGCAACTGTATTCTTCATTTTATAACATTTAGTAAATTAAAAACTTCATCTTTCAATTTTGGTTTAAGGAATGAACCTTTTACAAAGCATTTTTCAATGGTCCTTTGATTTGAAGTTTTCCATTTATATATAGTTGAGATAAAGTTTGTGTATGCTCTTATCTTGCACCTTAGGGTGATCTTGAGAATCAAAAGTAACTTTAGTCTTCATTTTATAACATTTGGTAAATTGGAAACTTCATCTTTCACTTTTGGTTTAAGGGAATGAACCTTTTATAAAGCATTTTTCAATAGTCCTTTGATTTGAAGTTTTCTATTTCTATATAGTTGGGATAAAGTTTCGTATGCTCTTCTATTGCACCTTAGGGTTATATTGAGAATCAAAAGCAACTTTAGTCTTCATTTTATAACATTTGGTAAATTGGAAACTTCATCTTTCACTTTTGGTTTAAGGGAATGAACCTTTTATAAAACATTTTCTAATAGTCCTTTGATTTGAAGTTTTCCATTTCCATATAGTTGGGATAAAGTTTGTGTATGCTCTTCTCTTACACCTTAGGGTGATCTTGAGAATCAAAAACAACTTTAGTCTTCATTTTATAACATTTGATAAATTGGAAACTTCATCTTTCACTTTTGGTTTAGGGAATGAACATTTATCAAGAATTTTGTATGGTTCATTGATTGAAAAGATTTTCTTTACTTTTTAGTTGGATTATTTGTTGTGTATGCTCTTCTCTTGCATCCTTGGATGATCTTGAGAATCAAAAGCAACTCTTAATCATCTTTTAAATAATGTGATTTTTTTGGAGAACTACTAACGCTTGAGTGCAGGACCTAAAAACGCTTGTCAAAAAAGGAGGAATCAAAATGAAATCAAAACTACTAATACAAATTGTTATATAGGTTGCCAAAAGGTGTTTAAGCAAACCACACCTAATTAAACAAGATAAAAAAACAACATATTCAAAACACTGTATTGTAGGTTTGGGAAAAGGGTATGTCCCTCTTCGCTCAATCGGAACATAACCCCTTTGGCATAACACCTTAAGCTACAATAATGGGGGTGGTTCCAGGAACCCCAAAGTAGTCCACGCAAGAGGGAACCTTGTGGATAAAATGGGAAGTGCTCTGCACTACCTACTTGATTAGTGATTTCTTTGTGAGATAGTGTTACAGGTTGTTCATTGTGGCGACCCCAGTGATAGTACATGTAGACGCACTAGTTGCTTGCTGTTCTTGAAGGGGGTAAAGTAAAGCTGAGATACTCCCAAACTAGTCAGTGCGACTTTTTGGGTAAATCGCGCTCGCTCGTGACAACTTTGTAACACCTAGGCGAGAGAACCACCTAGGAGAATATACTTTGGCCAGGATCCCACTTTGACCATTTTAAAACAAAGGTGTTGAGTTGTGAACCTTTTTTTTGAGAAATGTGTGACGTATTACTTTTGCCTAGTTTTTACTTGCCTTAGGGCGAGGCAAAACTCTGTCGAAGTGAGGCTAGCATTTTTCGTCATTTTTCTTGATTTATTTCCTTCATATTATTTTGACACTTTGTTGATCAAAAGAGGTGTGATTACCTTTGTGTTGCCATTCGATCGCTTCTCTCACTTTTATGTCTGCTTTACGCCCATCCATGTTTGCATGGGTCAGTTAGTTAAACTTCTAAAGTGAGCAAGGGCATTTTCATGTCATTTGGTAGCCATTGTGATCTTGATACCCACGTCAAGATCATCATTGTAGTTAGGCGTGGTTCATCACCGCGGACTTCCATAGAGGAGTTAGCTTTTTTATCTCGTATCATTACAATTTCGATATTTACGTCTTGTTTCTTGTAAACTCGACATAAATACCTATATTGTACGGTTACACTGCACACATTTTTAACTATTCCTAGCTATACTTTGAGATTTTTAGTTCGGTTCTATTATTACCTTGATTTCAAAGAGTGCTTAGGTGTTACCATTTATGCATGTTATATCAATAACACCTCGATATCAATACTTCACTTTCTAGCAAAGTGGGTTAACATATCTTGGTGATATTGTTGTGTCATTCGTGAATTATAATTGGCACTTTTTGAGATATAGGTCTTAATCAAGTTTGAGCTCACTCATCGTATATCTTGATTGGGAGATCGCATTGACTTCTTGTATTTACTTACGTTTTGTTCATTTCCTTGAACTTGGCATAAGTGAAAACATCTTGTTGATCATCTTGCGACGCAAACTACTTTTTGAAACGTAGTCTAGGAAGTACTTCCTTTGATCAAGTTTTAATACCAAACACTTGTATCACGGGTGATTTATCACTCTATCATATTGGTATTCTCACATTGTTGACATATTCATACTCTTAGCAATTTCATTTTGCATTTCACTTAGGGGTAGTCACTAAGCTTTGCACATATCTACAACTCACCCTAGTGAAACTATCACAAAAACATGTATAGGGTTGAAGAAACAAACATATGAGGAACAACAAGCGCATGCTTGGGAGACCTCTAATAGACAAGGGTCAAACCCCTTCATTGGACATGACTTAGGGCCATTGTTTTCTACAGAAAAGGAAATCAAGAGATGGTCGATCATAGTGGAAATGAATTAGAATCACCACACGTGGACTTTGATTTTGACCCCACTCTACTAGATGAGTTTCTCCTTAGAAACAAAGATAGATTTTTAGCACGGGTCATGGAATTAGGGCTAAATTGCCAACCCGTAATGAACCAATATTACCTACAAATGACACTACTAAGGAAGAACGCCTTATCAATATGGAAGATATTTTAACAGTGGGCGTGCTTCCACTTCTTACGCAGTAAAAATGATAAAGTGGTAGGGCATAGAATACCCCTCATCAAAGTGCCACGAAGAAACAAGATAGAACATGAGATAGGGGAAGAACCTCCATAATACGAAGAGGAAGAACCTTTAGAAGAAGAAGACACAAACCAAGTCACAATCCAACAATAGCTCAATAACCTAAGCCAACAACTAGCTTTGCTTACTTTCCAGGTACAAAAAGACACAAACAAGAATGTTCAAAAGTCAAGGCCTAAGTTTAGGATCCACGAACTCCATCGAGAAAACCAAGGAGAAGAAGACACAGGGGTATCATCGTGTACATGTCCCCGCTTCTCCCACTAGAGAACAATTGCTCGCACAAGAAGTGCAATCTATGAAAGCAATGCTTGTGAGCATACAAGAAAGCAATATAGGGAGTATTAGGAAATACCAATATGAAGAACTATGCCCCTATCCTTTTGACAAGACAATGACCCTTCAACCCTTTCCAAAGAAATTTGATATGCAAAAGTTCGACAAATACAAAGGAAAGGGAGACCCAAGGGATCATGTTAAAGATTTCTACATGGCATGTCAAGAGGTGTCTTATAGTGATAATTACCTCATCAGAATTTTTCCTAAGAGTCTCGAAGGTCAAGCATTGGAATGGTTTACGTGCTTACCACGAGGATCAATTTGCACCCAGCCGAATGGCGTAAAGATTCGTGTGTCATTTCTTGTATAACATGTAGAGTGATGTCACCATGGCGGAGACTTGTGCGGCGCAAACAAATGCCCAAATGAGACCTTCGCCAAACTTCCTCCAACGATGGAGAGGGATAGCTAGTCGCTTCCCTTGTGCTTTCCCGAGAGGCACTGGTCAAGCATTTTCCTCCCTAATCTCAACCCGATATAGCTTTCCACCTCCAAATGCATTGTGTCCGCACCTTTGAGGAGGTTATCGAGAAAGGGATTCAAATAGAAAAGGCTCTCATTGCCAAAGGCACCCTCAAAACCCAATCTAAAGACAACCAAAGTGTCAAACCCATTGAAAAGCCGAAGATCTTTAACAAAAACAAAAATGTGGTGGGAGACAGAATCATTGATTCCAAACGTGTTCAAACGGTCCAAACCAGTCAACCTTTTAAACTAACCAAGGGCCCAATTCAACCACCACCAAAGTGACGAACATTCACCTCCCTCAATGAACCGTTGTCCATCATACTAAAACAATTGGATGTGGCCCACATGATGACCTATCCTACAACACAACCGTTTGATGAAAACACTCCTAAACCTTCATGGTATAAGGAGCATGAATACTACGAAATGCATCACATTAAAGGTCATAAAAGAGATAAATGTCTGCGGCTTTGCCACTATATTCAGGACCTCATTGACAATGGTGAGATAGAGGTGGATAACCCTGGAAAAATGCAAACACCTAACGAGAAAATGGGGATTTATAAGGAACCATTCCCTAAGCATGATAAGTCAGAAAAGACAAAGCCGGATTGGGGAGAGTCATCCCAAACCTATAAAGCCGTGAATTACTTGTATACCAAAAGAGATAACAATCATTACGATTCACTTATCGGATGTATTCACTCCCCGCCTGACCGTGTCAATACCATCCGGATCAAGGGAAAGGATCACTATGGCTGCAGAATAACACGGCGTGCCCGCCTCGTGATTCCAAAACCCTCTCTATTGACACCGCAAACTGGTAAATATAACCTTTTAGAACAACTTAAGAGGACACCTGCTAAGATCTCGATCTTAGATCTTCTTAAGATATCCAATGTGCATAAGGACATTTTGTATCAAACTCTTTAGGGGTCAGGATTGCCTTTAGAAGTCGATCTTGCGTACCTTCAAGCCGCGGTGGCAAATATTGCACCAAGTGAGCATCTCACTTTCAACAATAGGGAGGTCCCTACCGAGAATCCTATACATAATCTTCCCTCATACATTGAGGTAGTTGTCACCCGCAGGAAAATCAAATGGGTGCTTGTGGATAATGGATCTGGATTGAACATCTGCACGCTTAAATTAGTCAAACAATTGGGACATACGGAGGCAGATCTTGAGTCCCATATCATCACTATCACCGCATACGACAACACAGAAAGAGATTCAGCAGGCACCATTATGTTTCCCATGGAGGTGGGACCCACTTGCCATCAAATGAAGTTTCACGTCCTAGACATGGAACTTCCATATAATATGCTTCTAGGTCGACCATGGATTCATGCCATGCAGGACGTGTCATCAACATTTCATCAATGCATCAAGTTGAAGCATGAGGGACATATGATCACAATACCAGGAAATTCAGAGCCCTTTGCTCATTGTAGAGCTCTCAATAGCTTTACACGAAAGGGTACATATGCATGTCCCTCCGCAGATATAGCTATCCCTCTTTAGTCTGAGGCTATGGAATCCTGGCTAGATTCAGATTCTCTTAGGTCTTGCGCTCATGGGGCATCCACTTCCACATCTCCATTTGATTCATGGGAGATGAAAATTCTGGAATATGGTTATGGGGAGTATAATGTACAACAAGCGCTCTTGGTTTCTGACCTCTCCTTATCGCCCAAGACTAGAGGTCGACCCAACTACCGCTTCAGGAGACCTAGAGAGGAACACACTATTGGGTCATTCCTACCTGGAGGCTTGTTAGATGAGGAAAAATTGCTTGATCCACCTACTACATGGGTCCCTGAGGACACTCAGCCATCTTGTTATCAAACCCCATAATATGAAAAATCTAGCAGAATGATGTACTCCATGGGCTACAAAGGCTCGTGATGTGGGAGGAATGAACAAGACAAAGAGAACTGTCCCTCTTCCACATTTCAAAAACAAAAGATATGGCATTGGGATTCGCCCTTATGGAGCACACCCCGACGATCAAGATGCAACTTGTTCGAGCATGAGGATAGCTCCGAGTACCTGCACAATGATACGAATTCCCATCAGAGCCTATATGAGGATCTGGCCTCCATGAACCTTTTCATGAACAATGTTTTCCTGACCATAACCCTCACCGAACCGACCCTTGACCTTATGTACCCTTCCCTTGTTGAATGGGACCAACAATGTCACGTGCCACTATATTTATTCGAGAACGATGAGGCTATTGCAGAGTTCATGGGCATAAGGGATACAATTCCCATTGGAGATCACAAGAAGGGTTTCTTTATCGACTTAGACACCTATGCCTACTTCGGCGAGGAGGCTAAACTTCGTGGTCAACAAAATTTAAAGAAAATCGAGGGCAAGAGTTCTAAAGAAAAGCCTCAAAAAAAATTGAAGTCCAAGTCACACGGTGAAAACCTCTTTGAGGCACTGGCTGACAAACAAATAAGAAAATCAAAGGACAAACAAAGTGACCACGCCAAGGATGAAAATCTCGTAGAGACATCCTTGGATGAAGATCTCAACCTACCTCCCGATCCTACGCGTATGGAGGATTTATCAAAATTGTTAGTCGAAGAAACCATTGATGTCAACATTGGTACTGAAGAAGATCCCAAGATAGTAAAATTGGGGGCATCACTCTCAGCTAGAGAACAAAAGACGTTCACTATGTTGTTGCGAGAGTTCATTGATGTGTTTGCATGGTCTTACCAAGAACTGCCGCCTACTTTAGATCTCGACTTTGGTCGTGCACAACCCGGTCGCTTCATGCAGATGCCGAGCCTATCAAATAGAAACTCCAAAAGATGCATCCAAGAGTGGCCTTATTGGTCAAGGAAGAGTTGGAAAGGTTCTTTAAGAAGGATTCATCCGACCAATTGACTATTCTGAATGGATATCGAACATTGTTCTTGTCTAGAAGAAACCTGTCAGTATCCAAATTCGTACGGATTTTAGAGACATCAATAAGGCTTGCCCTAAAAATGACTTTCCATTACCCAACATTGATATGATTGTTGACTCAACAGCAGGATATGAAATGCTATCACTCATAGATGGCTTTTCGGGTTATAATCAGATTAAAATTGTTGAGGAGGACCAACACAAAACAACTTTCACAACTCCTTGGGGAACCTTCTCGCTATCGTGTGATTCCATTTGGCCTTAAGAATGCGGGAGCAACTTATCGATGAGCCATGATAGTAATATTTCCCGATATGATTTATGACATCATGAAAGACTACGTAGACGACATCCTAGGAAAGTCCAAAACAACAGAGGATCATCCTATCATTTTCATGTATCTTTGAACGCTGCGTGAATACAAAGTTAGGTGAATCCAAAGAAGTGTGTCTTCGTGTGCTATCCGGGAAACTATTAGGATTCATCAGTGTCAAGATGAGGTATTGAGGTAGACCTTGCTAAAGTGTCTGCCATCACGGAAATGCCTCCACCGAGAATATCAAGCAATCACGTAACTTACAAGGGAAAATTCAAGCCATTTGTCGCTTTATCTCCCAGCTTGTAGATAAATTTCACTCATTCACTCATTTTCTTAAGAAGGACGTCGCTTTCATCTGGGGACCCGAGCAACAACAAGCCTTTGCTTTGCTTAAACAGTACCTGGCTAATCCACCTGTCCTCATGCCTCCCACTCCGAGAGAACCACTTTTTCTCTATATTTCCACTATGTAATACGCTATTGGTGCACTACTCGCCCAATACGACCTTAGCCATAAAGAGAAAGTAGTGTACTATTTGAGTCGCACCCTCATCGCCTATGAACTTAATTATCCTCAGATTGAAAAGGCTTGCTTGGCCATTGTTTTTACCTTTCAGAAACTTCGCCATTACCTGCTAAATACTAAGACCAAGCTCATATCCAAGGTCGACCCACTCAAGTATTTGTTGTCCAAACCCACCCTCATAGGTAGAATGGCTAATTGGATCATTCTACTCAGTGAGTTTGATATAGAATTTGTCCATCAAAAATCAATTAAAGGACAAGTACTTGCCGACTAGCTAGCGGAAGCACCTTTGCAAAGCACATAACCTTTGAGTCTGGATCTGCCAAATGCATCTTTGCTCTACATTGAAGAATCTATCGTATGGCAGATACATTTTGATGGATCTTTTACGTTTCATGGTTTAGGTGCAGGAGTGGTCCTTATTACTCCTTCGGGTGATCCTATACCACAAGCTTTCTGCCTGGCCTTCCCTTGCACGAACAACATTGCAGAATATGAAGCACTCATTGCAGGGATGAAGCTAGCCATCAAGTGGAATATTCAACATGTTAAGGTTGTAGGTGATTCGCAACTAATCATCAAACAAGTTAATGATGAGTATAAAGTTAAGGATGACAAGCTCATACCTTACAAGAAGTTGGTGGAAACTCTGAAGGAGTATTTTGTGTGCATTACCTTTGAGCAGATCCCAAGAGTGCAGAATAGATCGGTAGATGCCATGGCAATGGTGGGATCTATGCTTCGTATTCCGCCAGGGAACAATGATATGCCATTTTTCATAGAAAATCTACACCAGCCCGCGTATGACGTGCTGAGAATCTTGCCTGGCTTGTGAGGTTGTTGGTCCCTATTTCCCGTGGTACGAACCCATTTTCACCTAAGGACAATGATTTCCCTCCTAATATCTCACATTCGTAAAAGAAAGCCTGATTCGCCGATAGCCCGTTACACCCTTTTATGAGGTACACTTTATCATCGTGGCTATGACGGGAATTTGTTACGTTGTCTGGATGTGACGGAGTCAATCCAGGCAATTAAAGAAGTACACGAAGGAGTATGCGGAGCACATACAAATGGAATGGTATTGGCTCACCATGGAAACCGATTGTTGTAATTATGTTAGAAAATGTGTGTTTTGCCAAAAGTATGGAAATTTCATCCATGCTCCATCGCAACCATTACAACCAATCACTACTCCGTGGCCATTCTCCAAGTGGGGACTTGATCTAATAGGGAAGCTTACTCCTACCTCATCTGATGGTCATACACATATCATCACAAATTCTACAAAATACTTTACAAAATGGGTGGAGGTCATCCCTTTAACCTATGTCATAGAGCACGATTTCTAAATTCATCATGAATCACATATTTGCTGATATGGTATCCCCGCAACCATTGTCACGTATAATGGGAAGTCATTTAAGAACAAAACTCGTGAAATGTCTTTGCAACGGTTCCAAATCGATTGAAATGGTCCACGCCATATTACTCTTAGGGTAATGGACAAGTCTGAGGTAACAAACAAGACTTTGGTAAGGATAATGGAGAAGATGGTTAAAGCAAAACCGCACCTACAAATCCACATAGCCCTCTCGGCCTACCGAACATCAATTCGCACTCCTACGGGTGCGACGCCATATCCCTAGTGTTCGGGATAGAATCTATCATCCCTTTAGAGATCGAACTCCCATCCCTGTGAATTTCTCTTCTGGGACTATTTGGATAAGGATGAAGATTATCGAGTGGCAAGATTGGTTGAGTTAGAGCTCCTGGATGAGAGGCGCATTCACGCTCTTAATCACCTGAAGGTATATCAACACAGAATCTCCCGCAACTACAACAAGAGAATCATCCCTCGCCAATTTGAGGTGGGTGATTTAGTTATGAAGGAGAACCAATTCAACACTAGAGTAGAGCGAGAAAAGAAAGGGAAGTTCGAACCACACTGGTTAGGACCCTATGTCATAGTTGCCAAGTACGACACCGGGCATACAAACTGGCTCACCCCAATGGTGATGAGCTCCAAGAGCCAATGAACGCCATGCATCTTAAGAAGTTCTATGCTTGAACATGGCACAAAAATAAAAAAATACAAAAACATAAAAAAATCCAGAAAAAAAAAGAGAAAACAAGTCGTCCACTAGTGAAAACCACACAATCATGTGGCACTTTCGACAAGTCCGTGGGTGAAAACTGGTTTCCGCCTCGAGAGGATTCGTTGTTCACAAGCATTCTGTATTCGAAGGGTAGTTGTCTTTGGCCTAGACCTGGTTCTGCCTTCGAGTTTCCTTGTGCACACCATCTTGTCCAACCTTGATCCGGCTTTGCCTTCTTCTATTCGTCTATGTAAGGGACGTGGTCTTTTGTTATTTCCCATCTTACTGGGGGAAACTCAACGACTTCACCTTCTTGTTCATAAGCGCATGGCTTCTACCCTTGTATATTCCCCACCTAACACTAGGGGCATCCATGCTTTCTTGGTTCCCGTATAGATTTGGAAAATTGTTAAAAGCACAAAAACAATATAAAATTGTTTTGAGAAAAACACAAAAACAATAGAACATTGTTTCGAGAAAAACACAAAAACAATAGAACATTGTTTTGAGAAAACACAAAAACAATAGAAAATTGTTTCACAAAACACAAAAACAATATAAAATTGTTTCACAAAAACCTAAACAATAGAAAATCGGTTTATGAAAACATATCTTACAAAAACATTTACTTGCATTGTCTTGTTTTCTTGCTTTGCTTGTTGCTTGTATAGTGTTTTGTGTGCTTGCTTTTGAGTTGTTTGTTACTTGGGTGTACTTTGTCATAGTTTATCTTTTCTTGCTTAGAATAGATTCATTCTTGCTTGTGCATATTGTAGTGGGTTTCGACATGCTAGTGTGTTAATTCTTTATTTCTTTCTTAATGCATTTGGTTGTGTTTTGTTACTTGTTAATAAGGCATGGTGATTCATGGTGTATTACATTAATTCCTGGTGTTCTTTGTAGCATTTGGCTATGTTTCTTGCATGTGCTCTGTTTTGTTATCATTCACATCACATTACCATCACTATCATCACATCTAACATCATCTATACATCATATATAAACAAAAATGCTAAGTTTTACATCATGCATGTATGCTAAGCTAATCATCACATATCATATCATCAATGGGGGCAAGAGGGGTTGCGCATAATCAAAAATCTATCCCCGCACCAATATCATCATATCATCCCGTCCATATACATCAAAATAACACTTGAAAACAACATTTGATATTGTCTACAGATCTATCATCTACAATCTACAGCACGCCTCAAACGATCATGTGTGATCACCATCTCTCCTGAGTGTCAGAGCCTCACGGTAAGTTTTCTAAACTGAGCGGTTAAAATGAACTGATTGTGATGTTTTTACCCCCTCGGGGGGGTATATTAACTTGTTTTTCACCGATCGGACGGCTGGGACACCCGTTTAGCTTGCCATTTTCTCCTCTGTTCATTGTGGAATAATTATTTTTAATTAAATAATTATTTTTCTCTTATTTTTCACCATATTGGGGCATTTTTTGTCCAATACCCCTTTCTTCTCCCTCGGACAATTTTATTGCTCCCTGGCGATTTTTATTCTTCTTCACACTCTCGTAAATAATTATTTTTCAAATAATTATTTTTTCTTAATTTTTCCACTAAACAAGGACATTATTTGTCGTTTGTTTCTCTTTTCTTCCACCTAGGGCACTTTCTATTGCCCCTAGGCCCTTCTTTTTCTTCTTCTCCTTTCTTCTATTGTTTATCACGGTTCAGAAAGCCAAAACAATACAAACATTTACTATATCAAAAAATCCAAAAACGAGGAATTTTTTTCAAAAATTCCTAAAAAGTAAAACACCCTACAAAATGGTAACTTGTTTCTTACTACGGCTGAAACTTGTGTCTTGTGCATGGTATTTTCTCCATATCCTGTTGGTTTGTCTCACATCTTCCTCGATTAATATGACTCACGGATCATTGGATTCACAACCATTCACAAAGCTAGTTGCTTGCTTTATCTGTATTATGGGGCACTTTTGTTGCCTGGTGTTGTTTCGTTGCGCAAAAAACGCTTTTCATGGACCTTATGTCCATTGTCATTCCCCTTACATGTATCCTTGCTCGAGGCATCATTTTTAACCCTTGTCGTCAATCACGAACTTGTGGATCTCTTCAGCACTGATAACAAAACATTTGTACAACTGTCTTGACTGTTGTTGGGTTGGGTATGTGCGTTCGTACTTGTTTTCCCTGTTAGGTGAGCTTGTTTCCTTCTCGTATTGCATTGCATTTTTGAATGTTACGTGGAGTTGGTATTTTCAAAGAATGGACAATTGTTCATATTATGGCTTTTCATGTCATTATCCCTTTGTCATATGCTTATATTCTACATAAGGACTGATGACGTAGTTCCTATGGCAATATGATGACATCCAAATTGTTTCAAACAAATACGCGGCTGAGGCTGTCGTTCTCCCCCTCGTCCATATTTCTTCCACACCACTTCCCTTTTACCCCTAAATCTCCCTCTCATCGAGGCATCCCGCCTCGTCCCCCTTCTTCCTCGTCTATATCTCACCTTTTTCAATCGTCCGATTGGCTTCTTCCATCACCCCATCGACACTCGATGGGGCATCTCTCCTCCTACTAATTTTTCTTCTATCCCTTCAAAATCTCTTATGTGTCTACTATCTTTGAAGTGACATCACTTACGCCACCCTAAAGAGGGGCAAATGTAGACACCTATAATTACGCCCAAGTAATTTAAATACTTAAATTGCGCTAATTATCCCCTTTCTCGCAAATCGACGACATATCGTCAAAAGCACTCATTTTCCCTCATATCATCATTAATTAATTACACTAAGCTAATTAATTAAGTTGCTATCCAACAAATACCCTAATTAACGACCTTCTCGTTAATAAATCACCCCTTCTACCTAGACTAATTAATTATTATTAATTAATTAGTTTTCCCTTCCATTTAACCAATAAATCAATATTTAATTGATTTAATCCCCTTATAATAGCCTAAATCGTACTAATATTCCTCTAATTATCTTCTATAAGCTTACATCTACCTATTAGTTAATCACCTTTGATTAATTAAAACACCCCCAACTCCCATGACTTGCTAAGCATAAATTAAACCCTTCTAAAGTAAGGTTACCTTTAATAAAACAACCTTATCCATTCCTAATCATGTTTTACCTTTATCCCACATTCATGAGAATGTGTTGAATCCTTTATCCTTTGGGCTATATAAAGAGCCCTCCACCTACCTTTTTACTTACACCTAAACTCCTTAGAGAGAAAATGCAAAGCATATAGCAAAGAGACTAAGAGCTTGCACCTTGTTTTCTTGAGAGTTCATCATCTTGAAGAGTTAAGCCTCTTTCTTAAAGTGCTTGGGTCATATGGGAGGTGTCAAAAGGGTCTTGTAGCCCAAATTTGATTAGCCCTCATTCCTAGGTTCTTGGAACATTAAGGACAATTGTTTTTGATAGCCATGGAACCTACCTAGGTTCCTTCATTTATATGTTGTTAGAGAATAGAGGATATTTAGGTGCTTAACATAGTTGATTTCATAGTTTTGTATTGATAATTGTTAACATCTAACCCTTGATTAATTCTTATCATGATGGTGTTTATAATGTTGTTTAATTCTTGCTAATTAAGACTATTTAGGTGTTAGTCTTTGTTTACATTAGCATTAGTTTAAAAACAACACTTGCACACACACCCTTAGAAAATAATGTTTAAAATGCCATAAAAATTACAAGTGGAAACTTTTAACAAATTATCATATGAACGCCTTAAAACCAACCAAGCTTACCAATGATGTTATTGCCTTTATGTCGGTATTTCTCTCCGCCTTACTACAAGGAGCCACCTTTGACGCCTTAATAGAGTCTTGAAAGGTAATAAACAAGGATTTTAATAATATATATGGATAATAATATACACTATAAACTTAGACAACCATTTGGTGACTTACCCGTAAATCAAATACGATGAGGTCACAAGAAATGTACATGCATATTGAATGTGTTCCATTTTTTTAGCATCATCTATGAGCGTCTCCTCCAACTTTGTTAAAGTGACACATAGTGGATGCACTACCTTTTTAATGTAACATAGACTTACAATGTTTGCACATTAAAATTGCAATACATTTGAATCTTGGGATTTTATAAAGTGCAAAACAACAGCTCAAAAATGGATCTTTTTACTACACATATGGATAACAATAATAAATGTGGAATCAAGTATAGTCATTCATTTTAACTCACACACATAAATAGATTAAAAACATATGCCATCCGCCATACAATCATGAAATTTGATAAAAGGTTTAGATGGGATGCTAAGTACATATTATAGGTCCAATAATACTTCATACATACAAACATACATCATATGAAACCGTGAAAATTACTTATATGCTTAAACAATACATATTATGTCTAGACGTGTCATAACTATGATTATTGGATTGTGGAGCCAACTAATAATCCCAACTACTATCGGTACTTCCATTCTCATCATACCATGATGGGCGGTGTGTACTCGCTCATATGACTTCCTCAAATTTTCACGTTCCAACCATGGGTCATATTCAACAAATGGTTCTATAATATCGAATTTGATTATTTCACTAATTGTCCATTTTCTTCCTCTTTAGATAAAATATTTACGGGATGATCAACCATTCTTTCATTTTGTTCATCGTTGGGGTGGAATCCTTAGTTGTCATTAAATTCCTATTCCAATTATTCTAAGGAATTCTAGATGGGGCACTAATGTTATTTTTCTTTTGTATTGTTAGCTTTTTACTCCTATAATGAAACTTAAATTTCTCGAGGACTACCTCAATGGTCACCAAATATTTTCCCTTCCTAAACTTTTTTCTTGCATTGACAAGACATGAAATTTGGGGTGGCGATATCATTTTATTGCAAGAAAAAAAGTCACCCTTTCAATTTTAACCATGTGATTTATTTTAATTTTAATTAAATCTAATTGTAGAGTAACTATTGAAATAAATTATGTACAAATGATAAAATACAATAATGACACAAGCAAACTAAGGTTTAAAGTATAAAACCCTAAGTAATGAAGAGAGATAGAGGACTTAGGTGATTTATGAGTGGACAATAAGTGATTTGGATAGGTGTGACTGATGAACAAACTACAAACAAGATCATCATTGGTCACTGCAAAATCTAGAACCTGGGAATAGAGTTGAACATGGGTGCCCAATGTAGGATAGAGGTGCCCGGCACCGTAATCGCCTGAGCTCTAGTGTCTCAAGCGCAAAGGCTCGAATCTACTTTTTGTAGTGTCACAAGGGTTTCACAATTACTTTCTATTGATCGCTTGATGTTCACAATCTGATAACTTGAAAAAGAGAAGTTCACCTACACAAGCCCACAAACCACATCAAACCGAAAAAGGAAAATGTAGAATGGGGAGTCAGACTAACCCCAAAGGTCACCTTGACGGTGAACTTACAATCGAGCATCGCACCGTATCTCAAACTTAATGTAGTTCTTGTGTGTGTGTGTGTGTGTGTGTGTGTGTGTAAATGATGCCCTAAGATGCCCTTATGCAAGTTGCACTTGATAGTGGGTTAGATCTAGAATGTAGAAATGTATAACACATGTGCATGGAATGAAATGGACTTCCCTTCATATGTTAAGTTTACTGAAGTATGCATCCTCGTCCTTGAATGGATGCCTTTAAAGTACTTTATTACCTTTGTAATGCAAGCTTAGGTGATACTAAGTAATGCTTACATCGCTTGGCCCTTTATTTTGAACACATAACTATGTATTTATATGATTCCCTTGTTTAAATTTTGTAATTGAAAACTAGAAGGCCAACCCATAAGTGAAAAAGATTCCCAAAAGATAAAAGAGACCCAAAAGGAGCGAGTAAGATAAGAAGGGTCAGGCGCCATGAGTGCCTGTGCACCGTATCCTCGTTGGGCGTTGGTGTCTAAAGCATGAAAGATAAACAAGTAAAGTTCTTACTAGGATGTAGGATGTGTAAGACCAAATAGAAAATAAGAGACAAAGAAAAGAGGCCAAAGATAGTTTTCAACCACTAGTTTTCTTGCTTAGGAATCATATAAATGCTAGTGTGCTTTTAGGACCTAGAAAGGTACCCAAGTGCGTGATTTTATGTCTACATTTGCCCCCACTTTATGTTGTTGAGTGAATACTCGATAACATAAAGTAGATAAGAGATGTGTACCTTATGATCCTGTAGAGCATGTGGCGAATAACATGTTGAGTGGACAAGTGAAGCGTGAAATGATTGCAAAGTGAAGTGTGGAGACTAGGAAAGGAAAGTGACCTTAGGGGTGAAGTGTATGCATTGCTTGTAGACTGTTGATGTGCTTCAGTATTTGCTACTTATCAGAACGATGGACCCGCAAAAGAAGAGTAAGAAAGTATTCAAAGTTTCGTATATGATAAATAAGAGAGAAATGTGTATAAGTATGTATGAGTATGCAAAAGTGTGCAAAAATAAAATGTGCACCCGATATGTAAAAGAGTAGACGATAGTAAATGTGTCTTATTATTTGAAGTTTCGATTTGAATGCTAAAGGTGAGGTTTTTGGGTGATCTCATGCTAAGAGCGAGTTTTGGGCAATCTCACTCCAAGAGTGATTTTTTTGGACACTCTCACACCAAGTGCGAGTTTTTTGGGTGATCTCACACCAGAGAGCAATTGTTGGGGAGAGAGGTGTAACACTGATTTTGTATGTTAACTTGGTGAATGTTTTACATACTGTTATAGCTCTTGGAATGAAAGCAAACATGTTAAGATATGTTTTGATCTTAAGAGAATGTGTTGCTAATTTGGATTCTTGCATACTGTGATTTATTGCATGGGACAGCAAATATTGTACTTGTGTGTTTGCTGATGTGACGACAGATTGTCGTATAATTGCTTGCTCTTGTGCTGATTGACAGCATACCCTGAATCAATTCCATTGATTCAAGTATGCTGAGGTCCTCTTGTGTTTCTATGTTAATTCACACTCGAATTGGACTAGGATTATTATGAGCGTGCAGCGCCTGATTACAGGTGTGAATAGCTAGCACGAAAATGCCAACGATAGGGGTTCGATTCTCAAACCCCGTGACTTTGCCGACTCGGGACCTCGTGGGGCGAGAAACGCCTGGACACGGGTGGCCTTGGCATGTAATCTGAAGGACGGAACGTCCTGCTCTGCGTTAACGTGGATGTTAGTAAGGGGCTGGAAGGAAGTTGTTAGTGTTAGTGGTTAGTGTGAATTAAACCTAAACTAACCCTAAGGCCTAACATACATCCTACACTACTATCCTAAGTGGATTTTTAAATTACAAAAAAAAGGAAAGGAAAATAAATCTAAATTCTAAAACCTAAGGTTTAACTAAGACCTAGGTCGAATGAATTATGTAACCTAAACTAATCCTAAACTAAGGGGTACGCAGACCCTTGGGAAGAAAGGGATAAGGATGGGAAGGAGGCATTCATTGATATTAAATGAACTGTCCCTTCGTGGACGGCGCCAGTTTTGGCGGGGCAGGTAGGAAATAGAGGTATCCATTTGGAAGTTATGGCTAAATTCATTTGCATGGAAAATTTGAAATTTGGAGGCTTGCCAACCCAAGTGGCGGTGGCGTGGAAAGTAAGGAGAAAGGCAAAGCCTTTAATGCATTAATTGTTTTTTTGGTCCTCGCGACCAGCTCGCCTTGGAAACAGCATGAGGAAAAATTGGTTTTCATTTTGTTGGTTCGAGCCTTTTGTAAAGTTGCTCTGCATTTGGTTTCTTTGGTCTGGTTCAGTCGAACCAGCTCTTGACATTTGACATTTTGTGGAGATTTGGAGGCTGTTGTTAAGCCTGAAGAAGGAAGGAAGTGTTGGAGAGTTTGTGTTGTCGTTGTGGAAGGAAAAACGCGGCAAAACAACGTTTTCTTCGAATTTTGGAAGAGAGAATACAGGCACGTTAAGCCCTTCTCTTTAAAATCTTTGCTTGATTTAAATGTTTCATTAAAACAACCCTGCTCTTGGGTTGGGATTGCATGATTGTTATTGAGTTGATTTGGAAATGGATTTTGTTGGTTCTTGCTTCTTTTCTTTGGAAAATGATAAGAAGATTTGATTTTGGTTGCTCGGCCTTGATTTGCCTTTGCTCGATTCATGTTGAAAATGATATACAGTATTAGTTGTTGACTGTATAAATGGTTTGAGATGGATATTCCCTTGACTGTTCGTGTTGCTCGAAACCGGAAAAGGCTGTGCAATCGCTCCTTAAAGTGGAATTGTTTCTTAAAGTATAATCTTTTCTTGCTGTCTTTCTTTAGGGAATGTTAAGAAAATTGTTCCTCTGTTGCTGTGTTTAACTGTATTGTTCTTCTCGAATGGAATTACCTCCATAAGGTGCTGGTTATGGGTGTTATATGAAAATATTAATTGATCATTCTTGTGGAATGGAAAGTAAACGGTACAGATTACTTGAGCTGTTTTTGGCATTGGAACTATACGTCCTTTTGTTGACGGACTAAAAATAAAGAAGCATTAGTGTTGGAAATTGTTTCTTATTGAAAGTTTCATGGATATAGATCATTTCCCTTCTCCAGTTTTGGGATTTTAATGAAGATGGTATTTGGGTTTTCTATGAGTATCTGGTTTCGCTTGAATGAAGTATTTGCGATATTTCCATTGTTGTGTCTTTACTTGTTTAAGAAATAAGCGAATACGTTTTGGTACCCGTGAGAATAGAGAAAAAGCAGCTATTTTTCCTTCTGAGGTTGTTGCTGGATTATGTTTTCTCTTTGCTGTGAGAATGGGTTGGTCTTATGGTGATCTAATGATGCTGTTCGGTCTCCCTGTTCGGACTGTATACACAAATACAAATTGATTTGTATTCAGTGCAGTGAATGATTATATTTCTTTATTCGGTGATGGAAAGTTGATTCCATGGTGTCTTGTAGATGAGGTTTGACCTTCTGTCTGAATTGTCTTGTGAATGTGAACTCGACTTGGATTTCTGTCCTTAATAAATAGAAATTGTGGGAATTAGCTTGTTTTTCTGAGTCTATTTGACTGTACCATGCTTAGGTAATTAACCCCTTAAACGGGTTTGACCTTATAGAGGTACTGATATATGAATGTTATAATTGGAGTTCTGTCCCTCCTTAAGAAAATGGAAAATGCTGTTTTGGAATTAACGGTTGATCGAGATAGAACTCGAATTGAGTATTCATTGTTGAAGCATGTTGGATTGATATTGTACAGGCTATGTGAGTTGCTATTCAATAAGGACAACTGTTCTGCTATTTTTATAATTTGAGTTGTCATGCTAAGAAAAACATGATTTGAGTGTTTTACTTCCTGCTGAATACAATGACTGTTTCTTAATGAAATCATAGAGAATGAATTCTTCTCTTTTGCTATTTGGACTCTGAAAGTGACATTGGAATTATAGTGCATATGACTTGATCTTGCTGTAGGTAACAGCAATGTACCACTTGTTATTAAGAACTATATGCGTTCAGAGGTATAAAAGATCATATGATTATATATGCTTGCGTGGTTGCATAATTGTTGTTGGCTAGCTATACAGTGTAAGAAGTAGGGAATCTGCTAGTTTAGCAAATACATAGTATGCATATTGATGCGGCTTGCCCAACGATGAATATAATGTCTTACTAACCTGTTGGTATTCATATGAACTGGAATAAAATGAAATTATTCTTGCTGCCGGAAAGTGAATTCCGAGTGGATTTTGTAAGTTTCACTCAATCAAGTATCTTAAATTGAATTTCGTTTGATTCCACTCATAGATACTCATGTGGAAGGAAATAGAGATATGAACGAATGTTTTAGAAAAATGATCTTTCTCTTTCATTTAGTTGGAATTCGGAATTCGTGAATGATGAATTTTATAGTGCTTAGATGGGAGCTACTATATGCATTGTCATTGTCGCTTTCTTGTTTGTACTTGAATGCTTTAAATTTAACATGCTTCATGAACTAAAGGAAAGTAATGGATTTATATCCAGCTAGTTTCATCCTTTGCATTTGTTATTAATGAAAGGCGTGGAAAAGATAATCAGATATCATAGGCAGCAGCTTACTTGAATTCCTAACTTTACAAATTTTGTAAATCGATACTTGCAATGATTATGTGGAAACGGACAAGCAGGTCCTCGGGTCAGTTGTGATGATATTTTGATAGTTTAGTGGTTATGCTGATCTCTCTTTTGTGCTTTTCGAGATTGATGTTTTGTTGTTGTTTCATAAAAGCAGGGTTATTTTATTGAAATAGTTAGTTGAAGCATCTTATTTTAAGGATAAGTGCTTAATGTGCTCAGTTCATTGAACTGATCCGTGCAATTCATTTTGCAGATGGAATTTGATTAGAATGAAGACTTGGCTGTCTTCTGATGCCTCTTGATTAAATGTAAATTAAATTGTAACTGTTACTTTTATTCCTCTTTGAGGAATTGTGAACGAAGAAAGTACATTCTTCTGTCCATGAGTTGTATGGATGCTTTGTATAAACTATACCCAATCAGCTGGATTGGCAAATGTACAAATTATGACTTGAAATATTGAATACAGTTACAAGTGTGATATTTTCAATAATTATATCAGTTTGATATTGTTATATAAATTGGGAATAAGATGTTAATTCTTGATTTGGAATTGTTTCATAGTCCTTGGATGGATGCTGAATTGAAACTGATATCTATTCTTACTTAAATACAACTTTTAAGTTGAACAATGCAATTAATTCATACTTGGGTAAAGATGAATTTTGAATTGACATTAAAAAGGATTAAGAAGAATATGATTTTATAATCGGAGGGTATTCAGGATTAGCTTAGGAGCTAAGGAATACCAATTTAAATTGGGAGTATTCGAACTTCGTTTTCGAACCTCATTAATGATCCCGTTTGATAAAATTCAGAATAAAGGATATAAGACACATATATCCATAACCAATGGACCTTAACTATGTAACGTTAAGGAGAATAATGAATACATTTCTCGAAGTTTAGACCTCGTTTGAATGACGTCTAATAAGTTAATATTCTGAAATTAGTTGCAGTTGGAAACATCTTGGCTAAGTTTAATAGGTTAAACTTATTATGTCCGGCTTTAGATTTGATCGCTTAATCCAATGATTAAGAAATAAACCAAGTAAGGAAATGTAGCCCTTCGATACGAAGGAGATGATACTTGGCAAACTAATGGACAGTTTAGTCCCTCTTAGTTATATACAACTGCAATGGAAACGAGGATCGAAGGATCGCATGGATGCTTCGAAAATTGCTTTAACTATTAACTTGTGGCTAAGTCACTTGGCGTGATGTGTATTCTCGATGGGAGGAGTTCGCAGACGTTGGCATACGCCAACATAAAGAAGGTGTCTTCATGAAGACGGGGTCTTCATGACGACACAATGTTGCAAAATGACGACATATAAAGAATGCCCTCCCGAATTAAAACATTGAGAATACATAGGCTGAAAGTGTAGATCTTAGCTGGGAGGAGATAGGGTATGATCTGGTATACGGAGTGACTCCGGAATACTAAAGATAATCAGACACACGGAGTCGTGGGGTAACGACACCGTATGTCTGCGTATCTTTAGTTACCAGGAGTGCCTTCCTATACCCGTTCATATTACTAGCTGGAATCGAAAGTTAAAACGGAACTTAAACGATGAGGACTGGTAGGAACCAGGAAAGACCATTCTAGATAACAGGTGAAGTGAAGTGAAGGACGTATTCCGTAGATGTGTATCACATTCAGGAATATGATCATGCAAAGCATGTGAAAATCTTTGGCCAAAGTATCGCAATTCTTTGGTTGCATGTTGTCCTTATCACTTAATTTAAGATGCAGGATGTCAGATGAATATCAGTAACATATATTCAGATAGGCTTCTTAAATGGATCACTTCGATAACCGGGGAAGGTTATGAGAACAAGTATATAAAATATACTATGCAAAAACAAACATGAAGGATCGGTTGTTGCCGAGTCATGTACATGAAGGATCGGTTGTTGTCCGCGAGTCATGAAATGAAGGATCGCTGAAACTCCGAGCCATGAAAATGGAAGGATCGGTAGTTCATCGAGTCATTTACAGCAGCATATAGAATCTGTTATAAGATTGAATGGCATTGAATGTGTGTTCCATATTGTAAATATGTGAACAGGGAACATTCGTTTTAAAAAGAAATTGTATGATCCAAACTGTGTTGTTTGGGCAGGGAACAATTATTAAATCTTGAACGTGTGTTTGAATTTTATAATTCATAACAGAGAACGTTATATTTATAAAAAAAAAATATTTCCCTTGTTCTGGTGTTTTAAAATGGGGATGTTACAAGAGGTCTTGTTTTACTCTCCTTTCACGACTCTACCCAATAAACACCACCGCAGATAAGCGCATCCCGATTTGTTCCTATTGTTCCTTTTGACCTAATTGTTTCAAATTAGATCCGATTATAATGATTAAAGGAGATAGAATGTATTTTGTGACTAGAGGATTGTGCTTGTAACTATAGAATTGCTTTGAAGACTTATCTACACTATGTTGTACTGAAAAAATACTTGTATCTACCCCTCGACATTAAGACCCGTGAGAGGAAACAAATTCCCAAGCACTACTGTCTCGAGTCTAGGTGTTCGTATGTATTGTGTGTTGGAACCAAGTCATATTTTGGGCCATTTTGTGATTGTGTTCCTGTGTTGAATATGTATTGTGTATATTTTGAAATGTAGCTATAAGTTGATGTAGGGGTGATTTGTTCACCCAATGTATGTCCACCTCGTTTGGGGTGCATATGACGATGGTAAGAGGATGCAACCCAAAGGAGAGGACTTGATACTTAGCTAAAGTGTATACCGCAGGGGTAGGGATGTGCATGGTAGAAACCATGACACATGTAAACAAAGTGGCTAGTAACATGTGTTAGTGCAAGCAAAGCATGTAATAGAAAACAATGTAACAAGAAAGTGTGCATACAAGATAGACTATGAAAAGTGGGTTTCAAACACGGGACATCACTCACAATGTCACAAGATAATCAAGGCCATAGAGGCCAAAAGCATATAATGAGCATACAAGACATAAGGCATAGCCCAAAAACAATAATATATAATAGAAAACAATGGAAAGAAAGTAGTGATAGATAGTCATGGTTATATATAGTCCTACAAGGAAAATGCTACACATGAAACACCCATTAACATGTTAGAAAGAGAAATAGTATGTCATGATCATGTATGTATCAATGGAGAGTAACGTGATATAAATTAGAAGTAGTAAATGATGAAACAATATCACTTTTAGTGTGTGATAGTAGTAACGGTAGATGCCCCTAGGATCCTCGGTGGGACTGGTAAAAGGTACATTTTCCAATATCATTACAACATGTAAAAACCTATAAGAGATTTGCATTCACCACAAAAGACCAAGTGAACGTGCATGTGTATATATAGAATGATAATGACATACTAAGAATCTATCTAGCATGGAAAACAAAGTGTAACATGTAAATAGAATAAGTTAGCAAGAATAGATGCAACCAAGATATGTAAATGCAATGTATGAGTGTGATGGAATGGAATGAAAATTTTGAAAGTGATAGGAACATCGTGCCCCAAGCAAATGTATATTAAACGAGGTTCATTCATAGGAACCCTCACTAGTCAAGAATGAACCATAGAACAAGAGTGTGTCATCGGAAATGTGGGGTATGAAGAAGAAAGCTAGAAATATATATTGTGAAGCATTGAGCATGAAATGTGTAGTGGATGTGAGGTTCATTTCAGAATTAGACCCTTTGTAGTCAAGTATGGACCGTGAACTAGTGTGTGTCATCGTGTAATGTGTGTGTTATAATAGATGCTTTGAGAGATGTATCGTGAAACACAAAGCATGAAATGTGAAGTGGATGTGAGATTCAATTTAAGAATTATCCCCTTAGTAGTCAAGTATGAAACGTGGAACTAGAGTGTGTCATAGGGTAATGACAATACAATGCGTCTATCAAAGGGTTTGATAGTGCATAGAAAGATGAGACATGAAGTGCAATGCGTTAAGTGGGATATTAGATACAAAAGATAACTAACAAGAATGGAAAGGGGGAAGAGAAAGTGTGATGCCCTCAAGTGCATGATGTAGAGAAGGATCAAGTAAACTCATTTAGAAGATCATCAATTTCAGGGTCATAACCAATATGATCTAGATTAGAGACTTAAGGCAGGCAATAGTGTGGGGTTGATCATATAAAGATCTTGTGCGATGTAAATTATACATACCCATAGCATATTATTCATCAATAAAAGGAGGTTGAGGATAATCATATGCATACCAATGAGTTAGATTTTTATTATAGCCTAAGAACATGTCATTACAAATAGAGATGCATCCAAAAGGCATGTGAAATGTGATATCAGTATGATTGGGATCTAATGTGCCACTAATGTAATCAAGCTAGACTATCCAAGTGTGAGTGGGGAATAATGAGGAGTGTGTGCAAGGAAGACCTATAAATGGAAGAAGTGGAGGCCATAGGTAGTAGTAATAAATATGCATCCATGATATAAGTGCGAGGAGTGAGGCGAAGGGAGGAGATCGGTAAGTGTGAATCCTAGGCATACTAAGCCATCGTGTGTGCAAAACCATCTCGGAACAAATAGGGTCGAATGGAATGTGAGACCAATAAGAGTTATGTATGAAAAGAGTGCATATAAAGGGATCAAGTTGTGGTGTAGGGTGAGATTGGGGAGATGGGGGAGGTGGTAGAATGTCTAATGTATGTACAATCCCTTGAAAAGGTATCATGGAATTAGTGGAAGGAGGAGGTTTCTTGAATTGATATTCACTAGGGCCAATAACAACAAAAGTATCCTAGAAGTAGGATTCATCTATTTCAATAGGAGTAAAGTTAAGATTGCACAATGTGTCATCGTTAAGCTCTATGACATCAACCTCATCATCGAAATCATCGCATGGCATTATCTTGTTGGATAACATTATCAAGGATATTGGTAGGGATGGAGCCAAATGTAGAATTGAGAGGATCCATGACAGGTGGAGAAGTAGTAGCCATAGAGGTAGACATTTTGGGTGGTATGATATCGTAGTTTGAGTATGAATGTACGAAATTCATGTAGAGGTAGCAGAGGGAGTAGGAGCGCTAGATTGACCAACATTGTATGTACTAATATTGTGATATGGAATAGGCTATGATGGAGGAATGGGCATGGCGGTGACGGGGTCTATACGGAAAAACTTGAAGGGGTCAGGGTCAACAACAATGGTATGCTCATAACCATCATGTAAGAATTTAACGCGACTATGAACTATGGAGGAAACATCATGCATTACATGAATCCATTCTCTACCAAGTAAGCAATTGAACAGGAATGAGGCATTGATAATTAATTTAATTTAAATTGAATTAAATCTAAGTATTATAGAATAATTGATGTATAAATGTTGGAATATAATAACGACACAAACAAACTAAGATTAAAATATAAAACCCTAAACAAGTGAGGGAGATTGAATAATTTAGCTAATTTATGCGTAATTTGGATGTGATCCGGGTAGGGAGAAGTGATGAACATGATACCAACAAAGTGTCGTAATTAATATCTATAAATTTTGTAACTCATGAAACAAGGCGACAGGGGTGTGCACGACAGGACAGGGGTGCCTAGGTGTTGATGACTTGATCTGGGTGCCTGTGACATCGCAAAATCCCATAATCTAATTTTTTTGTGTCTCGAGAGTGTCACATTTGCTCTCTGTTGATCACCTATCATTCACACTATGATTGCTTTGAAGGTACTGTAACTCCGCAAAAGAAGTGTTCACTTGTAAAAGCCCACAAACCAAATCAAACCTAAAAATAAAGATGTTGAATGGGGATTCATACTAACCCCAATGGTCACCTCGAGAGTGAACTTACAACCGAGCGTTGCACTACATCTCATACTCCATGTAGTTCTGGTGAGTGTGTGTAGAAATTGTGCCCTAGGATGCCCTTGTGCAAGTTGCACTTGATAGCGGGTTATAGCTAGAATGTAACAATGTAGTATAATGTGTGGATGGAATAGAATGAACTTCCCCTTCCTATGCTGTGTATGTAGAATATGTAGTTCCTTGTCCCTTGAATGGATGCTAGATGGATGCCTTGGAGTGTTTTAGGTGCCTTTTGAATGCAAGCTTCAATCATGATAGTAATGCTTAATGCTTGGTCCTTAATTTTGAACACATAACTATGTATCTCAGTATTACTCCCTTGTTTGAATTTTGTAATTGACATCTAGAAGGCCAACCCGTTAGTGAAAAAGGTGCCCAAATATAAAAGAGACCTAAAAGGAGCGAGAAAGGTGAAAAATGGTCAAGGCACCCCGAGGGGACAGGAGCACCTGGGCATTGTTGTATTGGGTGGGTGCTCGTGTTTGAAGCCCTAAAAGATAAATTAGTAAAGTCTCAATTGGGATGTATGGTGTATAAGACCAAATAGAAAACAAGAAACACATAAAAGAGGTCAAAGATAGTTGACTAGTTTTCTTACTTAGGAATCATATAAATGCTAGTATGCTTTTAGGACCTAGAAATGTACCCAAGTGCGTGATTTTGTGTCTAAAATAACAAATAATACCATAGGAACAATCTTAGGCCCAACTTGTATAGGTAAGGTGATAGTGGCCATACATGTGTGAGTAGTGGAATCATATGCGTGAATGAATTGAGATGATTTACTTATTAGATCTTCAGGAATGTCAATTTGCCTGAGGAGGGATAAAGTACATAGATTTATAGCATATCCATTATCAATGAGTACACACTTTATCTATATTTGGGGTCTCCCCGCCCTATCTATTCTATCTAGCTATAATATATATGGATCCAATCTAGTAGCAGTTGATAAGCAAAGGTTCAAAGAGATTGTCAACAACAGAGGGAGGGATATCCTCATCACTAAAATATATAACATGTGGTAGATTTTTGAGGGATTGAATGAGGTGAGTAAAGGAAACAGAAAATTATTGTTTTCAATGTGGATGGAATGAAGGGTGACCTCTAATGTATGACGATAATCAAGTGTACTATGCAAGAGATCATAAAGAGAGATTTTAGCTGGTGTATTCTTAAGTTGCTCAATGATGTCATCGCCCTTAAAGGTGGTGGTCAAAATTGTGGGAGTAATAGGCCGTAGAACAAAGATAGGTGGAGTTGTAGGAAGATGAGTGCAGTGATTGGTGACTACATTGATGGTTAATTGGGCGTTAGAGTGATGAAGCGAGGAGGATGTTGAGTACGGACTTGCATAAAATCAACAATGGTGACAACCATGCTAGAAACCTCGTGGGAGTAAAAGAGGGATAAGAAGATTAATCCATGAATTCAAAAGAAGGGGATAGATTACAATGCATTCTTAGAAGGTAGGGTTTGAGTAATGGGGTTCACCAAATGATTTAATTTAATTTGAATTAAATCTAATTGTAGAGTAACTATTGAAATAAATGATGTACAAATGAAAAAATATAGTAATGACATAAGCAAAATAAGATCTAAAGTATGAAACCTTAAGAAAGGAAGTGAGATAGGGGACTTAGCTGATTTCTGAATAGACATGTAGTGATTTAGGAAGGTGCAACTGATGAATAAACTACAAATAGGGTCATCACTGGTCATTACAAAATCTTGAACTTGGGAATATAGCCATACATCGACACCTAGTGTAGAACAAAGGTGCCCGGGTGTCGGTGACTTCTCCCGGGCACCGGTGACCGTGTAGAGGTTTGAAATATACTTTCCGTAGTGTTGCAAAGGTTTCAAAATTACCTCTTTTGATCACCTAATGTTCGCACTATGATTACCTAAGGTACTTGTAATCTACAAAAGAGAAGTTTACCTACACAAGTGCACAAACCACATCAAACCTAAAAGGAAAATGTAGAATGTGGAGTCAAAATAACCTCGACGGTTACCCCGAGAGTGAACTTATGACCGAGCATTACATCGCATCTCGTAATCCATGTAGTTCTTGTTTGTGTGTAGAATTGATGCCCTAGGATGCCCTTGTGCAAGTTACACTCGATAATGCGGGCTAGATCTAGAATGTAGAGATGTATAACATGTGTGGATGGAATGTATGCGAGAAGTATGTAACCCTTGTCCCTTGAATGAATCCTAAATGGATGCCTTTAAAGTGCTTTAGTACCTTTGGAATGCAAGATTAGGTGATGGTATGTAATGTTTAGTGTTTGACCCTTTGTTTTGAACACATAACTATGTATTTATTTTATTTCCTTATTTAAATTTTGTAATTGATAACCTGGAAGGCCGACCAATAAGTGAAAAATATGACCAAAAGATAAAAGAGACCTAAAACAAGCAAGTAAGATATGGAAGGGTCGGGGTGCCCAGGGATAGGAGCACCAGGCGTTGGTGTTCAAACCATGAAAGATAAACAAGTAAAGTTTCAACTGGGTTGTAGGGTGTGTAAGACCAAATAGAAAACAAGAGACAAATAAAAGATGTCGAGATAGTTGTCAACCAAAGTTTTTGCTTAGGAATCGTATAAATGCTACTATGCTTTTAAGACCTATAAATGTACCTAAGTGCGTGATTTTGTGTCTACACACCATGTCACGAAAACCAAAGGTAGAACAATGAGTTATTTAGGTAAATTAAATTCTTAAAAAGAATGTAAATCTTATTGTTGAAAAACACACTGCTTTTCAATAAGTTTGTGAAAAGTCTATTTGTCCACAACTATTGAAAATAATCTGGCATAGAACATCAAACATGTTTCCTACCACTTCAATGTATGTAGCCTTCACTTTATATTACAAGAGATTTTAATACATAATAAGTATTCAAAATGTTGGTGCATTTTTGTATTTAATGTTTATATTGTGGTTTCAATACAAAAACATTGGGATTTTGACATGAAAAATCCACCAAAATTAACTTTGGTTAAAGTCAACCACCTTAATGTCCCTACTACTATCATACTCATGTCGATGTTGTTTTTGGTTTGCAATGTAATTTTTATTTTGGATGGGGATAATGTGTTCTTCAATGCTTGATAAAAGACATTTGAAATTCTTAGTTCATTTTTGCAAATTATCTTAAGAACTTCACTTTCCATTCATTAACATAAAAATAATGTTATTGTAATTGAGTTAAATACACGGGATTTTCTTTGATAAACATTTTGTTGCATGGTAAAAGAAAAGTCGAGTATTCTTCAACACGTTGTTTACATGCATGTTTGAAACATTGTGCTTGTTCCAGAGTGTTCAAAACTTTCATTTATGCCAAGCAGAAATGTAACTACTTGCTATCAAAAACACATTTGGTTCCATTCATTTATGTTCTATAATGAAATAAGGGTTGGCATATTGTTAAAAAGTCCCTTATCACGAGGCCAATAAAATAGTGTGTATGGAAAAAGGTGGTGTTTTACACCAAAACATAATCGGACACACAACTAATGTAAACACATTTTAAGTTTACTAAGAGTTGGATTCATCATTTAATTATGATTGAATTCATAACACATAGATGTTAACCCATGTAAATTACAAAAACTTAGCAGATGCCTCTCATAACATATAGTTTCAAACTTGGTGTGTTTTTTTCAAAATCCTCAAAGATTCCCTAACATCTATTCAACTTCATAAACACGTTGTATTTTCCAAAACCATTGTGTTTAATCTCCCGCATCGATCAAGAAATTTATTGCGTATGTAATTCGAGGGAATATAACTTTGTTTTCTATCCGTGTTTTCTCCAAGAAATGTTTTGTTTCAAACTTGTCGTGTTTTTCAAAATCCTCTTTACTTTCCTAATGGCCATCTCGCCTAACTTACAAAACACTCTGTATTTAGATATGACACTACATTTTATCTCATGAACCGATCACTAGAGCTTCCAATAATGAATTTTCTAATTAACACCGGGTTTTATCTTTTGTGTTTTTAATCCATGCCTTCTTCAATAAACGTTCATTACATAATTCTCTATTTTGTTCAATTAATTTTTCACCTATGAAACCATATTCATTTTATTAATTTTTCTTGTTGTGTATGTTACAACCGTAGTTGAGGAAGTTGGTGTATTAATTGCCATATGAATATGCACCATTAGCGTTCATGGAGTAGAGTGATGAGTAGAGCTAACGAACGAAATAAAAATGGTGGTTAAAGTCAACCATCCAAGTTATCCTGTCATTGTTAGACTTGTGTCACAATGCTTTTTTGACTACCAAAATTTGATGGCTTATGTATGAACATGCACATGTGTTCCTATGTAATTACAACCATTGGCTATACTTTATACAAAATGCACCATCTTAGAATGATGGCCCACCCATAATATATATACATGGAACATGAATACCTATACCCATCATCGCAATGAAAGACTCGACATGATGACTCAATGTCAACGGCGAGACATCACCCACTGACCGATGACAAGTCCATTAACGATAATACGTATGTTTGTCTTCGTTGGCAATATGGGGCACTTTGTTTCTTGATTATTTAAAACCCGATTAACCCAAAATGACCACAATTTAATTTAGATGGCGGTTAGTGCATTTTTATAGAGTATAACCATCACCACGTTTTCTTCACCATTTATTTTACACACTTAATGCCTTTGTTGGGACTCTATAGTTTGTAGACAAGTGTTTATAATGTTTTTGGATGGGAATCTGTGCATTCACTATAAGCAATAACCATCTTCTTTGTAAAAATGGCAAATGTATGAATTTGGTCTCAATATCTTGGCTCAGCGGTCATTACAAATAAGGTTTATGTATTAATTGAAAATCACAATGTGTTTTTTAACAGTAACTCGAGGTTATTTCATGCATAACCTTCACTTGTGCTTTGTCATGTAATTGTCATGATTTCTAAATTCCCGATACTTGCATATGCGAAGATACCAAAGCTCATTACGACTACAACCATAAAAAACAATCAATTTGGTATGTAATGATTTTTCTATTTAGTTTGTTAAAAATAATAATGTGCCACTCTAGAAGAACACACTATGTTTTTCAACAATAACGTGAACCCCGTTAACTTGGTCTCATTATAAGTGGTTTAGTTACTTCATAGCTAGCATAAAGAACATACTTACAAGAACCCAAGATTGTAATTATTTCTTTGCGGATTGCATGCATTTTAGGATTTAATTACCATATCAATGCACTTTGTGTCATGAGTTGGGGGGAGAGCTACCAAATGGACAACATACAATTAGGGTCGATCTTAACCACCTAATTGTTCCTCCTCTTATGAGACTCCCGTATATGATTGTAAGATTGTATAACAAAATAGGGAATGAATATGAATACAATAAATATAAATAAATTATGTCAATGTTGGAAAACACAATGTGTAATTTAACATTGACCCAACAACATTTTATTGATATGTAGAATTCTACAAATGTTTGTGATTTTGTATTTATAAACGTTGGCTCTTTTATTTTTTAAAAAACTTGCTTGGCTCGTGGTTTAAGTCATTTTGGTACAAATACACAAGAGTGAAAATAATAACAAATTTGTAGGTGCATAATGATATCAATGATGGATGACAAAACCAAGTGTCAAGGGCAATCGACTATACTCTATATAAAATACACCTTCTAAGCATGATGAAACCCACATAATATCTATGCATATAATGATGACGACTATACTCTATACAAAATGCACCGCTCCTATCCAAATTACATAGAAACACATGCATGGTCATCTAAAATCCATTGAATGATGGTGGCTAGAAGAGTGTTCTAACATGAGTGTGATAATGGCTTATGGTTAATGTATATTTGGTACAAATACACAAGAGTGAAAACAATAACAAATTTATAGGGGCATAGTGATATCAACGATGGATGAAAAAATCAAACACCAAAATCCATTTTGTACTTGCATCTCAACCCGTACAAGTATACAAAATACACTTCCTCTAATATACGGGTAAATAGAGACCTTGTAAGTAAACAATTTGACAAAATGGCTCGAGAAAAATTGCTAAAAACATGCACTAAGCAAGATGCTTAATACAAAAGAGTGGGAGATGAATTTTCACCATATGGAATGCACGAAATCCCATCGAAAATAAATTTAAAACACATGTATGCCCATACCAAACCCATCAACTCCTACCGGTTGGAAAAGGACATAGAATGCATTGGGGAGGCACTGATATTTCATCAAACAACTTACTTGCAACAACATTCTTGTGCATAGTTACATAATCTTCATACTTAATACTTAATGGATTTGAATACAAGTAACAAAATGTGGTTATGTTATTTGTTGAAAAACACTATGTGTTTTTCAATAGTAACCTAACCACATTTTAAAGTTAAGTGTTTTTTGGATTTAGTTACTATTTTGTATTCAAATCCACTCACATTAGTTGTATTTATTTTTTTGAAAGTATTTTGGATAGGGATCACTGCATAAAGTATAGAGAATAGTTGTATAGGTAATGACACACATGAATGCCATTGCAAGTGAATTGTTTGATGGAATGCCATTGCCTACCCAATGCATTCAAAGATATCATTTTCATCTTAGCTAGAGTTCAATGGGTTAGGGATGAACATATAAGTGTTTGGAATATATTTTGGTTGGGGATTAATGCATTTTATATAGATACTAGCCACCACCGCAAGGGCAACGACTATTCTTCACATGAAATAGTAAAAATTATTCTTGGCTTTCAATACATTCATATAAAATATGTGGTTAAGTTATTGTTGAAAAACACGACGTGTGTTTTCAACATTAACCTTAGCATGTTTTAAAGTCAATCGCATCTATACACTTGCTTGGTATTTTGTATTTAATATCATTCACATTTATTGTACTTCTACCTATCACCCACACAAACTACCAATTGGATTTGAGTATAAAAGAAAAGGTGGTTATGTTATTGTTGAAAACATGGTGTGTTTTATAACAATAACCAAAGCATGTTTTTAAGCTAGGTGCATATATGCCTCTGCTTTTGATTTTGTATTCAAATCCATTCACATCGGGTAATCTTGTTTGAACTCAACGACAACTATTCTCTACACAAAAATGCACTTATCCTGTCAAAAAGGTTGTAAAGCACATGTATGCCTAAATAAAAACCCAACTTCCACTACTTAGAAAAGCATATCGACAGAGTCCGAGAGTAATAGGGACAAAAAGGTGGTTCACTTTAACCGACACTAGATTTGGTCCATTCTCCACCAACTCCCAAACACGTCGATGGTGTATTGATATGGTAAACATCAAAAGTTTTATCCTACATAGCAAAATGATTATCAAGAAAGTATGTATAGAAAACACATGTATTTCCTCATATTACATTGGTAACAACTTTCTCGATCAATCCAAGAGATTAAAATCATTATATGTATAATATAGATTATTTTAAAATTTGAGCAAACCTTGAGAAATTGAACAAAATTGAAAAACACATGCCCTAAGAAGGATGCTTAAATATAGAAAAAATTGGGACATGTCTAACTTGAATACAAAATGCATAGATCCCCGTCTAAAATACATTCAAAACACATGTATGCCATCCCAAGCCATATTAATAGTTTATGTCTTACAATACATTAAACAGAAAAATGTGGTTATGTTATTGTTGAAAAACACGACGCGTTTTTCAATAGTAACCTAAACACGTTTTAAACCTATATGCATTAATGCATTTGCTTGCTAATTAGTACTTAAATCCACTCACATTCGTTGTAGTTAAACGTCCAATTTAGGGCATGTTTCTTGTGATTATGTCCAAGACTTTCACAATTTTATGTACTTCTATATTTGATGAAAAGATACTCCCTATACTTGCAAGGGTTGAGATGACCTACATCTGCTGCTTTCCCATTAATTTTATTCCCATTATATGATTGTAAAATAAAAGTGTGCTTATGTTATTGATGCATAATAGTCATTGACATTAACCTAAGCATGGTTAAAAGCTACAACATTTATTCATTTCCTAGCTAATTTGAATTCAAAACCACTTACATTGGTCCTACAGAGAGCATGCTTATAATGGTTTTGTTCAAAACATTCCATAAAATGCTTAATTGCTGTCTTAATTATAACGGGGAAAATGTAAAGGGGAATGACACAAGTAGGTCATCTCGTGCCATGCAAGTATAGGAAAAATGCTTTTCATATAAAAAAATATTTGGGTGAAGAAATAAAGGTCGAAAAGTAAACAAAGCCCTCAGAAGTAAACACTTTGGGGAGATGCCTCAAACAAACTCACATGAAACATGCCATAACTAGGACGGTTTGTATTCTAAAATACATAGACACCTATTCCTTATTTCCAATAAATTTTCAATCTATAAGATTCTATGATGTTATTCATGATTGTTTCTTGTGAATTTATTCTAGACATTTCATCAAATAGTCAACTTACAAGGTCTTTGTTGGTATAAACTTGTCTATGTTTACCCCAAAGATTCGAAGGGGAACGTTTTCCGTATTCCTGTGGAGGTCAAGATGACAAAGCTCAACCAATTTTGGATGCCATGTGAATGTTTGCAGACAAATTCCATAAATATTTTGAAATCTACACCAACAATAGGGCTCTGTTTTTTCCGTGCAAAATCTACAACATGAAAAAATAACTGTTTTTACGTAGAAATAACATGGGAGAACCAAAGCCCTACCTTGCGTCGTGGCATTCCTTCATTCTCCGTCCAATGGCGATGGCTTTCCAAATTGGTTTGGTGGCTTTCCTTGCTTTCTTGCCACTTTTCTAAACTGGTCGGACAACGTGCTGTTTGCAAATTGAATGGGCAAGATTGCGAATGTTTTGGGTTTAACAGATTTGAAAAAATCATTAAACTATGTACCCCATACTGCCAGTGAAGACGAGCATAAATGCCAATATTTATGGACTTGCCATTGACTAACGTGTAATGTGTTGTTGCTGACATCGAGTAATCATGCCAGAGCCTTTCGCCTTGATGGTGGATATGAATGTTCCATGCCTAAATATTATGAGGGTTCCACCATGCTTAGATGCCAACATCTAAAATCCCGATAAAATGCACCTTTATACATGTGTGCCCCCATTAAATCTATTCATGCCCATGTATATGTGGGTCCCGTTGTCAACTGTCACATCACATGTGTTTGATTTTTTCAATATACGAGTTTGACAATAAATGGTTGCATTTGTTCCTAAGCAACTCGGTTGGTTAGACTGTCCGCCGGTGAATAATAGGTCGTAGGTTTGAATCCTGTAAATCACACCATATTTTTCAACAATTTTTTTTGGAAAAATTGAAAAAAATACTAAGTAGAATCACATTGAGATATATGCATGAGATGGGTGCATAATAATTTTTGGAAAAATCGGAAAAAATACTAAGTAAATGTGAGTGCGACATTTATACATAAAATAGATGCATAGTAATTTAATGGGCATAAATACATTCTATCAGGAGAATAGCCCTCGCCTCCTTACACGGTTCATTTTGTATAGAGTATAGCCGACTCAAAAGAGTACTAGCCCCTTTGCACCTTAAAGACGTGCTTATTGAAATTATTAAAAAAATCAGGACGCTTTGGTAAAAACAAAATTCTCTCAAGATAAGTAAGCAAACTTTTTATTGTAATCGCGTGCAAATTATGCTGCAAAATCCTTAAAAATTTATTGGCGCAGAGTTCCCTTCCCACATTATTTTGTAGGTATTTGTGTATCCCCATGACTGGGCTCCATATGGCTTTACAAATGGCAACAGCTTTGCATATCCCGATCATGTGAATAAAAAAACAGTCGCAGCGACACCACTGACTCCACTTTTAAATGCGCTGAATTTTATAATACAATGCATTTATTTTTCTCCAGCCTTGCCTTGCATTCAAACAATTTTCTCGGTCTTCCATCACCCGAATTGATTTGTAACCAGTAGTATTTTCTTCTGATGATTTGCTAGTCGTGGGTTCGATTCCGAGCAATGGCTGAGACAAGAATTACCCTGGTTGACAGTATGGGATCTCCTCATAGCAATAGATGGATACCGTTTTCAGAAGATGATTTGTTGGAGGACGTGGGTCATTCGGTTAATTCATTCTTTTGGCCCATCAGTGGCCAGCAAGATTGCAGGTAGGGGCAACATTTTTCATTTTCCGGCATTTGTTTGTTTTGGGTGAGCAGCGATTTCGCTTAGTCGAATTCTGTTTGTGGGTATTGTTTTATTTTTTGGATTTTGGCTTAAAAGACATTTATTAAGAAAGAATAATCTGTTTTATGTTTGCGGGTATTGCTTACTTTGGTTGTCTTTTTATATTTGGGATTCTAGTTTTGGGAATATCTGTGTTTATCCATTTATTTGGTAAGAATAGTTTTCCTTTATTTCTGTATACATTGATTTGGAAAGAATGGTAATTATCTTAGATAAACTTTGTTTTTGGATATTGCTAATTTGAGTTTTGTATTTTTTTGGTTTTTTTAGTTTCAATGACTGGAATTTTGTGTATTCATTTGTTTGGAAAGAAAGTTTTTTTGTGTATACATTGATTTGGAGGGAATAGTAATTAGCTGAATTGATTTATGTTTGTGGGTATTTCTCAGTTGGGTTGTATTATTATGCATGCATTTTTCATTTGCTGGTATTTCGTGTACTTATTAATTTGGGATGATTGTTTTTTCTTTTTCTGTATCAGTTGATCCGGAAGAAATGATTTTAATCTTATGTTTGTGGATATTGCTCATTTGAATTGTATTTTATGTTTGGGCTTTTAGTTTCAACGACTGTTTTTTTCTATCTAGTTATATGTAAAGGATGTTTTTCCATTCCCTATATCCATTAAATTGGAAGTTGTGATGATTAAGCTTAGTTGAATTTGGTTTGTGGGTATTGTTGGTATAGGTTGCATTTTATGTTTGGGTTGTTTGTATTGGCTAGTTTTTTTTTTTTCTTCTTTTATGTCCAGTTCCTTGTATTTATTGTTTTCTAGCCCTAATGTAAATAGGTCAATCTTTCTGATTATGCTTAGCAGGATAATTTCGAGTATTTATTTATTTGGAAAGAATGATTATTCATTTCGTATCAATTTATCTAGACGGAATGTTAAGCAACTTTACTGTTTGTGGGTATTGGTCCCTTGGGTTGTATTTTATGTTTGGGCTGTCATTTTCAGTGTGCAAATTTTTTGGTATCTATTTTATATAGAAAGAATGGTGTTCCAGTATCTACATCCTTTGATTTGGAAGTTATGATGATTTAGCTTACCTGAATTATGTTTGTGGGTATTGCTTGTTTAGGTTATTATCTGTGTTTGGGTTTTTGGATTCACTGCTTAGTTTTGAGCTCCAGTAGTCTCTTTAAAGAGCTGCAGTCATCATGCAAGATTATTACCATCAGTTATAAAGCTGGATAAGGGCATGGGTGCATACGGGGTATTCAGTTTGTATGGTTATAATTAATTTACGGTTTAGTTGATGTATACTGTCATACATCCCTACTTACATCACATACTTAAATTACTGTCACAAATCCAAAATTTTGAAACACGATTTTATTGTAATTAACATTGTCATGTATCATCATATCAGATTTTAATCGCAGGGTTTGACTGCCATAGTTTAGTGTTCTAGAATCTGTCCCCACAGTCTACACCCGCATGAACACTAAATAAAAGAAAACAATGCATTGTGATTTCTTAATGTACATAAGATCCTTTCATGAATTTCTCTTGAAGTCATTTCATCCTTTCATGAATTCCTCTTGGAAATCATTTGATCAGGGTAAGAAAAATAGGTGAATCAGCCAAGCCCATACTAAAGCATAATACAGTACACATTGGCTTTACAACACTACCACATAAGAATTCCTTATCCGTCAATTGGCCTTACAATCATTGAATTCCCTGCATTACACAGTATATCTAGTACAAAAGAGAAGTTGTTCAAGCAATCACATCATCAAGACTCACTACCCGGTTACACAAATATATCTTGCCAGCAGCATACAAGAAGTCATAAGGCAACCACTATACCAGATAAAGGCTTATTCACACACATAGAAAATACATTTATTCAGAGACTACATTTATCATATGTGAATCATCATGAGCGAGCCACATGTGTAGGGTAAAACGAGTTGTTATTTTGTTAGGGATAAGCATTCTGCAGACATTATCTTCCTCATCAGATTACTTCAATTTTGGTTCCTGTATTTTCAACAGAAGCAAAAATAACTTAAAATCATATCTTTATATTTACTCATTTGGCAACAATGATGAGAAGCCATAGTGAGTTATGTAACAACACGGGGAGTTTCATATCATCTAACCCTATTGACCTATTTCTAAAAACCAAAACTCATTTGTCTGAGATGCCTACATGTCTGCGAATCAGAATCAGGATCATGGAATTCATAAATTTCATACAGTATAGTATATTCCCTTGCATTTCACAAGGTTAGTTTTAATACTATCCCAGCACCTTGCTACTAGTTTCTTCTGCCTTACTGTTAATGCACCCTGATATACAATTAAACTTTTCTCATTTTTATTGCACTATAATCCATGTATACAAATTCCCCTGTTTTATTTTACCTTCACTTACTAATAATTGCCCCACAATTATACTGTTTGCCCCTCCAAAAAAAGTAACTCATAGTTTGCAAGAAAAGAAAGCAATATAACATGCACCCAATCAAAGTCTGACATGCATTTGACATCTAATATATATTATAATTCGTTAAATGTTATTGGTCCATTCCTCTGCAATTACCTCTTCTATATATATCTTTATGCATAGTATATAGACCCACTAGGGAGGCATTATACCATGCTAATGTTCTTTATAGTAGCAATTTTTTTTTATGATTCATCTAAACAAACATTTGGAAGACTTTGTTATTATGGCTGCAACATAAATACATATCCCACACAATTTGAGAGTTTCGTTCCACTATAATATTTGCTACTCCAAAATTGTGTGCGATCCCACACGTATAATAATTGTGAGCAAGAGATAGTTTATAAGGCACCACCAGGACTAAAAGCTTGCCAGTCATCTAATAGTCCTTTTGACTTCTTGTGTTATTGTCAATCCCATTTAGCATTAATTGCTTTACCAACAACGAGTTTAGCTGAGTTCATAAGGAATACATTCTACTAGATGTCCTTCACACTACATTGCTTCTACCTCAGCAATTTTGTTCTCTTTAGCATCATTCCCAAGGGCAACTTCCATCAATTTGATACAAATAGCAATGCAAAGCTTACACAAAATACTTTAATAAACACTTCTAACAACTATTCCTAGGTAAATAGCTTATTTTAAGCACTTTAAATTGCTCACAAAAACTTTTAAAAGATAAACCTAACATTTATCCAAAACTAGTAGCTTACTTTAAGTTGTTCAATTATTCTCTCAAAACACTTGACAAATTAAATCTAACATTTATTTTTAAGATGATAGCTTATGCTAACCTATTCACAAATACCTTAAAATTTATTTTGACAATTCGTTTGAAAGACGATGTTTTCTACGAAGATTTTGCAATATAATTTAGGATTTCATAGCTAATGCATTTGCAATTTATATATTAGTTTAACCACTTACAATATCCTTCTTTGCTAAACATTTTCTAATGCAACGTAATTATTCAAATTGCTTAGTAAGGCTAAACTCATTGCCATTACAAGTCAATGATTTAAATATCTAGTTAAAAATAATTCCTTGTCGTGCACGAGGGAAAGGTCTTAGAAGGACTCGACCACTCATGAATCATGATATATGGGTCAATGAAGGTTGGCACAACCTAAGTCACAGGGTTCGAGTTCGACGAGGATACAATTCTGTTCAAATTCGCCAATGGATAAAGTTCGTGAAAAAAATCGTCATTAAATTCGAACAATAAATACAACTAAACAAATAAAATAATTATATATAACTTAAAATAAGTATATAGAATATAAATAAAAAAATTAAATTAAAATTTGAAGCTATATAAAATTTACAAATTATTTATTTTTTATAAAAGATAAATATTAATAATTGTTAGAAATTAATTTAAAAAGGTAAATTAAAAAAATCAAATAAAAATGAAACTTTAAAAGATCCTAACTATTTTATCCAACGGGTAGTGGTGTAACGGTTCTTGGGTGTCCTTGTAATTGGGAGGTCCAAGGTTCAAATCTCGGATCCATGTTAAGGCGGCCCACTACTAACGGTTTGGATACCCTAGTGATGGGGTGCCACGATAACGTGGTTTAATCCGTGGGCTTGCCGAGAGCTTAAACTACCATCCTTGGATGGTTCCACGACCGTGTGGGCTAGTGATGCCACAAGGGCTAGGGCCCTCTCCCTAGGTAACTCAAAAAGAAAAGAAAAGATCCTAACTATTTTATAAAATAAAATAACAATAAAATGAAAATAATAAAGTAAACAAAAACAAAATAAAATACAAACATTAAAAATACACAAAACAAACATTATTAAAATATAAAAAACCCTACCTCGATATGCATGTCACGAATTCTTAAAAAATAAGGCAATATGCAAATGACAAATGTCACGGATTTTAATTTTTTCCATTCGTTCTCCATTTGATGATGAAATGGAATGAAAATCCGATAGGGTTTCTCGCCATTATACCACCGCAAGGACGGAGTATCACCGTTCATGTATGCATTTCGTGTTAGTCTCAATATTTTGCAGACTCCTTTAGTTGTGGATTTGGGGTTCGCGGTTTTGACGTTGAGGTTATATCAGGGCATAAAGTTCCACGACCCACCACAGTGCTCAACTCCATGGCCATGACAAAGCTTAGATGCCACCATTGAAGACCCTAGACAATTCCTCTAGTTAACATGAATTCCGTCTGACTCGCGACGATTTTCGACGATTTTGGATTATTGTATTAGATTCATCGAATTTCGATTTTTTCTAAAAAATGTGGCGAATCTTGTGACAAAGCTTGCCTCCTTGTTTATCCTTACAACCCTAGTCTAGATATCTTATATGCACTTGCTTATTATTATCACTCTTAACTTAGGATCCTGCGCAATACCCCATTCCCTATCTTAGTGATAGGCTTTGGGATCCTACACCTTTAATAGAGTCCGGATTATCGTTTTCTAAATCCACTACTCATACACCTTTTGGTTACAATTTTGACTTGTTTGTTGGCCCTAAAACAATCTTCTACATATATCTTATTCTATATTATTGAGAAGAGATATGACATTTCTATCTATATAATAATCTCTTCACCTTCTTAGCCTATATCGACAAGTCAATATAGGATAATCTATTGACCTTCTTAGCCTATATTGACCTTTCTATCTATATGATAATCTACCGACCTTCTTAGCCTATATTGACCTGGTCAATACCGGTTAAGAATGTCAATAAATTATCCTCTTTTTCTTCTCAATAATATAGATTAAGATATATAGATAGAAAGGTCAATATAAATCCACAAAAGCCAATATCAGAACTAAGAGGTGTATGAGTCGCTGATCTAGAAGACGATAATCCACACTAGATCAAAAACGTAGGGTCCCAATGCCTATAATGATGATAGGGATGGGCTCTTGCTTGGATCCTAGGTTATAGGAGTGATAATAGTAAGCAAGTGCATATAAGATATCTAGACTAGGGTCAGTAAGGATAAACAAGTAGGCAAGTACATGTCAAGAATCTAAACTAGTGTTATATAAGCTAAGTGGTGGATTAAGGCAAGGGCCGATAATAAGAATAATGCAATAGATAATGAATTGACTATATCCTAGTCTAGAATATGAGACATAAACATAATTGATCGAGATTTAAATAACAAAAGGAAAATGAAAGGTTAGGGATACCTTTTGAAGATGTTGTTGGCACATTTACCTCCCCCTAAGTTAGTAGCACGGTGAGAGAGAGAGATGCGGGTGGATAACAAGAGGGATAGGTAATGAGACTTACGTGGAGCAAAGCTGGGAATTCTAAAGACTTGGTAGACCTTGTTGGTGCAACTCCTATTCTTGTTGCTCTAAAGTAGACTCCTAAGTATAAGCTCTACTAAACCTTTAAAACATTTAAGACTTTAAGAGCAAATTTGCAAAGCGCATGAAGTGTGATAATATGTGTTCTATTGAGAGAAAGGACAACAATGACGCCTATTTATAGGGGATCATAACCTCGTAGACAACTCTCTTAATTGTTGTCAACTAGTAAAAAGACATGCCTGTCGGCAACAACTATTGATGTGAGGGTCCTATAGGGAAACATATGGAGAAGTGGAGAAAAAGACTCGGGAGCAAATTTAAAGGTGATATCAATTAAATATCAAATAGGAGTAAGTTAAGGCATATTAGGATGATCTAAGGTGCATGGGGCGACAACACGACTCTCTCTTAGGTACCGTTAACCAATTGCTCGTTCTTGGTATGCCCCTCAAGGCCCGCGCTAGGGGAGATTAAGTCACCAAAACTTGCAAAGTTCAATCATTAGTAAGAGTGAAAAATGAGGTGTATACACATGCCCCAACTAAAGATCATCGTGTGTCACAATAGTGTAATGCGAGATGGTCTTTGGGAAAAGAACATGTAACACTGAAATCAAAAGAAATGGCTTGAAGTGAAGTAATAATAAGAATGATAAAAAGGAAAAGAACATAGAACACGAAAGAAAAGAACATGTAGCATTGAAATCAAAAGAGATGATCAGTAAGTGAAGTAATAATAAGAATGATAAAAATATGAACTGAACCAAATGAAATATACTTATCTTGAGCTACCTTTTCGTGAAAGTGAATGCATGTTACCTCTCATCTTGACCGTGGAGGGCGCTAATCTACCGAGGAACCCTAATGATACAAGACAAGGAAAATATAACAATGTAAGTAGTCAATAAGTAGGTATACAAAAATAAGTGAAGATAGTTCATAGGAGGTTGCTTTATGGTATGGTTCAAAGAAGTCTATAGTAGATATTAAATGTCGAAAGGTGCTGGTCGGGAATTGAATCAACCGAACGAGAAGGCCTAAAAAAGTAGGAAATATAGATCGGCGCTAAAATTAGATAAGTAGGACTAGGTTAGGTCAAAAAGATGTCAAAAAGGTTCTAGTTGGGGAATTAATCCACCGATCTAGCAAGCCCGTAAATAATGAATCACTAGAATGTGACACTTGAGAGTTCCAAACATATCTAAGAGAAATTCGAGAAAGAAGATAACAATGGTTGAGAAAGAGCATCCCGAAAGCCTAAAGACGGAGAAGATTCTCAAGTAAGGATGATGTAAGAGAATGCCCTTTAAACCCTAATGAATGCCACAATGCTAGCTTGCCTTGAAAGAGAGGGAGAAAAGGATGTAAAGAAGATGGGAAAGATTGAGAATCTAGCCTATTCGACAAGGGGATATAATGTAAAAAGGAAGGAAGAATGGGCGCCCACCAAGGTGAAAAAAAGTTCTTTACCAGATTCAAGACATTCAATGAGATTGACGAGACTAGGAGTTTTTGACATCAAGGAATGAAGGGACTTGAATATGTAGGTTTCAACGTGGGCAAACTACAAAAGAATAAACATATATTCCATGTCAGCTATGAGATGTAAGAATAGTAAGGGTTTTCTACCTTCCCATGGTGTTTTCCCACTTTCGTAATACTTCTCACTTAAGGAGCCATAGGCTTATTACAATGATTAGGTACTCGGCGTGAAAAGGTAGGGTCACTAATGATAAATATGTAGCCGCCTATCCCAATCAAAAACCTACTGCACCACAAGGACTATAGGCTCTATGACAGGAACAATTGTAGAGTTTGAGTTTTTAACTAGGATAGGGGCATGCCAAATGGTATCCCATCTATTTTGTTTGTGATTGACTTTTATGATTGTAATAATTTGCCTTTTTCTATTGCATTTTTCTTGATTTTTCCTTTCATAACATGGGTTTTTACCTTTTTGGCTTTTTTGTTCCTCCATTTGTATTTGAAAGGCTGATTAAATAGGTATGGAATATGACTAACACTAGAGAGCTTGCTCTTAGCGCTACGGAGAAGAACCTACAAACCATGATGCTTAGGTACCTCTATACTTGTGCCTTAGAAAAGAGTGCTATCATGAAACTGATTTTAGTGTCCCCAATAGGGAGTGTGTTGTAAAAGGTAAATAGTGAGCTATGATTGGGTTACCACAATCTGGATGTATAAAGGAGTGATACAATGATGGACAAATTTGATACTTTTATTACAAGAGAGTGCAAATCAGGGATGAGAGTCAAGTAAATTTACTACAAGAGTTGACCTACAAGAATTACAATGACTCTAGAAGACAAAATGAAACTCTCGACCATTATTATTCCTTTTACGAGGATACCTAGTTATAGTTGGGAGGCTAAGGTAACAAGTTAGTAATCATAGTAAATGGTCATTTGTGAGGAAGGCCCCAAGGTCTTACAATTCAACTCACAAACTAAAAGTCAAGTGGCATACTATAAAAGAGAATAACCCAGAGGGTCCTACAAACCATGATACTTAGATATACATGCGCCTTAGAAAATAGTGCTATCTTGAAATTGACTTCGGTGTCCCCAAGAGGGAGTGTGTTGTAAAGGTAGACAATGAGCTATGATTGGGTTACCGCAATCAAGATGTATAAAGGAGTGATACGTGATGTACAAATTTGATACTTTCATCACAAGAGAGGGCAAATCGGGGATGAGAGGCAAGTAGATATACTTCAAGAGTTGACCTATAAGAATTTCAATTGACTCTTGAAGACAAAATGAAACTCTTGACCATTATTATTCCTTTCCAAGACACCTAGCTATAGTTGGGAGGCTAAGGTAACAAGTTAGTAATCGTAATAGATGGGTGTTTGTGAGGAGGCCCTAAGGTCTTATCACAAAATAAAAGCCAAGTGACATACTATAAAAGAGAATAACCCAAAGGTGCAAATGCTAGGAAGCATAAAAAAACCGGGAGCTAGGTAGTAAGATGTCAAAGCTATGAGGTGCAATCTGGGAGGTGCTAGTTGGGCAACAACCCCAACAAAACTAATAGTCCTGTAAACAGAGCACCGTATGAGGTGCTAGTCGGGAAATGAATCACCTATACTAACAATCTTGTAAAAATAAGAGGTTTTGAGGTGCTTTTCGGGAAATCAATTGATTGAACTAACGATATTGTAAAGATAAGAGGTTGTCGGGAAATGAGTCAACCAAACTAACCATCCTGTAAGAATAAGAGGTTGTGAGGTGCTAGTGAGGTTTGCGAGGTGCTAGTTAGGAAATGAATGGACCGACCTAACAATCTTGTAAAAATTAGAGGTTGCTAGTCGGGAAATGAATCAACCGAACTAACAGTCCTGTAAAAATAAGAGGTTGTGAGGTGCTAGTCAGGAAATGAATCGACTAAACTAACAATCCTGTAAAAATAAGAGGCTATGGGTTGCTAGCCGAAAACGATTTAGCCGAACTAACAATGCTATAAAAATAAGAGTCCGTGAGGTGCTAGCTGAGAAAAAAACAACTGAACTAACAATCCTGTAAAAATAAGAGGCTTTGAGGTGCTAGTTGGGAAATGAATTGAACAATTAACAGTCCTGTAAAAATGGAGAGGCTATGAGGTGCTAGTCAAGAAATGAATCGACCAAACTAACAGTCCTAAAAATAGAGAGTTTGTGAGGTGTTAGTCGGGAAATGAAATTACGAAGTCCTGTGAAAATGAGTAAAATGGGAAGATATATAGAGATAGGCAAGAAAGTAGGTAAAAGCTAGGGGACAGTAAAGCTTAGAAGCAAAGCTAAAGTTGAAAAGTGAAGATATAGTGAGAAGTGTAGGATAAAGTTAAAAGCATGGACAAAGCTAAGAATTGTAGGTTAAAGCTAAGAATGGAGGATAAAGCAAAGAAACAAAGAATATAAGAGAGACTATAAAAATAATCATAATATGCTAGCGCCATGTTAGTACATAAAATCATAATCAAAACATGAGAATCTAAAATTATGGTAAACATATCTAAGTACAACAAATGAAAGTAAAAGCTATGTACAAAAGAGGTACTGATACAATGAAGATGATGAAGGGGTAAGATGTTGGTAAGGTAGTGTGAGAAAATCCAAGAGGGAAGGAGGTAAAATAGATTTTATGTTGTAAAAATAGATTGTAAAGATATAATTACCAAAGTGCTTAGAAAAGAGGACAATGGCCGTATGTACCCAATAGGGATAAGTTGTCAAAGCTATGGAGTATGAAAATTGTTTGTAAAAATAAAATAAAGTAAGATATTCAGGTAGTCGGATATTTGGGTGGTAAAGTAAAGTAGAGTGAGATATTTGATCGGTGAGGAGCAAGCAGATAAGATGTAATAAGAAGAGAGTGCAAGTAGTAATGACATGTGAGGTGGCATGTTTATCTAAATGCACAAGGAGAACATACCCTTGGTGGGGTATGCTCTCAGAAAATAGGTGTTAGTCTTTGAAGATTTGTGCCAACATCGAGAAATGTGCTTTTTCCATGAAACAAATTCAATGCCTTGGATACATTGTTCATGCACATGGAATATATGTGGACCTAGCTAACATCCTGCGTCATTTTGGAATGGCCTACACCAAAGAATCTCACAAAGCTTTGTAGCTTCTTGGGACCAGCAAACTTTTATAGGAATTTTGTACTTGGTTTCTCACATATCACTTGGCGATTGAATCAAGCTACCAAAGGTGGTGCCAGAGCAACTTTTACCTGGTCAGCTGCACAACAAACTACATTCAAGGAACTTAAATGCAGATTCTGTTCTGCGTCGGTGCTTGCACCAATTGATTTTCAGCAGCTATTTGAGATAGACATTGATGCAATTAAGCATGCACATGGAGCAGTCCTCACTCAATCTGGTCACTGAGTTGCTTACCATAGCAAGATATTCACTTCCACAGTCAGGCAGTATACAACATATTACTAAGCTTTATGCCATTGTCCAAGCATGTAAGCTATGTAATCACTATATATTGGGAAAGGAGACTATAATACACAACGATCACAAACCCTTTAGTTCTTGCAGCCTCAGAACAAGTTGAGGCAAAGGTGACATAAAAATGTCTTCTCATCTTTTGTAGTTTCAGTTAAACATTAGACATAAGAGGGAAGTGCTGATTTTGTATCATATTGTTTGAGTTGATCTCCTATTCAACTTCTCCTCTTTTTGTTTGACACTTGTGGATGTGAGGTTCATACTTGGCAAAAATTGTACCCATATGATGCAAATATTGGAAAACCTATTAGCTGTTGCATAGCAGTTGGTCAATTCCCGATTACTATTTGCAAAATGGACTTGTATTATTTAAGACATTCGTGTTCCCATGAGGCAAAATGCTAGAAGCTCACATGAGAGGATCATTTTAACATGGTTGTAGGACATTTTGGAGTTAAAAAGATACTTGCAGTCTGGAGAAAGAAATACTTTTGGCTACATTTCACAATGGGGGTTTCAAATACATCAAATCTTGTACCACCCGTACTGTCGCTAAGAATTAACAAGTGACAAAGACTATATAAATGCCTTTACCGGTTCTGAACAAACCTTGGGAGTCAGTGTCCATGGATTTCCTTTCAGGTTTTTCTACTACCAAGCATGGTAATGATTGTGTTTATGTAGTAATTGATAGATTTTCTAAAATGTCTCTTCTTGCACCCTGTAAGAAATCAATCTCATATTTTGAAACAACTCACGTATTTCCAGAATGTATGAATTCATTTTGGATTGCCATCCACCATCATCTCTGATTGAGACAACAGATTTGAGCAATTTCCAGAAATCCCTTAGGTCTATGATGAACACAAAGCTGAACAATTTTACTACATTCCATCTTCAGACTGATGGACAAATGAAACTGATGATCATGCATATTTTCAGAGCGTGTTGTTCGAGGAAGCATCACACTTGGGATGAAAGTCTTCATTTCAACATATCTACAAAGAGAGTTTACACAGCTCTATTGCACACAATCCATTTCAAGTTTGCTTGAGTTTCCAACCGTTGGCACCCATTGATGTAACATATCCTACACCACCATCATCAAAAACAACTCCTTCGGTTCAAAAGGAAGCTGACTAAGCAGCCAAATTCATTGAGCATATTGACCAACAACTGCAAACCATTCTGTAGAGACGAATGCAAAATACCAACAACTCCATGATCAACATCAAGGGCCAAACTCTTTTCAGGTTGGTGATGGAGCATGATTACATTTGTAGAAGGAAAGTCTCAGAGAGCCTTACCGCAGGCTCCTTCCTCTTCGGTATGGTCTACACACTATTACTAAGAAGATGATAATGCCTTTGAGCTAAATCTACCTTCCTATCTAGGTCTACATCCAACCTTCAATACAAAACTCTTGTGCCATTACTTTCTGTCTTTGTTGGATTCACCTAATGTTGTAGAGATATTTCAAAAAGCAAAAATAATCTTGATTGCAGCATTCCAGTAGAAATGGGTCAAGTGATGCCAGGGTCAAACAGACAAGAAATCAATATCCCTCTCTTTCAGATTGCCAAAGTAGGTCAAGTACCTTCTCATGGAAAATCGTTCATAAAAACTCAAGTTGCCAACAAATTTCCACATCTTCCACAACTTAAAGCAATGGAGCCCATTGCTTTTGAAGGAGTGGTGACTAATCCAGGAGGATTTAACACCTTGGATGAATCGTGGTACAACCGCACCATCATCTGACCACACCATTAATAGCTTCAAGACACTCTCAAGTATACATGGCCATACCGCGAAGTTTTATTAACACTTCTACAATCATGTCGCGTAACATCGACAATGCCAGCCCTGTCCTGTGTAGCTATATTGTAGCATTTCTAGAAAATGACAAAATGGAGAATCTAAACAGTCACATGACAAGCAAATGTGCTTCTTATAAGCCATGACTTCCCTTTATCTTCAAAGCTTGAATAATAATGTATTCTACCTATTCTTTGTAACAACACAAGAAGTAGGAAAGGACCCCATTAGCATACACGTGATTTCTCAGATCATTGTACAGAAATTTGAATACATCTTGCATTTACAGTTCTAGTATGGCGTCTTATTGCTCTTGAATTTATTCAGCCTTCTTTCATTCACATATATTGTCCACATTTTATCACACATTTGAACCCGTTGAGGGTGTTGCCCCCGGGTCTCCTTCAGGGCCCTGCATCAATAATCTAAGTGCAAGCCGGAATATTTCAAGTTCAATTCAAATTTATACTGCGCATGTGTGCTTACCACATCTCCAGTGCCTATGCCCTGTTCTAATCCCACTCATCTCTAATCCATGTCCATCCGCCCCACCTTTGCAGACATTTTTTTCTGCATGCTGTTCCCTCTTCTCTTTTTCAAGATATTAGTCTACAAGAGTGCTGTTCAGTCAGTGTGCATACAACCAAGATTGATAGCATCCTGGTAATGAATGTTCTATACTTCAGATAATAGTGGACAATATTCCAGCTCTTACAACCGTCCAAGATACATCCAAGATGCACGTTGCAAAAGACATATTAGCTGAAGGTTCAAGTGGGCAGGTAATGACTTCAACAGGATAACCACAAATGAAGTCTTTCAATTGACAACACTCATGAGGTTATAGATTGATACTGTTGTAGTGTCAACTGCTGATATTTCAAGCAAGATATCAAGTGTGTAGACTTCCAATGTTTCAGATACTAGTGTGGATACAATTCTAGGTCATAATCCCTTCAGTTTGGTGTGTTCAGAAAGTGCAGCATTGGATATGGTCAGTTATCTCATTGTGGAGCCACCTTGGCTGCCAAGAAAGAGAAAGACGATCAGTGATGGAATTGATGGGTGCAAGCATTCTATGACTGAACATCCTTTTGCATCTCTAGTGTGATTGCCATCTACGGCTGACTAGCTTGACTACTACTATGATAGTGGATCTTTTGAAGTCTCTCAAGACGACAACCTATGATAGGTTGGATTAATCCAGTTTGTGCATTGAGAGTTTGGAGGATGTGATCGAGACCCTTACTGCCACAATTGAGATGAATTGCTCAAAGATTACCCAACAAGTAGATCAAGGAGGTGCTCTGTTGCTAGTGTGCAGATTTAGAAGCCTGGTAGCCAAATTGAAAGGATTTGGCCATTGTTGTGTAGTTCAAACAACACATGCAAGTATACATAAAGGTGATGGACTGTTTGGATCCCAAGATGGAAGTCAAGTTTATATCTGTTAAGGGTGAAGCTAATGGTGAAAATGATTGGGCACCGATTTGCTTATGAGGCCCAATTTTCATCTCAAGAAGGAAGCCTTCATGATTGTTAAATTGTATGAAGCAGGAATTATGAAGTTTACACATTTATGGGGATACAGATGAAAAGCCAACACGAGAGATTGTTGCAACTAAAAGAATGCTAATAGTTGTGATTTCACACAAGTCAGTGGCAGGCACAGTCTAAAGAAGTACCTTCAGATATGGCCTCACAGATGTTGTAGTACAAGGGAGTTGAAAAAGGTGTGGAATGTTTGTTGGCTCAATGGGACCCGTTTAACGTAAATGTCATTGCATTATATCCTGAACTGAAGATATATGAGATGGATACAGCCCCTTGATTTGTACAAATGGGAATTTTGTTGACAATTTGGAAATCGCTAGGTTGATAGAACTCCTGATTTTGGGCACAGAATGAAACAGGGTTTTACAGAACCCACTATTTTTGTGATCAGTGTGGGTTTCACAGAACTTGGTATCCACAGCAATGAAGTGAGTCAGATTTAAGTGAAGTCCCTACAGAGAAAGATGAGCCAAAGTCAGCTAATTGTCTTGGGATGAGACAACTTTGAATTTGGAAGGGTTGCTAGGGGGATTTTGTTCAAAAGCACATATAATGATATTTTATCTAGTTTTTTGACTGCAAAATGATAGTTTGCAAGTGTGCAATAAGTAAATGATGAATTGTGATTATGTTGGTAGTTCCAAGTAACTTCACAGTATGAAATGTCAAGAATCTATCTTGTAACCTCTTGTCCTGGATATAAGATCGATTTTAGAGGGTTCTCTGCATTTTTTTGGAATGGATTCATTGAGAATAAGCAATTGTGAATATGCATTTGGTCTTTTGTCTTGATTGATGCATCTCCTTGGTGTTTAATCTGTGGTTTATGAGTGTGCATTGAGTTATTTCTTCACTTGTTCTCCATCTTTATGTTTGCTGTGCAGTGATTTCTGTTTTAGTTATGCTTTGATTGCAATGCTTAGTACTTCATAATGAAAATTGAGTATGCATGATGAAGTGCTAACATATATTAGGGCTTAGATTAATTTTATAGGAGTTTTACAACTTACAATTTAGAGTTGGAAAAAGTACGACTTTTTGGTTGTTGCTGCTCAGTCTGCTGAAAGTTTATAAGACTGTTTATTAGACTGCCAACAAAAATGAGAAACATGATACGCTCTAAATGAAGCAAAATCTTGAGTTCAACCTGAAAGTTTTCTTGTACACTATAACAAAAGCTAATTGACTGCAATGCTCAGTAATTCATAATGAAAATTGAGTATGCATGATAAAGTGCTAACAGATATTAAGGCTTAGATTGATTTTGTAGGAGTTTTGCAACTTAGAATTTAGAGTAGGAAAAAGTATTACTTTTTGGTTGCTGCTGCTCGGTCTGCTGAATGTTTACAAGACTGTTTATTAGACTGCCAACAAAAATGAGAAACATGATACACTCTAACTGAAGCTAAATCTTGAATTCAACCTTAAAGTTTTCTTTTACACTATAACAAAAGCTAAAAAGCTGTCAGAAGATGGAGTTAAATATGCAGGAATGTAAGCAAAATTTAAAATTTTAACAGTTTCATGACAAATTTTCATGGTTACCTACGTCTTGGGGATGGGGGACAAAGGGACAGGAGGATGGGGTTTCCACTTCCAGGATGGCAACGAATCGCCCAATTTTGGGGATGGTGGGGGTGACAACTATTAAAATAATATATAAAAATTAATATTTCAATATTTTAACTTTATTCAATGAAATTTAGGGGTTAAACCTTGAGTGTTTATAACTTTGTAAGGGTACTTTCAGGATTAGGGTTCAGTGTATTTGGTAAAAATTGCATTTTTTTGTAAGGGGTTACATGTAAAGCAAAAGTGTCAGAATTAATTTTCTTTTTGGGGATGTCCTCTCCAAATTCCCAAGTCTCGAATGTTTCGGGATGACCCCAAAACGTTTGGGACACCCCAAAAATTTAGAGGACGTGTTCCCGCGTAATACTGCAAATTTTCAGTGTTATGTGGGGACACATCCCCCTGATTTTGGAGACGTTGCGGATGTTCTGGGGATTTGGAAGGGACGCCCCCTATTTTTTTAGTTTTAAAAAAGTTTCCTGATGTTTATACTTTGAAAAAGTTGTTCCTAAATTTCACTGAATACAGTTAAAATATTTGTGTTTATATATTATTTTATTAGCTGTCCCCTTGCCGTCCCCAAAATTTGGGAAATTTTCACCGTCCCAAAACCCCATCCCTCTGTCCCCAAGACTTTTAGGTAAGTATGCGAATTTTATCTTAGTTGTAGTGAGTTGAGGCATGCTTCATCTTGCGAATATGTATTTAGTTTGTGACTCTGCTGACAGTCAATTTATGTTTGGATAGCTAGCAATATATTCATGACAATTAAAATTGGGAACTGTGTGTTGGAGTATATTTAAATTATCAATTATATATAAGAAACTATACTATGAAAAAAATAAATAAAAAAGGTTTTAGTGTGTAAATCTTTACCAAAGTTGATTTTTAACTTCTATTGAAAAGTGCACCTAGGGAATACTGCAGGGGAAAACTCATTGGATTTATAAAGATTTTGCCATCTTTCATTACAGGGAAATCAATTTTCTGGGTTTATTAATTGTTACAGGGAAGATTGCTTGTATCGTTTTCTATCTTCTGCTCAAGTACTAAATTTCTCTTTACTGATGTGCTGTGCTGTGCTAGTGGAAATGATACTGGTTTCACAAATGATACAGAGGATCAAGAAAAGTTATGTCCTAAAAAGAGGTAATACTAAGATTTTAATCAATTCAACTGTGTGACACAGAATAGGCACATGCATTTTGTATCTGGAAGGATTCTTGTTATTATATATGCTATTTTTTTTCTTGATGATTGCTCATATTTTATACATTTATAGTTTATAAGATTCTTTGTGCATAGAGCTATGTGATAGATTGCAAATGTTTTCTAATGTGGGTGCATTTAATGCCTATAACAATTATGAGATTTTGTGTTACAGAGTTAATAGAAATCAGTTTGTCATCTGTTTATATATTTATATATCCTGAGAGAAAATATTATTTCTAGTTTGAATAGATATTAGAATGAAATGAATAATATCTTGTGGTGAAGTTTTATATATATGAATGCCTTTTACTTTTATTCTACATTCACAATTTAACTAGAAGGCCTTAAATTTTTTAGCATTCTTTTTTGCATCTCATGTTGGTGAAAAAGACGAGGACAAGAAACATCCGGTATAGTTTATTTATAACACATAATATACGCACAAAAGCACACAGAAAACAGGAAAATAACCTAAAACTAGAAAAGAAATGAAGACAAAACCATTCAGCAAGTGCATATGCAGAAGCCAAAATTGACATTACCAAATTTTATGTATTATCTGGTGAAAATCAGTATTCAAAGTTAAAGGCAGGCTATTTGTTCCTATGTTGAATGGATGTATATATGCGCTTTTCTAACATTCTGCCTCCCACATTGTATTGGAGGGTGCAAGGTTTAAGTATGTCCCCTTTGAATGCTGATACATTTGGATCGACATGATCTGATTTAAGTTGAAAATCAGCACCTTCGTCAATCACAAAATTTCTAGGTACTTGTAAGCAAGTAATTTTATAATGGACAAAATTCAAGCAGCTAAGTTTTTTGTGATGCTTTTGAAGGGTGCACCATGTGTGCAATATTGCTTGGGGTTTAACCATTTTCTTTTTTAGGTTTACTCCTCTCACTTTATTAACCTGTCTTCTGTACTCTGTGTCTAGTTACTGTTCATAACCTATGGTCTTTTTACCCTAGCATTTCTCTTTTATAATTGATAGTACTTTTTGAGTCACACTCACCTATTTATTTTGGTTATTCGTGGATATCAATCTAGTTTGTTGTTTCTGTTCTTTAAAAGTTATTTGGATTGCAATTTTTACTTTTACTTTTCGTTTCTGGGACCTTGTATGCAGTATAATCTATATTGCATCAAGTTGGCCAAGTTAGCAAATGATTGGATTATGGGTAGGACCTGGATAGATGTTCTAGTTATGAACATTTGAGTAGACTGGTTATTCTTGGTCAGGCCCTGTTTCTGCTAAGATAGATTTTTTCTGCAGATGGAAACCAGATACATCAGGATTAGCTTAAGTTGCTTCAACTATACTGGTTACACCAAATCATGGTTCAATTGCATAAGTTCAAATATTTGTTGCATTTGAATGATCTCAGTCATAGTTTAACTGAATCACTTGAAGGCTTGCAGCCATGTTAATAGAAAACAGCCATGCTTGAGTACTTTGTTGGTTTTCCATTAGGTATAAAAATATTGAAAAACAGAGGGCTTTAATCCTTCAGTAACTTGATATATGTCAGTCACGACTCATAACAAAATATGAAATTGTCAATGACCTTGAAAGGGAAACATAACCTATATTACCTTTTTAGTGAATTTTTTCACATATCAATAGATTTTTGGTTGATCTTTACCGAGTAATATTGCAAAGTCAGAATTTCTAAATGGTTTTCTTCAGGATTTTAGAATGTTGCTGCAATATTTAGTGTATTAACACCTAAGCTTTACTTCAGCAATTTACAAATGCCTGGTTTTGTAAATTCTAAACATTCTAGTTACAATGATGCTGAATGTTTTATAAACTTATTCTAAATATCTGTAACATTTTAATATCATTGACCTACTTGTATTTGCATCATGAACTGCTATTTCGTATTTGCTCCTCCCCATATAGATCCTCTCATTGGTACATTACGGCCTTCCTTGCAACAGAATAAAACAAATAATAAACAGATCAATTTGAATCAATAATAAAGTTCTTGATCATCTGTTCAGGAAGAAGGTGGGTGTACAGAAATCATTGAATATTGTCTATTTGTTTGCAGTATTGAATGGACTCTCATGTTTTCAAACTTGCAAGAGCTAACCAGGACACATTGTATTAGTGAGTTCAAATATTCTGTTGGAGAATTTTGAATTGTTTATGTGCGATACGGCTGCATAAAGTTGTATATATTAACAGATTAGCAATGGATATGGTAGATTTGGTCTAAAATCATATTGTGGATGAATTGAACAAGAATCACTGCATAATGAAGATTCACATGGAAAGGCTTTAAGGCTCTCGTGAAAGGTGTGTAAAAATGTCAAAAAGCCCACAAAGAGAACTTCAACACCATAGGAAGCCACCTATCAGTTAGATCACCTCTTAAAGAGTGTCCATGATGGTGACATGGGCCAAACGTAGACCTTTGCTAATATGAATTGAGTGCCTAATCTCATTAAGAATACATATTGGTACTTGAAAGCCATACTCCATATCTACTCGCATGAAGTGGATGTTCTCCTTCTACTATGCATTTGTTGATTATGAAACACAAGATTTATGTGGAATTCTTTCGGGAGAAAACCACAGAGAAAAGACTGCTTGGATCTACCGTCCAAATCCACTCACAAAAAAATTTCTTACAAAAATTTGTAGGCACCAACCTACTGGAGACACCAATCCCCATAGCTAAGCACCAACTTAGCAAAAGACACCAATCTTCTTTTCTTAGGAGGCACCAACCTCCTTTAAATAATCTTCTTTCTTAAAGAATACCACCTTCAAATAACTTAAATGATCTTCAATCTTAGAGATCTCTTTTAATTCATTCCACACTTCACTCAAAATTTGCTTTGAAAATGATCAACACTTCATACATACTCAATTTGCTTGAATGATTCTCAGTTCATTCCACCCTCTCAATATTCTTTAATGATTTCTATTTCATTCCACTCATACTCAGAAATCTTCTCTTAATGATCTCTCATTCATTTACTTGCAAAATTGCCTTTATCTCTTTATTTCACACTCCCTTCTTCTTCAACAGTTCGCCATTTCTCCACACTCGCATACACTTTAAATCTTTCCAACTATGTGTCCTTTTTATACCATTTTCATCTCTTGAAAGGGTGTGATTTCTTCCCAAGGGTCGGCCCAATAACATTCTTTTGGATGTAAGACATGAGTCGGCCTTTTAAACTGATATTTGAATTTCTGAGTTTTTCTTGACTTCCGCGGACTTGCTCTGTTTTCCTTGTTCATTGGTTTTCCATGACCTCCGGACTTGACTTATCCTTCTCCTTTTTCCGTAGCTTCCTTGACCTTCGTGACCCTTTTTGACTTGGCTTTTCCTAGACCTTCACGACCTTCTTTGACCTTCACGTCTTTCCTTGACTTCCTTTGCCACGGCTTCCTATTTAGACTTACCTACCCGCGGCACTATGGATCACTTCCTTTGTTCCACGGTACACATCTTTTGTTCCACGGCATTCTCACCTCCAAAAACCCACAGGACACTAAAAATGGTCCCCCTTTGTTGTGCGGCATTCTCTTGTCTTGAACTCTCGGGACACTTCAAAATCCTTCCTTTGTTGCAGACTTTGTTCCTACGCATTTTGACTTTGTTGTTCCAAAACCCGAAACACTACAAAATGGTCCTCTTCCTTTGTTGCGCGACATGCTGAATTCAAACTGCAATAACTTTTTCTTGATTGACTCATTCCTTAGACATCAATGACAAGTATTTCCAACATATGGAACATGTAAGCTAATTTCTTTGACATCATCATTCCTTTGACATCAATGACAATATTTCCAACAATCTCCCCCTTTGTCATTGATGGCAACCTTGCATAGAGGTTACCTGTGAATATAACAAGAACATAATGCTCCCCTTGAATTAGCTTGTAATTCTCCCCTTTCGAATTCTCCCCCTTTCCCCCTTTGACATCAATGGCAAAGGACAATCACAATTGTCACAAAGAATATTCATCATGATCTTTCTCTGAGTTGTCTTCACTATGGAGCTAAAAAGATAATGTAGTGATTAGCTCCCCTTGAATTGATGCTTCTCCTTTAGTGACTAGATGAGAAAGATATCACTCCCAATTTTTTCTAAGATATTCAAAAGTTTCTTTTGGAAGGGGCTTTGTGAAAATATTTGCAATTTGTTCTTTTTGTGGCAATGTATTCCAACTTAACATGTTGTTTTGTACTTGTTCTCTTAAGAAATGATACTTGATAGGAATATGCTTTGTTCTAGAGTGCATAATAGATTCTTTGAAATATTTATTGCACTAGTGTTATCACAAAATATGGAAATTGGAAGATCAAATTCTACCTTGATGTCTTTCAATGTCTACTTCATCCAGATAACTTGTGTGCAACATGACACTTTGCTATGTATTATTGCCTCTGTGTTGTGGATAAAGAAATAGAAGCTCCGCTTCTTGCTTAACCAAGATACTAACTTGTTGCCAAGAAAAATGCTCCTCCACTTGTACTCTTTCTATCATCAACACTTCCTTGCCCAATCTGCATCTAGTATATGCTTTTAGAGTGAAATCTTCACCTCTTGATACCACAAACCATAGTCCAAAGTGCCCTTTAGATATTTAAATATTCTTTTGACTGCTTGCACATGAGTTTCTTTTGGTGTTGCTTGGAAACGTGCTACCATGCCTACTTTGCATAATATAACACTAGCCTTGATGTTGTCACATATAGTAGGTGCCAATCATTGACCTATAAAGTGTTGATTTGCTTCAGGAGATTCATCATCCTTGCTTAACTTACAACTTGTGACCATGGGTGTGCTTACTAGTTTGCAATCTTCCATCCTAAACTTTTTCAACATCTCCTTGATATACTTGGTTTGTGAGATGAAAATGCCTTTGTCATTTGAGAAATTTGTAACCCAAGGAAGAATGATAACTCACCAAGCATGGACATCTCAAACTCCTTTTGCATTTCCATAGCAAACTCTTGACACATTTTGTCACTACTACCTCCAAAAATGATGTCATCTACATAAACCACAACAATCAACTGATTCTTACCTTCAGTCTTGATGTAAATATTGTTGTCAACAATTCCTCTTTTGAAACCTTGTTGTAGATACTTGTCAAGTCTTGAGTACTAGGCTTTGGGGGCTTGTTTCAGCCCATAAAGTGCTTTCTTCAGCTTGCACACATAATCCTTATCTTCTGATAAGAGGAACCCTTCTGGCTGTTCAATATATACTTCTTCCTCTAAATTTCCATTGAGAAAGGTTGACTTGACATCCATTTGATAGACTTTAAAGTTCTTAAAACAAGCAAATGCCAAAAACATTCTAATAGCTTCTAGTCGTGCAACAGGAGCAAAAGTTTCTTCAAAATCAATACCTTCAACTTGAGCATACCCCTTACAAACTAATCTTGCTTTATTTCTCACCACTTGTCCATCTTCATTTAGCTTGTTCTTGAAAACCCACTTGGTGCCAATCACATTTTTGTCTTTTGGTCTTGGGACAAGTTCCCAAGTCTCATTCTTTTCAATTTGATTCAACTCTTCTTCCATAGCCCCAATCCAATGTTTGTCTTCGCTTGCTTTCTAAAATTCTTAGGTTCTATTTTAGATAGTAAGGACATGTTTGCATGTTCTTGATGCATTTGCTAATCTTCTTCTAGTTTGTACTCCAACATCTTTATCACCAAGAATTTGACTTTTGAATGGTTCTTTTGGACAAATCTAGATGGTGTCTTTGTATCCTTTTGTTTAGTCACTTCTTCTTCTTTTTTTCTTCTTTACAACTTTGCTTCCTTTGGGTAATCAATTTCTTGTGCTTTTCCTTTTGATATCTTACTTCATCCACTTTTACATTTGCACTCTCAACAATCTTGTGCAATCTTTTATTATAACATCTATAGGCCTTGCTTCTTGAAGCATAACCAAGGAAGATACCTTCATCAGATCTGGAGTCAAACTTGCCCAAGTCTTCATCATCTCTCTTTATATAGCACTTACTCCCAAACACTTTGAAGTATTTAATTGTTGTTGGTCTACCCTTCCATAATTCATAAGGTGTTTTGTTTTGTTTACTCTAATTTGCCCTCTGTTCAAAATGTAGACTGTTGTATAAACTGCTTCTCTCCAAAATGTATCTTGATAGCTTGGATTCATTCAACATTGTTCTAGCCATCTCTTGATATTTCGATTCTTCCTTTCTACAACTCCATTATGTTGTGGAGTCCTTGCAGATGAGAAATGTCTCTTTATTCCATGATGCTCACAAAAATCTTCAAATTCATTTGAGGTAAACTCACCTCCACGATCTGATCTCAAGCACTTGATTTTTAAATCAGTTTCATTTTCAACCAAGGCTTTAAAAGCTTTAAACTTCTCAAATGCCTCAATTTTTCTTTAGAAAAGTAACCCATGTCATTCTAGAGTAATCATCAATAAAAACATAAAATAACTTTCACCTTGCAAGCTTTGTGTTCTTGTAGGCCCACAAAGGTCTGTATGGACAAGTTCCAATGGCTTTGTTGTTGAGTACTCCTTTGTCTTGAAGCTTACCCTTGTTTGTTTCCCATGTTGACACTTGCTTGCAAAGAGTGTTTGAAGGTTTAGTAATCTTTGGCATATCTCTTACAACTTGCTTGGTGCTGATTTTCACTAGATTATCAAAGTTTATGTGCCCCATTCTTCTATGCCATAACCAACTCTCATTTGCTTGTCCCATGTAGCATTTTTCTCCTTTGATCTCACTGAGTATGTATAGGTTATTTGTTGTTTTGTTTGCATCTGCAATTAATCTTCCTGTATCAACCTTCCTGATCTCACAACCTTGAGCATAAAATGTGAGGGTGTATCCTTGATCACACATTTGACTAACACTAAGAAGATTATGCTTTAAACCTTCAACATACAAGACATTCTTTGTTTTTGTCTTTCCATTATCAAGACTAAGAGTACCTCTTCCAGTTATCCTTGTTGTAGCATTATCTCCAAACTTTATAGTGCTTCCATTTACTTCCTTCAGAGAGATAAACTTGCTTTTATCCCTTGTCATGTGGCTTGAGCAACCACTATCAATGTACCATTGATTTTCTTCATTTAGAGCATGCAGGGCAGTTTGTACAAGCATAGATTTCTCCTTCTTTTGATTATCTTGCTCTTGCTTCCTTTCCCAAACATTTGTAGATTTTTCTTTTTGTTTAGCAGGGGCATCCACTTTCTTGTTCTGTCTGGGCAATTCTATAAAACCACTTCTACAAAAATGTGCTATATGACCATAGTTTTTGCACTTATAACATACAATATCATTCTCATTGTAATCTGATAAAGGGGCAAATGAATTGTAGTTTCTATTTAAGAACCCATAAGAACTTTTGTTCTTGTTCCAACCAAAATTTCTTGCACGAGTCCTACAATCTATTGCTTTATGACCAAAGTGATTACATGAAAAACAATAACCAAAGAAAGAGTTTTGAAACTTGGTCATATGATGCTTGCCTTGGGGAAAAGATCCTTTGATTTTATCCTTGTTGCCTTTGGGAGGAATGTTGGTATTCTGTGGAACATGATTCTCCTTCATCTTGTTGCTTTCATTCTTGAAGGGACTTTTGAGAGCATCAACATAGCTTTTTGGCTTTTCTTCATTTTCCTTCTTTGGTGGCACTTTGGGATCTTCTTTGGTAGTCATCTGATCTTCTTTGTACCCAAGACCAGTCTTGATAAATGGTGATCTTTGGCTATTGATAATATCATCTAAGATTTCAGTACTCTTTTCAAACTTGAGGCTTTTGTTCAACTTAGTAGTTGTTTTCTCTAGTTCCTTCCTTAAGGAAACAATTTCAGATTCTAGCTTCTCACAATTTTCTTCTTTTGTTTTCAATTGGATTCTCACTTCTTCCTCTATTCTTTTTGCCTCTTCAAGTTGAATCTTTAGGTTAATGATTTTTTCTTTTAAATCACAATCCTCTTCTTCATATTTCTGAATTGTAACTTTTGTTTTAGATTCCTTTTCTTAAGCTTCTTGATCTCATTTAGGGCACAAATGAGTTCTTCTTCTAGATCCACTTCCCCATCTGCTTCAACATTCTCTTCCTCTTCGAATCCTTCTTTTTTTTTTTGTCTTCACTTTCCAAGATATCCCCATTTGATTCTATTGCCATGAATAGAATTTCTTCTCCATCATTATCTGAGATACTTTCATCGCTCTCCTCGATGAGCTACTTTTCTCTTTGGAATAGAGGTTTTTCTTGTGCTTGTGAAGGTTCTTCTTTTTTCAGGTTTTCCTTTGTTTGTAGCTCTTTTTATATTGATGATGTTTGCTCCCTTTCTTCTTGTTATGATCTTCTTCATCATCACTATTATCCTTTTTTGCATATGGACACTTAGCAACAAAATGTCCTATTTTTCCACAGTTAAAACATTTGAAGGGTAGCTTACCTTTGTATTTGCTTGATCCTTTCTTAAGCTTTCTAACAAAATGAGCTTCCTCTGCATCTTGATTCATTATTGGTGCTATAGCTTGATTCAGCTCTTCATTCTTCACCTTCTTTGAGGCTTTGAAGGCTGCCTCACGCTTAGATGATTTCTTTTTTGTTCTCATTTCATATGCCGTTAGAATCCCATGCAATCCATCCATTGTTAGAGTATCTAGATCTTTCATTTCTTCAATGGCGAAACTTTGGCATCAAACCTCAAGGGAAGGGACCTTAACACCTTTTGCACAATCATTGCATCTTCAACTTTTTCTCCAAGACCTCTGATGGTGTTGACATTTCATCCACACGAAGAAGATAGGCTGCAATGTTTTCTTCATCTTTCATTTTCAAACTCTCAAATTGTCTTCTATGAGTTTGAAGCTTGGCTTTCTTCACTTTGTCATCTCCTTCATAGATGTTCTTGAGTTTGTCCCAGATTTCTTTTGCTGATTCACAATGCATCACCTTGACAAACTCCGATTTTGATAGACCACATAAGATTGCATTCATAGCTTTTGCATTGTTTTCACTAGCCTTCTTTCCAGCCGTATCCGTTGGTGGAGATGATGGAGTTACATAACCATTCACAACTTGATTGCCAAATATCAAAGCCAAGAGCCATTAGATAAGTTTGCATTCTTATGCTCCAGAATGCATAGTTTGATCCATCAAACAATGGAGCTTTGTTTGAGGAGAAACCTTCTTGACTAGCCATGTGTGCTCCCGAGATCTACCTTCCAACGGTTAAACTATTTTTTAAAGGAACCCGCTTTGATACCAATTGATGAACACACACTTATACTTGAGAGGGGGTGAATCAGTATAATACAATATTTTACTTATTTAAAAACTTAATATCCACAATAACAACAATCACACAAGATCCAACAATTATGAAACACAAGATTTATGTGGAAACCCTTTCAAGAGAAAACCACAGAGAAAAGACTACTTGGATCTACTGTCCAAATCCAGTCACAAAAAATTTCTTACAAAAATTTGTAGGCACCAACCTACTAGAGACACCAATCCCCACTAGTAAATTTGTAGGCACCAACCTACTGGAGACACCAATCCCCACAACTAAGCACCAACTTAGCAAGAGACACCAATCTCTTTTCTTAGGAGGCACCAACCTCCAAATAATCTTCTTCAATGAATATCAATAACATAGACTTCTTCACAAAGATCTGCTTCTATATTCCACCTTCAAAATTCAGCCTTCTAAATGATCTTCAATCTCAGAGATCTGCCTTTTAATTCATTCCACACTTCACTCAGAAATTTGCTTTGAAAATGATCAACACTTCATTACATACTCAAGAAATCTGCTTGAATGATTCTCAGTTCATTCCACCCTCTCAATGCTCTTTAATGATTTCTATTTCATTCCACTCATACTCAGAAATCTGCTCTTAATGATCTCTCATTCATTTACTTGCAGAAATCTGCCTTTATCTCTTTATTTTGCACTCCCTTCTTCAGCAGTTCACCATTTCTCCACACTCGCATACACTTTAATTTTCCAACTATATGTCTTTTTTATACTATTTTCATCTCTTGAAAGGGTGCGTGATTTCTTCCCAAGGGTCAGCCCAAAAACATTCTTTTGGATGCAAGGCATGAGTCGGCCTTTTCAGATTGATATTTGAATTTTTGAGTTTTTCCTTGACCTTTCCATGGCTTTCCTAGACCTTCGGGGCTCTTCTTTGACTTCCGCCTTGTTTTGCGGCTTTTCCTTGACCTTCCTCCGCAGCTTTCCTTGACCAAATCCTTAGTTATGCGAATATTTAGACTTTTACCACCCACGGAACACTATGGATCACTTCCTTCGTTGTAAAAATGGTCCCCCTTTAAAAACTCACTTGTCTAAACACTACAAAATTACTTCCTTTGTTACACAGCTTGTGAAATTCAAAATTCAAACTGCAATAACTTTTTCTTGATTGACTCATTCCTTAGACATCAATGACAAGTATTTCCAACATATGGAACATGTAAGCTAATTTCTTTGACATCAATGACAATATTTCTAACATAAAACTGTCTGGTAGGATAACCTTAGGACTGCCCATTATAATGGATTGACCCTAGCAACGTTGAATAAAGTTATGCTTCATTATGAAATGATGTATAATGACTTCATACCTCTTGTTCATGCTAATATCTTGAATATACGACGGCTCATTCTGAATTATGTTGGTTTATGCTCTACAATGATGTCTTATGTTGCAGGAATGATGCTGTGATTCACATGGTAATGTTTTTAAAATTAGTCTATTGACCAAATCATAAATAATATGCTATGAACATGATGAACATAAGCCTTAGAGCCATGTAATAGGGTATCAGTCATAGGTTCTATGGAATGGGAGGATAGTGAGGATGTAACTATAAATGTGCTTAGACAGCATAAAGGGGAATATTATTAATGAGACAAATGTGATATATGGTTCATGATGGCCACATGGAGTCTGATGATAGGCATTAACCTCTTATGACCTGAATGGAGGGATACGATTGGTTTTCTGTTTGAGGTTGGGCTTGACTCAGTTTTATGATAATGGTACCATGCTTATACGCATACATTGCCACCTCACTGGCTACCTTCCATGGCTGTCTCTCATTTTGGGAATTAATTTTATTTTTGCATATGGTATAAGTGTGTGGGCATGCACATTTATGTGTATGTATGAATGATGTAACTATTTGCATGTTGAGGATTTATTGTTGGGACGAGGTTGTAAAGAGATGCTTTACAGGCTTTAGGGGAACTTATGGGGACAGATAAAAAATGGAAATAAGCTTGGCTAGTGGTACGTGAAGGGAAAAGTTTGATCATTGGTTGTGGAAGTTTAGCTCTACTCTCAAAATCATTGCTAATGAGTTGTATATTCTATATGTTGGATATGGAGTCTGATACTTTATATGTTGGATACTAGCAATATTCTATTGTTATTTTTATAGGCTTTGAGATAGAATGGAAAGACATTGCATGTCCTTGATGAGTTGAATATTATTTCAGGAGAAATAATCTCAGAATTATATGCGGACACCTGACCTCATTTGTTGGGGTATGCTGTACCCTGCCATAACCCGGGCTCTGCTATGGAAGCCCTAATATTATACCACTGGAGCTGATCCCATTTGACAGAAACAATGTCTTGTGTCCATAAACATACACATTGAGCATAGCCAAAGCCAGAAAGTGAGTTGGGTTAGATCCCCAATAAACAATTGAGTTTTCCATCATTGGTAAAACCATGATCTCAATGACCAACTTGGCCTCCTCATGGGTGGAAGAAAAGCCTGGCATTCGCTCACGTACCATTTATTAAAGACTAGCTTCAAACAGTTTAAACATCTTAGCAATAAAAAAGTCCATACCACCTCTGTTTTGCAATGCTTTTTAAACTGTATTTTTTTCCAAGGTTCTATGAGGCCCCTAACATTCCATGACATGACTTTCATGTCTAGTTTTAAGGTGGAGAAAGAGACATTTCTTCATTCCACTTCAGTTCTCCAAGAATATCTTACATATTGGTATTGGAAGTTTTCTTCTCCTCTGAAAATAATTTAAATAAACAAGAACGAACTTGGCTGTTCTTCCTTCTGCATTGGTGCATCCGGCATCCTTACCACAAGGACTGCTTGCTTGCCTTCCTCAGATGCCCAAGTCGCTTCCTTGACCAATGCCTAATTTTTGGAGGTGACTTGCTCTCTGGAGGTGCATGGGCACCTTTATGAGAAAATACAATAGATCCTCAATCTCAATCAAGTCTCTTCTACCTGGTTCCAAAGATGTTTGGGGACGTTCATTGTGTGTAACTAGAAGGAAGTCCTGAATTTTCTGATCCAAGCTTTGACAGTAAAACGCAGTTGTTTGGCAAATCAATGTACTGGACTTGCTAGCTGAGGACTTTACCCTGGAGTTTATAGCAATGGACTTTGTAAGGTTTGAAAGGAAGATTAACATCAACTCAAATTGGCCTACTAGTTTTAGTTGAAAAGTACCTTGTAGATTCATGGCAAAAAACTTTCAAGGAGAGGTCAAAACAAACCAGGCAAACTAAGGAATCGGAATCAAACAGGACAATGCATCTTAGTTACTTTATTGTTGGAGAGATGTTCCGACTAGTGGGGAAATACTATTAGAGCGTTTTGATACAATATTTTACCAACTAAAACCTGAGAATAATGCTCAAAATTTGAAAACAAGTCAGAAGAAACCCTTAGTATGGTTTTTCATTCTGTTTACCTGTCACCTATAGATTCCCGAACTATCTTTATTCCATGCCCTAATAATGGCTTCTAAGGGGGCATGAACAACAAAACACTCAACCAAATCTAATTTTTGTATTGAACATAGGTGCGAGCATGTTCCTCAAGCTTAATAAAAACAAGAGGGCTCAGTGGGTTTTTAATTTGGCACAAACTTACGGACCTTTTTGGGGGCCATTGCAATCTTCTCAATCTGCAATGTTAACTACTTTCAAGAGGTAGTCATCCACTTTATATACGACTGCCCAAAGGGTGGGAGAGAAAACTGAAAAGACATTAAGTTTTTTAGGGAGAGATTATTGTTCATCAACATGTAAAGCATGTTTAATCACATAAGGCGGGGTTTCAGTAGACCAAACTTGACCTATGACTTGTTATAAATTAACACTGTGTGTTAACTTAAAACAACTAACTTATCATTATATTTAAACATTACATCAATTAACACACCCCTTTAAAATTTATTTTGCAACGTTTCATGACCTCTAACCAGCATACCTAATTTTTTTGAATTTTTCTTTCCTGAGTGCTTTGGTTTCTGTTTTCCTCTTCGATATAGTGATGATGTTCTTTGATCTGCTTCTTTCTGTTGATGAAATACTGAATTCTTTGTCATTTTAATAGAGATAATACTTTGATTGTCGCAAAGCAATGGTGTTGGATGTCTTTGCTGTAACATCATATCAACAACCAAGTATTTTGCAAAGGCAAACTGCTTCACAAGTTGCTACAACCGCCGGTGTTGGATGTCTTTGCTGTAACATCATATCAACAACCAAGTATTTTGCAAAGGCAAATTGCTTCACAAGTTGCTACAACCGCCGCTTTATATTCAACTCATGTGAATGGGAGTGCAACTGTAGATTGTTTTTCTTCTTAGCCATGATACACTCCAGTACTGAGACTAAAAGCATGGCTAGAATGCCAAAGTTCAACTTTCCTTGATGCACTACATTTTTTTTGGCTGCATTCCAGTGCACCGTTTTCAAACAATGCAATTTTTTGACAATACACCAAATGTGAGATAATCGAACTGCCAATGAACTGTTCTCATACAATGTTTCATTCACAAGTTCTAAAACACCATCTTTTGGCAGCTTTAGGCTACCTGCCATTGGAATTCTACTAGGATTGCAATCCTCCATTTTGAATTTTTCAAGAATTTTTGTTGCATACTTTGTTTGGGAAGAAAATATTTTTACTTTTGCTGCCACACTTCAATGCCTAAACAGCAATGCAACGAGCATATGAATCTGTCATACCAAATGCCTTGCACAAACTTGCTTTTTGTTCAATCACGGAAGTACTAGTGCTGGTGATTGTCAGGTCATCTACATAAACAACCATCATGCCAATTTCATCTTGGTATGCTTTAACATGAATATTGGGGTCAGAATTGCTCCTCTTAAAGGCTTCTTCTCTGAGACACAAGTCAATTCTTTCATATGATAATCGGCAGGATTGCCTCATGCCACACATTGCTGTGTCTAACTTGCATACCAACCATTCTTTTCTTTGAACCACAGAACCTTGTGGCTGCTGTATGTCAACTTCTTCACACAGACCTCCTTTCAAAAATGCACTTTATATATCTGACACACCTTCCAGCTGAATTGAGTAGCCATGGCCAATAATATTCTGATAGCGATCAATTTTGCTGCAGGAGATTTTTTAGGATTATTATTTCTGGATTAACAAAGTCTTGTTCAATCCTCCATCTACTTTTCTTTTTCTAATTTCTAGGTTAATTTAATTTGGAATAAATAATTAAATAAATATGAATATTGGTATAAAAATATATAACAGGTGATAATAACACTTCCGAATTTTATTTACTAAATTTTAGGGGAACTAGTAGTTTATTTACACAAATTGGTAATAAATAGCCGTAAATTATTGATTATTACCAAATTACTGAATAAACAATGGAGATCATATTCTTGTATCATTAATTAATAATGCTAAATTAATCTGTAATTATAAGATTCTTACCTGTTTAATCTCCATTTAATTGTTTAATACCTCCGTTAATAGTCAAACACAGAATATTATTATCAAAATAAATAATATTAAATATCTAAATTATTTTAATGGAAATAATAATTAAAATTTTTCATTTAATTTATTTGTTTCTCCTATGAAGTCCCGGCATTGTAACTCTCCAAAGTCTCATCTTTAGAAAGAGACCTAATTCTGCAATCTATATTCACTCTATTCGCATCCTGACGATGGATCATAGGAGTGTGATCCGAAGTGCTGATTTTAAAAATAGCTGACATAGTTTTACCCAGAAGCATCGAAATGCTGATTTTTAAAAAAACTGACACAGTTTTACCCAGAAGCTTCAAAATGCCGATTTTAAAAATAGCTGACACAGTTTTACCCAGAAGCATCGTGCGCTCTAGACTATACCTTCTTTTTCAGTATAGCATTTTGTAACAAAACTTGCTTTGTGTTTATCACTCAAACTATCGAACTTGAACTTTGGTTCAGTATATACCTGTTTGCGTCCGATTGGAGTTTTCCTGGTGGCAAGCAACCGATTTCCAGTCTTTGTTTTTTTATTAAAGCATTGTATTCATCTTGCATCACATCTTTCCAAATTTGCTTTTTATTGGCCTCATCAAATGAAATTGGATCAAATGCATGTATCACCTCCCTCATTTATGCAAAATTTAGCACATTTGACAATCTGGTTTACCCTTCTTTATTAGCCTCACCTGCCTGAGTCTGATAGAACTGCTTTTGAAGTTTGACACCACTTGATTCCTCTGCGTCTTACTGTTCTTCATGGTCTATCTCTATCTCGTGTTTTTCCTCTTGTTCTACTCTCGACGGCATTTATATGCGACAGAATTCTCGACTTCCTGCAGCATTGTCTGTGGAGTAGTTGCTGCAAATGCTCATCTTTGTATGAAGATGGCTGGAGTGAATATGTTATTTCATTAAAAACCACATCTCGGCCAATTATAACTTTCTTAGCAGCAGGACCATATAGTTTTTATGCATTGGACTCGATACTATAACTAAGAAAATGCATTTGATACACTTGGCCTCCATTATTTGTATTTTCTGATCTGGAATGTAAGCAAAAGCAGAACATTCAAAAGCTTTTAGGTTTTGTATGTGAGGTTTATGAACTGACCATGCTTCCTTCAGAGTCATTCCCTGGACTTCCTTTGTGCATTCCAATTCAAGAGAAATGCTGCAGTATGAACTGCTTCTGCCCAACACTGATTTAAGGTATTTCTTTTTCTACATAAGTTGGCCAATCCAGCAAGGTTTGGTTCTTGCCTTTTGCAACTCCATTCTCTTGCAGTGTTTAGGTGGCTCTCTTGAGTTCTTCCTGTGGTAGAATATGAACTGCCTCGCCAAATCATGACATGTCTTTTTGAGAGGAAACACATTGTAAGATAATAAAATTTGAGCACGCTTTTGAAAAACTTAAAAAAAAATAGCTATCATTTCTTAGTCATCAACTGTGTTGCTGGCGGCAGCCAGATCATTCCTGACTTACTCAAGCATCTGAACACGATCAATCACTGTTTCACTGTCAGGCATCTTCATATTCTACATTTTCTTTTGCAAGATCAGAACTCACATCTCATTTGAGGTTTCATATGAAAATTTCAATTTGTCCCAGATTCCAAAGGCAAACTCACAACCACATACATGTGATTATTGTTAGCATATGCAAAGAGAAGAAAGAATTAGAGAAGGCAAACTGCACTGCTCAAATGATACAGGCAGGGTGAATTTATTATAGGAAGAGGTAGTTACATTTAGTTACATTTGGTTGTTTGGTTACAACCTCTTCAACTGCCTAGAACCGCATTACATTCTATATAATGTTCTATAGCTCTATATTTTAACACCCCTATAAATGACTAAACCGGAAACAATACCAAGTTCATCTCGAAATTTTACAAATTTCCTAAAGCCCATATGTTTAGTCATTAAATCTACAGACTGTGCCATAGGTTGGACTTCAAAATCAGCAGTCCATGACTGTGTTGCGGTTGTCGAATGAAGAAGAACCGCAAAACAAAAATCTGGTCCCATGAACAAAGGATATGGCAAGTGGTCCATTGGTTCTTTGTTACGTGATTCATTGACCAGTGATGAATCACCAATGGCTAGGAGTGTTAGCCCTATCTCTAGAGTGCTGAAATCAGAACCTCGGAGAGATGGATTGAAAAATATGTTCCAGGCTTGTGAAGCTTGTTGGAGTCTGTACAGAGACTCAATTATCCTGCAATCAAAGTCACCTCGATCATGTCCTTGCAACACCGTGTAGTGCTCATCCAACTTTCTCAATAAGAGAAATGTGACCATCTCAGGCAAAGGGAGTTAGAATCAACTCCGCAATAGTAGGAGAAATAACCATTTCCGTCTCAGCGGTGGTCTCCATCTTAGTAGTGGTAGGAGTGAGAATAAACTCGTCATCTATTTGCTCATCTATCCCCCTCTGTTGGGAAAGATCCTTCACAACACAATGAGCAAATTGTTCATGCTCTATTGTCCTTTGAGCAAAGACCTCTGAGTGTGTGGCTGGGCATGCCATCTCACCATGCACCGTCAGTGCATTTGGAATAGTGGAGTCTCCGTCCACAACAAACTGTT